>CM032354.1:7744130-8384130 GCA_019023105.1 Diglossa brunneiventris | reverse complement strand
ATTGTTTGTTTTTAAGACGACGCGAATTTGTTTATAAAATTGACTCATGGCCCTTTGAAACAAATTGTTATTAACCTTCCCCTTCTGAGCGTTTCATAATCACAGATGTTAGTTTGGAGATGATATCCAAACATCCCAGGGGTACTTTTGATAGCTGCATGGGCGGGGATTGAATGTGGCGGTCGGATATTAAATCAGCGGGATACAGAATTACTTTTTTTTTTTTTTTCCCTCCACGAACCCGAGCTGGCTAAATAGTTTCCCCCTCTAACTCTGATATGCATTTCACAATCAATGGCGCGGACATTTGCATATATCGTGCCTGGGTGTGGGTTTGTACAATGCATGTGCCACATCCTGCGTTAGCAGGGAGCAGAGTGCAGGAACACCTTCACTAAACCTCAGTGCTCAGATGCTCATTGAACAGAGTTACGGGGAAAATACACTTAATTAATTACACGGAGGGGCTGGTTGGCGCGGGCAAGTGCAGATGGATTTTTGTTCGGCCCTGAAATACTTTTCTGGGTTGGTTGTTTCGTTTGATTAGTTAGTTTGGGTTTTTTCCCTTTTAATTTTTTTTTTAAACTGAATTCTGCTGCCCTGGCTGGAGGGGAAGGAGCCTGCCCCGCTAGATGGGGGAGGGAAATCTCAGGGAGAGCTGCCTGCCAGGATAAAAACGCTGCCAGCCGTGTGACTCCGGGGCCAGTCCTGCCCCTGCCCTTGCCCCGGCTCTGCCGGATTTTGGGGGAGGCTCCGGCTCGGCTTCGGGGCTGTTGTGGGTTGGGGTTCTGCCTTTTCCAAAACAAAAAGGCTGTTTCAGAAAGGGCTTGTTGCTTTGCTAAAATTGCAAAAGGAGCTTGTGCGGCAGCTCCTCCTGTTCAAATAATTTGACATTTTAAATTATCGAGGGCTAATTCAGCTGTGCGGTGCTTCCCGAGCCAGCGGGGAGCCGCTGCCCGGGCGTGGGAGCGCGTTCGGGAGGCGCTCGGGGAGCAGCAGCCGCTCCGAGGGTGGCGAAGTCCCTCCGAACCTGCGCCTCTCCACGTGCAAGAGCTCCCCAAAAATCGGAGGCAGGTGAGGAGAACGGCCCGTGTGAGGAACTCTGCTCCCACCGAAGGCACGGCTTACCAATGGCAAATATTTTGTGTTCTGGTCTGAATAAAATCCAAGCAGCAGCGAGATAATATCTGTCCTTGCTCCACAGACTGGACTAGATTGGAGAAGTTTCACTACTCTTTTTTTTTTTTTTTAAGCCAAAACTACATATTCCTGCTGGTGTCACACATCTGTTATCTGTTCCCAGCTTTTCTTACCAGGCTGGGTGAGGACAGGTGGGAACTCCACTTCTGCCTGCACTCTTAGGAGCAGGGCCAATTTTTCCCCCACTGCAGGTTTAGTGGCTTCCTAAAAAAATACAAATAATATCTCCACGGGACTTAGCCACCCTTGTAACACACCCACGGTGCCATTTTGTACAGTCGGACAACGGAAGCTATTTTTCAAACCAGATTTAAAACTCTTCTTAAGCGCCCACTGCCATCGATTTTCTCCCCAGGGATTATAAATCACCTGCCTCCATTAACGGAGGTGACCAAAAAAATATATATATATATCTCAAAAGCAGGCAAACCAGGGAGGCTGGGGAAATAAAGCAAGATGGGAAGCAGGAGCCCACAGTATCCTGGTAGCACCCCTGCACTCAGCCCTGGCCCCAGGTCCTCCGGGCAGGTGAAGCCCTTGGTGCACTGTTTCAGCGGCAGCTCCGTTCCTGGAGATTTTTTTCCCCCTTGCAGAATATATCCCAAAGTAGCAGCTTGAGAAAAATAAAGTACAAAATAAAATTTTAAATACACTTCCCCCTCGCTCCCCCTCCCATTCTCCTTGGTTGTGTCTGGGAGCGTGTCCCCTGCAGCAGGAGCGACCCTGAGGGTGAGTGAGGCTCTGCCCTTCCTCCCTCTCCTGCCTGCGCAAAGCTATTTCGGAGCTCTTGTGCCCTTTGTCGCAGCAAGGCGGATGATCGTTTTATTTTTGTCCAGCCTGTCCTAAAATCGTGGTACTGTCATTTCCCGGGTCTGCCAAGTATTTTACAGGGTGCCTGGTTTCGTGGCGTGGCATCGGCAATATTCCATCCCCTCTTCCCGAGCTCCAGGGTTACGTGTTTTCCTAGCAGAGCTTTTCCAAACGCAGCCTGTCAGAGCATCGCACCACCGGGTATTTAAAGTCTTGAAAAGGTGAAACCTGTTGACAGTACGTGAGATTAAAGAGATTTTCCTTTCCGTTTTCAGCTCCTTTTGAGCGGGAGGAGGAGTGCCCGAGAGGGGCTCGGGGCCGGCTGGCGTTCGTCCTCTCCTTCAGCCTAGAAATGAATCCCCCAAAGTTTCCTCATTAAGTCAAAGGGCTGATGAAACGCCTGGCTGCAAAACCACCTCTCTCATAAATTGCCACGGATTTTACCCCCCACTACATCCCTGTAAAGAATTAAAACTACGACATAGTTCTAATTCCAGCTCCAAGGCTCAGAAGTGCGGTCTGAAGGTTGTATGAACAGCCCTATACATTTAGGGATATATATTCCCGAATAGCTCCATTGTAACGTCTGGGTGACACGGGTTGGATTTCGTAATAAAGTGGGTTCTTTGGTTGTTTTTTTTTTTTTAATTATTATTATTTAATGCAGTCCTCGAGAATCGAAACACACAAAATGCAGCGAGAATGTTCACAATGTTGAGAACACAGTTGTAAATAGAAACATTCATATTTCATCCGATTATAAATATTTGATACTGCAATTGTAAAATGCACATGTTTTATAAACTGGAGACGAGAAAAAAAAATCCTTTGCTTTCTTGCTAAAAGGCAAAGTCATTTAATCCTGGCCCCTAAGCAGCTGATGGTTATTCACAGAATTTAAAATTACAGCTTTTATTTTATAGCTGGATTCTTCCCTTCCTTTTTTTTCCCTTTTTTTTTCCTTTTTTAAATTTTATACTACTATGTACAGTGTGTATCTATTACAGCTGCAAAATAAAGAGGTTTTAAGGCAAAGCGAGAAGTTCCCCCCCGCCCTCCCCCAGACAGCGTCGCAGGAGAATCCGTTCCTGAGCAGCCGCCCACGCACACCCAGGCCCACGCGGGACAAATCCCCCTCCGGAGCGGGGACAGGGACCCCAGCTCGGGGACAAACGGGTTCAACGCAGCACAGCGCCTCGAACCCCCCAAAAACGCCGATTTTAGGGAGGGGTGTGCGTGAAGTAGGGGGGTGTGGGGACAAACACCCACCCGCACGCTGCCGCGGAGCGTCGCGCCAGCGGGGACTGCGCTGCGGAGGGGAAGGTACAACTAAAAATGGGACTTTTTTGGGGGGGAAAGGGGGGGCTAAAACGCTCCCAAATGTTTCGGGGAGGTGATGCCGGAGCGGAGCCGGGTCCCATCCCTCGGCTGCCCTCGGCGGAGGGACAGCGGGGCCGTGAGGGAGCAGCCCTTGCTTTTCGGGGATGGGGGTCCTGAAGTTATCCCAGCGAGCTGGGAGGGGAAGGGGGTGCTGATCCCATCTCTAGCCAGCATCCACGCCTGCATCCCGCAGTCACGGGCGCCCGTGGGGCTCTCGTTGGCGGTGATGAAGGAGCAGAGGCTCAGGGAAGGACCCCGGGCATGTTTCAAGACGGTGCTTTGAGATTCTGTTTCCCTAACGTTACTTATATCTTCTCTTTCTTTTAAAATTAAATTCTCCACGTCTATCCCCAAAATCAGCCCCAGATACCCAAACTCCAAAAAAAGAGAAAAAATTACAAAAAGTCTACACCCCCCCCCCAAAAAAAAAAAAACACCCAAAAGAGAAAAAAAAAAAAAAAAAAAAAAAAAGGAAAAAAAAACCAAAAGAAAAGGTTAGGGATGGGGTGAAAAAAAAAGTTAAAACTCATAGAACAAATAGGAGAACTATTTATTCGGTTCACAGTCGTGTGAAATGCAGCAATAAAAATCTTTGGACTTCAGCAAAAGTTGTTTTTAATTTTTTTTTTGAATTTCAAAAAACAGCGTCCAATGTCCTTTAAAACTGCGCTTAAGTCTATCAAAAAGTAACTTAAGCTTTAAAAAAATTCTTAAAGATAGCATCTAAAACTTCATACAACCAAAAAAAAAAAAAAAAAACCAAAACAAAACAAAAAAGCCAACGAAACCAAACAACAAGCCCAAAGCCCCGAAACCAAAACCAACCAACCAAAAAAAAAATATTTTATAATCAGATATCTTGGATTTTTACACGACCTTACCTGTAAATTATATATACATAGAATATTGCAGAATTATATCTAATACACAATATTTTCACTATTAATGCTGGTATAATCTTTATACACTGGCCCTTATGTTTCTTTTTATTTTTTTTAATTAAATTATTGCATTGTATAAACTTTGACTGCAAACGGCCCCCCCACCCCTGCCTCCCCCCTCCCTCCCTCGCTTCCCTCCCACCCCCCCTTTCCCTTGGCTATTCACTGTCCGACTTGCCGTCTTTCGCCGTGGTGGAGTGGTTGTAGAGCCCCTGGGCCATGAGGTGCACTGCCAGGGAGTTCTTACTGCCCGTCGCCTTCTTGATCTTGGCTCGTTTGTTCTGGAACCAGATTTTGATCTGGGACTCGTTGAGCCCGAGCTCCTGGGCCAGGCTCTGCCGCCGCTGCTCCGTCAGGTACCGGTTCGTCTGGAACTCGGCCTTGAGTCTCTGCAGCTGCTCGGCGGTGAAGGCGGTGCGAGGCCGCTTGTCCTCCTTGTTGGGGTTCTTCTTCTTTGGTTTGCGGGAGCGGGGACCTACGGCCGGGAGAGAGGAGAGGCACCGACACCGCCGCGCTCTGCTGCGGGCACGGCTCCCGCCCGGGGGGCACCGGGCCCGGCAGCAGCAGCACCCCCCCGGAGGGAACGGAGCCCGCTTTGTGCCTCCGCTGCCGGCGATGCTCGGGAGGCGGCGGAACGGGAGCCGCAGCCCCCGCAGCCCCCGCGCCCCGCTCGCTGCCCCCCCTGCGCTCCCCCGGCCCCTTTCTCCCATTCAGAAACGCAGCTCCCGAGCCTCTGTGTCCCGGGAATGCCCGGCAGGGAAAGCTTGCACCAGGGGCAGAGGCACGGAGCTAAATTTTATACCCTGAACAGATTTTTATTTTTTTTTTAAGAAAACCTCTATACTTTTTTACTTTTTTTTTTCTTTTTCTTCTCCTTTTTTTTTTTTTTTTTTTTTATGATAATGGAAATCCTCTTGCAGTTTACTTGGCCAGAAGCATTCCGCCTCTCCGCTGCAGTGCCCATATGGCGCTGCACGGCCCGATCCGAATCGCCGGGATTATTCTCGGGAATATTATTCTCGGCAGCACAAGGAGCCTTTTCTGCCCGGGCCGAGCCATTGTGAGGATGTATGTTAATTAAATATTAACAAAGGAGAGCACTGGAGAACAATGGAGTAAATTCCAATTCAGCTCTGAATATTACCTCTGAGTAAGAGTTTGTTTTCAGATATTACGAACTAATTTTCATCTCGTTTTACGATCCCTTCCTCAGCTAGCCGACTCTCGGGTGAAAATCCTACCTCGTCGCTTTTGTAAGAGAAAGACCCATTTTTTTTTTTTTTTTCTTTTCCTCGGGAGCAGATCTCCTGCCTGATGTTTCCCATGCCTTCCTCCAGTGTTTTCTACTTATTTTTAACCGGGGTTTTACCGATCTGCCGGTTTTACAGATCTGTCCCCGCGGTAGCGAAAGGACATTTTACCCCCTGCTTGTTATATTTAATATTTTTTTTAATTTTTTATTTTTTATTATTTTTTTAAGATAATTTCAGGACGTTCTGCCTAAGCCCTTGCCAAGGGACGGACTCTGCCAAAGAAGTTTCCCGGCTCTTGGAAATGTCCTCCGGCCCCCACAGAGCTGACCTACAGCATATGGGGGGAAATTAAAAGAAAGAAAAGAAACGGCGGCGGCTCGGAGGCCTCTTTTGGAGAAATAAACGAGCGCGGATTGTTTTTGGCCAAAAAAGACTAATCAAAACAAGGCGAGGCCTATGGAAATGCCACCTCCCCTTCCCAAAACCCAGCGCAGGGGGGGTTTCCCGGCAGGGACAAGGAGAGCTCGCCGGAAGGATGAGAGAGGAGCCCGAAGACAGTTTGCATTTTCCTCCCTCTTTGATAAAACTCATCAGTCGGTGGGAAATGCCCCGAGCCCAGGCGGCCCCAGCGGCGGCGGGGACAGAGGGAGGGACCCCCGCTCCCTCCTCGTCCCTGCGGCTCCGCGCACCCCCAGCCCATCCTGCCTCTCCAAGCATTTTCAGGCCATTTTGAGCAACTCTTCCACCCTCCAAAAATACCCCAAAAAGCAAAACCAAAACAGAAAAAAAAAAAAACCACCAGAAGAAGACAGGGAGGGAAAGGGGAGCGGGGTCTTTTCCACGCCGCTTCCCGGCCTGGCGGGCGGGCGGCGGCGGCCCGGGGAGCCCGGGGCAGGGGCTGCGGCCGCGGGGAGCGGGGCTGCTGCGGGGCAGCGCTTACCTGAGGAGGGCCGGTCCGAGTACCGCGTGCAGTACACCCAGGCGGGCCACAGCATGGGCTGGTTCCCGGCGTTGGAGCTGGCCTGGGAGCTATCCGAGTCCGAGCTCACTGACAGGTCGCCGCCGCTCAACCCCCGCGCCTTCAGGGCCGCCTCCAGCGCCGCGGGGTCCCCCCCCTTCTTGGCGGCGCCGTGCAGGGCCAGCCCGGCGGGGCCGCCCTCCCCCCGGCCCGGCGAGCCCGCCCCGCCGCCGGGCAGCGGAGCGCCGGGGGCCGGCGCCGCGGCGGGGCTGCGGCGGCTCTCCGCGCCGGGCCGCCGGGGCTCTCCGTCGGGGCCGCCCGCCTCCTTCCTCCGCCCGAACTCGGGCCGCAGGATGTTGTCGATGAAGAAGTTGGTGATGCGGTGCGGGGTGCGGGTGGGGGTGCGGGGGGTCACCGGGGGGGAGCAGCAGCCCCCGCCGCCCGCCGCCGCCGGGCTCCGCGTCGCCGCCGGACTCCTGCGGCTCGGCCGCCTCCTCCCGGGGGCTCCGGCCGCCCTCCTCCATGCTCGCCCCGCCGACGGCTCCGCTGCCCGCCCGCCGCCGACCGGGCGCTGCCGAGCGCTGTCTGTTGTTGCTGCTGCAGTCGGTTGTTCTTTATTTTAAATTTTTTAATATATATATTTATATATATATATGTATATATATATACACGCACACACAGGTGTCTATTGCTTTCGTTTCTCCTGGCTTCGCCCGGCATTCAAAATCCAGAGTTTGAAAAAAAAAAAAGGAAAAAAAAAATCAAAATTAAGAGTAATTAAAAAAAAAAATTAGAGACAAATGCAGGGAGACCCGCAAGCCAGCAGCCGAGCCTGCACCACTTCCAACTTTGACAAAAAATGAAAATACAGGGGCTCCGGTCCTCCCGCCGCCGCTCGCCGCCTCCCGCCGCCGCTCAGCCGCTCGGTCCCGCGGCGCGCTGCCGCCTGCTGCCCCGGCCGCCGCCGCCGCCGCCGCCGCCGCGCCTCATCCGCGGAGGAAAAAATTAGCGATAATAAAAATAATAATAATTGTGGAGCGGAGGTGGGGGGGTGCAAGAGATAAAACGAAGCGCCGGTGTCGGGGCGGGGTGTAGGCGGGCTCTCAGCAGCCGGTGTCCCGCGGAGGGCAGGGCGGTGAGGGGCGCCCCGCGGGGCTCCGGCCGGCAGCGCCTCGCCCCGCGCCGCCCCGCGCCGCCCCGCGCCCGCACATGCGGGGGCCGCCGCGGCTGGGGGGGCGTCCCGCCCTGCCCTGCCGCCCGCCCTGCGCCGCGCTACGCCCCGGCGGCCGCCGCCACCGCCGCGCCCGGGCACTTCCACTCGGGTTGTTGTCCTTTAGGTTTTAACGGGGCCCCCGCCGCTGACGTCGCCGGCCCGGGCGCTCCGACACGTGCCTCGGGCCAATGGAAGGCCGGGCGAGCGCACACGTGGTGCGGGGCGCCCCGGTAAGTGACAGCGCCCACGCCCCTCCCCCGGACGGGCCCGGCGCGGCCGCCGCCGCGGGGATGCGCGGGGGGGGGGAGCTGAGGGTGCCCCGCCGCAGGGCTGCCCCCCGCCCGCCGCTGCCCCCCGGCCGGCGAGGAGTTACCGGGGCTTTAATTGTCCCGGTGTTTACCGGGGAGGGGGCCGGCATCCCACAATTCCTTGCAGAAACGCATAAATAATATTAAGCGAGCGGCGGCGATACAAAGGGGTCCGGGGTGGGGGGGCGGAACAGGCCCGGCCCGGTGCCCGCGGGCTGCTCGGGGGTTGCGTCCCCTCCCCGCAGCGCGGTTCGGCCGAAATTGACTCGTCCTTCCTGCAGCCGGACAGGAGCTTTTGCTCTGCCCTGACCGCTCCCCAAACGGCATCGCAGCGCCGTGCTGCCCCCCAAAACCCCGGCCCGATACCCTCCGGACCCCGCAAAAGCCTTTGCCTCTTTAGGATGGGAAAGCTGCCGCAGCCGCTTTGCTTGTCTTTAGGGAGAAATAACCCCCGGAACAAAACATTAGGGAGCAAGGTGCGACTGGATGGAGGAAGCGCCGGGGGGGCTGAGCAGGTTGCGGGGCTCGGGGAGCACGAGAGGGGAGCGAGAAGGCGGGGACGGGTCCTCCCCCACCGCCCGCCCGGGATCCTGTCCGGGCTCGCTCGGTGCCACCGCCCGACGGGGCGCACCCCGAGGAGCCTCGCTGAGGGTCGGGCAGGGTCGGGAGGGGATGGCTCGGCCCCGGTGTCCGCCGCACCCCGACCGCCCTAAGGCTCTCCCCCTAAGTGACGTTTTTATTTGGAGGTGGCTTCCCTGCGGTGACACGCATCACTCGCCACCTTGAAGGAAAGGGACAGGGAGCCTTTCCTCTCCTCTTCTTCTTTTCCTTTTTCTTTCCTCTTTCTTTCCTTTTTTGCTTTCCTTTTTCTTATCCTTTTTTTCTTTCCTGTTTTCTTTTCCTTTATTCTTTCATTTGTATTTAATTTTAAATTCATCTCCCTATTTTCTTTGTATTTCGCAGCGGGTCGGGTTCACCAGAGAAGACCAGCAGTGGCTGATCCAAAGTTGTTTTGCTCAAACAAGAACCCAGAGGTTAATTTCTTCAAGAGCCCCATGAAAAGCGATTAGCCTGTCTCCCAAGAAGTATTTTCTAATTACTTGGAAGCTCTCGCTTTACTACTACCCCATAATTAAACGTGTTCAAGGTGCTGCACTTCAAATATTTCGCTCCCGGGCGGACCCAAGTTACCGATAAAAACTTTAAACCTCCATGAGCTCCTTGTTACCTGCCCGCTCGCTGCCGGTACGGCGTTAACCTCCCCATTCGTTATCCCTCTCCTTCGCGGGGATATTTCCAACCTACATAGGACAGGGGGGAGAATTCCTGAGGTAAACTCCGAAGTAGGAGATAAACAAAGCTGTACAAAACAATTACTGCATCTGCCTGTTCTCTGACAATAATCCAGCACCTCAGGTATGCAGAGGCAGCGGGGGGGCGGCGAGGGGTGAAGCAGTGATCTGATACCGAACCGAAGAAATCTGAACGGTCTATTTATTTGAATTTTTTTTTTCCTCCAAGATTATTTTTATCTAGGAGCTCAATCTCTGTAGAAACATTCCCCAGCAGCACTATTGCTCGCCGCTCTGCAGTCGCCTCGCAAGCGGCATCGCAGCGTGCGGGGGCTTTTCCTCGGGAACCACTGTGGGTCACCGAGAGAGGTGGCTTGAAAATGGGAGTTTAGCTTCGTTTCCTTCTTCGCTTCAGCTTCCCTCGCAGACCTAGTGCCTGCAAATGTCACCTCTCCGCACACCACACACCAGCAATATTTCTTTTCCTTACGCTCTCCGCGTAGTTTCAACGAGGCTCATTCCCTGCTGCCACCCTTTTAAAAATTTATATGTTTTTCCTCCCTCAAATAGACGAGTGTGAGGGTGCAGCGGAACCCCCACACCCTGCTCTTTGCTCGGCACTGAGAACTTTAGGGACGGGATGACAAGCCGGGAGCTCGGTACGGGGAAGGAGGGAGGGAGATTGCGGCCGGGGCCGGGCTGCGGGCAGGCTCCTGGGCTGTTTGTGCCGCTCCTCCGAGCAAACCCTCCTTCCAGCTTTTCCCACACTCGGGAAAAAGGAAACCAAAACAAAACCCCGAGGTGCCGGGAAGCCAAAATGCCCAGAGCAATAGTGGAAGCCAAGGGAGGTGCTGCACCTCCCGCTCTCCCAGCGTGGAATGACTGCCTGCAAAACGCAGACTTGCACCAAAATTCGCCGGATTTACAGCGATTCCCCCATTTCCAGCCTGTCCCTGGCCGTGCCGCCGGGGGAGGTCTGGCAGCGCCGCTCCCTCGTGGGCACAGCCCGGGCACATCGTCGCGACCCCGGCGGCCCCCATGTGCCTCCCGCTCACACCCGCATCACTTTTCCTTCCAAGCGAAGCCTTTCAGGCAGCTTTGCCAGAGCGTTGGAGCTGCTGGCGGAGGATAGAGCAGAGGGGAGAGGTCGCTGCTCCTTTGCCAGGCTGGCCGTGCCGCAGACGCTGTGCCCGGCGCTGCCGGCCCTTCCCTGGGCTCTGGCATCAATTTTGGAAGAGGAAAACCAGCAGCAACCCCCGCCTAGCCCTGTGCAGGCTTTCTTGGAGCCGGCGGGCCGGAACAGCTCAGCCAGCACGGCCGCATTTCCCCAGTGCCGCCGGGTTCTCACTGCTCCGCCGACAGCCACAAGAATGAAACCCGTGGAACCTCCGGATTTTCCCAACTCCCCCCATGCCAGGCAGGATAAAGGGCGCTCTGCGGCCGCCGGCGTCCCACCCTGCAGCCCGCGGTGGGACCGGCATCGCCCATCCATCCCCTTCAAGCGGGAATACTTTCCCATCAACGGGGGCAAAGAGACGGGTTGGAAACCCCTGGCTTCCACTTTCTTGCGAGATCATGAAAATTTCATGAGCTGCTCGTGGCGAGGGCAGAGCCCGCTGCTGCCGCGCCCGGCGCGGCCCGGGACGGGCTCCCAGCAGAAGAACCGAGGGCGGCGGTGCGGGGCACGGAGGATGCTCGAGAGGGAACGGGTGAGGGTGAATGTCGGAGCCTTGACTCGGGAAAGGAGCGCTCGGTCACGGCTGCCGTTCGCAGCAAGGAGGGACGGGGAGCAGCCGCCCCCCACCGCCGCCCCTTCCCACGGGAGGGAGGGTGCGCGGGTGCGGGGGGAGTGCCGGCCCCTGGCTCGCCCTGCCCCTGGCCCGGCCCTGCCCCTGGCTCGCCCTGCCCCTGGCCCTGTCCTGTCTCTGCCCCGTCCTTCCCCTGCCCTCCCCTGGCCCCTCTTCTTGCCCTGCCCCTGCCCACGGGGAGCAGCTCCCTCCCCTCCGCCCGCCGGCTGGGACTGGGGACAGCCTTCCCGGGCCCCATCGAAAACTGTCAAACAACAGCGATAAAAGCCTCCAATTTTGTTAACGTTAGGTAGAAAGTAAGGGTAAACAACAGCCCAGAGCACAAAAATATGGTGGTAGTCGGAGAGAGAGGAGAAGAAGGAAGAGAAAGAGAGAGAAGAGAAAGAGAAAGAGAAGAGAAGAGAGAAGAGAAGAGAGAGAAGAGAAGAGAAGAGAAGAGAAGAAGAGAAGAGAAAGAGAAGAGAAGAGAAAGAGGAAGAGAAGAGAAGAGAAGAGAAGAGAAGAGAGAGAAGAGAAAGAAAGAGAAGAGAAGAGAAAGAGAGAGAAGAGAAGAGAAAGAGAAGAGAAGGAAAGAGAAGGAAAGGGAGGGAAAGGAAAGGAAGGAAAGAAAGGAAAGGAAAGGAAAGGAAAGGAAAGGAAAGGAAAGGAAAAGGAAAGGAAAGGAAAGGAAAGGAAAGGAAAGGAAAGGAAAGGAAAGAAAGAAAGGAAAGGAAAAAGGGAAGGGGAAAGGAAAGGAAAAAGGGAAGGGGAAAGAAAAGGAAAAAGGGAAAAGGTAAAGGGAAAAGAAAAGGAAAAGAAAAAGGGGGGAAAAAGGATAAGGGAAAAGGGAAAAGAAAAGGGAAAGGGAAAAGGAAAAGGGAAAACCCTTTCGATTTCAATGTTCGCTGCTGCGTGGCTGGACCCCCACAGCTCTCCGCAGCGGAGCTCTGGTCCGGCTCCCCGAGCCAGCGAGGCCCCGCCAGGACGCTGAGTGACACTGGGCTTGCGTTCCCTCCCCGGAGTGCCTGGATTTTGTTTTGCCGAGCCGTTCTTTAAAAACCCACCAGCCCGAAGCATGACCAGGGATGAAACTATCTGTCGCCGCGGGAAAGTTTTTGGCCTGTGCAAAGAAATAGTTCGAGACCCCTTGTAAAAATAAATAAATAAAATTGAAACAGATTAAAAAATAAAGCTGGGAGCTAAACCTTCCGCCTATGTCTTTGACTCACACCCACAGCACCTTTGTAAAGAGCCAGAAATCCGGCCCCAATTTCTGCCCCCCGCAGCTGGGTGGGACACGGCCGGTACAGCCCGACCCGGTCAGTCCCCGCCGGGGGATGCTCGGGCTCTGTCTGTGGTTCTGTCCCGGGCAGGGCTCTCGGTCCCTGGCTGCGAGGGGCACCCGGCTCCTCTCCCGGAGCGGATCCGCGGGGCGGCGGCCGGGATCGCCGTTCGCTCGCTCATCTGTAGCTGTGGAGGCAGAAAAGCTTCAAAGAAGTACAAAATGATTTCCCTGAAACCATTTTTATTTAATCTTAGCAAGATGATGCGTCCGCCCGTTTCAGACACACCCGCTATGCACCGGCGCCGACACAAGCGTGCACAATCGCGGGTGTCGCGACTGAGGAACGTTTCCCCGCTTCTCCCGTGACTCGGAGGAGTTAATCCGTGCAGACACAACAGGAGCTGTTGTGACGATAAAGTTCAGCAACTCTACACCGACCCCAGCATTAGCAGGGGCTGGGGCGAGATGCTGGAGCTGCTCCTGCACTTTCCACAGAGGCAGCTAATTCCCCTAAATTCCCTTGGATTTACACCTCGGCATTTACTCACAGGCAGAATAAAGCCACCGCTCTAATTAACTAGGTAATTTCCAATCCAGCTTCTCACCGGATAATCAACTTTTATGGTCTCTCGAAGGCTATTTTCCAGCTGTTGCGGAGCGGGAGCCCAGCCGCGCTCACACCGCACCGCCGAGGCTCCGGGAGAGCTTTGGGAGAATCCCTGCCCTCCTCAGCAGCACCGGGCTCCTGCACCTTCCCCGTCCTTCACTGCCCGAGGCTTCCCGGCAACCCGGGGCTGGGGGGCTCCTGTCGGCCCCGTCGTGGGGGGAAGGAGGTGGGGATCCATGACAGAGACACAGTCCCCTGTGCTGGGGCCGGGCTCTGGGGGCGTTCGGCTCCTCCCGGTGAAGGTGCCCCTTACTCTGGGCTGTGCCCCCGCCCTAGGTGCCCCCTGCCCCTCTCGAGGGACCGGAATGGGCGAGGGGCTGCACGCAGTGACGGGGGCATGGCCCGGACACGCTGCACACACGCTGCACTTCCTCAGGGCTTCCAGGAAAACAAAACAAAACCCCCAAACCCAAGAAAACAAAACGCTAAACCACCCCAACCCCAGAACACAGAATACAAACAAAAACCTGCCTTTTCTTTTTAACAAGCAACAAACAAAATACAGTTCTCAGTGGGGTGTCCCTGTCAGCCAGGCAGGAGCGCTGCCCGCCGGCACCGGGGCTGGGGCTGGCTGCAGAACGGACGGGAGATGCTCGTTCTGGTTCCTCCTTGCTCTGCGGAAAGTTCCGCGGGGAGGACCAAGAGCCTCGAGCCCCGTCCGTCCTCGTCCTTCGCAGCTTCCCCGCCTCACCCGCCCGCTGTGGGACCCCGACACCCGCCGTGTGTTCCTCCGCGGCCGCCCGGCCTGGAAAAGCGGGAGTTCCGCGGGGGAGGCTGGGAAAGGGGTCTGGAGGGGAGAGGCCTCTGCCCCATGCCCGCAGTACCCATTCTGTGCCAGGGAATGGGTTGGGGAGGGCTGGCATGGTCTGCGATGGGCATCCTTCCTTCCTTCCTTCCTTCCTTCCTTCCTTCCTTCCTTCCTTCCTTCCTTCCTTCCTTCCTTCCTTTCCTTCCTTCCTCCTTCCTTCCTTCCTTCCTTCCTTCCTTCCTTCCTTCCTTCTCTTCCTTCCTTCCTTCCTTCCTTCCTTCCTTCCTTCCTTCCTTCCTTCCTTCCTTCCTTCCTTCCTTCCTTCCTTCCTTCCTTCCTTCCTTCCTTCCTTCCTTCCTTCCTTCCTTCCCTCCTTCCTTCCTTCCTTCCTTCCTTCCTTCCTTCCTTCCTTCCTTCCTTCCTTCCTTTCCTTCCTTCCTTCCTTCCTTCCTTCCTTCCTTCCTTCCTTCCTTCCTTCTTCCTTCCTTCCTTCCTTCCTTCCTTCCTTTCCTTCCTTCCTTCCTTCCTTCCTTCCTTCCTTCCTTCCTTCCTTCCTTCCTTCCTTCCTTCCTTCCTTCCTTCCTTCCTTCCTTCCTTCCTTCCTTCCTTCCTTCCTTCCTTCCTTCCTTCCTTCCTTCCTTCCCTTCCTTCCTTCTGCCACTTCCTTCCTTCCTTCCTTCCTTCCTTCTGCCACTTCCTTCCTTCCTTCCGCCACTTCCTTCCTTCCGCCACTTCCTTCCTTCCGCCACTTCCTTCCTTCCGCCACTTCCTTCCACCACTTCCTTCTGCCACTTCCTCTTCCTATTTTTCTTCCTTCCCTCTCTCCTTTCCCTATTTTTCCTTCCTGCCGCTTCCCTTCCCCGTGGTTACTGCAGATCCCGGTTCTGTCACACCGGGCAGTGTCCGGCGGTGTGCCCGGACCCGCCGCAGGTTCTGTCCCTCACCTGTGCTCCTGTCCCCCCAGCTCCCCTCACCCCGAGAGCCCCTCCAAGGGCCCGGCAGCTGCCGGGGGTGGGGGTCCGTGCCTGCCTCGGGCATCCCGAGAGTTTTTCCCGACGGGAGCAGCGGCTCCAGCCCGAACCCCAGCGCCCGGCTCTGCTCGGGGGCATCGCGGGGGCCACCGAGGACCTGCCCGTGAGAACAGTCAAATGCCCCACCCAGGAACTTCAAAGCCAGGGTGTGGGGCGGCGGTGACAAGGCTGTCACCTCCCTTGCCTTCCCTGCAGGGATTTTTACGGGCGCTAAAAAGGCGCGAGGGCCGCTTTCAGCCCATCCGCGCGGGCTGCGGGAGTGCGCGGTGCCACAGCCTGAGCTGCTGCGTTTTGTAGGTTGATGCCGTCATATTCTTAATTTTTTTGTCCTGTAGTTTTCTTGGGTTCCCGGGCTATATTTGTCTTGTCTGTCTGGGGCTGCTTCTCTAAGTCACTGTGTAAATTGAAAGGCTTTTCCCCCCTTTTTCTTCCCCTCCCCTCTCCCCACCTTTTTTTAATTAAAACTTTTAACTCGCCTGGTGTTTACAGTGTTATGTAAAGTATCAAAACAAACAGACCCTGCCGAATACAAACACCAAAAAGAAGCTGGCCCCCCATTCTTACCCCTTTATTGTCCAAAAAAAAAAGCGCATCTCCCCATGTCATAGCTACAGTTCCAAAAGGAAATTGCTTTTATTTGTAAAGGAGGCTTTAAAAAGCAGTGACATGAAGGGGAAAAGCTCCTTAAGGGAGGAAGGTCATGGGGTTAGGGGTGAGATTAAAGGAGCTATCTTTCCACCTCGCAGCGAAAGCGGCGCTGGAGCCTCCCCAAACATGGGAGAGAGAAGAGCGGCCCAAGGGAGGTGGAGGGGGCGAGTGAAGGGGTCGATGCTGGGGGCCGGGACTGGAGGAGGCCACGGGGCTCCAGGCAGTCCCTGGTGCCACACAGGCACCTTTCAGCTGTCAAAAGGAGTGGATGCAAAGAGATAAAATCCCTCCCTTCAATGCCTAAACCCTCGCATTCCCTGTGTCATACAACAGGAAACATCGCAGCAAGGGAAGCGGCCCCTCCAGGACTCAGGAGGGCGGTGGGACACAGAGGGCGGTGGGATGCAGGGTGCTGGGCCTTGGGGAAGGAGATTGTGCCCCCTCCCCGAGGCTGCTGCCGCCGTCTGTTTGTAGGAAGCTGGGCACAGCGATGGAAAGGGAAAGGACTGCCGGAGCAATCGTCCCCAACCCTCCCTTCCCCTCTTCCGCATCCATCCGTGACGGCTGCGGTTTTTGCTGAATTAAGGTCCCTGGTGAAGGCGAGTCAGCGTGAGGGATGCGAAGGCACTTCCCTTCGCCTCCCCACAAAGGCGGCACCCTGCCTGGCCTCAGGCACGGACAGGGGCCGGGGCTCCGGGGTCAGCACCGACAAAGGTGGCTGCATCCTCCCTGCGTGCCCTCTGCCTTCCCCTGCCCCTCTGGGTGGGCACGGAACGCCCCCCTCACCTCTCAAACCCAGCCCTGTCCTGCGGAGGAGCCATTGCTGCGGGGCAGCAGGGAAATGGACAGACGGTCCTGGGTTTCATTAGGGGTGGAAAATGTCATTTCCACCGCTGAGAGGGATGCAAACAACCCCAAGAGTGATGCAAGTGCTGATCTTGGCACTATTTGGAATTTGGGTGCTGACTGTCCGTCTGCCGTGCTCAGGACGTCCCCAGTAATTTGTGATGCCCACGATGGCACAGGGAGGTGCCAGTGGTGACACCTCCCTTGCTCCTGGGCTGCGGCCAGCGCAGGGGAGCCGCCGTGACATTTCTCTGCAGCCCTGGAGAGATGTCCTGCAGGAAGGACATTTGGAAGGAGAGCCGTGGCCATGCTTCCAGCCGGGATGAGGGTGGAGAGGGAACCAGGTTTGCCTGATTCTGCACTGCAAGAGCAGCCCCGTGTGCTTATTCTTGAAACCAGGATGCCAATACAGAGCCGATTCTGCTCGGGCTGCACGGAAGACGCAGGATGTTCGCTGTGTGCAGCGTTTGAGGCGAGCGTTGGTGAGGTGGCCACTTGCTGCCGTGACCCTGAGCAGACAGCTTTGTCCCTCCGTGCCCCTGCGGAGAGGATGCTCACACACCGTCTCTGCTGCTCTCTCCTGCAGTCCCAGGGCTCCGTGACATTTGGCTCTGCGGCTTCTGCCTGGCACTTCCAGTCCCCAAATCTATTCTCACTTTCTTCTCCAAAGTGCAGCGGCCGCATTGTTCTCGGTATTTAGAGAGAATGTGTGAGAATGGATGTGCGGGAGGCTGCTCCTCTCCTAAAATATGTGCATTTAAATTGTCCGAGGGAATTACCGACATTAGCCTGCTTTGTTTTTTGGGTTTTATTAGTGTCATTCAGTAAATATCCCCCTGCAGCCCGGGTAGCGAATGCCCAGCCGTGCTCACTGGAGATGCCGCTTGGCACCGTGCCTGCCACAAGTGCTGGAGGACAGTAAATCCATCCCTCCTTGGCTCGCAGGCTTTGGTGCTGCCTTGGCTTGTGCAGAGCCGGCTCCTGAGCCCGTCTGAGCCGGGTCACAGCTCCCCTGACTTACGGACTTATGTGCCATGAAGCATCTGCAAACTGCACTGTCTGGGGAGGTGTGGATTCCCCTCACTCAGGCAAACACCAGCGGCTCATGTGGACCAGGAATTTCTCTTTTCCTTTTCCCTTACCTTTATGCATCATCGATTTTATATAAAACCACGGGATAGAGCAGAAAGCATGGCACACACCACTCGCTGAGAATTGACTGGGTATTGTAGATACACACGGCTTCCATAAATATTTATGGAGTTACAGTCAGCCTTGGTACGGGCAAACAAATGTAAATAACGCCATGCACTCCTCGTGTGCTCCGAATGGTGCTGTGAGCAGGAATAGCCGTTCCTTGTGAAATCAATTTAATGAATCACTTATAGTAGAAGGGAAATAATCCCAGCAGCATTATTATGCCTAATGGTAGGAGCATTGTGATGATGGCTGTGTTATCCAGCAAGCCCCTGCCTGGGAGCATGGGCATGGCGAGGGAAGACGTTTCCCAGCAGAGGAAGATGAAGATGAGATGTGGGTGCAGGTGATAGAAATGAGAAAGTTCTGGATTTTCCTGGCTGCTACACATCAGGGTGCTGTGATGTTACCTGGGATAGTGGGTGTTGGGGCAGGGAGAGGCACTCTGGGCAGAAGGACTTTGTAGGGAGGGGAATGAGCAGGGGGAGGATGACCTAAAACGGATGGGTTCATGTGGGAATGGATGTTGTGTGCCCTAGGCCCCTCTGGTATCAAATGCCCCCAAGCAGAAATGTCTATTTTCAAGTGATTTTGTCCCCTAAATATCTGCACTCTCAGCCAACACTGCCAAAACTTCCCAGGACATGGATGTCTTGCATTTCTCATCTCTGCCAGCAAAGGGAAGAGATGAACAGTTCCAGGATGAAATCTCCATTTCAGATCAGAATTTCTCACGTCTTTGGGTGAATGGCTTTATCCTTCTCTTTCACTGGCTGTGGACATATTCCTGAAGTCATTCTCAGCCCATAGAATCATAGAACCAGAGAATTCTTCATGTTGGAAAAGACCTCTGAAATCAGAACCATTGTTAACCCAGCACTAAACCTTGCCCCTGAGTGCCACATCTTCATGTCTCTGAAATCCCTGCAGGAATGGTGTCTCCAGCACTTCCCTGGGCAGCCTGTGCCAGTGCCAGTGCCAGACAAGCACCCACAGGTTATTCCAAGCTCTGGGATGGTTCACAGGGCTGACACACACTGCTGGACACACAGGTCACTGTTAGTGCTGATCTGCCCTCAAGGGGTGCATGGGGCCCTCAGACCCAGGTCACATTTCTGGAGCTCTTTCCTAGCTTAGAGTTTTGCCCTTGCCAGGGTGTTTCAGCCAGGTAATTAATGGGAGGCCATGTAGGGAAAGTAAAAAAAGAAGGGGCTAGCATATGGACAAATAAAAGCGCATTTTTAAAATTTCAGCCTATTTCTGAAGTGTCCATCAGCTCAAACATCAAGGAACATCTTCTTTATCTGGATGTGGCCTTTGCAGAACTTCTCCATGTGCTGGTTCTGGATGTATAAGCTCAGGGGTAACTTGACCAAGATTTTCAAGTTGTTGGTAGAGCAGATAGGCCAGAGAAAATCAGTGATTTAAGAGTTGAGCATCCCAATTTTGACCAAAGTGCTTTCTGAATAACTGGACTTGAGAGGCAAGGGGTGGACTTTCACATGGGGGGCTCCAACAAGGACTTGGAATCTGGATACAGCTGCACAGCACTGCGTTAGCATCTTTACAAGCATATTCCTAGCAGTCTAATCCTTGGCCCCACTGTTATTTTCAATTAAATAGTCTATCAGAAACTATTTTTGTCCTTGCTTTCCCTCCTTCCCCCAGTTTGCAAGGCTGTTCTCAGAACTGTGCTCCCACACAAAGCTGTTTTGTTTTCATGAGTTTTTGGGTGGACACTGTATTGCATTAACATTAACATTCATTAATATAAGACACTTGGGCATCATTAGATTTTTTGTGGCTTTTTTTTTTGTGTTTTCTTTTCCTATTCTAATGAATGGAGTGAAGGTTTGTGAAAGAAAACCAGAAAAATGCAAGGGCCAGAAATGCTGTTCCTCAGTCTTCCTGTAGAAATCAAGGGGCTGAATCCTGGTCATTATTACAGCACCCAAAATCTGGAGTACTCCATGGGGCTGAACCCCTTTCTCTGATAAAGCCATGATGGGAGCAGACACAGTTCTGCTGTGGCTGAGAACAGGCAATCAGCTGGGAGGACACAGATCCAGATGGCAACTGAGTTGAGCTGTAGCACAGGGCTGAAAATAAAAGCAGGAATTTTATGTCCCCCTTGGCTGAAGGGACAGAGGGAAAGGACAGATAAAACAGCCTGGGATTGTACAGTGGCTCAAAACACCCAGTTTGAAACCACAGTGTGCTTTGGAGTGCTCCTGAGGACTGGTGTAGGTCTGTCAAAGAATATTCTGCTGGGAACTTGAGGAGAGTCTACGGAATCCCAAGAAAAATAACCCAGGCTTTCCACTCTGGGCTTCATTGGTGTCAAGTCAAGAACACGCGACCAACTATAGGCAGGTTAGTGACAACTAGAAGAAAAAATTGCACTGGTGAGCCTGAAAGTCTCCAAGATACATTAACCACAAGACTGGTGTTTTTTTTTTTTGTTTGTTTGTTTGTTTGTTTTGGTTTTTTTGGTGTTTTTTTTTGGTTTTTTTTTGTTTTTGGTTTTTTTTTTGCCAAAGACTCGTTTTTTCTTTTTCAATGAAGAAAAGCTCCTGAGGACTGGTGTAGGTCTGTTGAAGACCCGCTGTCTACATGAGGGTAGTAAGCTGACCAAGGTAGGTCTGGGAATGTTCAGACTGAGGATGCTCTAAATTGCCATTAAAGCCCCCTACTCTGGCTCCTGCAGCCAAGCAGGAGCTGGAAAAGTCTGAAGTGAGAGAGGCAGCTAAGTCTTCATAAAAGCAGATGCAGAATATCAAATTGGAGGGAAATTCGGACAAGGATTTCTGTGAGCTTTGTTTGTTCAGCCTTAAAGGAAGCAGCCTGCTCCCTCTCCACTTTGCTCGCCTCAGCCTGGGAGGCATCCCTGGCGCTTCCCGAGGTTCCAGCCCTGCAGAAGGGGCGGCGGGGCCGGTTTCACTCGCGGCTCGGTCCCGCCCGGCACAGGCGGAGGTCACCGGGTCGGCGGGGCTTGATCTGCCCTGATCCCCCTTCACAGGGGAAATGAAGCGACAGGGACTTTGCTCCAGCACAGTGGCCACTTTGAAAAAATGTTTCAGGCAGATAATTTATCAGGTTTAATTGCTCTTTAATCCCCCTGATCGGCCTGGCGTGGAGAAATCCCCTCTGAATGGGGGATCCTGTTTGAAAAGAGCCAGGGAGGCTGGGAGGGCTGGAGGGAGGATGGAGGGAGGGATGGAAGGAGAAAGGAAGGATGAAAAGAGGGGAAAAAAGGGAGGAATGGAGGCATGAGGGAGGGAGGGAGGGAGGAAGGAGGAAGGGAGGAGGAAGGAAGAAGGAAGGAAGGAAGGAAGGAAGGAAGGAAGGAAGGAAGGAAGGAAGGAAGGAAGGAAGGAAGGAAGGAAGGAAGGAAGGAAGGAAAGGAAGGAAGGAAGGAAGGAAGGAAGGAAGGAAGGAAGGAAGTGGCGGAAGGAAGGAAGTGGCGGAAGGAAGTGGCGGAAGGAAGGAAGGGGCGGAAGGAAGGGGCGGAAGGAAGTGGCGGAAGGAAGGAAGTGGCGGAAGGAAGGAAGTGGCGGAAGGAAGGAAGGAAGGGCGGAAGGAAGTGGCGGAAGGAAGTGGCGGAAGGAAGTGGCGGAAGGAAGGAAAGGAAGTGGCGGAAGGAAGGAAGTGGCGGAAGGAAGGAAGTGGCGGAAGGAAGGAAGTGGCGGAAGGAAGGAAGTGGCGGAAGGAAGGAAGTGGCGGAAGGAAGGAAGGAAAGGAAGGAAGGAAGGAAGGAAGGAAGGAAGGAAGGAAGGAAGGAAGGAAGGAAGGAAGGAAGGAAGGGAAGGAAGGAAGGAAGGAAGGAAGGAAGGAAGGAAGGAAGGAAGGAAGAAGGAAGGAAGGAAGGAAGGAAGGAGGAAGGAAGGAAGGAAGGAAGGAAGGAAGGAAGGAAGGAAGGAAGGAAGGAAGGAAGGAAGGAAGGGGTGCCTCTTGCTGAAGCAAGCATGACCCCTCTCTGCAGCCTGGTGTCCTGGTGCTGCTGCTGAATCCCTTTTAGAGATTTTATCAAGGGATTAAAAAGCCCTGGATCACCTCTCCTGTCTCCTGGATCCTCCTGCCCAGAAGAGGCCAGACCAAACTGAGCCTTTCTCAGTCATGCCCACCCAGGGAAACATTGAAGGTCAGCTTGGGCAGGGCTCTGAGCAGTGGGATCTGCTAAAGCTGCACCTGCTCACTGTGTAGGGTTGGACCTTTACAGGTGAGTTGGAGTCGTCAGACACCAGAGCAAAACCAGACCTCATTGCAAAGGCAGGTGATACTCATGGTGTGCAACCAGCAGAATAATCTGAGTAGCTTTATGTTGGAAATAATGGATATTTTTATTTCTTTGCTATGCACACTTGCCCAGCCAAGGGCTTCTTCTGCCTCTGTTTTCATAACCCGATACCAGAACATATTTTTTTTTTCCTATTTGATGTGTATGAGCCATTTCCTTTCAATCTACATGCTTACAGATAATTTCACCGAGCCAGTTCAAGGTGTGTCTCGCCCTTTGTCCTGTAGGTACCATTCTGGTTTTATTACACATTGAAACCAGGCTTTGACTTGCTTGGGCACAAGAAAAATAATTCAGAGAGTTAGAATATTCTGGTGGGAACTTGAGTAGAGTCTATGGAATCCCAAGAAAAATAACCCAGGCTTTCTACTCCAGACTTCATTGGTTTTAAATCAAGAGCACACAACCAACTATAGGCACGTTAGTGACATCTAGAAGAAAAAAAATTGCACTGATGAACCTGAAAGGCTCCAAGATACATTAACCACAAGACTGATTTTTTTTTTGTTTTGTGTTGTTTGTTTGTTTGTTTTTGTTTTTGTTTTGTTTTGGTTATGGGGTTTTTTGGTTTTTTTTTTTTTTTTGTTTGTTTTTTTGCCAAAGACTCATTTTCTCTTTTTCAGCAAAGAAAAGCCTCAAGGAAAAGCTTTGCAGTGGGAGTGTGTCAGCCATGGCACCAGCTGCAGAGGTCTGAAGAGATGATCATCTTCCCAACTGCAAGCCCATCCCAGTTCTAAGCCAGAGTTTATCCCATTACATCTACCCCACCAGAGTTTATCCCATCACATCTACCCCATCAGCTGCCAGCAACTAGTTAGATGTCTGAAATGGGCTTTTTTGGGGATGAGAAAGTTTGATCTGGGGATTTTGGTAGGTGAGGTGACACACTACTGCTCTTCTGTGGCAATGAGCTCCATGGCATTGCTGTGACTAATTCCCATGGAACATCCTCACAGCAAGGAGCCCACCTAGGGGAGCCCACACCTCCCAAAAGTAACCCCCAAAACCATAAAGTCACTGAAACAAGGCAAGTCTGAAGGTTGGTTGGGTTTTCAACTCCAGAATTCATTTACAGATGAGCCTGCATGGCAAGAAACCCACAGGGATTTCTGAGTAATACAGTAAGGAACAGAATTTCCCTTCTTGGTTCAAATAGATCATCCTGTGAAATACAGAAAAATGATTCCTGATGATGGTGATGTATGAGAGTGGAGTCTGAACCTCCAGCACCTTTAGTTTTTAGCACAAGGTCTGTCGGTTTCTCGACCTCTGGGCCTCAGGGTGGGGGGATCCCCTGTTGGGGGACATCCTTCTGGAGCAGTTTTGTGTCAGGAAAGAGAGACACACTGGATCTTTTCAGTCTTCAGGTTCTTGTTTATTGTGATCTTATCTAGAGTTTTGCACGCTGTCCACACCAGGCTCAGGGCACTGGAAAAGCACCACAAAAATGGCCAACAATCTCTTGTTCCAAGGTCTTTAAAGCTAAATTATCCAATTAAGAACTGACACCTAGATTATTTCCCTTTTAACCCAATAACTGATCCCACAGAGCTGCAATGGGGACTTTTCTGCCATTACAAAATGCCACCCAAACCCATGAAGATGAAGGAAGAAGAAGAATGAGGAAGAAACCCAGGACGACACCCTATGCCCTCCATCTTGCTTCCATCCACAACATACTAAAAATCCCAAAACCTAAATTTCTCACCAAGTGATGCACCTACACTACTCTCTATAATCTGTTTCACACTTTTGTGGATTCTAGACTATCTTGAAGTCTAGGGAACTTTCTCCATGAGTGAGGGTCAAAGTCAGTGCTCCCCTGGGGGTCAGGGCACCCCAGAGCAGACAGGGAAATATTCCCAGTGCCCCAGATTTCCACAAAGATCCTGCATTGTTCACCCAACATGCTGTGATTCCTCCCTTCCATCCCTTTTCTGTGGTTTCTTCCTGATGGAGATGTTACCTTCCCTTTCTGTACCAGGGATTGTGGGGAGGGATATTTTGTCCTTGAACAGACACAGCCCATCTAAGGGCTGCTGGCTTTTTTTCCCTTCTCCTTTTCTTATTTTAGCAATTTCTCCTTTGGCTGAAGAAACCCTCCCTGAGGCAGGAGAGCTTTTCTTTCCCAGGCATGCCAGGCGTGCTCCCCGGCCTCTCACTGCTCTAATTATTAGCAAGAGGACAAAGGGATTAGGAGCCATGAATGGGGTCATCTTCACCTGGAAAAAAAAAAAATTAATATATCACCTCTGAAAACCCCAGGCCAGGGTGTGAAAGCCGGATTTGATGGGCACTGATGGCAGAGCTTGACTGGCCAAATGCTGGCAGATGCACTGACCCCGGGGCAATGTCTGAGCTCATTTCCCACATAAGCACTAATTTACTGGAGAGAGAAAAGAGGGGATGAAAAGCATCCCTAGAATCATTGCATCCTTCAGTATTGAGGAATTTTCCATGTGAAATTCCCAGGTAAGAAGCAGGAAACACCTTGTAGTCTTTGTGAAACTGAACTAACATGGGATGAAGACCAGTACATCCCTTCTGCCTCTTCAGTCTGCTCCAAATCCTTGATAAACTGTCCTTCCTGCAGATCCAGGCTGCCCAGAGAGGGTCCCAATCTATGCTGGAAATGGAGATTTGGTCTTGTGATTCCAACCCAATTTAAAGGGGAAAAAATAAAGCAAGTGAAGATGTAGCTGGGACCACAGCACTAAATATCTACTGGGTGATCACTACTCATTCAGGTGGAGCCTGGTGTCCTTGGGCTGGGCTTTTCTGGATGTGTGTGTGGGTGTGCTTGTACAATAAATCAGAAAGCATCATTTCCCGGTGTTTTATTAAGAAGAAACTCTTTTGCAAAATATTGCAATTTTTTTTTTTAAATAGTTGATTACTTTCAGTGGGAAAAGGCATAGCAGGACACAGAAATCAGAGATTACACGAGGTCATTTCATCTTGACAGGCTGCTGCCAATTCCTGAGCTCAGTCTTTATCCAAAAACCTAGAAAACTGTGTCAAGCTTGCTGTAATATTTAACCCTCTATGGAAAACACTTTCTCTCACTGCTGCTGGCTTAACTAGGGCCAAACTAGGTTTTAGTCACAGTTAGCCCTAGCCCCAGCATGGCAAAGGCTGTGAGCAGCTCTCCAGGAGGAATGCAGGCCATGTCCTCCCCATGGCAAAGGTTGCTGATGAGAGACCAGCTGCAGGTGTCTGTGGGCTGGAGCACATTGTTCTGAGAAGCAATAATGATGAGGCACCTTCCTGACAATGAGTTTGATTATTTCAAGGACCTGCGTTGTCAGAGCGAGGCTGTTGCCAATTAATTGCTTTGGTGATGGGATGGAAGTCATAGCAGAGTCTGGGGTTTGAGTCTGGGGTTTTATCCAGCCTTTGCCACTTCAGCAACCAGCACTGGGTCCATGAGCTGGCAAGTGAGTCGTGAACAGATGCTCAGGAAAATTGGATCATTTACAAAGTGTTTACAAATACTTCCTGCTGGCCCCTCGCCAATTTTGCCATCCTCCCCACTTAGAGAAAACATGCATGAGTGTCCCCAGCCGCTGTCCTCGGGGTCCTTTCTGATGGGATTGGTGCTGAAGGCATGGGGGGGAGCTTTGCAGGGACTTGTGTCCTCCTCATTACCCCATCCACAAGGAGAAATGTCACTTCCACAGTCTGGATGGGGAAGTGGAGGCAGCCTCCAGCACTATAGGGTGCAAGGCACATCCCTGGTTGAAGATATTTTGAAATAAAGATACAGCAAATGGATAATTATGTGCATTCAGCTCAGTAGTAACTGGAGGTATTTCTCCTGTGCTGTCACAGTTAGCAGCTGCACACAGTAACTTTGGGTATCCTGACCCAGGGGAACCCCCAAGAAGGATTTGGAACATATTTTTAAGGTGAGATAAACAGTGATACAAATTATTCAGGGGCCCTAAGTATAAGCAAGACATGGAGCTGCTTGAGCAAGTTCAGAGGACTCCATGAAGATGCTCTGAGGGCTGGACAACCTACTCCTGGAGAGAGTCTGAGACAGTTGGGGTTGCTAACACTGAGAAAAGAGGGCTCTGGAGAGAATTGGAACATTTTCCAGTGCCCTGTGTTTCAGACAGTGGGTTTGGCCACCTACTTGCATCATGAAAGAGCACAAGCAGTGCTCAATCTGTGTCTGCCTTCAGGACAGGCACATCTCTGAGCTGAGCCCTGGCAGACACTGACAGGGGCAGGGCTGAGCTTCTGCCTCCATCCCAGACATGTCCTGGAGCTCGTGACACATTTGCCCCAGTCTCACAATATTTGGTTATGGGTTAAATCTTCTGCAAGGGAGAGCAGGGTTCCTCAGGGCTGGCTGGGCTGATGCTGCAAGGGAGTTAAGGGGGATAAAAATCACCTCCTTCCTTCAGCTGACTTCTTAGTGATGCTACAGCCTCTCCAACAAGCAGCAGTGCTGATACAAGTCAGCATGTACAAAGCCTCCAGGAATAGAACTTGCCCCTTTGCAGGCACCCACTGATCCTGCAATCTTCCAAATATCTCTTCTTTGAGGCCCTGAACATCGCTCTGAAACACAGATTTAACCTGACCAAGGGGCTCCAGAGCAATGATCATATTGCGCCTTTGTCCCCACAGCTCTTTTCTCCAGCTTGCTTTTCTACCTGCCAGCAGCAGCCTGACACAAGTGGCCAGGCAGAGAACATCCTCATGAGCCATTAAAACTCCCACTTTAATGTGAAAACAAGATCTTTGGCTGGACTTGCCCTCCCTGCTTTGTGCATCCCTGCCCTGAGCCCATCACTGCTGCGGCCGCACGGCAGAGGGAGCACCCGCCACTGCCTGCTTCAGGCCCACAGCTGGCTTTTAATTTTAATTTTCTAGCAACAGAGAGGTGGGCTAGACCCGTCCATCACCCCCCCTCGGTGATTTTTCCCTGACCAGCACGGCAGGCTCGTGGGTAGCAGCAGGGAAGGGCTTTGCTTTGGCGGCGTGAGAGCAAATCCTGCAGCGCAGTTGAGGTTTGCTCCCCGGTAAGAGGCTTGGAAATATTGATCAGGGCTGGAGAAGAGATGTGCACAGGAGAAAGAGCACAAGATTTGGGGATTTAAAAGTGATATAATTGGATTTCTGAATTAAACACAGCGAGTGGGAAGGTCAGCAGCAAGATGCAGCCACGGGCTCAGGTTTGCTCAGCCTCAGCCTGGGTCTCCAACATGAGACTATTCCAGATGATGTATCCTGGGGAAACGGAGTGTTGAGCAAATGTTTCTGGGGAATTTCTTTGCTGGTAGGTCAAAAAGGTGGCATTGCTTCCATGTGCATTGTGTCAGGCTGTTTTCCCTGCAGTGGGATGGCATGGAATGGTGCATCTGGGTGAATCTGGATGCTCTTTCTTTATGGGAAGTGATTTCTGGTTTCCTGGGCTGGCCCACAGCTGCACTTCCCAGAGCTTTCTGTTTTCACTAATAACATTTAAAATATTTAAAATTTGTAGGTTTTAATTTCTTCTTCTTTTTGTTTTTGTGTAAACACTTAGATACATCTATTCATGTCCTACATCTCCCCTTATCTAGACCTCAGGGACCACCGTGGTCTTACCTTTACCCCCAAGCCCCAAAATCTGTCCCAGTGCAAGGGACAAGGCCATGCACCAGAATCTCCACCTGAAGCTGAGACTCTCCAAAGCACCACCCAGGTTCAGGTGGGAACATTTTGCTGATAAACTCTGTGCTTATATTTAGGTATAGGAAATCTAGGAATCTTTTATTTGCATTTAAACATTTAGAGAGACTTGGGAGCCCCCAAGGAACAAAACCCCCGTGTTTTGCAAATTACCCCTTGTAGTTTTCAGGTATGGAAACCTCCCCAGGGGTTTCCCCACTCTCGGGCTGCCTCTGGCCAGCCGATTTACTGGCCATGTTTCCATGGAAACAAAACTGGACGGGTGAAAAAAGGGGGGAAAAAAGTTCTTGTAATAGCTGGCATTTCCCTGTTTGGAAAGAGGTTTTTTCCTAGGCTGGACTACTTCTTTTCCAGGATTTTTTTTCTAGGAGAGAAGAAGGAAGGGCACGCCCTGATGTAGAGATGGATGGGGAGCAGTGAGTTGCCCAAGCTGCATTCAGAGCAGCAGCACTGGTCTCCAGGCTTTAATGTTGTGATTTATGGCCACTTTGCTGCTATGGAGGTGTCAATTTGGTTAAAATAAAGTGTTTTCTAAGGAGTGGGGCAGGACAGGGGGGCTGCCCCATCCTGGTTGAGCCCACTCAGGTGTGTGACGTTAAGGGACAGTCTCAGCAGCGATAATTCCTCTCTCTGTCTGTGCAGACATTTAATGATGCCTCTTCACTTTACAGCTCACCACGAGGCTTCATTAAAAAGCATCTGCAAAAGCTTTGAAGTCCTTGCTGGACATCTTGCACCATCATTGAGAGCAGTCATAGCAACACAATCCTGGGCTGGCACAGAGGCTCTGAGTAGTGATGAAGATATCAAACCCAAGGTGTAGCACAGCCAGCTCAAAGCAAACCCGAAATTACAGCCTCTGCAGGGAGAAGTGACAGCCCTGCTACAGAGATCAAGGATTTATGGAGATGGGGCAGCCAGATCTCTCTCTTGCATCCTGATAGCTGATGTGACACATCAGGTGTCAGGGTAGCTCCTATTCCTAAGAGGTTAAACAAGTTGTATGATCAGGAGGACTGACATGCTGGCCCAGGCGAGGAGTGAATCATTAAGTTGTATTCCCAGGGCTGAGACAGGCAGCAGCAGCTCACAGGGGTTTACGTAGCCTCAGGTGAGCTGTACGACAGGAAAACACACATCTGATGGGAGGTGAGGTGCTCTGGATTGTGAAATGATAATCAGGAGAGCTGCTTATTGCTGAGTCAGGCAGGTTCTGTCCTGAGGTGCAGGGCTGTGGTTTGGGCTGGGCTTTTCTGGATGTGTGTGTGGGTGTGCTTGTACAATAAATCAGTAAATGTATTTTTTCTTTTTTCCTTTAAGGTTCTTTTTTTAAATAGCCTGCTTCACTTAAAAACCAACTTTTTAAGTGTCACAAGATGGAGGAAAGAGGATTTCTTGATGGGAATTAGGGCAGCTTTTGGCTCCCTGTAGAAAAATAAGGCAGCTTTCATGTTCAGGGGCACCAGCAGGAGGAACACTGGGGATGGACTGTGTCCAGCATGGAGAAATGATGTTATTTAGACATCATCAACGAGAGAGGAGAGATATAGGAAAATTTGCACATGTATCTATTTGCACACAAATATTTATCTATCTATCTATATATATGCATGTATTTGCATAAATGTACACATATATACATGTATGTACATATACACATATGGATATATTAAAAATATCAGCATTTCATAGAAATGCTTTTATAAAAATGTTTTTATATAAATGTTTATATAAACCCACATGAAAATAGAAATAGAAACAGAATGTATATACATACACACACATATATAATAGACACACACAGAAGGTGACTGTTAGCATTTTGACCAAGGTGTGCATACTTGGGGGATACCTCTGTCCTGGGGCTGCTGGGACCATCCCTATCCCTCACTGTGGTTATTTGTATTTACCAGAGCTGGGAAATGCTGCCACTTCTCTCCTGCCTTCTTCTTTGCACAGCTGGCCTTCCTAACCCTATTTCTCTTCCCTCAGCTCCTGCCTATTTGCTTCAGGAATAGGATCAGGAGGTTTTGGGAGTGACTCATAGAAGGAGAAACATCACCAACCTGAGCATCTCATGCCTACAAACCTAACCTTGAGGACTGTGGGCACTGCTACGGTGAAGGGGAGGAAGGAAAGTCTCATTTTCCCTGGGTTCTCAGTGCCCAGCCCCAGCTCCAGGCTGGAATGCTGCTCCAGTGAGGAGGGGCAGGCAGGAACTCGGCACATATGGCGAGCCTGGCGCCACGCTGCTGCAGAGCCGCGAGATACGGAAGCACAAGGGCACTGCCACGGAGAAAATATCAGCTCTGGGCTTTGGCTGGCTCTGGGAGTTGCTATTCAGAGCCACAGCACTGCCTGAACGAATGGCTTGTCGCAGAGGAGAGGGTTTGTTTACAAACCCTTCTCCAGAGGGAAGAGGATGATGTCAGTTTTAGAGGAGCATGGTGACTGCAGCAGCTGCTCACGGCAAAGGGCTTTGGGTTTGGGGTGATTTTAGGAGCTGGGAGGATGGGAGATGCAGCAGGGGCCCCCAAAGGAGCCTGAGGATGCTGTATCCCAAAATTGTGGTGTCTTCTGTCTCCTTGATGATGTTCACAGAATGTCACTTTTTCTGAGCACAGTCCCTCTCCAGCTCACCATGCTGGTACCTCTGAAACTCTCTCCAGCCTTGTTTTTCACTGGGAGCTTCCCTGATTCCCATCAAGAATCCTCTTTCCCCCATCTTGTGCTACACTAAAAGTTAGTTTTCAAGTGGATCACACTACAATAATTTAATTTTTTTAAAAAGCAAACAGACATCTAAAATATTAAAAGAAATTAAAAGATTTACCATTAAAGGATGGCAAACAGCCATCTAAAATATTAAAGTATCTACTGAGAATCTCCATTCCTCCTGTATGAGGAGCTGCTCTCAGTTTACCTGGGTAAAGTGAGTTGTCTCCAATTTCATTGCCAGAGCATCGAGAGGAAGTTTCATTATTCTAATTTAGCATGAAAATACATTTAAATAGCATTTCATTTTGCCCTTTCACAGTATTAAGTAACTGCAAGAATCTTTTCAAGAGCAATTGCCCACAGCTTTTTGTGCAAATATTCTCTTCACAAAAGTCTCATGATGATTTGGGAGAAGCAATAGGGGAAAAACATGCTTCAGTGACAGAATAAAGGAGAAATCTAGGGTAATACTCAATACACTGTTTATCCTGTAGCTAATTACAGCAATAATCTGCTGTATAAGGGAGGCATTTCAATGTCAAATTTCATAAAAGAGATTTACTCTCAAGGAAAGATGAAGCAATGGGAGTCAGGGAGTGTTGCAGAGCCCACCAGCACTGAGGATCCTTCTGCTCCTCCAGGGGAGCCCTCAGCTCAGTCCCAGCCACACCCCTGGGCACCAGGCAAGGAGATTTGGAGCTGACTAATAAATATATTTGGTTAGCTTATTAAATTCATAGAATGGTTTGAGTTGGAGGGATCTTTTAAGATCATCTAGTCAAGCTCCCTGCCATGCCATCCCTCCCCTCCCTTCCACTCTCCCAGGTGGCTCCAAGCCCTGTCCAGCCTTGCCTTCCAGGGATGGGACATCCACAGCTTCTCTGGGTAACGTGTGCCAGGGCCTCACCACCCTCACAGTAAAAGATTTCTTCCAAATATCTCATCTGTACCTGCCCTCTTTCAGTTTGAAGCAATTACCCTTTCTCCTTGTCACTCTCCTCATCTTTCTTATAAATCCTCTTTCTTTGAGTATTTAAAGACCTCAATAAGGACTCACTGGAGCTTTCTTTTCTCCAGGCTGAGCAGCCTCAACTCTCCCAGTTTGTTTTCAGAAGAGACGTGCTCCAGCCCTCTGAGCATTTTGTAACCTCCTCTGGACTGTCTCCAACAAGTGACAATGTCCTGTTGTGCTGGTGACCCCAGGCTTGGATGCAGCACCCCAAGAGGAGGCTCACAGGAGCAGATAGAGGGGACAATCTCCTCCCTTCACCTACTGACCATGCTGCTTGTGCTGCAGCCCAGGATGTGGCTGGCTTTCTGGGCTGCAGCTGCACATGCCTGAGTCATTCAGTTTTTCATCCATCAGTGTCCCCAGGTCCTTTTTGCAGGGCTGTTCTCAGTGAGTACTGGCACAGGGGATTGCTCTCACCCACGTGCAGCACCTTGACTTGGCCTTGTTGGACCTCATGAGGTCTTTGTGGGTTTATTTTTGACATAATTACACTAAAACAGCACAACAATTTTGAAATGTTTCAACATCCAAAATGCCAAATTTTGTCAAAACATCAGATTGACATCTCTTCCCCATGGTTAGCAGGGGAGTCACTGGGCAGTAGGTTTACAAGAGCAGCTGTTACTATTCAGCAAAAGCATTTTAAAAAGCAGTGCCAGAGACCTCCTACACGAGGAGCCTCCTCTGCCTGAATTTATGGCTGTAACATTTATTCAGCTCCTCCTTGTGTTAGTGCTCTGCAGGAACTGTATGAATTATCAGGTAATAAATCAAATTGCTTGTCCTGGAAAAGAGGGGCTCAGTATCAGACTGGGTATTGCATATGCAGGCAGAGACCAGAAATATTCAGGTGACACCCGTGGTGTTTTCCTGTCACTAATGAGGATGAACTGCTTGCTGTTGGCCGCCTATCAGCTTTTCCAAGCGGGAAATTTGCTCATAACCTTTCTGACATGTGCCTCCAGAAGCTGAGTGAAAAGGATCTAAGTCCCAGTAATGCTGTCTCTGAGAGGGCCCGTTCAATTAAATCTTCCTCAAGATGTCAATCACCTGCTAAACGGAACTGCCCTGGGCTTGGGAAGTGCAAATCAACAGGTTTGAATGGTCCAGGAAGGGCTGGATCACAACAGCTGGTGAGTGGCCACGCCATGAGGGGATACCTGCCCAGGCTGAGACCAGACCAACACAAATCCAATTTCTGAATGATGGATGTCCCCTGAACTCTAGCACAAAATGAAGCACTTATGATCCTTGGGAGGATCTACTTCATTCCAAGAACCAGAGTAAATTTTACAGGTATTTCACTGATTTGTTGAGCACTGATACTGTAGTGACCTTGCAGGTGACCTTGGAAAAGAGCAGTGGCCTTGTTTGTTGTTTGTAACTGAATTGCAAAAGGTAGCAATTCAGTTTTGCAGAATTTTGCAATTCAATTGCAAAACAGCTCCCTTCTCCCATGGATCTGGATCTATGGATTGAGAGCTTGTAGGGATGAGGGATGTTATGGTTTAGGCACAGAAAACACCAGGGGAGTTGGTCCCTGAATCCACCAGGGCTGCATGAGGCAGAGGAATAATGATGATGATGATGACAATCCCAACAACAATCCTGACCAGGAAAAACCTTGTTTATAACACAACTGAGTAATAAGGAAGCATTTGCTCCAAAAGCTTTAATGTGTGCAATTCCAGCAAAATTCTTGTGAAATCACACATTCAGATGCTGTCTGTGCTCTAGAGGGTGAAACCCCTGCCTGTGCCTCCCCGTCTCTGGGCTCTACCTAAAAATAAACCCCTAAGCAGAAAAGAACAAGCCCCCTGCTGTCAGGCTGGCACGGAGGCAGGGCACAGTCGCTGCCAGGCATGTGCTCTCTTTGTCCTCACAGGTCAAACCTGGAGCTGAGTTAAGGATGCCAACCTCCAGATCAGCCACAGCTCCCTCCTGCCTGGCAGCCCTGCCCAGGGGGCTCAGCCCTGGGATGGTGCCAAGCCCAGCACTGAGGTCAAAACAAGGTCTGAGGGCATCACCTCGTGCCCTCTCCCCTTCCCCACCATCACCAAAGGAAGCAAAACTGGAGCGTTTTCTTCACCTGGTGGCCCTACAGCATTTTCACCCACACTTGTGAAAGGCATCACATTGCAAGACCTCAACTTCAGATCCAGCCCAGGAGAGGTGGAAACAGGAGCTTCATGTTGCCAGTTCTTTCTACTGAGTCCCCCTCGCTGCTTGCCCAGGGACCTGAGTCTGCTTGCTCAGGAGGGTGTGGGAGGGAGCCTGGGGTGGGGTCTGATCCCATTTGTATCCTCCCACTTGCCAAAATCCAGGATAACCACAGCAGTCCCAGCCCATCCGAAGCACAGCAGAAGTAAAAAAGCCATGTCTGATCTTTCAAAGTGGAAAGCTCAGCATCACCTGCTCTCAGGTTATGTCCTTTCAATGTCAGGACCCTGTTCTTAAGTCCCCAACTAGCACTTGTATTTTGTCAAGCACATGGAGATAAAAAGGAAATAAACCAAACCCCTGTAATACAAGACTGAAAGAAAAAACCCCAAGCATGTCAAGGTTTCATATTGCTCCAAATCATCACACAAACAGAGCACCATTAAAACAACATTCCTGGGGAAGTTACCCTCACCCAACCTCTCCTTGCCCCTGACTCCCAAGGCAAGGAGCTGAGAAGTTACAAATAAAACCCTAAAGGAGAGAAATTTTGACATCGATCCCAGCAACTGGGATTTCTAGTATGTCTCAAAAAAAGTGTCAAATCTGTCACTCAGTGCTTACAGGTTATCCTCTGTGAGCTCAGGCATGAGCCTGGTGTGTTTATTAAACCCCTGGCCTGGCAGAGGAAAGGTGTCTGTCTGAATTGCAATACAGCTGATTTTCAAACTGTTGGTTTAAAACACTTTGTCCTGGTTTAGTGAATTACTGAGCACCAGGATAAAGTGTTCAAAACACAGATTCTTGTGTCTTGGTAGCAGGTGCCTTGCAAATGGCTCTGGCCACTTCACAGGCACTTAGGGCTCTGGGCTGGCTTTTTCTGGGTGGTGTAGCACAGCAAAAGAAGATGCTCTTGTGTTCCTCTGTGAGTGTATCTGTCTAAAGGGAGAGATGTGTGCTAAATTTATGTATATTAGATTTAATTACGTGGCTTAGCTCTGCAATGCTCAGTGACAGGACCTGCCCTTCCTTGTGCCCTTTGGGGTCCCCCTCCTGCTTGTCTGCCCCAGCCCAGCCTTGGCCCTACTGCTTCCCCCACTTCCACAACCCTTTCTTTTCCCTATCTACACCCTGGAGCAGGAGTTAGTCTCTCTCTCCAGAACATGTTTCCATTTATTTATGTTTCCCTCCTGCACAGGGAGATCCCCCCAAAAGCTCTGAAAGCTGTATGAAGTTATTTGCTTGAGCAAACTGACAGCAGCCCCTGGGCTAAACTTTTGATGCGTCAGTTTTCTGCCACCTTCAAAAAGCACCTCTGGCTGCAGGCAGCAGCCATCCTGGGCTGGATGGGACCAGCACCACTTGCCACAGGCAAGGGGAGCCAGCAGAGGTGGGTCTGGAGCTCCATCCTCTTGCTTGGCACCCCCAGTGTCCAGGTGTGGGTGTCTCCTTCCTGGCACGGGGGAGATGGAGCAGAAAAAGCTCACAGAGGTTCTGCTGTCCAAGCAAACCAGTGTCACAGACATCTTTTAAGAAAAATCCTTTCCTTTGGATTTTTTTTCTCCTGAGAAGCTGAGAGGCCTCAGGAACAAAATGTAAACAATGGTTATCTGCTGCTGTGGAATGCAACAGGTGGATCTGAGATTGGTCTCATGTGCTTGTTTCTAATTAATGGCCAATCACAGTCAGCTGGCTCGACTCTCTGTTCAAGACAGAGGCTTTTGTTATCATTCTTTCTTTTTCTATTCTTAGCCAGCCTTCTGATGAAATCCTTTCTTCTATTCTTTTAGTATAGTTTTAATATAATATATGTCATAAAATAATAAATCAAGCCTTCTGAAACGTGGAGTCAGATCCTCATCTCTTCCCTCATCCTCGGACCCCTGTGAACACTGTCACAAACCAGAGCTGCAGGGACTTTCTCTTCCTTCAGTGACTCTCTTGGTGTTGTGCTTCAGGAGACCACCTCCTTCTGCTGCCCCTCAGGCAGGGGAAAAGTAGGAACCTGTCACCTACTTCTGTCCAGTTTTTCTAGAGCTTGCTGGCAATGCTTGTGGCTGACTCTCCTCTTCAGTGGAAAGGTGTTTTTCAGTGCCTATCATCATCTCATATCCTGGGGCTTTTCCAGGCACTCACAGAAATTCAAAATGATCACACTGATGCCAACGTTGTTTCAACATTTACACTTCTGGGAAAAATACCTTAAAAATATGTGACAGAGATAAAACTGCAGGGAGAGATCCAAGCACAGAAGGAAGGAGATGGAGTGTGGAAACTGTAAGGTAAGAAGGCTCCTGGTCTACACTGGATAGCTGAAATTTCCCACCTCAGCTTCTCTAGGACGCACATAGATCATCATGCTGTTCCCTAAATAAATGGGAGGGACCAGCACAGATGAATGTCACCGTCATATTTTCTGAAAAATCCTCTTTGCCCAGGATTCTTCTCCTGGGAAGCTGTGAAGCCTCGGAAAGAAATGAAAACAATAATTATCTGATTGCTTCTCCTGTGTTTTGCTGCTTTGGAATATGGTTTGGACATTGTGTACCAACTGGTCATTGTCTCTTTGGTTTCATGTGAATGTTTTTACCTAATTACCAATCAGAGCCAGCTGTGTGTGGACTTGGAAGCAGTCACGAGTTTTTATTATTAATTCTTGTTAAGTCTTCTGTCTGTATTCTTCTCTTTCTTTAGTATAGTTTTAGTATAGCATAATATAATATAATATAATATAATATAATATAATATAATATAATAATAATAATATATATAATATAATATAATATATATAATATAATATAATATAATATAATATAATATAATATAATATAATATAATATTATATAATAATAAATCAGCCTTCTGAGACCATGGAGTCGGATTCTCATCTCTCACCTCGTCCTGGGGACCTCACAAGCTCAACAGATGAAACCATGGGCACTGTGCATCCACAGGGGTAAAGACAAGCACATCCATCACCCAGCTGATACTGAGAGGCTGCACACTGTACCAGGCAGATACAGAACATGGGTACATCCTACTCTGGACTAAACCATGTCCATCCCAGACAAATCTTGGGAGTGGGATGTAGATGGAAGTCTGTGCAGGGGGTTTCCAGTGCTACCATTCCTGTTTGGGAGCACCACAGCAACACCAGAAAGTTTTCCTGGAATGAAGCACAGAGGACAAAGATAAGGAAGGAAACTCTGCCTGCCATAGGGTAATGTCATTCCTGGCCCCTAAAAGGACAGAACTTGGGCTGGCACCTTGTAGTGACCCTTCCTCATCATTCTCAGTGGAGGCCTTTGAGATGGCCCAATTCTGAAGTTGTTTCTCAGTCTTTGTCTCTACAGCTTTCCCCATTAATATTGCAGATGTGTCTGGCTGAAAAGCAAATGAGAGCAGCAGCTCTGTCCACAGCTGGACACCCAACTCCACACTTAAGGGTACAATGAGTAGCCTGATTGTCTGAGATGTGGAGCATCCAAACTCCTCGCAGGGTTATAGAAAGAGATCGACATATCTAACAAAAAATGAGCTTTCTCACTGTCTCACTGGAGAATTTTAAGCCCAATTTGGCTGTTCACAGCTGTGCAGAAAAATCTGTAAATCGGGAGTTACTTCAGGCAAGATTTAAAATGCTCTAATTGCCTTTTGGATTTATGACAAAAGCACCACGAGAGACAAACGGGTTTCAGTACTCCACTGGCATAATTTAAGGAAAAAATATAGCTTTCCTTCTGTAATAAGTCATTATTGCATTAGATTTGGTGCTCACACTTTCCCCATTAATATTGCAGGGCATGTAGTTATCGGACAAAGAGGAATGGCTTTGAACAGGAAAAGGGCAGTTTTAGATTAGATTTTGGGAGGAAATTCTTCACCATCGGGCAGTGAGGCCCCTGGCACAGGTTGTCCAGAGAAGCTGTGGATGCCCCATCCCTGGAAGTGTTCAAGGACAGGTTGGATGGGGCTCTGAGCAATCTGGGATAGTGGGAGGTGTCCCTGCTCATGGCAGAGGGCTGGAACCAGATGATCTTTAAGGTCCCTTCCAACACAAACCCTTCTGTGTTTCTATGAGATTAATCCCAGCTCAAGTATTTTGTTTCCTCTGCTGGGTATTTTATTCCTCTATAATTTTTTGGAGTGAGAATTATAAAGCCAAGTTAAATAAGTGCACATAAATTATGGAAACAGCTGTATGAAGTACAGGAGACACTAAATTCAGGCTATTACAGAAATTTTCTGTTCTGTGCTTGGATGTAACTTGCTGACTTTGTATGAGTTGAATTACAGGCAAATGCTCACACCTTCCATTTCCTAAAAGCCCTGTTTTGGGAAAAAAATGCAAAAACAAATGATGTGTCACAATAGAAACAAGCAGGGATCAGCCCTGGATGAGGGAGTGCACAAATCCCTTTGCTGCATTAACCTTGTGTCTGAAATGTGCTCGGCAAGGAGCCATGCTCTGGAAATGGGAAAGAATGAAACTGGATGTTATTCCCTCTGGAAATAAGAGCAATGGGGTGAGATTTTTACCTGTTTAGATAGAAGACCATGACATTTCTGTACAGGCTTTGATGGCTTTTCAAAAAAGTTGTGTTATTGGGTGGTCTGATTTGTATTCCCTGCATTGATGTGTATTGCATTTGGCTCCAACAGCAACAGTGAAGTTGCTGGGGGATGGGTCCCTTTTTTAAAGATAATTTCTTTTTTCAAATATTCTTGAAGTGCAGCTTGTATTAAACTGGGTAATAATTAGATAGTGAAAATGCTTCTATCTAATGCTTAGATTATTACAAGTGCCTGAGGCAATTCTTCAAGGTTTATAACAGACATAGAAATCAATGTTTAATGTCAAAAGTGATCCTGGAAGGTGTTTATTGAGAGTTATTTTTTAATATAAAGTGTAAAGATTAAAAAAATGCTTTTATTCTTAGTTTTACTTGTAGTGGTGACTGGGGGAAAGGTGTGGTATCATCAGGGGGAAGTATTACCATAAAAGCTGGTGTCAAACCTTCTTTCAAGATTCTTGATCCAAAATACCAGTTAAAACCAAACCAAGTCAGTGTATTTAAAGCCAATATCCCCCTGGTTGTTTTTACATTGCACTGATTTCTTAGAAAAGCACCAGACACTTTCATCAGTGGAGCCTCATTACTGAGCCCTGTAAGAACCTGCCCTTTTGAGAGAAACTTCTGGTGGGTTTGGGCTTAACATCCATTAAAAAATCTTGTTGTACAACGTGGTATGAAGACTGTTTTCCTGCTGCTGGAATGATACACTCAGGAGTGGCTGGGACAGCAAACCTGCTTCAGCATCCTCTGCCACCTTCACTCGGCTGTTTCGCCCTTCACCCTTCCCTTCCTCCCTCCCCTGGCTTGGAGGAGACTCAAAGATTGTTCATTTCCAACCCCCTGCCATGGTCAGGGATGCCTTGCCCTGGACCAGGGTGCTCAGAGGGCAATCATTTGGAATCACAGATGGGAACCAGCCACCCCAGGCTGTGTGCTTGGGGGCACAGAGCTGGCAGAGCTGCCCGTTTCCCTGTAGGAACCCCAGCTGACCCCAGAAGGACTTGTTCCATCCCACTGTCCCTGCACAGGAGCACACATGGAGTCACTTACACTGGAGACAGCCGCAGCTAAGTGGGGTAATCCCACTTCCCAGTGTCCAAACGATTTAATAGAGATGAAACCCAAGAGACATCACTGAAAATGAGATAAATTTGGGCAGAAATGATTGCAACAGCGTTTGGGGAATGGAAAAACAGAGTATACCCTGGCAGATACAGGGTCGAGAGAAAAATGCAGTTCTCCGGAGAAGGCTGGGTAAGAAATGAAAGAAAGGAGGAAAGAAGTGAAAGAAGTGAAAGCCTGGGTAAGAAAAGAGTGAATGATGGCTCCACAAGCCATCAGTGCTTGCATGGACCCCATCCTGAAGGTGCTGGAGTTGTACCTGTCTTGTAAAGGGCAGCTTTGGGTGCAGTGACTTCCCTGGGGGCTGCAGGAGTGGGATGGACACCCTGGACCCTGGGTGCTTTCCCAACATTTTCACCAGGCTGAAGAGAGACTGGGAATGGAGCTTACCACTCCACAGGGACTTCCCAGGGCAGACTCTGACCTGTGGCTGCCCAAAAACTGAGGAGTCACCAGCTTGAGGAGCTTTTGGGTAGGGGCTTCACCCCCTAGAAGCACCCACCCCTCCCCATGGCTGTTAGGGCAGCCTGAGGGACTCACTCGGGTGTGACATCTGCAGTGTCCCTGTCCACATCTGGGCAAAGTACCCAGCTCTCTGCAACCCCAGCTCAACAAGGTGGGAAGAAGGCCTCTGGGGATGGTGGCTGTGGGTCAGGGAATGCCTTTTATCCCAGCTGGAGGGGTAGATGAGGTGGTGTTATAGCTGGAAAGGCAGAGAGGTGCATTGCACCCTCACTTTCCTTCAGATCTGAAAGGTGCAGACCCCACAGGCTCACTGCTGTGTGCAATTGCCCCAAGCAATCCAATGAAAAATGCTAGTTTCTCCCCAAAAACTTGGCCTCATTCAAATGCTTCACTAAGGATGAGCAATAACTGCCCCTACACCAGTGCTTTTAACACAGTGGGAAGATTTCAAGCTCTCCTCGGGGCAGTGAAACCCAAAAAGTACGAGATCATGACAATATCACCTGCATTTTCCCAACTCATTGCCACACACTTTGCAAACAGAGCTAAATGTGATTTGGGCTCCAGATATCAGCAAGAACATACAATGGAGAGATCAGAAAATGCCTCCTGGTGGAAGACAACAGGTTAAAAAAGGAAAAAAATGCTTGAGGAAGGATGGAGTTTAGGATGATTATAGAAAAAACAGAAATTCGTGGTGGAGGTGTAAATCTCCAGGTGTAAATCAGCACAGCCTGGTGGATGCTTGTGTTTGCATCAGCCAGGGGTCTGCTCCCACGTGTTGGATCAAACGTGGCTCAGTACAGGGGAATAAGAGAGAACAACTTCCTCCTCTGAGGGAGAGCTGGAATGCAAAATATGTCTAAAATAATACACTACCCAAGTAGTCTTTCAGCCTTTCCCAAAGGAAAAATACACTTCTCTACAAGGAAAATGCCACATATCTCTCTACAGCCCCAGGAAAAGAATGAGGTCACATCTTTCACTAATGCTGAAAGAGAGGGATTTTTTTTTCTTTTTTTTTTTTTTTTTTGGTGTGTGCAGTGTTTCACCCCCTTCTAGTAACTTGACATGCCTCGCTGCAGTGGTACCCCGGTATTTATCTTATTTTGGGCTTCTTGCAAAAAAATTTCCAACTCTCACTCGATCTAAAGGGTTAAATCCTGCATCACCAAGGCAATGCTGCTGTTATGGAGGAAATGGGTTTGGCCCTTGTTTCCATCAGTGTGAGCTGGGAGCAGCTCTGCCTCAGTTAAAAGGTGAAAGCTGTCCCACTGACTCCAGCTGCAGAAGGGTTCCTTGCCTGGGAATGAGGGAAAAGAAACCAACTTCATAAACCAGATTTTGGTCTCTTTACACAAGGACAATTTGTAATAAACCCTGTGGCTAACATGAAGTTATTGCAGATTTGCACTGGCATGAATGAGGTCAGGAACCAGCCCGGGGTGGCTGGGAGAAGGCGGCACAGAGGTGTTGGAGCAGAGAAATTTGGAGTTTGACTTTCTGCAGCCTCTGAACGATCTCAGTGCTGTGACACCCTGCCTTCAATGGATTTTGGGTCAAATTGATGAGTGGCATGGCTCAGGACCAGGCACACCTGACATGGAGAGTGCCACATGGAGCAAGGGTGTGCTAATTAGAGCTGTCTGCTCAATGAATTTAGCTTCAGCTGCTCACAGAGTGTCGGCAGCTAGATTGGGATTTCCTCAAATTGATTTGTAATTTGAGGTTACTCAATTAATTTTTCTTTTTTTTTATTTTTTTTTTATTTTAGTTTTGCTCTTTCTTAGTCACACAAGTGTTTGAGTCCCTGAATCTGCCCCTCCTTGCTTCAACAGGTGCCAGAGATCCCCAGCTGGGTGCCCTCTCCAGCAGCACAGCCCTGACTTGGCAACCAGTGGGCCAAACCTCCCAAGATTCACCATCCATTCGGAAGGAGGTTACAAACAAGCAGGATGGAGGAAATTCAACCCTTTTTTTTTTCCTTTTTCTGGGCCACACAAGCCTTGCCCAAGGCATTATTCATAGAAAAATTAGGCTGCTGCAAAGATTCACTGGCGGGGTGCAGAATTTAAATAGAATTTTCTCTTGTCCCAGTTACACAAAGTCAGCCTGATTGTCCCATTCCCTATGCTGGTGTAAAGTGGGAGTAATTCCAGTCCTGAGGCTGGGATTTACAGCTCACTGGAGGGACAGATACCACAGGAGGCATCACATGAAAGCTGCTCCAGGCAGCAGCTCTCAGCCCTGGTGAGCTGGATCATAGACTCATAGGATGGTTCAGGTTGGGACATTAAAAATCACCTGGTTCCAGCCCCCTGCCATGGGCAGAGGCACCTTCCACTAGACCAGGCTGCTCAAAGCCCCATCCGACATGTCCTTGAACACTTCCAGGGATGGGGCATGCACAGCTTCTCTGGGCAACTTGTTTCAATATCCCTCCACTCTGATAGTGAAGAATTTCTTCATAATATCAAATCTAAACCTGTCCTCTTTCAGTTTAAAGCCATTCCCATTTGTTCTATCACTACCTGCCCTTGTAGAAAGGTCCTCACTGCATGAACAGCACTTTCCCTCTGATGTGAAAACCTACATGGATGCAATTAAAATTTAATTTTTTCAAGCATTTTTTGTGGCCTAGCTTTGTGTACCAGCATGTTTGGAGGCAGAGAATGCAGAAAGTATAAGAGTGAGTGCTGCAGAATCGTGACCCTGCATGGGTAATGTTTTATGGTGCTCACCTCCCACCACTCCTCACATGGAGCTATCAAAGGACCCACTTGACTTTCCAGTCTTTCAAATGTCTCACTACTTTGAGGTTCACAGACCAGAATCACTGCTCTGTAGTGGCAGTTTTGTGACAGGCAAAATCTGGCTGGTTCCAGGGCAGTGGTGCTGTCCCAAAACAAATGGTGCTCTTTTAGGAACGGTTTGGCACTGGGAGTGAAACTGTGGCTCCTGTTCAGAGCCATCTTTTGCAGCAGCTGAGCCCAGTGACATGAAGAGCTGAACCCTGCAAAGTGATGTGAATCCTTTGCTGCTGCTGTGCTGCTGCTGCTGCTGCTGCTGCTGCTGAGCCCTGGCCATTTGTTCCAGCACTCAAAGTCAGCCATCTGCTGGGGGGAATATCTGGTGCATCCTGCATTCAATAAACTTCCCTTTCTCCCTAGGATTGTCCCCCAAAACATGTAAAATACCCTGTAAATGGTGCCAGGCTTTACTTGCCCACCCAGGCAATATGGTTCATCATGTATGGACTTAAAAAGCACCAACACAAGCACTTCTGTGATATTATGGGATTTTCATGACAGAGATGTTTGCTCTGGTTTCTGTTAGCTTTGCCCCCGCAGTGGGGAAGAGCCCAGAGCTGTTCCTCACTGCCTGTGGCTCTTCCAAGAGGGAGCTCAGACCCTCAGCCAGGCTTCCCTCCTCTTGACTTGAGATTTGCAATCAGAGCAATTCCTCTGACTTCAGAGAGCTGCTGCTCATTTCCAAACATATGCTTAGGAATATAATCAGGCTTACAAATCTCCACTGACGGCAGAGCCGAGTGCCAGCTTCCCTTAACAAGTAATGCAAAACACTGCTGGGGGGGAGAGCAGCCCAAGCCTGCTACCCAAAGTTCAAAAAAACCCCAAACGAGCACAGTTATGGCCTTCTCCTTGGAAATTAACATTTTATGAGCTGGATTGGAAATCTGTGGGTGCTTTGGTGCTGTGAGAACGTGACACACCTGCAGAAAGGTCTCTGTTCTTGTGGCATTGCTCTGCTGCCTGTGGGATAGAGCTGGGCATAGGGCAGGAGGGTCTCTGCAAATAACCAAACCCAAGGGAGAAACAGTGGGGCCTTCACCAGCAACACCCAAAGGCACAACTCACAGGAGCTGAGTGTTTCTCCCACCCAGCCCTGAGCAGCCCATTTCAGCTCCAGATGCCAGCAAAGGATGTCTCTGTGCTCATCCTCCCACAGGAGAAGCAGATGCAGAAATAAATGCCTGACACTGCTCAACATCACGGTGCTCCAGACACATCTCTGCTGATGGGAATCGTGGTGGCTGTCAATAAACTGATTCATCTGCTGCCTGGCTGCTGCTGAAGCTGGAAGAAACAGTGCTCAAACTTTTGTCAAAGCTGCAGACACGCTAGGCAGGATTTAGCCCAGTGTCTCCATGCTGAGTTCTATGTGTGAGTGAAGCAGAGGTGAGGTTGGCAGAGACTGGTGCCACTGGAATGGCGTCTGGGACACTCCTGTGGTGATGGCAGATGTCACCAGGAGCCTACAACAGACCAGTGCTCTTCTGCACCAGCAGTTGGAGGTTGAGGAGGGCTTAACATGGGCAGCACAGAGCCCAGGCTCATGTAGATGCCACATCCAGAATTTGCAGATCCAGTCTTTTCCAGTTGTCCCCCTGTCTGTGTTGTTCCTCAGAAGACTGCTCTGACCATTTGGGCTCCAGATACCAGCAAGAACATACAATGGAGAGATCAGGAAATGTCACCTGGTGGAAGACATCAGGTTAAAAAAGGAGAAAATGCTTGAGGAAGGGTGGAGTTTAAGATAATTATAGAAAAAACAGAAATTTGTGATGGACCTCTCTGACCATTTCTCCCTTCAATGCCTGACCACTGTTCCCAGCCTCCCTGGTGGTGCCCAGCTCCAGAACAACAACAAATTCCCATCTTCAAAATTCATGAAAAAACCCTATGGAAATGTTAAATCATCCATGTGAACCTTAGGAGCAGTGGAGTGGTTCTGCTCTGTACAAAGCCCCAAGGAGAAATTCCAACCCTCCAGGACCATTCATGGTGGGCGGACATCTCTCGGGTTGTTGTTGTTAATTGCTGCCCAGAGATGTGCAGGATGTCCCTGCTTCAGCCCGTGCAACTGAAGAACAAGTCCGGACTCTTCACTTTTCAGTCTTGAGGTTGTTTATTAATTCTTATCTAAAAAATTTTCTTTCTGCCCAGCCGAGATCTGCTCAGCAAGGCAGCCACAGGCACTCTGACCGCCCCCGAGGCGGTGCTGTCGTTTTGTACTACAAACTACGTATAACATATTTACACTTAATTCCCGATACCTATCACCTGTGTTAGACAGAGCACTTCTACTCTAGACCAATCCCAAAGTGCCAACATCACTGCAGAAAATGGAGAAGAGGAAGAAGAAGAAGAAGAAGAAGAAGAAGAAGAAGAAGAAGAAGAAGAAAGGCTAGACATGCCCAGATTCCTCCATCTTGTCCCTATAACCCCCATACCAAGAATCCTAAAATCTACATTTTCACCCTGTGATCATTTTCTTATTACACTATTGAAACCTGTGTGACTTTCATGTCCTCATACAAAGTTGGCAACTTGCTCCAAGGGTCCAAATCAAATCCCCAGGTGTTCTGGGCAGCATGCCAAGGTCTCTGAGCCCCCCCGACGGGGTCCTCGGCAACTCTGGACACCCAGAGCGGTGTACTGGGTTCCGACAGACATCCATTCAGTCGAGGCTCACTGAGATGGCTACAGCACTAAAAAATGCACTAAAAACAGCACAGCACCACACAAAACCCATGGCTGAGGTGGCAAAACCCATGCCAGCTCTCTGGATGGCTGCTCCCTGGCTGCACTGGCAGCGTGTGCCCCCACCTGCACGAGGCCAAGCACATCGGCACCTCCAGAAGGAGCAGGGCTGGCAGCACCAGGGTCCTGGCTGGGTGACCAAACATCCCACCACTGCCCTGGGGCACCCTGTGGCCCACCCAGCCCTACTGTACATCCCCTGTGTGTCCTCTCTGCAGAGGAAAATGGAACTTGCCTTTTGTCTGGCAGGGGTCAGACAGAGCCGGTTTGTTCGATAAAGCTTTAACGCTTTGTGAACACGCAGAAAAGCTCAACCCGGGGCCCTTTGACAATCTCCATTGTTTTGTGCCTAAAAAAAAAAAAAAAAAAGAAAGAAAAAAAGGAAGGAAAAAAAAAAAAGAAAGGCTGGTTCGATTTAAAACACCAAGTTCATGGCATTTCAAAGAGAAATGATACACAGTGTGTGGATTTGTGTGATACGGGGAGATAAAGCTAGGAATAAAATGCCAGGCAGGAGCATTACAAATGCTGCTCTCGGGGGTGAGCCTGGTATTTTGCCATCTGATTATTTTAAGTGGTTTCCTTCTCTGCAGCAAAATCTCTGGCATTAGCTTCACATCCCAACTCAGCGTTTGGGGCAAAGTCTGGGAAAGGAAAAGGTGTGAAAAAAGATGAAAGAGTGAGTGATACTTTGCCCTAATGTCTGTCGTGCCTGGGAAATGGCACGTAGATATGTGTACGGTCAGCTTCAGCCACACTGGGGTTCATTGTCTGCTAAATTCATAAGCCACGTAATGCATCAGTTGCCAAGCAAAGCTGGGATATGGGAACCCTCCCTGCAGTTTATCTAAGGACTGAAATAAAATAAAATTAGAAAAAAAAAAAAAAAAAAAAAAAAGTGGACTCCTGAAAGAATCGTACGAGCTGGCACGGAGGTCAGTTGATTGAATATTTCATTTATTGAACGCGCGGTTGCCAAAATAAATAACTCGGGCAGGAAAGCAGTAGTCAGGAAATTGAATGTGGGGCTTTTTTTGTGTCTCTGGCGAAGTTTCCCTTGAGTGATTTCCTTTGGAGGCTGCTGCTGCTGCCCGCGGAGCGCATCCCGCTCCTCCGGCTCCGGCGGCAGCCCCGGCACCGGCGGCGTGCTCCTCCCCGCCAGCCTCCATCCATCCGCCAGCACAACAAAAATGTGCCGTTTCACTGTCCTTATAATGCACAGAGGAAATGGGATTAGGTCCAAATAGCGGCAAGGTAAGTAGGATTAATAGCTGGCTTAAATAAACTCCGCCGTTCCTTACAAGGCTGCGGGATATTGTTTCCGCCTGGCTGTGCTGCGTGCCAGGCAGCGCTGCTGTGCCCACGAGGTGCACGTGGAGATCAGGCTGGGGGGGAAATCGGGAATTTAGAACACTTCGCGGGATTTTTTTTCCCTTTTGTTTTTAATAAGAAACCTGACTTTTGCCGTTGTGTGACGATGAAACCTCCCGGCGGGAGAGAGGGGAGAGAAGGATGGAAGGGTGAAGGGTTGAAGGGATGGAGACGCGGAAGGATGGAGGGATGGGGAGAAGAGAGATGGGAGGATGGAGGGATGGAGGGATGCAGCCTTTGTGAACGCCTCTTGCCCCCTGGCGTCCCCTCGCTGCAAGGACAGCCGGGGATCCCGGGGACACCAGGAGGGGGCCGGGGACACCGGGGAGGGGGCCGGGGACACGGGGGAGGTCGCCACGGGCCGTCTCTATCTCTCATCGCCTCTTTCCCCAAAACCCCAACCCACAAATCCAGCCAAACCAACGCGAGCGACACCCCCGGGCCAAACTTGTTTCTCCCTCTCCAAAACACCTCCTAAAAATAAAGATCCTGCCCAGTTCTTCAAAGGCAGCTTGAAGAGCAGGGACGGGTAAAAAAAAAAAAAAAAAAAAGTGTAAAAAATTTAAAGAGTTGGTTGCTAGGAGGGGAATGTGGTGGCTTTTTTGGCATTTCTATCCTCTTCGGCTCAGTCTCAGTTTCAGCTGGCAGACCAAGATCTGTGTGGTTGCCTCTGCTAAGTCAGTTTCTCATTGCAGGCTGACAAGGTTTTAAGAAAGGTTCCTAATGACCGATACAGGTTGGCATCGCAGCCGAGTTTTGTAATTAAACGTTACTGAGCAGCAGCAGTAGCTGGGGATAAATGTCAAGGCGCCTTTTCTTTTTTTTTTTTCTTTTCTTTTTTTTTTTTTTTCCTTTCTTCTTTTTTTGTGATTTTTCGGAGGAGAGTCTGGATATGTCACACGGAAATTGCAACTGCCAAAACAATCTACCAGGAGCACATCAATAAAAATAACTTCCACATACTTCCCCAGCGAGCCAAGGAAATGACACTTAGTGGCTGTCGGTGCTGAGGATCTCCCAAATCCCCCAAAAAGCTGCAATTACCGACGGCCCCGGCAAATGCCCCGTCCCTCTGCGGCAGGACCCGCTCGATGCAGCTTGCACTCGTTAAATTGAATTTTACCGAGAAATGATGCTCGGTTGGCAAATTGACGGTAGGGAAATAAAAGAGGGAAAAAGAGAAGGATAAATGCCAGAGTTTGTTGTGTGGGGGGGAGAAGCGTCAGGGCAGGAGAGCTGTGGTGACAGTGAGATGCGGGCACTGCAATGGGATGCTGGGGAGGGCGCTCAGCTGGGAGTGCCCAGCCGGTCCCGGTGCCAATCCCTGCCAAACCCTGCGACCCAAACCCGCCGTGCTCTGCCAAACTCAGTCAGCAAACTTGCCTGGTGTTTGTCTTCCCATCTCTCTTTTGACTTTCTTGCTTTTTCTTTTTGATTATTTTTCCCCCTCCCTCCCTCCCTCCCTCCCTCCCTCCCTCCCTCCCTCCTTCCTTCCTTCCTTCCTTCCTTCCTTCCTTCCTCCTTCCTTCCTTCCTTCCTCCTTCTTCCTTCCTTCCTTCCCTTCCTTCCTTCCTTCCTTCCTTCCTTCCCTTCCTTCCTTCCTTCCTTCCTTCCTTCCTTCCTTCCTTCCTTCCTTCCTTCCTTCCTCCTTCCTCCCTTCCTCCCTTCCTCCCTTCCTTCCTTCTTCTTCCCTCCTCCTTCCTCCCTTCCTTCCCTTCCCTCCCTCCCTCCCTCTTCCTCCTTCCTTCCTTTCCTCCCTTCCTCCCTTCCCTTCCCTTTCCCTTCCCTTTCCCTTCCCTTTCCCTTCCTTCCCTTTCCTTTCCCTTTCCCTTCCCTTTCCCTTTCCCTTTCCCTTTCCCTTTCCCTTCCCTCATTCCCGCATCCCCCCGGAATTCCGCCCTCCCCCAGCTCATTCCGCGCTCACCGCACGGGATCGCCCCAAAACCCCACGAATTTACCCAAAGCTCATTAAACCGACTCCCGAGCGCGGGCCCGGCTTCATCCATATGCATGCGGAAAGTTTCGCATGTCTGTGTGTGTCTGTGTGTGTGTGTGTGTGTGCGTGTGCGTGTGTGAAAATTGCGAAGTTAAATATTTGTTTTTAATTTTCTGGCTCAAAAATTTTAACTAAGAGGCGGGATTCCGGCCGCTCTAATGTGCTTGCATAAATGGCTTTGTTATTACTACTTTCCTGCTAAAACAACATTTGCCTCTCGCCCTGACACGCGGTGTTTGGGATCCGGGCAGGATCTGCCATCCAGGATGGAGGAGCCGAGCGGAGGCACCCGCGCATCCCGCCCGCGCCCGCGCAGAATTAACCCAGCGCGGCCCTCCGATTAGCTTTTAATTAGATTTCCTGATTATACACGTGTTTAAAGGACAAGATTGCGTGTTTATGGAGGGAGATTTCCTCAAGAGTCTATTTGATTAAACGTATTTACAATAACTCCGGTAGTTAAACATTGTCACATTTTAGGAGACGGTTTAATGGAAGTGTGATTTTCAGACGGGAAAAAGTTGCAGAGAATGGCGCGCTCCAGCCTGCCCCGGGGGCTTGGATTTTATTATTTTTATTATTTTTATTATTTTATTTTATATTTTCTTATTTTATTTTATTTTATTTTATTTTACTTTCTTTTACTTTCTTTTACTTTATTTTTTATTTTATTTTAGTTTTTACTTTTTATTTTTAAATTTATTTTTAATTCTTTAAAATTTTTATTTTACCTTTTTTTTTTCCTACCTTCTTTTATTTCCATCAGTCATTACAACCAATAAACCACGGAACCCGGTGGCCCTGCAGGCAGACAAAAGGGTCTTTGTGAAGGGATCCCCGCGGGCAGGAGCGCCCAGCGCGGAGCTGAGGGTGCGCACCCGCGGCTGCCTGCGCGGGAGAGCCGGGGGGAGCCCCCCGGGCTGGGGGTGGGTGCTGCTCCTCGGGGCACAAACCCCTTTTCTGGGCAGCAGGAGGGGCTGTATATTTTTAATGGTTTTTTTAAATTTTATTTTTAATTTTTTGGTTTTTTGGGGGGGCACCATTTCTCACTGATTTTCGCCCTCCTGCCCCGCCAAGGTGCGGAGGATGCGGGGCACGGAGCGGGGCTCACCGTCCGTGCAGAGCCGGGCACCGGGCCCCGGTGGCACCGCTGTGCCCTGGGCTACACACGCTCTTCTCCTCCTCCTCCTCTTCCTCCTGCCCTCGGGACCCGCAGCTCCTCAGCCCTCGGAGGCGGCCGGGTCAGGTCCTGCCGGGGGCACAGAAACCACTCCGAATTCCCACCCCCGACACTCTGCTGTGCCATCCCAAACTTACTGATGTGACACTCTGCTGTGACATCCACCAGTTTTTTTTTTTTTTTTTTTTTTTTTTGTAATTTCCCCTCTAGGTGTATCATTTCATCATGGAAGAGATGAGACTTTTTACCTCTTTTTTATTTTTTTTTAATGAGGAAAGCTCCATCTGAGAACACATCTCTCTTTTTGTCTTGCTTATTAGATATAATTTAACATAAAACGCCTGTTATAATTACTGATTATACAAGGGATCCCTTGTTTTTGCAAGCTACTAACAGGATTAGCTAACAAGTGCTAGATTTCAAATTAACCATAAACATTACGCTGGAATTCATTTCATTGCACTGGAGAGGAGGGAAGATGTGGATTTGGGGATGAGGGCATGGAGTGATTCCGGAGCCTTTTGCCCAGAATCGCTTTCTCTTGCCCAAGCTGTCCACGCTGGGCAGCAGCATTGCCCCTGTAAAGCCTATGAAGGCATTATTTTAATTATAAAAAATTATATAAAAAAAAAGCCCAAATGGAAGAAAATCCCTTCTAAAGAGTTGTCTTGGGAGGGTTGGAGTGCCCTGATCCATCCTGGGGCAGAGCAGCAGCTCAGCCTCCTGCCCGTTGCCTTCTCCCTGCCACAGGAAATGGAGGGCTATAAAAAAACCCATTACAGATGAGTTAATTACTGCTAATTGGAAAAGGGACCTCCCCTACACAAAATCGTTTTTCACTACAAAAGAGCATTTAAAAATAATCCGAGGGGGAAAAAAACCCGAAAAAACACAACACCATAATGAATCTTTTGAGTGAAAGACCTCATGCCATCATCGCCGAGGAGGGCAGGGAGGAGGGAAATTCCCGCAGCTCCGGTCGAACCCCTGCCCTCCTCACACAGCCATGCTCTGCGTGAGCTCTGAGCAGCCCTGGCTGGAGCCCCGGCTTCTTCTGCATGGAAAACAGCTTTTCCTGGCCAAGGGGGACCTGGAGGGGCTCCCCCCGAGCACAGGGGACACCGCTGCAGGGCAGGGGTCTCTCTCCTTCCTGCCAGAGCCTCTGCTCCTCTCTGCTTTCCATCCTTCCACCAGAGCTCCGATTCCTCAGGCCTGGCAGAAAATAAATCCTTTTAATGAGTCAAATAATTTTGGACACAAGAAATTTTCTCCCCCTCTCCTTTTGTAATTAGAGCTGGCCGCGTGTCTAAAATGATCTGCTTTCCAGAGGGAAACAATAATTGAATTGTTGGGTGTCTCCCGAGCTTTGCAGGGCTCCGGGAAGGCTGCGGGGGATGCGGAGCCGCTCTCTCGTTAGTGCCTGCAAAGAGAGCGAGACACCCTCGAATTCAATTACGCCGCTCCTCCAGGAACCCTGATAATTATAACGTCAAGTTGTTTTTTAAAATTTCATAATTATGCTTTAGGATCCTTGTGTGGATGTTTGGGAACGCTCCTGCCCAGCCCCAACCCCCCCTCTTTGCTTCAGCACTGTCTGTGCTGCAGTGGCATTGCTCTCTCCCTGCACCCAAGGGTGCCCGGGGTGCTGTGCCCCTCTCCATCCCTGAGCAGAGCCCTCCTCTGCTCTGTGTCACTGGACAGCCCTCCCGAGTGCCACAGGGTGCCAGGGAGCTGGTGGCACATGTCTGACACGGGGATGTGCCACTAGCTCCCTGACACAGAGAGCTGGTGGCACATGTCTGTGTCAGGGAGCTGGTGGCACATCCCCATGCCATGGAGCTGCTGGCACATCCCCGTGCCATGGAGCTGGTGGCACACCCCTGTGCCATGGAGCTGGTGGCACATCCCCATGCCATGGAGCTGGTGGCACATCCCCGTGTCAGGGAGCTGGTGGCACATCCCCGTGTCAGGGAGCTGGTGGCACATCCCTGTGTCAGAGAGCTGGTGGCACATCCCTGTGTCAGGGAGCTGGTGGCACATCCCTGTGTCAGGGAGCTGGTGGCACATCCCCATGTCAGCGAGCTGGTGGCACATCCCCATGTCGGGGAGCTGGTGGCACATCCCTGTGTCAGGGAGCTGGTGGCACATCCCTGTGTCAGGTCTCCTGCCTGCAAAATTGATTCCCACGCAGAGCTGATCCAGAAGAGCATCAGGGAGAAGTAGGTAGGAAAAAACAGTTGAAGAAAGTTTTGTGTTCAGCTAGTGAAGAGACAGGTGTCCAAGGTCCTCAGAGGGGTGACATTTGGGGCATGCCAGGTGGTGCTGGAGACCTTAGTAGTGGGGTGACACATAAGAGCTCTGCCTGTGCTCAGGTTGGCATCTCACCTACACCAATAAAAAGGTAAAATACTGAAAACCTTTCCCATTCCTTTTGCTGGTGGAAATTGAAAGCTTGGAAGGGAGTGAGACATCACTGGCAATGCCATGCAAGCCTGGCCTGGGAGCAGCATTACATTTTGAGGGTAGTTGAGTTATTTCTAGGCTCTATTTAGACAAGTGGGTCAGACTTTTACACTCCTGCTGAAATGAGAGAGCTGTGAGCCTGTCCTGCTGCAGAGCCCTGTAGGGGGATACAATACAAGAAAATGAAGGTAGTATAGAAAGTAATCTTACCCCATTAAGGAGTTGCAGCTAAGCCAATTATTACAGATTGGGAGCAGGCCTGATTTTTAACAGGCCACAGCTGCAGCCAATGAGAAGAGTGTTATAAAAGAGTGGATTGGTTGGTTGAGGGAACTGGAGTCAGTTGGCTACTGTGAGGACAAGGGAGAGTCAGTGCCTAGAGGAGATGCCTACAAGAAACATCAGGGAGGTATGAAACTCTGGCAATATGGAACCCTTGTAATATAATGACAATAGAACTCTTGCAATATAATGATAACAGAGCCCTGGCTCAGTGCTGCTTCTCTCCCCTGCCCTCGCCATGGCCCTGTTGCAGACCCACTGTGCCCTGCTGGACATGTGCCCTGGGAAGTGGCTGCCCAGGATTGGTTTGTGCAGAAGCCAGCTGTGCCTCTGCTGGATGGAGACCTGGCTGCACAGTGCTCTTTGAGGTGTTAAGTGAAAGAGGTTCTTCTCCAAGACAAGGGACTGAGAACTTGTAGAATGACCAAATGGAGGGAATGTGGAAGAATCATGACCACTATGAGCTGCTTCTGTGAGGAAATGGTGAGGAGGAGATGGTGAGCAGAAAAGCCAAACCCAGTCAGACTCCGTTAGTGCACAGGTATTGCAGCACAATCTGTTTTCCAGGTGTGTGCTAAAATCCCAGCATCCTACTGTCAGAGAGATTTGTGGTACCCTGATTTGGTTCTCCTTACCAAAGCTGAATGGGACCCAAGAACATTCCAAAGTTTCATCCAGCCCAGTTTCCTGTGTCAAATCATGAAGGGTCTGACTCAGACTGTGGTGAGGGCTCATTTTGCAGAGCTCCCTGCTGTGCTGGACAAGAGGGCTTGCACAGAGGACTCTGCTGTGTGTTGGCTATGTCCTTCTTCTGTAGAGAGAGAAACTGTCTGTGTCTCTAGCTCCCTGTATCCAGCAAAGGGTTGCAAAGCACAGCAGGAACAAGCAGCAACAAGCCTAGGCCTGGTGTTTTCCCCTCCTGCCCCACAGCCATTGCCAGGAGAGCCGGACAGCCTCAGGCAGAAAGCTGGTTTGTCAAATGGTCACCACCCAGCAGCACCAAGACTGGTGCCCTCAGAATAAACTGATTTTGATGGTGCATCTTGCCCTTGGCTGCTGGAAACAGCTTCTGAACTTGGACCCAGCTGAAACTCTGGAACGTTCTTGGGTCCCATTCAGCTTCAGGAAGGAGAACTGAACCAGGATACCACAAATCTCTCTGACAGTAGGAGGCTGCTGCACACGACTGCCTTTGTGGTGCACATTGCTGTCTGGCCAAGGAGCAGAAGATGAAGAGCTTGTCTTGATATTTGCAGGTCAGGGCCCCCTGTAAGAGTTGTGGCACTGGGACAGGAGTGCAGAGAGGAATTCACAATGACTGTGCTGATTTCAGACTGGGAATAGATTTGCTTTTCATTCTCTCAGACAAGCAATTAGAGCTGTCTCCCCAAGCAGTTCCCACCCAGCAAGGAGTTCCAAAATATGAAAATTCTTCCCTTTCATATTATTTTCCAGATGTTCAGTCTTCACTTCCCTTTATTAATGCTTCTTTTGCCAGGGTGATTCATTTAACAATTAGCTAAGGCATAGGGTGGAGCAGCTGTTACAGATATTACCTGTGCCTCTGAGGCAAAGCTTCTTACTGTTGTTTTTTATCCATCTCTCCTTTCCTTCTAGGCCTTTAATAACCTGTAAGTTTATTTAAAGTAAATTTATCTTTAAATTAGTGGGAAGCTCTGATTCCTCAACCAGGTCAACAGATGGCTCACTTGGACCTGCCTTCAATTAAGCAGGTGGAACATGCCCAAGGAGCAGGCAGACAAATGCAGCTGTTCTTTCCCCAAATCCCACTGCAGGTCTGATGGGAATTATTCACCAGCTCATGTAAGGGTTCTTGTTCTGTTGACCTCAGAACTTTGCATTCAAACTTCCATCACCTGGCTGCACCTTCCAGGAGAGTGATCCCTCCCATAACAATGAGTTGTGGGTGTGATGATGCTGAAGTACCTGAGCATGACCTGGCTTCATGTCTACTTCCAATGTTTGATTGTTGGGAAAAACCCCCAAATCCTAGTTTTTCTCATCATAAGCACTGATGGATGTCTTTGGTTCCCATATTAGTGGAGGTTGAAGGTGGGGTTCAAACCTTGAGCCCTCTGCTGTTTTGGTTTGGGATGAGAGGAAACTGCTCAAGTTGAGCCAGGGGAAGTTTAGATGAGGTATTAGGACAAATTTCTTCTCCTTAAGGGTTGTCAAGCAGTGGAACAGGCTGCTCAGGGCAGTGGTAGGGTCACCATCCCCGGAGGTCTCTATGAGATGTGGCACTTAGGGGCAGGATTCAAGTGATGGAATTGGCAGTGCTGGGTGATCAGCAGGACCCAATGACCTTAAATGTAATTCCAGTGTGAGTGATTATGATTCTGAGATCTCTCACATCCTCTCTGTGGTCTTCAACTGCCAGTTTTGGAGGCAATGTGTCTCCTGTGCTAAATCCACCAGCCTACAGGGGTGCCTTTGAATACCCTGGGGTGTCTACAGTTATGGGAGTGTTTATCCTTTGCAGCTGAGTTCCACCAAGAGAATCATGGGTCCCCAGGTTGTACCTTCAATCTGTGCTCAGAACAGACTCATTTGTACTGTGGTAGGACTCCCATCCCAGCAGCACCACAACCTGTGTGAGTAAAGGTGAAGTAAAAGCTAAACAATGGCAGCAGGATCTGCCCTGGTGATACCAGGTGTTTTCTCTGCATGAAAAGACCAAAAAATTGCTAAAATTCTGAGTAAAATGATCAGGATTGGTTATGCTGTTAGACACCACTGCTATCTTCTTCCACTCCGCTGACAACTCAGGTGCTTACAACTGAGCGTGGCTCTTTTGCTGATGTTTTTGTTCACTCTTACTCAACTATTCCAGCAAGGTGCTTGGAAGGTGACCTGTGGGAGGTTTGGTAGGAGGATTATTCATGTCTGACCTCCAGCCCTCAGCAGTGACAGTCTCTGCTGCCCTGCTATGGCTGGGAGCAGAGCTCCAGCCCTGGAGCTGCTCGTGATGCTCAGCACATCTCCAGCCCCACTGACTTCACCTGTGCTGCACCTCAGCTCAGCTGTGTTTGAATCCTTTCTGGGGTGAGGATGTCACTGACTGCACTGTCTGTGTGCTTCAGCCATGCAAGGAGAAATGATGCAAAGAATTTCCCTGCTGCAGAGCTCTGCACAGAAATAAATCAGCTCTGCTTGTCTGGACAAGGTCTCTGCTGCCCAAAGAGCACCATGAGTTTTGATTTTTGCCCTGTTTATTTTGCTAGAGCTGGGTATGTCAGCAGGAAATGTATTCCTGGAGATTATGTCCTCTGCACCTCCTGAGATTTCTGGACTATTCTGTCTGATCCTTGCAGGGCAAAATTTGGAGTGGCTTGATTGATGCTGGCAGGGATGTGTTGCACCTTCTTCCTACATCAGCTCGTGTCACCTCTTCCAGCAGCCCAGGAGCAGCAGATTTCCTGGAAATCAGATCCAGCTGCTCATTCCTGCAGCACAGCCCCACACAGTGCCCAGGCTCTGTGCTTACAGGGTCCTGGTGCAAGAGCTCAGCAGCACAGACCCCTCCAGCCTGGGCCATCAGCTGCACACCAGGGGTGATCGGGGATCACAGACAGCTTCTCTTGCTTTTGGATGACATCTGTTCAAGTGATGCCCAGCATTAAACTCACCAGCAGCTGTTTTTTTTGTAAGACAGCAGCAGCACAAGAGGTGCTGGTGTTAAAACCTGAGTGATGGCTTGTAGGATCCAGAGTTATCCCATCTCCAGGGGCTGCTGCTCAAAACCCCTGCAGCGTCCAGTGCCACATGGCAGTGACACAGCTGGCACTGCAAAGCTCATCTTCTGAGACAGGTGAGAAAAACTTGGTTCGTTTGGGTTGTTTTGATTGTTTTAAACATAAAACTTCGCCTCCCCAAATGCAATTGTCAGAACGAGGCAGAGTTCTGCAGACCAGCACAGCTCCTTACTTGCTCCTTCCCCCAGGTGCTGAGATGGGGGATGCTGGTCCTTCCAGCAGGCTGACTTTTTATTGTAGAAGGAGTTTCTGACAGAAACAGGCAAGAAAACAGGGGGGAAAAAAATCCTTGAATAAGTTCTGAGTAACATCTGAGAATGAAAAGTGCAGAGAGTGCAGCGTGCAGACTGCAGATCCAGCACAGGTACCTGCTGCCTTTCAAGCCCCTACTGGGGTGGCAGAGAGGAAGATGAGGTCTGAAAGGTGATGAAGCCAGTATAAAGACTAGAGGAGGCTGTTTAAACGACAAAGGGCATGAAGGAAGAAGAAAGTAATTACCCTGGGCCAGAAAATAAAAGATTGATGAGGGTGGTGCATAAGCAAGGTGATACTTACAAAAGTGATCAGAATTTTTTTTTAAAACTTTGTTTTTGGGCCAAAAAAATGCTGATTAAAAGATAATTCCTAAACCAACACATTCTTATACATTTCTGCAACATTAAGACAGCCAGGAAGAACATTTGGAAATTGAAATTTCTCGTTTCATTTTTATAAAAAAAGAGTGGTTTAGGTTTTTGAAGAGGTGAAGCATTGCACTGTCAGACAACTTGGATCACTTTTCAAAGGTCAGAATCAAATCAGTGCATGTCAAGGTAGTAACAAGTGTTCCAGCTGACCCAAACTTTGTGCTTGGTGATTTTATCTAGCACAGTTTGCCCAGAAAAGCTGTGGATACCCCATCCCTGGCAGTGTTCAAGGCCAGGCTGGATGGGGCTTGGAGCAACCTGGGACAGTGGATGTCTGACATGGCAGGGGGGGTTTGAACCAGATGGCCCTTAAGGTCCCACCCCAAACATTTCTATGATTCTATGATCTCTCCAGTGTCATGAAACTCAAAATGCAGCCAGAAGACCTGTCTTGAACTCTGTGGTCACATGTAAACAATTTACATTTGCCCAGGAGCATCTCAGTGAGCCTTTCTGTCACAGGCCCTTACTGGATGTGATCTTGACTCACTTCTGAGTCCAGGTGAATTTATTCTAATTTTTTGGCCCCTACTCTAAGATACCTTGAAAATTATGAACTCCCTGCGCACTCATATGAGTGAGAGACACACAGCCTGCCCTTCCCAGCCCCAACCCAAGGGACACTCACCTGGCTGCCAGAGGGAGCCCCATGCCAGCTACTGAGCTGGGAGAAAATGCTGCAGCTGTGTTTCATTTCTGCTGATTTGCAGCTGATGTTTTAATTCTTAGGAAACACAGCAAGTTTATGTAACCTCTGTAGCACTTCTCTGATATTAAATAAAAGTGTAATAGCAGTCAAGCTACTGAACACACAAAGAAGACAATGAAATAGATAAGGCATAATTTGCAGCTGAAGAAAAGAATTCACTAAGCTCAGTAAAGCTCTGACCTTTTATGTGTTTTTGGGTAGTAATGCATTATTTATAGGAATTATATTATGTACTTTGAATTCTGTGTTTGAAAGTTAACTGCAGCAGGCCAGAAGCACCATCACAGTCTACAGACTCTCCTGTCACACAGCCAGCCTCACATGGGGCTTTATGGAATATGAAATTCATCTGTCCCCATCTGCAGCCCATGAAAGCACAACATTATCACTGCACAATGTAAGAATTTAAACACATGATGACTCCAAACTATGCATGGGGCAGCTCCTGTGGCATTTCACTGCTCAGAGAAATCGTCATTATCTTCTTGGCCTTTTAGCTGAAAGAACCCACTGTCACCCACAGCTCTCACCTGTTTCCAAGACAGAACCCTCAAAAAGCTCTCACCTATATGCTTTGTTCAATTAATCCAGCATGTAATGCTTTGTTCTCATGAATTTTGGAGCTGCTCTGATGTGCAGTAAAGGCAATTGAGACCTAATTTCATTATTCATCTCAATATGTTCCTGCTGCATTTAGAGAACAGACCATGGGCCCTCCTGTGGCTAATTTAGCACCTGCAAATCCCCATGATTAAAGCCAAAGGCTGCACAAGCCACAGGATGGATCTGCAGGAATATGCACACGTCAAATCATCCCACTTGCTGGGAAGAGCAGTTTTTTTTCTCCTTTATAAACTTTGTACACCTGTTCCTGACTCAAAGGAGACCATCATGCTTTAGTTCTCCAAGACCAGGCTGTGTCTCATAACATTTTATAGATATATATATATAAATATAAAATATATATAGATATTCACATACATTAAAATATATATTTAATTCCTTTTCACAAAATTTGAGTGCAATTTCAGGGAAATCAATGTACCTGGAGAATGTGGGCTATCAGATTGGAGCTGTTAACACTTACCTCCTCAGCTGCTACACTAAAGTTAAACACAGGCTATTCAAGCTAAAATAGCTAAGAAATTCCTAATGAAGCTTTCCTCAGCTATGCCAACTGAAAATTGACCAAAAAGTCATTCTACTGTTTCCACTGAAAATGCAGCAAAATGTGTCTAAGTGCAGTAAAATCGAAGACTTTTGGTCTAAATTTGCAAGCTGCTATTAGAGTTGCTTAACCTTAGCAGCTCATTCTTAGCTTGCACTCTTCAAGATGCTTCAGACTTTAGTAACCACTGCTGCACACAACCAAACCACAGCAGGAATCTGCATGCTTACCCTGCCCCCTCCATATTTTGTTTCAGATTATGAATTTCAGCATTTTGGAAGACAATGGCAGGAAGATTCTGTACTTTAAGGCACAAAACCACGACACACTTACTCTGCTTTCCTGCTATACAATAGCAAGGCTGTTTTTCTTCAACTGTACAACCCCTGCTGAAGCTGATCTTGCCAAGTTCAGTTTGGGATTTTTTTTTTTTAAACCACTGCATATGCATGACTGAATATTTGTTATGCAACCATAACAACTGTCCTTTTCAAGAAAGATTCCTGCATAATGCCAGCACAGAGAGTCCAAGGCAAACATGGTTTGATCTTAAAACTTTAATAGTAAAAAAAGTGTAAAACCAAACACACCGCTGAAAACTTACCAGTAAGCATGAGAATTTAAGTGTTCAAATTCAGAATAGTGCAAATTTTCTCACTCCCCTCCCCATCTCTTCCAAACTTAAATCACTTTGGTTAAGATACTCAGAAGTATTGGCAAAAAATGAACTTTTGACTTATGTTTTTGGCTGTATTATTTCTAACAGGTACAGATTTAGTTTCAGTCTTTACAAATAAATCTGAGATACTTCTCTATCAAATATCCATAAAGATCACTGCCAGCTTTACTTACATCTGGTTTCATAACATTTTGAAATGGGTTTCAAGATGGTTACAAAGCTGTATCTCCAGCAAGGGAGCAGCTCCTTAAACAGCTGAGCTGAACCTGTCCCAATCTCTTCAAGTAGTTCTATAAAATTTGATTATTTAGGTTTTGAACATTTGAGGAAGGATCTTATATCAATGAAATTACTCTTGATTTACACCAAAGTAAGGTTAGAATTGGGGTCTGCTCTGTAGTATAGACTTTGTGCTGAACTTTTGTTGCTAGCATTCCCTTAGAAGAGTGAAAACAGCCAGAACAGAGACCAGGCCTCAACTTCTGTTTTGATGGTTCAACCTTTAACTGAAGCCTCTAACTATAACTGAAGCCATGTAAGATTGGAAAAGAACACAACAACAACAACAAAAAAAAATTGCATAATACAAAAAGGCAAATCCATAAAAGTTTACAAGTACACCATAACCACAAAATTGGAGTATTTCTAAAAATTTGGGTTCAATGTAAGATACAACAAAACTAGCTTTACTAGTTAAATAAATTATTGCTCCATTTGACTCCATGCAGCATTGAAATGAACTCAGAACCCTTTTCTCTTTAATCTCTCATAAGAAATGATCGATATTGAAGAGAACTTGAGGCTCAGACTTACTGTACATTGCACTTCAACTTTTAAGACCTAATACTTGCTATTTAGGTCTCCTGTGGTCTAAGCTATCAAATGAATACGTTGTGCTCACCAGAACTATGAATTTAAGAAACACCAAATGTTTAATGTAGTGACATAAGCACTTTTTGTTTTTAAGAAGGCAATCACAGATTGCAAGTTCTATAGGGTTGTGAAAAAACAAGTAGTGATCTCTTTCAGAAACTGAACTGAGAAAACAAACTGTTAGCTGTTCTTCACATACAGTTTAAATCACACTTGAGGCCCAATTCTGTTTCTCATCATTTCAGTCCAAACACGGATTCAAAGGACAGCTCTAAGAGGAAATGACAAATCAAAGAACTTGGGGGCATGTGCTCCATGGCCAAGCACTGACATGGAATGCATGGTTTTTCAGTGACATCAGACATTTGAGATACTGAAGATGCCCTTTAGTGAGACACTGAAGCAGGGGTCTAATATTAAGCAGGCATAGTCACACACACTGAGATTTCTTACTGAATTGTGGCCAGAGCTTGATTCTTGCAAATCTAACTGCAAGCCTCAGGAGTAATGAAATTTCCAGTTGGAATCTCTTGATAAAGGTTCACGTTTGAACAAGATTGTCTCCTGTGCTCTCTTTTCACACTGAAGTAATTTAGAAATTCCAAACTAAGGCTTCCAACCTCTCATCCCTCAAACCCTCTCCACTGTCAAAGACAGAAACTTAATGCAGCATTACAAGTAAGGGCATGATTCCTTCATAAGACTCCTAAAAGCATTAGTGCAATGCCTTTAATCTGTTTTGATCACTCTTATTTTTAAATAACCCTATTTTTTAAAGATTTGGATAAATACTATTCCTATTAAACCATACTTCATCATTGTTAAGCACCATCGATCTACTTCCTTTGGGCACTGATACAAGAGCTTGTAATTAAATTTCAGTTTCAAGGCTTTAAAACATGGCAGCTGATTCAATAACTTACAGTGGAATCTAATACTTGGAAAACTGCCACTTAGCCTGAACAGTTGTATGCACTTGGTGTTAAACTCTTCCAGAGAACAGCCATATGCAAATGCTTATGTGGTAAATTGGGGTAAGATTTCAAGATAAGCAGTTAATTTCACTTGGCTATTCTAAGAGTGGATAAATTTTTTTTCCCCACAAGTCATTTGTGCAGTGAGCCCATAAAGAGATTATTTCTTCTAAATAATCTTCAGTTTTAGAAAGGAACACATCTTCATAAAGTTGCTTTCACACTGGCACTGGGTATTCTTCTTCAAAGGCTTAGTCATTGTGTGGTTTCTCTGGAATACCCTATGGATAAAAAACATCAAACACATGTTAGGTTTTAATGCCATCTGATAAGTGACTACATTATGCAGTATTTTCAATTATTAAATAGTAAAGTAACTCCAGTTAGGCTGACAATGACCTAGAGAGCATGGCTTCTTTTAAAAGCTTAACGAGGATGTGCTCCCTAACCTCGGACAAAAAAAAAAATCACTATGTGTGTTTGTTTCCTCAATCAGTGCATCTGAAAAATCCATCTGCCAATCACATGGCTTTTTATAAGACTTTGTTATCTTTCCTCTCTCAGTTTATTTCTTAGCAGAAGGTACTCAATGCTTCACTTAATGCACATTAATTCAGTTTAAACAGCCCTTTTCCAAACTGCCTTTAACCACAAGCTTTATTTTCCAGTCAAAGCCTGGTATCAGAGACTTACTCATTTCTTCCTAACTCTCTTTTCTAGTATGGAATGCAGTAATATGTCACTACAACGTATTTAACCCATTTTTCTTTGAAACAAAGCTTGTAACTTGTTCCCTTTCTAAGGTCAAAATGCAAATATATTTTCAAGTACTGAATGCATTCTCAGTTCTCCAGCCTCTAGCACTAGTACACAATAGATATTTGTGAGGCCCAAGTTCTGAATACCACACTAATTTGTCAGATGCTGAGAAAGATGGTTACAGCTCAAAAATGAAGTGTTGCCACCCACTTAACCCAGCTGATGAGCACTGACTGAGCAACTCTAGGTGTTAGAATGAGCAGAAAGAACTGATGGCAGCAGCAGCACCTTCACATCTTCTTTTGCTATAAAACCTACTAAAAGAGAACACTGGACTTCATCTTTAAGCTGCTAGCAAAAAAATCCCAACAAGCCAAAGAAAACCCCAAACCTCTGCTGACAGCAGGCTTGCTGAAAGGTCACACTGCACTTTGGGAGCTCCCTTGAAATCCAGTGACTGGAAAGCAGCAAGGATCTCCCAGCTAACATTTATCAGCATGGGAGGAGATGTCTCAGGGACACTTTTCATTTCACTTTTCATTTCACACTGAAAAATCTAGACAAGGGCTGAGGAAGAAGCAAAGCAACTTTACTCCACTCATTTCCACAGGTGCCACCTTCTACTCTGGAAATATCTGTCACATGCACCAAAGAGCTCAGGGGCTGCAGCACAATATAGCCAGAGAAATAACTGTTTAATTCAAGTATGGGTTAAAAAATGCTACATTCCATCTTCCTGCCACAACCACGATGGCTGACAAAACAGACTGGGACTTCTGAATTACCTCTATAGAAGAAAGATGTGGTTGACTGAATTACAGACTCTACTTCTTGGGAATTCCAACACACAGTGCTACACAGTGACTTGCAGAAGTGTTCCTATGAAAATGCTGCACTTCCCCAAGTTTTTCCAGACTGAGTAATGGCAATGTAAAACACATGAGAAGACACCTCTAAATAACCAGCATAAAAAGCTCTGCATTGCCAATTTTCCCCTTTTTTTAAAAGGAAGATGACAAGAAAAGCTGCAGGCTGCAGGATCCAGGCTAATTTTAACTACACTCAGGTGAGATGCCAGGTGAAACAATAGCAAAGGAAAAAGTTCTATGTGTCTAAATTCATTTTAGCTATTTCTAGTTTAAGCTCTTCGCTTTCTAACAGGAGCAGCAGAGCCACTGGAAAAGACTGTGTGAAATACAGAACTGTAGCATAAAAACAACTATAATTTTATCTTGAGACTTTGCTGCCCATACATGTAGTCTTAAATAATCCCAAATGCTGATTGTATGCATCAGTGAGATTTGAAAGGGGAGTGGTGAACTTGTGTTTCAAAAAACCTTAAACACCCTTCAGTAAAAACTGAAGACATCTAAACCACAGCAGCCTTAGGAAAGTTAACTTGAAGGATGTTTTCCAGGACACAGGACTTACAAGAAAGACAGAAGTTAAATCAACACAATATTAATTATTATTATCCATCAGTGTCAGAACACCTTTCACAACCAAGCCTTAGGCTGATGTGCAAACACACAGCCAGGTTTACTCTTCAGTGTGCCACAAGGAAATAATTCCTTAAGAACCTGGCAAACAAGACAGCAATTTATATTATCCCTTTATATATGGAGTGATACTTGAATCATGTCTGAAGCAACCGGCAAGAGAATATTTGATTTTGGAGCAGTGGAATTTGATGCTATATAGGGACATTTCCCTATATGTACTTGTGTGCATGAATAATTAGAGAAAGCCCAGCAGTGTCTCAGTTCTCCAGCTACCCTAAATGTTAATTATAAATACTGACAGAGCAGGAGCAATGTACTGATTCCAGTCTTATTTAGGCTGCCACTGGAAAAAGTTAAATACAAAAGATATTCAAACACTTACTAAGACAATACCCACTCTACTGGCAGCACAGGTTGTCTGCTTACAGTTCAGCTCTTAGGAATACATCTATTTAACTCTGACAGTTTGTGAGTCATACCCTTCAAGGCATAGTTTATTCTTGGACTAACAACAATGGAAGGCATTTGGATTGTTAAGGAAACTACTAATTATGCAGTAATTACCATAGCCAGCTGGCGTCCTATGTTTCCTACAGTCACACCTCCTGAGAAAAATATACATGGAAGCCAAGAACGAATGTAAAGGAAATCTGGGGATGTATACCTAGTGAAGAAAAGGGAATAAGTTAGAAAGTTAGAGACAAGTAACTTTCATCATCTTACATGCTCTTAACCAGATGTTACAGAATTCTCTCCCTAGGCTTAAACAAAAAAAAAAAAAACCAAAACAAACAACCAAACAAACAAAAAACAACAAAAGAAAAAAAGAACAGCAGCAACAGAGCAGATGGAAACTTTTAATTTGGGAGGCCAAATTAAATCTGTAAACTTCACAAGCTTCTAAACCCCCTTGTTCTAGCCAATAAAGTTTAGAAATTCACTCTGCTGAGAGCCAGTGGAAGTCCAGTTTTCTGAGGTGTTACCATTTCAACACACATCCCAATCCCAATGCTCCCCACCTTCCACCCACAGTTCTCAGTCTGGGCATTTGGAACAACTGGACCACCACCTCAGACAAACAAAACATCTTCTAACAAAAAATGTGCCAAATACATTAACAATTAAATTCCAGTTCATGTGCACCCATGCTTTTAGTTAAGACAAGAGAATTGAAATAGTATTTTAGAAGCCAACTTACTGATAAACACCATTATATACAAGAAACTGGGTTATCAGTGTTGCTACAAAGGCTATTGTTATTCCAAGGCCGAGACCACTTCTTGAACGATCAAATGTCCACCAAAGCCCCAGTGATAAGGCTGCCAGAGTCAGGGACAGCTGGATGTTGTTTGCAAAGTCTAGTTTCTGGAAAAAGATGTTAAGGACAGTGCTTTTTAAGTCTGTAGACATGCTGTTGCTGAAGCTGAACAAGGGAGAATTCAAACTGAAAGTGAGCACAATTCTCTGTCTTTAAACACAATACATTTAGGATTTGGTTTTCAGACCTGCCAAGCAATCATAGCTCTTGTTAACTCTGACTGGAGCATGACTGCAAAGTCAACACCAGTTTTTGTCACACTGAGCATCTAGAGAATAAACTACATTTTGAAACATTTAACTTTGATGGATTTTTGTCTCAAGTAACCTAAGTGAGCTGGATTACCCAAGTTTTCTGCTCAAGACACCATATTTTTAATATAAACATATTTTGTGCTTCTCACTATCACATCACTAGTTAGCTGCGCTAGCTTTTAGCTATAGACAAGATATAGATTAAAACAACACAGCTTACACTGTGATGCTTGCAGTTATACAAGACATACCACGATGTCAACCTCTCTCCCCTCCCATAACACTTTAAATGAGCTGCGTTACACATCTTACAGTGGCCACTGCTGCCTACAGCAGGTGTCACAGTGATATGTGGTCTCTTTGAGCTAGGTCTTATGAGCTCTTGGAGACTTTTATCACACCCAAGACAGCTCAGCTACCTTAGAAGATATAAAATCAGCAGGATGGCTTCTGTGGTAGTGTTGAGAACAGAAAAGTTTTAATAAAAGGCAAAATAACAAAACTCTTACAGGTGCAAGAGGTTCTTGCTCTTGGTAAAACACCCCACAAAAGCCATTAGTTCCTTTGTTCTCTTCTTTTTCTAGTGAATTGCTTAGGTGGGACTTTTTGGCTCCTCTCCAATTGGCTATCCTTAAGTTTGAGATGAAGTCCCCCAGGTCCTATGAGGTGTCTTTTTTACCTAATTGAGGAAAGCAACTTCTGGGCTTTTTTTCCTCTTTTAGGAGACAAAGGATAGTTTTGTCACTCCGTCAACAGGGGGCACATCCAAGACCTTCTCTGCCAGGAGCACCACCCTTACCTTGGCAATCCTCCCCCAGACCCCAGACAGTGGCAGAGCCATTACTGAGCCCGGAGCAAGCCCAGGGAGCAAACACTAGCTGAAGGATACAGCACTGGCGTGGTTGATGCCCACGAAGACGGCGATGCAGCGCATGACGCTGGCCCACTCCCGCTTGAACTTGTGGGGCTCCCCGAGGTGGCTGTCGATGCAGGGGTACAGCAGGCCAACCACAGCTGTATAGAAGGAACAACACTTGCACCAGCTGCCAGGCAAGGATTACTCCAATATTACTAAATATTAGCTTGGCATAAAAGTGCTTGAGAAAGCAGCAAGGTGCTCATGACACTGCTGTAAACCTCATGAAGAAAACACATTTATTACCTGCCTTTTCTACTTTAAAGAAGTAAAAGCCCAGCTCTTTGAACCTTTAAATACATATTGCATTGTTCAGGTATCTGACTTGAAGCTCCTTTTGTTTAAAGAGATTTGTCATTTGACATCCTGAGCAAAGGCTTGTACCAATAAAAGCAAAGCACAATAAAAGCTTTGCCAGGAGTGGAATCTGTGTTCATTGCTCACGTGCAGGGCTGACAGCTTTATGAACATGATTCATCAGCTGTGAATCAGGCCCTGAATTAAATATTTGCATGGACTTAAAAGTTTATTAGCTGAGCTGCTTTCTCTCCTTCTGCTGGGCTGTAAGTCAGCCCAGGGCTCCTGTCCATGTCAGATGAATTTTGATACCAAACAGAAGCAGAGCTGAACTTAAACAAGCAGCTGCCATCAGTCTATTTATATCAGGGAAAAATAGATACTCACACAATTAACCAGACAAAGTTTTTATCTCCATAAAGCATTTTTCAGCCTTTATCACTCTGAAAGTTGGTTGCAGAAGAAAAACATAGGCTAGTGTTAGCTCAGTTGCTGGCACAAACACCAGAGTTTCATTCTTCTAGGGATTGCAACTCCCTGAGTTGTCACCCACTCCAGGGTTAGACATGCTGCTTTTACTGAGTGCAACTTCTATGTTTATTAGAAGGCTGGAGAACATACTATTCCAAGACAGACATGTTCTGATGCCAGCTACCAGGACTCTTGCCTTATGATAACAGCTAAATTCCAAAGTTTAATCCAACTGTGACAGGACCATGAGAACTCTCACTGGAGAATATCCCAGGCCGGCCTTTAATGAACCTTTAATGTTCATCCTTTAACCATCCTTTAATGTTCATCCATTAATGAACACAGTTCATTATTCATTTGAGTTTATGGTTCATTATTCATACTCCCTTCACTATGTGATACAAACAGACATCACACAACTGCATCAAACCAAAATATGCAGGAGTTGTTCAAAGTATTTTCAAGGCAAATTAAAAACTATTACAGTGGGTTTATTCCCCAAAATTTAACTCCTTTTTAATCCTCCAACCCTTTACCAAAACTTTGTCTAGACACGGACTGGGGGGTTAGGAATGATAAGCCACAAAGTATGTGCCAGGTGCTGTGACAACCACACTGTGGCCTGAGCCTTCTGTGGTACGTGCCCAGCAGCGGGCAAGGGACAGGCAAGTGACAGGCAGGGACAGCAGGCAGGGGCCAGGCAGGTGACAGGGACAGGAGACAGGGCATGGTTAGGTGACGGGAGCAGCAGGCAAGGCACTGAGAGAAAGCGGGTGATGGGACAGGAGGCAAGGGACAGGCAGGTGACAGGGGACAGACAGGTGACAGGGGTAAGGGACAGCAGGAAGGCACTGGGCAGGGACAGTGGGCAAGCGGCACCGGGCAGGGGCCGGGCCAGTGACAGGGCTTGGTAGGGGCCAGGCTGGTGACTTTTTAAACTGATTATCATGCCCCACATATTGTCTGGTAGAACACCATCATGTTATTTTAGGTCAGTGGATAATACGTAATAAAGCACCTAACATCTAGACTTTTTGGTAGGAGTACCAGAAGCAAATTTGTACACCTGTCTTTGGGAACAAATTCGAAGCCTTAGAAAGGAATTTACAGTAGGAGGGCCGGTGACAGGGGTGGGGGGTCAGGCCAGTGACAGTGCTCGGGCCAGTGAGAAGGGTGGGAGTCAGGCCGGTGACAGAGGTCAGCTGGTGACAGGGCTCGGTGGGGCACGGGGTCAGCTCGGTGACAGGGCTTGGTGGGGCTCGGGCCGGTGACAGGGCTCGGTTGGGGCTCAGCTGGGGCCCGGGCCGGTGACAGGGCTCTGTGGGGCCGGTAACAGGGCTCGGTTGGGGCCCGGGGCCGGTGACAGGACTCGGCTGGAGTTCTGTGGGGCCCGGGGCGGTGACGGGGCTCTGTGGGGCCGGTGACAGGGCTCGGTTGGGGCCCGGGGCCGGTGACAGGGCTCGGTTGGGGCTCTGTGGGGCCCGGGCCGGTGACAGGGCTCTGTGGGGCCGGTGACAGGGCTCGGTTGGGGCCCGGGGCCGGTGACAGGGCTCGGTTGGAGCTCTGTGGGGCCCGGGCCGGTGACAGGGCTCGGTTGGAGCCGGTGACGGGGCTCTGTGGGGCCGGTGACAGAGCTCGGTTGGGGCTCTGTGGGGCCCGGCCGGTGACAGGGCTCGGTTGGGGCTCTGTGGGGCCCGGGCCGGTGACAGGGCTCTGTGGGGCCGGTGACAGGGCTCGGTTGGGGCCCGGGGCCGGTGACAGGGCTCGGCTGGGGCTCTGTGGGGCCCGGGCCGGTGACAGGGCTCGGCTGGGGCCGGTGACAGGGCTCAGCTGGGGCCCGGGCCGGTGACAGGGCTCGGTTGGAGCTCTGTGGGGCCCGGGCCGGTGACAGGGCTCGGTTGGGGCCGGTGACAGGGCCGCGCGCGCCGCCGCACGTGACTTCCTTGTTGTGGCCCAGCCCGTGGCCAGTCGCGGGCTCAGCCAATGGCGAGCGCCGCCCGCCACTCACCAGTTCGGCGACAGCCAATGGGCGCCGGGGGGCGGGGCCGACATGGGCCGCGCGGGGCGGGGGCAGCGCGGGAGCCCCGCGCGGGGCGGGCGGCATCGGGGAGCGGCGGGAACGCCGCGGTCACCCCGAGCCCGAGCCCCGATTCCAGCCAGGGACAGCCCCCGCTTCACCCGCATTCAGAGCGCACCGGCTCAAAACCGGCCCTGGGACACGCGGGGAGAAAGCCGGGCGCGCATCCTCCAATATGCCCGAGCTCGCATCACTCGCTGCCGGATGGGAATGCGGGGCTCCCGCGCGTACGGGTCACGCACTCAGCCCCACCGCCTCTCCTCCTCCACGAGAGGATGAGGAAAAACCCAAAATCACCCGTGGAGGTCAGCGACTCACCTGCTGCTGTGCCGCAGCACGGGGGCACCCACCAGGCGGAGGAGAAGAGAGTAGAAATCACTTCGTCGGGGAACAAAGTCACATTCCGCTGGATCTGCAGCAAGTTCAGCACCAGGGCCATGAAAGCACCCACGACGAAGAGCACCACGCTCCTCTGCACCAGGTGCTGACTCCAGTTCAAGGTGCTGCTGGTGCTGCTGGCGGTGCTGCTGGCGCTGGAGGTGCTGGGGCTGCGGGCTCCGCGACCCACCAACGCCAGCGAGGGGCTCGGCACGGAGGAGCTCAGCATCTCGCCCACCTTGGCGGCCAGCCCCGCCGCCGTGTCCCCCAGCTGGCTCCTGTGCCTTCCTCTGGCAGTGCAGGAACAGCTCCAGGCGCAGCTCTCCAACCTGGGCATTGGCTCCTCCGGAGTCCTGAAACACACGCACAGGCACACGCTAGTAAAGCCCCCAGTACCGGGTCAGGCCGGCGCCTCCCTCCGCGCTGACAAACACCGCCGCATCCTCCAGCACCGCCTGGGCTCCGGAGGCGCCGAGGGATGCAGGGCGACCCGACCCAGCCAAGCGACCCCGGGGCTGCGCCGCCTCATCCCCACGGCAGGACACGGACCCCGGCCCGCGACCCCCGGGGGGACGGGGTTCGCTCCCTACCCGGGCCTGTCCGTGTGCTGCCGGTTCCCGCCGCCCGCTCACCTCGGGATGGGCTGGGGGAGCTGCGCCGCTCACGCCGCCTCCCTGCCGGCTGCGCGCCGCCGGCCCGCGCCCCGGGGAAGGTTTATAAACCCCGAGCCGCGGATGTCACGTTACCCGCCGCCGACCTACCCGCGGCCGCAGGCAGCACCGGGCCCGCCGCTCCGCTCCGCGCCGCCGCCCCGCCCGTCCCCTCCCCGCCGGGCGGGGCGAGCGCCGGGCGCGGGAGCCGCCGCGCCAGCCCCGGGCGGCCGCGGCCCCGCTCGGGTGAGGCGGCGCAGCCAATGGCGGGCGGGCGGCTGATATGACGTGCCGGACACACCACCCGCCTCCCGGGCTCGCCGCTCCGCCCGCAGCGCGGCAGCGGCGGCGGAAGGACCGTGCGGAGCCGTGCGAGACCGTGCGGCGGCGGGAGCGCGCCGGGGATGCGCGCCGCCTCCCGCGGGAAGGGGAGGGCGGTGGAGGGATGGAGATGCTGGCGGTGGTGACGCTGTCATGGAATCAGAGAACGGTCAAGGTTCGAGGAGACCTTTAAGATCATCGTGTCCAACTGTGAAGCGAGTGACACCGCTGTAGCCTTTAAATCACTAACCCACATCACCCAGCGCCAGCTCCAGACGCCTCTTGAACACCTCCAGTGTCGGGATCTCCAGCTGGTCAGAGTGACCCCGAGAAAGTTCCAGAGTCTGTTTTCCCAGCCCGGCACTTGAAGAAAGAGTTAGAGCTCTTCATTTCTCATGTCCTGGGTCCTGACACTCCAGGGTAACTCCACCACCTCCCTGGGCAATGTATCGCTATGCCTGACCACCCTAAAAGTGATTTTTTTTTTTGGTTTCCAACTATCTAATTTGAATCTCTGCAGTGTCATTTTAAGGCCACGTGTCGGTGGCCTTTGCAGCCAAACCCTCGTGTGCTTGCCCAGCCTGCTGCGTGTCCCTTTGGGAGATGGCAGTTGGTAACAGGGGAGGCTGAAGGCGTCTGCTGTGGCATCTCCTGAAGACGAAGGGATCAGTGATCTCTGTCATGATTCTAAAATGGTGTAAGGGGATCCTGCCAAGCCCGTGACTCCGTGAGACGACGGTGCCAAAGCCAGACGCTGCGTCAGCGAGCAGCCATGGGGTGAGCGGAGGATCCGAGGCTCCTGACTGGTCCCTGACAGCCTGAGCAGCTGCTCTGCCAGCACTGGTCACAATCCTCTCACACTAAAATAACAAAAAGCCAGTTACATACAAGTTCACCCTCTGGACTCTGCAAGGGTTTGGGAAGAGGCCTGTCAGGGATGGTTAAGGGTGAGCTGTACATTGTGGTAGAGTTTAGCACCAAAAAATGAGTACACAGAGCAGGACTCAGCTCCCAGGCTTCCTTTTTGAGACCCCGGTTCTCCAGGACACATGAGAGGCTGGTGTATGCAGTAGGAATTGCTGGCTTTGTGTTCATTAGCTGACCTCAATGGACCAGCAGATCTTCTTTTCACATGAGGTGTGCCATCGTTACACTTGGGAGGAATATAGCACCCAAAGGCTTCCCAGGTGATGGCACTGAGGATTTGAGGATTTAAGGATTTATGTTATGTATTTAAGGATAACTGTGCCTGTGATGGGCACAATGATGGTCCAGGATCAGTGGTCAGTGGTGGTTCAGTGGTAGTTCCAGTTGTCTTTCATTGATGTGTTAAATGTAGCAAACCAAATACATGAAATCAGTGGAAGATATGGAAAGAGGGAGCTCTTCTCTGCATATAATGAAGAGTAAAATTAACCTGGGATATGGCTGTTCCTTCTGATGTCTGCTCATTTCCAGCTGGGATGGAAAGAGTTAGCATAGCTGATCCTGCTGAGCAAAGTGCCTTTGGAAAATGTGCTGGACAGATTGTCAGTGCCACTGCTGGAAGTGACAGATGAGCCCAGAATTTTTCTCTTAATGCCAACTGGGATCACCCCAGTAATGTCTTGCAGACTTTACTGCTGAACCAAGGTATATGTGCACTGTACTCTGTACTTGGAATTGTAAATACTCAGTTTCTGTTGCTACTTATTGTACTGAAACAGCTTTTGGTTTTACTTTAACATGCTAAAATTGTTTAGATTCTTCTGTCAGACTTTTAAAAGACACGGTATATTTCTCTTTCTTCATTTGTTTTTGGATTTTCCCTGACCCAGTTGGATCTGCTCAAAAAGTTTCAGTCAACTATTTTGAGAGAAAACAGCCTTGATATATTGTCAGCTTCTGATGGGTTCCTCTGCAGAAATATTTGATTTGTTTCAGGAAATCACATGCAGACCTAACACTTCCCCTCATGGCAACTGTGTATGAGCTTTGAATTGACACAGACAATTTATCTGCATCCCCAGACCACTAAGGAACACCTTTGGCAGCTCTACATAAGGCTAGAACTCGTTTCCTGGGAAATATTCTTTCTTGTGAATCACTCACTTTGAGATTTATCAACAGGACTGTGGATCTGAGATAAAATTATTCATCTTCATAGGGAATCTCTTCCTGGACTTGGCTTATGGGAAACAAATAAAATTCATCCTTGCTTGTGCTGCATCTCTACTTTATTGAAAAAAAAAAATCTTTCTGTATCTAAATTCTCCCCCTGAATCTTGCTCAAATTTTCAGTGTTTGGGCAGAGTTTACATTCCCTTGTGCTGCATTTGCCAGTTTTCCTTCCTGAAAGAACCTCTTAAGCAATTTTTTTTTATCCTGTGTTTTTCCTGTCCTCGTGGGTATGCCTCTTTTGCTACTTCCTGCAGAATATTTTATTTGAATATTTTATATGTATTTTTTTCATAGTCATGATATCATGTGGTGGTGCCTTTCTTTCTTCCTGGTTTCTTTCAGACAACAGAGACCAACTTCTGAGAGGGTAAAACTTGCTGCAGCTTTGCTAAAACCAGCTGAATCAGTGCAAATCTAAACTATTCAATAACCTGTCCCTGAGCATATTTTCCCCAAAGTTACCCACTTAGAATAAAGGTTAAATGCCCCCTTTGTTTGTGTTGCTTTACTGTCCTGTTGCTTTACATTTCTTTTTGGAATCCTAAGGAAGGTTAGGCCTCAGCATGCTTTGATTAATGCCTGAAATTTTATGCTTAACAGTTATTTCTGGAAAGAAGCGCTCACATGTCTTTGTAAGATTAATGACATCGTTATTTTTGTCTCATCCCTTAGCAAAGGCAGCAGAATCTCTAAGTACTCAGCTTTGCTGCTCATTACATAAATAAATAATTTCACCTGTTCTTTCACACTTTCTGTGTTAAACTCTGTGATGTTCTGGAATCTGACAATGTGCTTGCCTCACAAGCACTGTCTCATGGGCCTCTTGTGTGGGGAGCTTAGGATACTTGGACAATTAATTTTTCTTCCTACTTAAACTAGAGCAAAACATGAGCTGTCTGCTGATAAAAGCTCAGAAGGCAGTGGTAGAGAATCACAGAGCAAGGCCTGTTTTATATGTAAAACTGCTCTCCCTCTGCTTCACTGGAGGTTTTTTTTTTTACTTTTTTCACCTTCAAGACTTTCTCCTATTGATACAGAGAATAGAAACCTTCCCAGTCATATGCTCAGCTTTAATCTCCTGTGTCTCCATAAAAGGATTTAGTGACATTCATTGTTTGATTCCCCATGCCAACCCTACGTACAAGAGTTCAAAAAATCTTTTGACATCAGTGGCAGTCTGTCATCCTGAGTTCTTTACTTCATCAGAGGTCTCCAGTGCAGTTGTGTGAATTCTCAGGAACCTGCAGCAAAGCCTGCAGATCACACAGTCATAGAATGGCGTGGGTTGGAAGGGACCTTGGAGATTATCCTGCTCCAACCCCCCTGCCATGGGCAGGGACACCTTCCACTAGACCCTGTTGCTCAGAGCTCCATCCACCCTGTCCTTGAACACTTCCAGGCATGCGACATCCACAAATTCCCTTGGCAACCTGTGCCAGGGTCTGACCACACTCACAACAAAGAATATCTTCCTGCTATCTAGTCTAAACCTGCTCTCAAGGTGAAGCCATTCCCCCTTGTCCTGTCACTCCAGGCTCTTGTGAAAAGTCCCTCCATTTTTCTTGTGGGTTCCCTTCAGGTGCTGGCAGGTCACAATTAGGTCACATCTCTTTCAGGCTGAGTAATCCCAGTTCTCTCAGCCTTTCCTTGTAAGAGAGGTGCTCCGTCCCTCTGATCATCTCGGTGGCCTCCCCCAGCGTTGCTCCATGTCCTTCCTGTGTTGGGGACTCCAGATCTGGATGCAGCACTCCAGGTGGGGTCTCATCACAAGAGAGAGACAGAATCCCCTCCCTCTCCCTGCTGCCCTCGGTGCTTTGGATGCAGCCCAGGACATGGGTGTGAGTGCACATGGCCAAGTCATGTCCAGCTTCCCATCCACCAGCACCCCCAAATCCCTCTTGATCTGTTCCTCCTCCAGCCTGGATTGTCACCAGCATGGCCCTAACCCAGATCAGCACCTTGCACCTGGCTTTGTTAGACCACAGGAGATTCCTGTGGGCCACTTCTCAAGTTCATCCCGGTCCTTCAGGTGTGGCCACTGCACCACTCAGCTTGGTGTCATCTGTAAACTTGGTGAGGCTGCCCCCAATCCCTTTATCTGGGTCATTAATGAAGACATTAAATTAATTAAATAACATTAATGAAGACATTAAATAAAGCTGGTCCCAGTGAGGACCCTGGAGGACACCACTTGTCACTGATGTCCTGTTCCTTCTCAGAGGTCAGAACACCTGAGAGGTAAAAGGTGTATGCTGAGTTCTGCAGGGTGGTTCTGTGAGATTGCCCAAGCCCCAGGGCAGGAGCTCATTAAAAGCTGAAAGGAGAAGGACAGGGAGTGATTACAGGGTACAACAGGCAGGATGAAGAACGCACAAGCTCTGAACAAGGCAAACTCCAGCCAGAACACTTCAGGCGTGTAAAACAAAGGGGAAAAACAAAGTGTGTTGGTGGTTAGTGTATAATAACGTGAGTCATCCACAGTGAGCAGAGCTTAAAAACTTGGCTGCTTTTACATAATCTGAGGGTGAGGAACAATAGTTGGAGTTTGAACATGGAAATTAAACCCTAAGATATCCAAACAAAGCCCTGTCTTTGTGTAGTTAATAATATTGTAGTGGGCATGTGACAAATGTTAATTGAACGTTTTTTGTTTAGTTGCTGATGTTTCTCTAGCTGCATTTTCTTTTACCAGAACAAAACAGAAAGAACAATTCTATTCAGGCTGCTGTCTTCAAATGTCTATAAACCCATGTAACAACTATCATATAATTAGCCAGCCAGCATCCCACATGCAGCTGTGGGCACTGACTCCCCGTCAATGAACCTCTGTCCTGACACAAAGGCAGTGCCTCTGCCTCGCTTTTGACTTCATTCATCATCATAGTTCTGCATATTTATGTAGCAGAGAGTTCAGTGAGTTCATACTTGGTATTCAAAGTGGTGATTTAATCTAAACTTCATTATGAAAAAATGCTGTTTGTTGGTTATATTGCTGAAAAAGTTACTTCTTTGGTGATGACAGTAGGTTTGTGAGGCTGGCATGAGCATCATTACTGAGGCAAGCTCTTCTATCCAGGTGTGGTTAAAATAGTTGATACAATTTCTCTAATCTTTCTATATTTGCATTTTTACATTTATTTATACTATGTACAGACCTTTAAAGATACTGATTAGAAGTGATGCTTCCATTTTTTTTTAAACATTAGCTGTGACATAAAAAGCAGGGCGCTATGGACCAGGTTTCCTCGAGGGTAAAATTATTGACTGTAATAAGTTTTTAGAGGAGTAGCTAGTCAAGTGTCATCTGAGGGGGTGACCTGTGTCTTATAATAGTAGTCCAAGTCATGATAGACTAAAGACTAGAGACTAAGTGGGTGAAATAAACAGAAATATCACGATAAACCACCAAACAATAGGAACATTGTATTTTAAATACATTTATTTCTTAATGGAAATATTGCATTAAGATTATGCAATATTTGCTTGCATAAAGAAGAAGACTAGGTACATTTCTATCACCAATCCTTGCATAACATCAGTCCTTTGCAAAAAGGCACCTCCAAGATGTGTATTCAGGCAAGCATGTCCATGGTTGATTTAAGATTAAACGATTTTCACTTGTTTGATGACTTTGCACTCAGTCATTCCCACATAGGATAAAAAGGAACTTCTCCCAAGGATTGCATTGTGAACTGTCTTCCTCTTCCATCCCTCTTCTTATGACACTGAATTCCAGCACTCTTCCTCTAAGGTAGGCAGCCCTCCCAGTTACTCTTGTCATATGTGCCTGAGGAAGATGCTTCTGGAATTCATATTTTCTAGTTTGTGGGGTTAAACATGGAATCCCCCAAAGGTGGTACTCCAGCTTACCTCAGGTTTTAGATTTCATGGTGTTTCATAGTGGGGGAGGCATGCAGTGACCCTGTAGGTACTGAGCTTGGAATGAGTGGTTACAGAGGACAGGAGGAGCTCTGCAGAATCCTCATTTTCCAAACTGTCCTCACTTTGTTGAGCAGAAGGACTGTTCCCACCTCAGAGGCTGCAGCCTCGATGTCTGATCGGATGGGCAAGGTCTAAATCAGATCAGAACTCCTTGGCTCTGCCCTTTCCTTTCCCATCCTTCCCATGGCAATAGCTATAAATGGCAGAGCTGTGGCCACCAGGAATGGACTCAGTATCACACACTCTGGTTGTGTCTGTACGTCCTCATGTCCCTTCAACTCAGGAGCACAATGGCCAAGAGCTTTAGAGCTCTTCCTCTCATATGGAAAACACTTTTTTACACAGCTTTTCACATTGGACGATTCTGCCCAATTCATGCTGCTTAAAAAAAAAAAAAAAGAAACAAAAGAAAAAAAGAGGCCTTTAAGACATCTGTAGTTTATCTTAAAGGACAACATTATGACTACATGAAAGATGTCAGTGCCCAAGTACTGCCAGTGCCTCTTCCAGGCTACCATCCTGAAAATGTGAGAATGTGGAGCTAACCTACCTATGATTTTCTTCCCCCCATCATTCTGTTGAGATTTATATTCAGGGAGCTGGCTTGGGTTTGAGCAGGATAATGGGGAAATCTTTCCAGAGTAAAGCTGCCCATACAAGCAGGAAGAGCAGTGCAGAGGAAAAGCATCACAGAGAGAACGTGCACATGTGCTGGTGCATAATGTGGGGTGGAACAGTGGCTTACATATTACTTCATGATTAGTACTGTAAATATGCTGCTTTTCAGGAAAAATCTTAAGTTTCCCATGTCAGTGATTACATCAGTGCTCTTAAATGCAGCTCACCGTACCTTGGTGAGGAAAATTGCTGACAGATGTGGTTTCAGATTACCAAGCTGAACTTTAAGGTAAAAATGTGCAGCATATGGGAAGCCTACAACTTTGCCTGGAGAGATACTTTAGAAACTGCTGAAGCTAGGTTATGCTGAAAAATGTGTTTATGTAAAGCCAAAACCTTCAGCTTTTACTCATAAAAGGACACACTTGTAATAATGAGATCAGGCCACTTGCATGCAAACTCAAAGGACTAATTAATTAAGTGCTAAGTTTGTTCTAGCTATACACTAATGTAACTCTTGCTATCATTGCACTGCAGGATTGGACCTTACACAGCAGCTTCAAATATGCCACAGTAAATTTTACTGTTTTTATAGGTACTATAACAGATCAAATCAAATGCTAGGCAGACTTAACCTCATTAATGATCTGAGCTGGGTGCTGCCAGCTTCACTTATTTATTCAGGCATATTTTTGGATGTTGCTTATGCAGAGCACTGAAGAAGTTCAGAACACATTGGGTAGCAATATCCTTGGTTCAGGATCATACACTGTGCCCACACTGCTCTGATTAATGCCTGTAATGGTGCTGAAGTTTGTAGCTGTTGCTTTAGGCTGTTGCCTTTGGACAGAGCAGGGGGAAATAGAATCTTCAGAGGCTGCTGGGATCCCAGTTTGTCTGAGCTGGCCTTGGGAGTGCCCATTGCTGTCCTCTGACTGTAACAACCTTCTGCTTTCTTTATTTAGAGGGAAGGAAGGATAGACTCAAGCTGTGAGGTCAGAGGGCAGCTGTATGTTTCTGCCCTGTTATCATACAGAATGGTCTGTGGGTGTAGCACTCACCAGGTTTCACTGTTTGTCCAGGTTTGTTTGGGAATTGCCTCACAAAGTCAGGCGCTCGTGGCATTTGTAAAGATGAGGTTGGTGCCTTCACAAATGTTGCAGAGGCTGCAAACTGTGATTGCAGAAAGATCCCAGGGCAGACAGGCATTAACCTCTCGGGTGTTACTGGTTAATAATGTCCCACATCTGGCAAGAGAGAAAAAACACCAGGAAGAAAATCCAATAACCCTGTCAGAGAAAACACAAGAAACCGATATGTGGAAACCCAGGGCACTGGGAATATTTCTCTGTCTGCTCTGGGGTGCCTTGACCCCCAGGGGAGCACTGACTTTGACCCTCATTCATGGAGAAAGTTTCCTGAACTTCAAGATAGACCAGAATCCACAAAAGTGTGAAACAGATTGTAGAGAGTAGTGTAGGTGCATCACTTGGTGAGAAATTGAGGTTTTGGGGTTTTTAGTATGTTGTGGATGGAAGCAAAATGGGGAGCACAGGGTGTTGTCCTGGGTTTCTTCTTCATGCTTCCTCTTCCTTCATCTCCATGGGTTTGGGTGGCATTTTGTAATTAGGCAGAAAAGTCCACATTGCAGCTCTGTGGGATCAGTTATTGGGTTAAAAGGGGAAATAATCCAGGTGTCAGTTCTTAACTGGATAGTTTAGTCTGAAAACACCTTGTAACAGATTGTTGGCCATTTTGTGCCTTCTAAGGAAAAACTCACAGTAGTGAGACTGTTTTACTGATAAGAAATAATAAACACTGAGTCTGAACATGAACTGCTGTCTCAAGTGCCTTCAATCCAGACCCAGAGAAACCAACAACTGGAATCCCCACATCAATACAAAACTTCTCAAGATGAATGGTTTTGTGTCTTGTCTGAGAAGCCAGAAAGTCCCATCTGTGCATCCCATCTGAGAAGCTGTTGGTCTTCTCATCAGCCAGCCTGGACATCTATTCAACTGAATATGTATTTAATTTTCTCACATGCACTGGACGAATCTCAGCTGGAAAAAATCAGCCAAACAACTTGCCCTATGTCTGAATCAGCAGCACAAAGATTTGTGGTTATCAAAGAGAACTTGCCCCTAATTTTTAACATTTAAGAATCTGCTGTTTTTGCTGTTCCTGTGGTTAGCTGGTTGCCTGTGTTTGCATGCAGAAATCTGTTCTTGTGCTGTGTTGTTTCTCTGGAATGCTGTGAGCAGTTGTTTTTGTTTGTTCCAGCTCGGGTGGAGCTAACTGTCTAATTGGGTAAATATTTGCAATGCCATACTTGCATGCACAGAAGACAAAGAGGGCTGGACTCCTGTTGACATAAAGGGCCTTTTGCACCAGCCCAGCAATGTAAAGGCTTAAATAAGATTGATAAGTACAAAGCCACTTCTTATGTTTAGCCCATATAAAATGGCTTTTATTTAACTGTCATGGCCATGTTTATTTCTAATTACAGATGGACTATATTTTCCAGCATGATTACAGCCATGAAGGGGTTATCCACTCTGCCTTATTCACCGATTGCAAGTTCAAAACTGTTGGACTTCCACTGGGTCTTAGCCCTGTTAATAAAATGGTATTTTTTTACCAGAGTGCCTTTGGATATCAAGGGTGAATTTTCCACAGATGTAGAAATTGTCTAAGTAGGTCCAAACGCCTAAAGGTGTTTTGAAAATTGCAAGCCTGTGGTGCTCATGGAAGGTGTGTTTGTATATATAAAATAAATACTTTGCATAAACCTTATGGGGTGACTACTGCATATGTTATCATTAGCTCCAAAGTACACTATAAACATCCACACACATAGAAACAGATTCTAAAGATTTATCATTGAAGAGGCTGTTAATAGGTAATTGAGCCTTTCTTTGAACAAAGGTTACTAAAAATGGTTGTGGCATGAGGAGAAGGGAACTTGAACTCAACAGCTGAGGTTTTGTGTAGACCTAGCTCAGCTTCTTTTTATCTGTTGTTGTCACAGCCTGGACCTTATTGGGAATGGATTTACTCTGGCTAGTCTTGAAAGACTTGCAGTGTGTCATTGCTTCACACACACTTGAACAGAACAAGAGTCTGTCTGTAGGACTAAGAAAAAACTTTAGTACATGAGGGTTTTATTTTATTAACAAGTATTTGTCTTGTTTGAAATTCTCACTATATTTCTTCAAGGTTCAACTATTTCCTCTTGTCTTCAAAAAACAAATAAGGATAATTGAGAGTTTCACCTCCATAAGGCCAGCTCTGATGCTCTTACACCACCTGGTATCTTGCTTAGTCATCAGTTCCACTGGGTTCACTGATACCAGCTGTGGTGCCAAAGCCTGTGATTACCACAGTGCAGCCATCCCCTCCTCCACTCCTCCCCCTCCTTTACTGCTAGTCACAGCTTTTTGTCTGCCTTTATGACATGAGTATTGAGGCTCAGGTTGCCTCTGAGCAAGCATTGATTGACCAGGTGCTCAGCCATATCTCCGCTCCTGCAGAGTTAATCCCATTGCCCGTCCCTGCAGCGTCCTCGTGGATCTCCCCAAGTCACCATCCTGTGACCCAGGCAGCACAGGTTGCCTTGCAGGTTTTGGCCCTATCCATTCCCTTGTCTAATCCCCTCCTGAACAGTGTGGTGAGTGAGGCAGGGCAGCTGCAGAGGTGTGGAGCCTGCTGAGGCCATTGGTGCCCCTGCCTGTTCTGCCCTCCCTGTGTGGAAAGTGTGTCTCAGTGCAGCTCACCACCCAGCCCTTCCACCAGGGATGTGCTCAGTAGTTTCCTATGAGCTCACTCACCCTGTTTTCTTGTCAACTGATGGCAAACTGAGTATAAATTTTCATGTTGTTGGCATCTTTTTCCTTGCTGTTGTGGATTCTTGTAAGCTCATGTTGAGTATTTCCCTCAGTCACGCATAACTGGAGTTCATAAAAATACAATGATTCTGTGTTTGTCCTTTCTGTATTCATTCTGTAAACATCTTGAACTTTATTTCATAGTGACCTTTCTCCAGCTGTAAAAATTTTTAAAACTGTCCCGTGGTTTGAAATGTATAGGACAAGTAGGAAAGTGAATATTAGTCAAGATAGCAAGGCTGAAATAAAGCTCCTTTCATTAAGAAAACAGGTTAAAACCAGTAGCACTTTCCTCCTCCAGTTTGATACTGGTGAGAGGGCAGGAGGTTCTATATTGATTGCTGTTGTAATGAAGTTGATTGCTCCTAGGATTGAAGAGATACCGGCTAGGTGTAGGGAGAAGATTGCGAGGTCGACTGAGGCTCTGGCGTACAGACAGTGCTCCGTGTGATGTTGTGCTCACCAATCCTATTTCTCTGCAGTGTTTTTCCTGTTCCTTGTGTGTAAACAAACTGTAATCATAACACCCTGACATCCAGTCCTCATCTTCTGGCAGCCGCCCCTGGAAATTACTTCCTCCTTCAAGTCTTGCCTTTTCTCTGGGTCCCGCATTTAGTGAAACTGGTGATCTCTGTGTGAGTATCCCAGGACATTTCTGACTCTCCATCAGACCTTTATCACACCAACACCAATTTTTTTCTATACTTCCGTCTGGTTTTGCTTGGAGTTTGGACAAAGCTTTCTAACCTGGATTATATATGTATTTCCTTGACTGTCCTGTAAATGCTTATCTGAGCCGGACAGGAAGAACTTGTTCTGTTGTTTGGTCTTGGGATGTTACTGCGGACTCATTAAAGTAGCAGAGAAGCTTTCATGAGGCTGGGAAGGAATGTTGTCATTTTGTGCTTCTGCTCACCTGTCTGGATCTGCTAAAGCGAAGGGTTGTCCATTCCCAAGAGAAATCCTGTCATGAATTTCTGGTGTTAGGACTGGCAGCCAGCCAGAAATGTCTAACTGCCCAATGACTTTACACAAGAAAAAGGTAAATTTGCACTTGAAATTTTCAATTACGTGTAAAGTCCGAAACTTGATTTGCTCAGGGAGGTCATTAACATTCAGCTTTGTATTAGGAAATACCCTTTACCAATAAATTTCAATGGGGAAAGCAAAGACTTGGGTTTGTTCCAAAAGATTCATTCATTAAAAATTCTGCTGAATGAAAAAGGAAATCTACAATTTTTTAAAAGACTTCCTCTATCTGGAATGAATGTTTTTGTCTAGGCTAAGTGTACATTTTACAGATAATTCAACTCAATTTTAATTCAACTGATGTAACACTGTAATAAATAATGTAAGAATTAGTGGCATGTCTTTAATGTTCTTGCCTGCACAACGTATCTGGGTTCTCTGCAGAAATAAAGCCTCTGTTATTTCATGTTGAAGGTGAAGTGTGTCCATCAATGTCTTTCCCAGGGGAACAGAGAGAACAAGGCTTGGGAGAAGGTTTGGCACACACACATTCCTTGTGAGGAGCAAACTTGCACAGCAGCTTCTCTTTAACTCTTCCCAAGCAGTGGAGCGTGTCATTGCTTTTGCAATAAACCATTCCTCAGGAACAGATATAGACTGGCTGAAAAATAATTAAAAACTTAATTTTCTGTAATACTGTCCATCAAACAACTTTACTCAATCTTTTTGAAAGGCTGCTCTGCAGCATGGAAAAAAGACTGGCAGCAGTGCAGGAACAGGGAGTATTTATGACCATTGGAAGCATAGTTGGCCTTTTGCCCTAGAGAAATGGCTGGATGAGATCTTCTGCTTAAACTAAGCATTAATAAAATAATTTGGACCTAGGCTTGAGGTGATGATGTTTGGCAAAGCAGCTGCAAAGGTCTTTTTTACTGCCCAGACTGATACTGACCTGCAGGGATGTGCCTAGGTTCTGTTGTGTGCAAACCCACAGCTGTAGATTTGATCAATCCTCTCTTTAGGCAAAACCTGAATTTTTACTGAGGTATAAAATTTGTAGATGAGGTCTTTTACAAAGATTTGGTCCCAATAGCCAAATCCTGTTTGATTTGTCTCCTGCAGTTGCTTTACAGTTTGTTGCGTAGCACCTCAAGAAAGGCAAACAAAGCTTTTCCTCCTCTGGACAGCTGTTAGGGACAGATCCACTGACTCAACTGCTCAAGAGAACAACACCCAAAATTGGGTATTTTATTCCAAGCTAACACACATAAAAATCCTCTTCTTCCTAAGTCCACAGTTCCATGGGGTAGGTTTTCAACATATAACTAAGGACCAAGAGCAAATACAACAAACCCTAATATCAGTATCAGTGTCACTAGTGACCTAGTCTGCTGGTAAGCAGAATTTTTTCCCCCTGAACTGCCTGAACCATAATTTTTCCAAACTTATTTCCTATTTCCTTTCCTCATTTAGTCCATCTTATAATGCCACCAGACATTATTTCATCTCCTGGGAAGACTGAAAAGGGGAGGATTCAAAGCTAGTGTAAATTCACTTTTCTCTGCTTACCCATTAATCTGTGTCAAGTAATGCTGGATGTGCTATTCTGAGAGACAGCTCAGGCTTCTTTATCTGCCACAGTAGCACTGCTTTGCTTTTCAAATCAGCAAACAAGAAGCCATGTCCTAAACAGGCTACTTCATTATCTTTTGTGTTGGTTATTTCTGTGGGGTGTTTTTTTTCCCCTAACAAAAACATAAATAATTCTTTATCACTGATAATAATTAAAAGCTGTATTTTCCCTTGTAGATCATAAACTGAATGGAGAGCCTATAGCCATTTGTCTGTCCCTTCAATGGGGAAATCAATTCTCAGTTATCCACGCTTGGCTTGTCTGGCTTGAGGATTAACCAGGCTGGGGATGCACTGACCTCAGTTCATTCACCACGGGCAAAGTTGACTTTGGAGCAGGAGACTCTATTGATCCCAGCAGTGCTGCCTGCACATCTGTCAGTTCCAGGGCTCCCTCCAGCTCATCAGCAGATCATCTCTGTCACTCACAGCTGTGTGGAGGCCCCTCCACAGCCTCTGTGGGATGCTGCCATGGCCAGTCCTGCAGCAGCAGGGAGATACGACGCTTCCTTCCACATTGACTTGGCATAAACTGAGTTTATTTATGCTCCTGGACCCATGGTGGCAGCCCCTCAGCTGTCAGAAGCTGAGGAAACAGTCTTCTTTTGCTCCTTAGACCACCAGCAGAGGAGACATTTCCAACTTTAAATAAACTAGTTTATTACTAGTTTGTTTAATTTAGTCAGTACAGAACTGGAGGAGATTGATACACCGTGCTTGTAGGCAAGGCTGCTCTTTCTGAAACCTGGCCATGGCTACAGCAAGATCCCATTCCATGTGTTTCCCAGCAAAATGGTTTTCCTTTTCACCTTCAGCAGCAAACATGGACTGCTTGAACTTGTATTTACTTGAAATAACTAGAATGTGCTGAGTTTAGATCTTAATGCAGGTCATCAGTTAAATTTTAAATGTTTAGGTGCTTAAATAATATACTCCTCATTAAAGTGATATCAACAAAAATGATTTGTTTTGTTTAATTAGCGAAAAAAAATTGCAGATTTGTATTTGCCTTGTTATCTCTATCTTTTATTATTGCAAAGAGATCCTGAATAGAGATGTTATCTCATCTTTAGCTGCTCTTGCAATCTTGCAATTCGTCAAACCAGTAATTTATGTTTCTGTTGAAAGGAGATGAGAAGTAATTAACTCATGCATTGCATCTTTGTCTCTGTGGGCCTTTCATTTTCAGTAAGGTCTTTTTTTTAATTTCAGACTCTTCAAACCTCCTGAACTTCCTCAGGAAGGCCAGCACTCTCAGCAGTGTACGTGAGTGCTTGATGCCTTGCAGAATTAAGTCCCAGGAGTCCAGTCCTGTGTTGATGTCATTGGTCACATCCACAGTGACTTCAGCAATTGCAGTCCTGGGTTAGCAGGGTTCTTTGTCCCACTGAATTACTGGCCCTGCTTCTCAGGATATTTCCTCACTCTGCCATGCACATCCACAAGTTGTTTACTTGCCTGTGTGTGCTCCTGGCAGCCTGCATTCCTGGATGACCTGTTTTTGCAAGAGCGAAATGCCCATGGCAGCAGCGTTTTATTGGCCCTTGCTGGGCTGACACCACTGCAGTGAGAGTGCTCCTGGTCAGTGACACTGCAAGTCCTGGCTCAGCAAACTCATCTCCTGCCAGCTTTGCAGCAGCTTTTATGTCACTTTCTAGCAGGAGAGGATGGGCTCATAAAGATGTGTTTTCCATTGACAGAACCAACTCCAAGGCTAACCAGAGAGCATGGCCAGTGTGGTGACAGAAATGAGGAGTTTCTGTGCAGAGCACACCAAAAAGGAACCTGGACACCCTCCTCTTGTCCTACTGACCTGGTACTGAATCACATATAACTCATGGTTTCCTCTGTAGTTTCATCTTCCTCAGCTAAAATTGTAAGGGTGTGACAGATCAGCAGAGGTCAGGTGAGACTGGATGGAAGGGGAGGAGCTGCTCTCATTTAGATTTTTTTTTTCTGTAACAAAGTTGGTCACACCTCTAATAGCCAGACTCAGCCGTGTTTTCAGGTAATCTTAATAACAGGTTGCTAGAGTGCTTAGCCTGTTCAATCCATTCAGTAATTAGAGCTGGTGCTGAAGTCATAAAACTGAGTATGGAGTGAGGTCTTAATGAACACAGTAATTTGTCTGCAGGTACAGCTCTGTAGAGCTTCCTCATGGATGGCTTCCCCTTGGATGGAGCAGTGCAGTCACCAAACAGGGCAGGTCCTTGTGGCACTGGGGACAAAACCTCAGCATTTACGTGACCATCAGTAAGATCAGCAGTGCAGGCAAAGGAAATTAAAGCCAGCAACACTCCAGCTGGATTGGTTATTTTTCAAAGTCTCAAAGTGCTGAGAACTTTGTGTTTTTATTCAGTGTTAAGGCTGATACTTCCAGCAATATTCACATGCTGAGGCAATGTTTTTAAGGACTCAGGGGAAGAAGCTGTCTACTGAATCACCAGTATCCACACCTGAAGAACCCAACTGTTTTCTGTAAATCTGAATATAATTAAGCATAGTCTTGTTCTTCTCATTAGGCATGAAATAACCATAGATGATGAGACACCATTTACATAACAGTAAAAATATTACTTGTTTTAGTTTTCTACCCCAGAATCTGGAATGTATTGCGGTGTGTTGTTTTATAAGGACTGAGAAAAGGATAAAACAAATAGTTACAAGAAACGTACACCCTAAATATGAAAACAACACTTCTGCTTATGAAATTCCTAAACCAGATGTTGTTAGAAGCTGGAAAAATTTTCTAGAGGGAACACCATGCAAGCTTGTGCTGTTCTTGACCCATTGGCTGTTGTCAGACCCTGGAGTAGCAGGAACTTTGATTTGGTCTAGGGTGGCTGTCATCAGCACTCTCCATGTTCTTTGAACACCACAAGCAGTTGCATCAGATTAGAAGAACAGGCAGTGGGTGTCCCAGACTGTCCCAAAAATATGTAATAAAAAAAGCACCAGGTAAACATTGCATGAGGACGTGATTTATGTCAGAAGAACAGAGGGTGGAAGTTCAAGGAACGGCAAAAATTATTAGTAACAGAAAACATGTATTTCTCAAGATCTAGAATGTAGTAAGAAAGATCTCCAGGGATGAATATCATTTCGTTTCAAAAGCAGACTAACTGGAAGGCTAGCAAATACTGTACAACAAATGTTCTCACATTTTATCTGTTGACCTGCTACTTTTTTTCTTTAAAACATTTGTTACAAGAACCTGCAAATAATCTGGTTGGTGGGCTTTTTTTTTTTTTTTTTTTTTTTTTGTTAGAGCAGAAATTATTCTGATGCTGACTTGTCTGTTTTCCAAGCAGAGATGTGCCAGAACATCATCAGAGTCATAGGGATTGCCCAATACTTGCCTGCTGAAGTGTTTGCAGTAACTGCTCACAAAGAGGAAACTTTTTTTGGCTTTGTAGCTGACTTTCGTCACATTCTCCAGACTGAGGTGTAGAACAGCTGTAGAGATCCAGAAAGAAGGACCCTGAGGCCTTCAGCTTAAGCTCCAGTTCTGTGCTCATGCCTGTGTTAATCTGGAATAGATCCCATTACATTGACCTGAACCTAAACAGGATTACACGAAATTTAACTACTGGTCGTACAGGAGAGTTGTGCTGCATTCTCTGCTACACTAAGTGGATATTACTGTCTTAATTTTGGGACAAACAGGACACATTCCATGAATGAATGATAAAAATAGGAGGTAGATTCAGAACTTTTCACCTCCAGTTTCTCCAACTCACTTAAAAAGGTATTCCATTGGTTATCCACATTGAAGTGGCAGATTTTGCCATCACAGTGGCATCAAAGCTGACTTCCCTCTGATTGTCTTGTGGTTCCTTCCAGAAGAAAACTAAAGGAGCAATCCAGGCAAGCTTTCCCTCTATCAGGTGTGCATGTTTTGTGCACAGATGGACATACACAAGGTAAACACACTGCTAGAGGCTGCAGGCACTGCAGGTGCTGAGCTCACCTGTAAATACACACACAAATATAAGGAATATCACAGCTGAACTCTGCTGAAATGCTAATGCAAAACTGACCTCACGTTAATAGTTTTGTTGGAGTGGTTACATAGCCTGGAAGAGCAGAGAAAGGCCACAAGCTTTATAGTTATGGCAAACTGCAAAAGAGCTGGAAATCAACAGTGGGAAGGGAAGACTTTGCTGCTGTGTGTGTCTTCAACTGCAGGCAAAGCTCCCTCGGTGGCTCTGGTGGTATCATAGTTCTGACTTGTCTTTGATTAATGCATGTGGAACCCTGGGAGCCCTGGCACACTGTGTTACACCTATTTCACAACTGCCTGCAGTTTCTTGTTAAGTAATCTGGCTGTGAGAGTTACCAAGCTGTCCTGCTTCTCTTAACATTTCAGAGGAGGAAAAAATGTAGTGTTTTCCCATTCTCTACTGGAAAAGTGGTGGAGATTCACATCTTGCAAACAAGTGGGCATCGTCACTGGGTGTGATAATGAAAAGTCTCCACTGATTAACTATGTGAAAAATGCAATTTATGATTGGCTTTTCGCAAATATTGAAATGAATATTATATGTGTTGTGTTAGAAAGTTATGCTGTATTGGTTTTCTTAAGTAGTGTGTTAAATATAGTTTAGGTTATAACAAAATGTTAAAATAGAAACTATGATGTGTAGGATACTTTTTTAAGAGAGGACTTGCAGTGAGATAGCAGCCACAGGACACCTGAATCTTTCAGAGAAAGAGAATTTATTGCTCTTATTGAGTTCTTCCTGCCTTGCTCAGCTCTGAAGACGTCATCAGGATTCAGAGGAAGAAGCTGACACTGACCAGACAGAATCCTGTGTTTGAATGGAATTTATGCATCATCTATGAGGTGTATGAATATGCAACAGGCTATTGCTTTTAAGGGTTAATCCTCTGTTAACGTGGGTCCTTTTTCAGGCTTATTTTGCCCAGAAAGAGGTACCCGGACTGTCTGTAATTCTTTGTTTCTATTATCTCGTATTGTCCTAAATTCTAATTGTCCAAAATTTTATAACTTTAATTATATTACTATTTTTATAACCATTTTATTACTATTAAACTTTTAAAATTCTAAAAACAAGTGATTGGTGTTTCTCACAAACTACAGCAGCTCCTCTCCTAAATGCCCTGATTGACTCTCCTGCTCTTTGCCTCTCCCCAAAGCCATAGCAGCCCTCTCTGGCAAGCTGGAGCCTTGGAGACTTTGCTGCCTCTTGGATGCTGGGGCACAAGACATTGTTACGGCTCTGTTCATGATCCTCCTCTCCTTCTGAGCCTCAGGGGTTTCTTTGGTGCCATTCTCTCTTTTACTCGACCACCCACCTTGGAATTCGGGACTCCCTTTGCCTCCCACTTATCCGGTGCAGCCACTGACCCCACAGACATTTCATTCTGAACTAGCACTTTTCTGGGCAGACAGGATGCTGTGCCTGCCTGGGAAAGGAACTGAGGCAGAGTGTGGCTGCTCTCCAGCCTCTCCATGGCCACAGTGGTTTCTTTCCAGGCTCCCTCCTCCCTGTGGTCCCAGTGGTGGGGCTGTGTGGGCAGAGGAGTGGGCAGACAGGGCAGTCCAGCCCAGCCAGGTGATGCAAGGTGCTGCAGGAAGGGCACAAGGCTGATGTTGCTGGGCTGGTGGCTGCCCTGGCCCTGTGGCAACATAAAGTTCATACATAATTCATAAATGTCATACACTGGCACTGTTTGTGCAATTTGCTCTTGAGGCTGGGATGGTGTAGGAATGCTGCGTGTAGCCTCTTGTTACACAGAAAACCTGTTGGTATTTCCTGTCATCACTGGTGAAGGCACAAAAAATAGGAAAATACAGTTTAAGTAGAGAAAAGCAGGGAGTGACTGAACCATTTACCACCACCCCCAAATATTTCAGGAGCATCTGTGTCCTGGCCAGGACTATGAGCACACAGGGCTCTACCCCAAGGTGCTGGAGCTGTTGGGGCTTTTGCCTTGAGCAGCTGGTACAGGTGGCATTGTGTGGGTGGGAGGAGGGATGTCAGTGTTTATTTTTTTTCCCAGCAGTGAAAACCATGGGGTTGGACTGATTGCTTCACCTTTTCAGCCTGCAGGGACTCATTGCTGCACCCCACAGCCCCACTCAGGTGGCTGCACCCCTGTAGTCACTCAGCTCTGCATAGATTATTCTGCTAACAAATTCCAGTCTTTCATCTGCTTCTTGTCACATCATTTTTCATTTCAGTCTGCAATTTAGGATGACTGAAAAAATTATTTTCTATTTGCTATTTACTATATAATTTGCTATTTGCTATTCTTATGCTGTTGCTGGAATTAATTGTTGACCAAGTTTCTTGTGTGGAATGTGATGAAAATACAATATGATAGTAATATCTTTCTGGCATGATTCATGGCTACCAGTGGAAATATTTAATGATCTTTTAGTATACATATAGTAATTGCTTCTTCTGTGAGACAATAATAAGTTGCAATACAATTACACTCTTGTTCTTCTTCATATGAGAAATGGACACATGAGTGGAACAGAATCAGAAAAGCAGAATGTCCCTGGTATCTTTTCAATATTCATCTACTCACCTGAGATTCTGCAGTCTTTTGAATAACACTAGACTTTTATAATCAGAGTGATTGTGCAGACTTAAGATAAACAATTCATAAGATAGCTAAAGTTAATTTTCATTACAAAACTAGGCGTTAAGGAGTTATTCCTAAATCATTCCCTAAAGGTAAAAACTCTGAGGAATGCAATATGTTGCAGATAAATCCTCCTAATATAAAGCAATAAATTGTCAGTTACACAGAAATGAGCAACACTTATTTTTCTCTAATAAACTTCTGCTGGATCTTGGCTGCTGCTGCAAAAGCTGCTTTCTTTGAACAAAGGAGTCCCTGTCTTGTGAGAGCTCATTACCCATATGATAATACTGTTCATTTCCCCCACACAATTCATTGGAGGACCAGTGGGCTCCTTGCAAACTTCTAATTAGGTCTCACACTGTCCCTGAGCAGTAAGTATGATTTTACCCATTTTACAGTTGTGGAAGTTGGGCCAGGGGGCTGCAGCCAGTGGCCCAGAGCCACCTCTCCTGTCACTTCCACAGCTGGGAATAGACTCTGGATGTTGTTACTCCCAGCTCTCTGTTCCAAGCTCTAAGCCACAACCTCTTGCAGAAGCTAATTAAAAATGAAGAAAATTATTTGACAAGCTTTCAAAAATGTTACTGGTACTGCAGTTTTCTTCTGATATCGGAATGAAGTTTCTAGCACAGCTGTAATTGCTGTCTGTGTTGCTTAAGACTTTTTAAATCAGTCAGAAGACTCAGCTGTGTTCCTGATACATCCCAAAGTTCACCACAGTTCTTTGCCCTGTTTTTCACTGGCACCATTTATCATGGGCATTTAGAAGTGAAAACTCTGAAATAAGTGACACATCTTTCAGTTGCATGGATGCAGGCAAAAGCTTCGGTGTCTGCAGAGTGAGAGCTGATGTGGTTTCAATTACTTCTTATTGATTTGCTAGCTCTAAGATTATTTTAATTCTTGCAATCTGCTTTTAAGCATATAAAAACCCTTAGGAGAAGTATCCTAGGTTTGTTAGAATCCATTGCAACTCAGTTGTCAAAACAAGATGAGTGCCCTTGTGTTTGTGCTGGTGTTAAAACACAGAATCACAGAACCACAGAATGGTTGGGGGTTGGAAGGGACCTTAAAGATCATCCAGTTCCATCCCCCTGCCATGGGCAGGGACCCCTTCCCCTAGCCCAGGTTGCTCTGAGCCCCATCCAGCCTGGCCTTGAACACTTCCAGGGAAGTAGGGATCCACTCCATAAACCTTTATCTCACACATTTGGTTGGGGGGTGGAAAGGGGCTGGAAAGGGTTAAGCCACAGGCCAAACTCCCTTGCTAATTTTAGAAAAAAGCAAGTCATGCAAAAGTTGAGGAGAAGTGAAAATCACCGAGGAAGTGGATTTTTGAGAGGAAAATATGACATACTCAGCAGAATTCCGCTAAACCTCTTTCTCCAGGCATCACACATGGGTGAAAGCAATCCCAGGTCTGGCAGTGTGGCACAGGGCTCACGGGGAGAGGCAGCTGCTGCTCACCCACAGGGAGGTGTGATCTCTGCTCAACCTGGGTGAAACACTTATTAGGAAGAGGATTTCACATGGGGAGAGGAGGGCTTGGCATATCAGTTGGAGCGTATTTCCCAACATCACATTAACTTGACATTTGCTAAAGCAACCCCATTTAATTCTCATTTCAGGGTGGTGATAACTTGTGTTCCAGTGCAGTCATTTGCAGAGCCTGGTGCTGTTTGCAGAGCAGTGCTGCCAGTGCTGAAGCACATTTAACACTGCCAAGAAGCTGTAACTTGCAGGAATTTTGCTCCTTCTCTGGTAAAACTACAACAGTTTGCTCATTTTGAGTCATACTCAGAGCAAGGATTCCATGAGAGGATTTTAGAAAATGCTTTTTCAGCTTGGGAAAGGGCTGCAGCCTGAACAGGGAGTGTTTTCTTAACACACACACGTTTAAAACACACCAGCAGCAATCAGCTAAAAAGGCAGGGAGTCAAACTATCACCTTACAGATAAGCTATTAATCATAGAATCAAGCCTCTCAGCCTTTCATCTTTCAAGCAGAGCAAGGTGCCAGATGTGAGGCTTTCCTGTGACACATGCAGGGTGTGACAGAGTGCTGGGCAGAGCTGCCTCACCCCTCCAACAGCAGCACCACTGCACAGTGGGGTGACACGTTGCTCCATCTGTGTTGTCCCTGTGCACTGTGGCAGTGTCAGACACTCTCAGAGGACAGGATCAATAATCAATCCTGCCAGCTACTGGCAATGATGAATCTCTTCTCCAGGTGTGAAGCCCATTTGGATTCTGCCTGGGATTTGGAATCTTGCTGCAGGACTGTCTGCTTTCCATCAGTTGGCCCTCTGCCCTGTCTTCCAGCACAGCAATAAATCAGGAAGCTTTCCACTGTTTCCCCAGGTTGTGGCTCTGACACACCAGGCTTAATGCTTTACAGCAGGACTTGGGGGATGTTTGTGGGAGCAGCTTCTCCATTCAAAATGCCTCTCCACACTACCTCTGTTGGTATAGGGTCAGCTTTCTTCAACAAAGTCCTCATGTTGTCCTTTCACCTCTTTCCAAGGTTTTTCATTCTACTTGGCTGCCTAGAGTGACAGAGAGTGACATTCTTCAGTTTATACAGAGGTTAAATTTGGATTCATTAGTCTAATAGATTTCATTGATAACTTTTTGTCCCCTACAGCTTTTATCCTTTTTCCCACTAGGAATATCTAATAAAAAGCATTGGTTTAATAAAACAGAGTATGCTTTGGTTCCTCTCCATATTAATTTTTGTAGAGCCTTGCTCAGGTAGGATTAGTAACAAAGCACCACTACTGCTGGTGCTGGTGGAACTTCACTTCAGTGAGATTTCGGAAAATCCTCCATGTCCATGTAGCCTATGGGAGAAACATAACCCTCCTTAAACAGGAGGGTGAAAGCCTTGACAGTGTCCTGTGTGATGTGAGTGCTTCTGCCAGCATCCCACAAAGCTCTGCCAGTGGCTTTCAGTGCTGCCCCAGCATTGCTGCTCTTCCAGCACAGGGCCCTCTGCTCCTCAGCCTTCTGCTGGCCTCTTATGGCTTTAAGCTGCTCCTCTGCTGTTGGGGAGGATGGAAGCTTTATAAATATGATTGCTTAGCAAAAGATTTTGAGAATATGGAAACTATAAGCGAGATTGAAATGAAAGCAACTTTTGTGATCTCTTAGTTACTAAACAATGAGAAAACAATGGTGTGGCCGCTGAAAGTAATCTCTTTTTGATGAAACAAGATTCTCTGCAAGCAAGCAGGTCTAAAGGTCTGAGCAGACCCTGCCAGCCTAGCAGAAGGGGTCTAAGAAGAGTTTTTAGAGTTTAAAATGTAACACAGTATGGTAATGTAGTGATTCTTATAAGCTGTATAGAAATGCTATAAAATTTGTATTTTGTACTAAATTAGTTAGCGAAAATCAGAATATTCAACACAGAAAATGATTTATTGTATTGTAACAAGAACTTAGCTCTTAGCTCTTATTCTTACTCTCGCCTCTTAGCTCTTACTCTTAGCTCTTAACTCTCACTTTTATTCTCTTATGCTTTTACGCTCTTACTCTCTCATCTTCTCTGCCCCTCTCTTCTCTCAAGCTTGCTCTGAGCTGCAGCTGGCAGCTCCCAGCAAAGCCTTGCACCTACACCCTTTGCAATAAACTGCAAGTTCCTAACCTAGCTGCAGAGATCTCTCATCTCTGTCCGTCCCAACCGTGCTGACCCCCCGTCACTCCTACACTCTGCTTTTCTCTTTAAATCTCTGGTGTTTTTACTTCCAAACCAGGGAAATTCTCTGCAGTTTAGGCCAGCAGACAAGGGGAAGGATGCTGTGTGTGGATGCCATGTGCCTCCAGCCTGCCCCTGCACACAATCAGAGCTGAGGAAGAAGCTGGCCCTTACTCCCAAATTAGGACCAAAAAGGGCTTTGTTTCCATCCTGCTCTGGCACGAGTGACTATGTGGGTCAGTGTGGAAGGATGAATCATGCCATGTGTCCTGTGCTTATTAAACCCATGTTCTTTGTCTCAGGGCACATGCAGGCTCCTGGTGAGGGCTGCCAGGGTGGGGGCCCAGGCAGGGCTGGTTTCCACCACAGGCACAGAACTTGCTTGAACCACAGGGCAGCTTGGATCCAGTCCTGGATTATGCACTCACCCTGGCTGAGGGAGAGGAAAGAGAATTGCTTGGTGGTGGTGGTGGTGTGTATGCAAAGCTTTCAGTCCCAATTTTCTCATAATTTCTTTCTTTTTCTGGCCTAGAGCAAGTTACTTGAAGTCCTGTTTTCCTGGCTGTAGTTAAACCACATATGTTCATTTCTGATCAGAGAAGACCCAAGCACTGTTCCTGGTCTGAACAGAACCACAGCCTGCTCTCAGGGATGCTGGTGTAGATTAGCAGTGAACTGGGACTCTTACCTAAATATCTTACCCATTATGGTTGTCTTTGTGCTCTATAAATCAGAAAAACACCCTACTCAGAGGGTATTTCTGTAAGAATAAATGCATGGCTGATATTAAGTACTCAATAGCACAGTAAGACATTCTGTTTCATTCCTTTTAGCTCTGGGATGGAGGGTTTTAGCTAATTTGTTTATTGATATTGTTTCCCTGGGTGCAGAGGCAGCTTTACCAGTAAAACACTGCCTCAGTTAGGAAAGCAAGGAAGCAAAACAATAATAAAATCCTCAGTTCTGCCATTATCCTCCAAACACCTTTAAAATTTTAAAGTGAGGATAAAATGTCAGCTCAAGTTTGCTGACTTCAGCAGAGACGTAGAGCTGAGCCAGCCACCTCAGGCTCCCTTTTGGGCACATCTGTCCAGATTTGGGTTCTGCTTTGGAGGAAGCTGAGCCGTTGCATCCCTCCCTGCACTGCTGAGCTCCTCTGGTCCAAGGGGCTGTGGGGTTGGTGGCTGCCCTGGGCTGAGCATTGTCCATCCTGTGTCTGTGGGGTGGGTCAGTCCAGGCTGGGAAACAGGCAGGACAGGACAGGCTTTGCACGTTTTCCTCTCTAAGCCCCATGTCAGGTGGCAGCTGGAAAGTGGGAGCTGCTTCTGAACACCATCAGCATTCCTCTTAAGAGCTTTTCTCCCCTCTTAATTGCTCTGTAACCCATTTTGATTAGTCAGTGATGATTGCTGGGCCTGATGATAGCAAGTACTCATTAGCACGTGGGCCAGGGGGCAGCTCCCCAGAGCACAGAGATTTACCAGGAGGGAATACATGAGACATGTGAGATTCCAAAACAGGAAACTGAAATTTTAGGATATAATACAGCAGCATATTCTCCATTGCCATCATCTGCCACAGTCTAGAGGATGACACAAAGGGAATTGAGTCTGCATAATACAAACTCATACAATTATAACACTGTCAACCTGACTTCAGCCACTTGTTTTAGAAACAATTGCCCTCCCTAAATATTGACCTTTGACTGTAGAGAAGAAATACTTGGGACAAGCTTAAATTTAGATAGCAAATTAGAGGTGCAAATTAAAAAAGAAAAGCAAGTCACTTTGAAAGTAGCTACCCATGGTGTGATGTGGGGAACATCAGGGAGCTCTGCTCCATGGCCAGGGGTGCTGGGTGCTGCCGGCAGCTGAATGAGCATCCTGTCACCTTCTGTGTGGGTGGGGTGAGGCCATTCATTTATTTATGGAGAAGGCAACAACCTGGGAACCCAAGGGCCAGGAAATCTTCTGGCAGTGGGTTTTCTTTGTACCAAAGCAGAAGGATCTAAGTGGTTGTCTTGGTTTGAAAAGACAGGTGTCTGCTAAGGAGGGCAGGAGCCTCCCCTGAAATTGAAAATGTAAACCCTCCTCCTTCAAATTATTTTAATTTTGAGATTAAGGGGCTCTCAGGCAAAGATATGGGAGCAAGAATAACAGTTCTTTACTAGGGAAGAAAATAAAAATAAAATAAAAAATGCAGTAATACAAAGCACCACTGCCAGAGTCAGAGCATGCCCTGCCCCCTGTGTGTCAGGGTGGTGGCACAGTCCCATCCCATGGGGGCTCAGCCCTCCTGCAGTGCCAGCTGTGGTTCTGCTGCAGCAGGGATCCTGCACAAGGGGGGAGTTTTCCTCTGCAGCTCCAGGGCTGCTGGAGATGGGCCTGGGCTCCCTCTGGGAATGCAGGGCAGCAGAAAGCTGCTCCTCTGGGAATGCAGTGGGCAAAGGCTGCTGTGCTGTGCCAGGCTCAGATTGGATCCAGGTAGGAATGCTTGGCTCCTCCCCTGGGCGGAGCATCTCCCCATGGGATGATGGAATTTGATCAGCCATGCAGGGACACTCAGTGGCCATGGACAGCAGAGATCTCCTGGAGGGAGGATTGGCTGTGGGAGAGATAAAGAAAATGCCCAATGAACAGCAGAGAACTGCCCCAGCTCTGGTGATGGTGATAGAACACACAGCCCCAGCCACATCTTCCAACCTAAAACAGTGTCTAAGGCCTTGGTGGGGGAAGGAGCCTGTGAGAGGCACACAGTGCCAAATCCCCCTGGAGCACATGAATATGCTTCTAGCTGTGACATTTATTTCCAGAGCAGAACTGCCTGAATCTATCCCAAACCAGGCACAGAAAGTGCTCTGAGCTCGTTCTTAAAATGCAAAAGAAAGTCATCCCTGTGAAGATCTCCTTCATCCTGTGCCTTGCAACCCTCACACATGGACCAGGTGAGAGATGGCCTTGCATTGGACTCTGGGATCCATGCATTTAAAGAGTCCCAAATCAAGAGATTTTACAAAAAAAAAAAAAAAAATAGACACTCAACCTGACCTCTACTGTGTGTGCTTGCAGCACAAGCTTTGCAAACACTTTTTCCACTTGAAGCAGCAGGAGGATCATTTTTAGCACCAGAGGCAATTATTCTGGTCTGGAATTTCAAGATGGTGTTGACTTTTACCACAAATACACAGAAGAGATCAGTTTCAGCATTTCACAATAGCAGGGTCCCAGGAAAATATGTCCTCAGTCAGACTAACAGGGACCCAGGTTCAAAGTGGAGAAGATATTCCATTGTGTAAGAGGAGAGAAAAACAAGGAAAATCAAGGTATTGTCTTGTGCTGTTATCTGCTGGAGACACAGCTGAATTTCTGCAGATGGCAGATAGCTTTGCCAGCCTTCACAACACAGTGGCTTTTCTTCCTGTTTTGTCTCTAGGGAAACATGCAACATTTAGCAATGAGATGTCGATCCAAGAATTCAGCAAGGTCAAGGAAGGCTTTTATGTTATTACAGTTTTTTTCCCCTAACATAACTTGTTTTAGAGAATGTGCTCATGGGCCTCACATTGTGGCAACAGTGGAGGAAAAACTCTGTGACTGCAAAGTGCACAATTTAAAATGCAGAAAAGGCACTTATTGGGAACCAGGGAAATAGGAGGTGTGGATGAAACAGGGGCTTCCCAAGGAGCCCAGGCAGCAGAGCTGCACCTGGGAGAGATGCTGCTTTTGCCTCATGAATTCTTACTGACTTCACTGGGGTTTTGCAAATAGCTTCAGAGCTTGAGTCCATCCTCACAGGGACCCAGTGGTAATAACTTGCATATTGAGTGTTTATGCCTTTTTTCCTTCTCATATTATGCAGTTCAACCAATTGTATTTTATTTTGCACTGTTGCTTTCTTTTGCATCATCTGATGTCCTGCATATCACTCCATCACTCTTCCTTCCTTTGCAAAGTTGCTGCAAAGCTTTTCAGCAGAAATGGCACAATACTAATAAAAATCCCTCCATCTCTCTGGTGTCAGGAAGGATTCAATAATTAAACATATGTCCAGCATTCTGTAATACAAATTGATTTGAACTTAGCTGAAAACCAATAAGTAATAAGGATTTGTTGGCTTTCCTACCACTTTGTATGACAGCAGAAGAAGATAGTATCAAATCTCACATCCTGAAACACTCTGTTAAAAATAACATTCAGGGCGAAAGTGGCTGGTAGTGGTTAAAGGTCTATCCAGGATCCTGCAGAGCTGGGAAATGCACTTGGAGCCCCTGACAGTGCAGAGCAGTTCTTGGATGTCTGTCAGAGTCATCTCAGTGTAAGATGATGCAAACTGGTCTGCAGCTCTCAGGATCCCATTGTGAAGGCAGAGAGCAGGATGAGCTCATGTCTCTCCAGCAGGCCAGCCCGTGGTCCAGGATGCCAAGAGGAGCCACAGGGCACGCCAGGATTCAGACATTGTCTTTGGCAGGAAGCACCAAAGTCAAGATCCAAAGCCAGGAATCAAATTCTGCTGGGAAGGGCAGAGGAATGAGAGAGCAAACTTTTTGTGGAGCTCATGTTGTCAGTAGCATTTCCTCAGACTCAGGAATTTTTCCTCATGTACTCTGTGGTGAGTTTTGCAATCAGATTTTGCTGAGGGAAGTTCACTTTGGTAGGTCAAGGGTAGACTCTTCCAGAGGCTCTGTGCTGATGTTGAGTAGCACCAAGTCTAACACTGGTGAAGTCCTCATTTGGAACTCTTTTTATTTCCTGCAGAGGCAAAAAGCTTCTCTTTATCACACAGGGAGATCCTGGCTGCAGCATCAGTGGGTTCAGCAGCAGTAGCAGGGCTTGAAGCAGAGGTTGAAAACTGGACTCAGCAGGAGTTCAGAGTGCAAAGCCATGATGTCATGATTGCAAAAATGATAGAAAAGCTGGCAAAGCCCTCTTGTTTAGCAGTTCAGGCCTGGTTGCAAGCTGGGCAGGTTCTTGTACTTTCCATTCAGCCCTGGCAGCACCATTGCAGAGCTTCAGTCAAAACCCCACAAGAACTCAGTGAGAGCCACTGCCTGTACAGGAAACACAGAGTTAATGCACCTGGAAAGGCAGCAGCTCCCCAAAATCCCTGAGTCTTTGTGGAAAGGCTGTTTGGCTCCACAGCAAGACCTTTCCTATATGTAAGGAGCTGATTCAGAGCAAACAAACTGATTCTCTCAGCTTTGCCTTGTGTGATGCAGGGTTTTCTCTGTATGAAACATCTGGGCCAAAAAGGCTTTCCCCAGCTCCTTTGTGATGTGATGACTCCATCAGGGGATGAAATGTGACCATGAATGATATATGGGTCTCCTCTAGACAGGTCTCATATGCTCTTGGAGATCTGTATCACACCCAAGATAGCTCAGCTACCTTAGAAGGCATAAAATCAGCAGGATGGCTTCTGTGGCAGTGTTGGAAACAGAAAAGTTTTAATAAAAGGCAAAATAACAAAACTCTTTACAGAGAAAACCCGAACCAGGTGCAAGAGGTTCTTGCTCTTGGTAAAACACCCCACAAAAGCAATTAGTTCCTTTGTTCTCTTCTTTTTCTAGTGAATTGCTTAGGCAGGACTTTTTGTCTCCTGTCCAATTTGCTATCCTTAAGTTTGAGGTGAAGTCCCCCAGGTCCTATGAGGTGTCCTTTTTGCTAATTGAGGAGAGCAACATCTGGGCTTTTTTCCTTTTTAAGGAGACAAAGGAGAGTTTTGTCACTCTGTCAACAGGGCCACATTCCTGCACATGCACCTTCCATCCTCCCTCCTCTACCTCCCTGTGCCAGCCCCATGCCCTGGGTCCCATGGGAGAGGCTCTTGGTGCAGCAGCTGGATCTCTGCTGCAGTGATGGCAGCATGTGAAATTCAATATGAAACTCCAAAAGTCTGGCAAAAAATTTGCCATTTTTCCTTTTCCCATGACATTCTTACCTTTCTTTGCCTCTGCTACACCTGCCCATGCACAGGTCTCATCTAAAGGCTTTTAATTAAATTTCTAATGAAATTACAGGAAAGAGTGCATGATCCACAAATGTGCTGAGTTGGGCCATGTTTGACCTGCACAGCTCCTGGGCTTCGAGTCAATGGGAGCTTGTTTGTGAAACTGACCCTTCCCCACCCATTCCTCATGGAAAGCAAGGGTGGCAGCAGAAGTTAAACAGGATAAAGGTCTTGGATAATGCCATGTCTTGGTTTTACAGCCACTTTGTTTCCTGTTTTTTCCACTTTTTTTTTTTTTTTTCCACTTTTTTTCCAGTTTCCTGTCCCCTCCTCTTTCTGCAACCAAGGTTCACAAAAGCCTGATGAGGCTGACAGGAATCTCTCTGTTATCTTGGAAGTGAAGAACCATTATCTTACCTCTTGAATCATCTTATTCTCTGCAAGACTGAGCTACTGGCAAAACCCTTGTCCCCTCCCAGTCCGTATATTGCATTTCATCCTCATGAGAACCTGAGATCTGAGCTATATTCTGTGGCTTTGTGTCCCCTTCTGCCTTATTTTTATTCCATCCCATCAGTGGTGTTGCATGGTGGTGGACTGAAGTTTGTAATTTTATAAATAAACTGGTACATGCAAATCAGTATTCAGGACTCGAAATTGCCAGTTCTTTCCTGACTTTTACAAAAATAGCCAATTTTCTCATGGAATCTTTAGAGATACCTGGCTCAGATGATTTCAATGGTTTCATCCTAGACTGAGGTATATTGGAAATATCCTCAGCATTTTTTCTAGCGTACAAAGACTTGATTTGTGGAGTAATTAAAAACAAAAAAGCTTCTGTGCTGAAGTACATTTGGAACATATTCTTTTTAAGTCAAGCACAATACAGACTGGTATTGATGAGAATATCCTGCTCTGAAAAAGATCAGAAGAAGGATTTTATGGCAGCACTATTGATCTGCTCAGGAAAATGAGGAGGCTGAAGGGACAGTACAGATTTCCAGGGGACGGGTGGCTCCTCAGCTCAGCTGTGGTCAGCTGCAGCTCATCTGCAGCTGCTGTCCTGCCTGTCCTGCCACTGAGTCACTGTGCAGGGCAGTTCTGCTCCCCAGGATGGGTGTGATGGCCTGGTCAGGTGATGTCTGACGGGTTATTTTGAAGGAAGTGTTAATTTTCAAATAGAATTTCACTGAAATGCACTGGTTTGAGAAATTTTCTTTAGGCTGTGCCTTTCCAGAGTGAAGTGTTCTGTTTTTCTAGATGACTTTACAGTTCAGCTTTTAATGTTTTCAAGTGATATAAAACAAAATATAAAGCCAATTTGGATTTTTTTTGCCGTATCAAAGTCCAGAATTTTGAATAACAAACACATTTCCTTGGAATTACCAAATTTACTTTCTTTGTTTTATTTCCTAAAATGACAAAAGTCCAAATCAATTTGCTATAAGAACAGAAAAAACAGAAATTAAGAGTGTCTATGAACTTTAAAAGGAGTAATTCAGTTTAAAGCAGTACCTTTTTCTTATCCCTTTTTTTCCTCTTTTGCATTAATTGTCAGTGAAAATACTCTTTCAGGATCAGGAGCTATTTAAACCAGATAAAATCTTCTATCTCCTTGACAATCTGTTATCTTTTCAGCTTCCCTTTCCAGCTTCAGGCAAAAAGGCAAACAACTTAGTGATCTTCCCAAAGTTATTCTCAATTTTGTCTTTTGGGACCCAGCACTTTTGGGAACAGCTGTAAGTCAGTTTCTGAGCCTGGAACTTCTTACAAGGGCACTTATTTTGGTGTGGATTCATCTCCTTTAGGAAGTATTTGAGTGGAGCTTGAAGGTAAGTAGGAAATACTGCTGATTTCCAGTAGCAGGTAGAGTTGATGGGTTTCAGCCACATTAGAGGGGTCATGGCTGAGCTTTTGATTTAGCAAACAGCAGGAAAGGAGTGAGTTTGGACAGCATTTATTTTACTGTCTTCATGGGAGCAGATTTTTGCGCCATCTAAACCACAGCAGAGACTGTCTGGTTTTATTAGGCTTTAGTTTTCCCTTCTGTAATAGCTGAGTGTGGCCAGAGCAAAAATCCCAAGCATTTGAGCTGTTTCTTGGCTGAGCCCCTGGCCCTGGCGCTCGCTCCGAGCCTGGTGCTGCTCCCGAGGATGATGGAACGGCTCCCACTGGGAGCTGGATCAAGTTTTGAGTTGCTCCTCGCTGCTTGTTTATTTGTCCTATTCTCTGGGCTTGGCAGGTGGCATTTTTGCTCAGTGATTCATTCTCCAGCACATGCATTTATCTGGGCTGACATTTTAATCATGCAAATAAGGATCTCCTTAATGAAGAAAAAAATTAATTTCGCAACTGTTGCTGCAAACGCAGTGACAGTCCTGCTAATGTCATTACATTTCTAATACAATCAGTGGCTTTTCCATAATTGCTATTAACTGGTGCACTTAACAGCAGAGTAAAGGTTACACAAAGAGCTGTGAGACTCCCCTTGTTCACTGGATTTTTTTATCCATAGTGTTTGGCACTCTTCACGTGTCCTTTTGAAATCCTTTGGTCACCACTGCTCCATTGCTTGTACCGCAGATGGCTTTGCCTTTGTTGGGGGAACAGACAAAATAAGTGGCAAGGAGACAACTCCTCTGTGACCTTTTCTGGCTTCTTGTCTTTCACATCACAGTCTGCAGGGTAAACACAGTGACTCATTCTCTTTCAGTAAGTAGCTGCCTTCCCAAGGTTTTGGGGTTTTTTTTGCAGGATTTTTTCCGTTATAAAATCTGCACCCAAAGAGCAGCGGGATGGGAGCTGTGGGCAGCCAGTTTCTGCCTCCAGGCCACTGCACATTAGGCAGGCAATTAGGAATGAAAATTCCTGGGCAGGATCATACCTTTGTGATCCTTCCCTCCTCCTAAACCTTCCACAATGAGCTTCATTTTTTGGTTATTCTCCAATGCAGTGTATCAGTGACAAGCTTAAAAAAACAATTATATAGCAAAAAAGCAGTCAGAAGAAAGGGCTTCCTAAGGGGGAAAGGTGCTAAAATGCTCTAAAATTAGCAGAAAACCAAAGGCTTGGGGAACTGAGGAGTCAGGATGTTCAGCACCACTGTGCAGTGTCTGTAGCATTCACATTTTCTGGAAAAATCCCTTCACCCAGGATTTTCCTCCTGGGAAGCTGAGAAGCCTCCGAGAAAAAAGGAAACAGTTTTATCCCATTTGCTTCTCCTATGTTGTGCTCACATGTGGAATGTGTTTGGAGATTGTTTACCCACAAGTGGTTGTTTCACTGGATTCTGGTGTGAGTTTTCACTCATTGGCCAATCAATGCCAAGCTGTGTCAGGACTCTGGAGACAGTCACAAGTTTTTCATTATTTATCTTTTTAGCCTTCTGTAAATATCCTCTCTCTATTCTTTAGTACAGTATAGTTTAGTATTATTTAATATAGTATCATAAAATAATAAATTAGCCTTCTGAGAACCTGGAGTCAGATTCATCATTCCTTCCTGCCATGGGGCGCCCTGCAAGTACAGTAAGTGTCAGCCTGGGATAAGGAAGAGCTGTTTCAGACCCAGTGTCTTCTCTTTGTCTTTGACATGCTGTCAGTAAGGTACCCAAGGCCCAGGCAAAGACCTTAATTCCTGATGAAGGGGGTTGGGAACTCTGCTCTGGTCTCAAGGTGATATAAATCACCCTTAGGTTGTGTTACCACTGCATAAAGGTATTTTCGGGTTGGCTTTTGACCTTTTTGTTAGCAAGGGAGGATTTAAAAGTGCTGGAAAACATCTCTCAGAATAAATCTCTTGAGCTCAGGGTACTTCCCACAGGCATTTGAGGTAGTTCCTTTAGAAGATTTCATGTGTCAGTATTTTGGTTTTTTACCCAAATGGGATGAGCTTCCCTGGTGGCAGAAATGCAGGAAAAGCAAAGCTCTCAGGAGCAGCAGGTTTGCTGCCAGACTTTTGGGATTTCTCAGAAATGAAAGAGGAGGAGGAAAACAGAAAATGAATGGAGAAAAAGCACAAAAGTAGGGAAAGAGCTGGAGGATGTTGGCTGGGAAGATTAATCTTGTCAGTGGGCAGTTCAGAACCCCTTCCAAGGTCACTTTGTTTGCCACCATACCTTCACTGATTAAGGACATAATATATTTAATTGACCTATCTAAGCTGGAAAACTCCTGGTGTAGGTGGAATATCAGACTGCATCTACCAGGTGAGACCTGTATCTGCACCAGCAGCAGTTCCTGTGTGTGGTATAGACTCAGTAAAAGCTCAGAAATTAAAATAGTCAGTGCTTGCCCATGGTGGGCATGCTCCAGGAGCTGTTTCTTTGCAAAGCATCTCAAATGGCCTCAAGTTGCACCAGGTGAGGTTTAGATTAGATATTAGGAAATATTTCTTCACTGGAAAGGTGGTCAGGAATTACAATAAGCTCCTCAGGGACATGGAGGATGCACCATGCCGTGAAGCATAATTCAAAAATTATGTGTTTGTGGCACTCAGGTTCATGAGTTAGTGGTAACATGACAGTGCTGGGTGAATGGATGGACTTGCTGATCCTAAAGCTCTTTTCCAACCTTAGCAGTGCTCTGATCCTTTGATTCTGTCCCTGGGAACCAGAGTGAGTGTCTGTGTGCTGCACAGACCTACCAGAAACTGGTACCACACTGATGAGGGGAAGACTGAGACCTTGGCACAGACCTTCATTTTCACTGCCTCCCTCCCCTTAGAAAATGTGCAAATCTGCAGCTCAAAGAGACTTTTTCCATGGTGCTTTTCTGTCCTGTAAAGGCTCAGAATCACAGGTCAGGGGATCAGTTCACACATATTGAGGCACTGCCTGTGTCTGGGCTGCGAAGCCTTTATTATTATTATTATTATTATTATTATTATTATTATTATTATTATTGGTATTATCATTGGTATTATAATTCCTCAGGATATTTCCTTCTCCATATTCACCCCAGGGATCCTCAGTGGGAGATCACATCCTGTGACAGGACAGTGTGTTGCCTTTGCATCAGCTTCCAAGAGCCTGGAACATGCCATTGCAGTGAAGGATCCCTTGAAATGTTACTGCATTTCTCTGGCTTTTCATGACCATCAGATGTATTTTTATTAACCATTCACTGTAATATGTATTTTATCTAATGCTGGAGCATGTCTCCAACAAGAGCTGCAACAACCAGAGCAAGCATTTATAACATTCTTCCCCAGGCAGCCTTCACAGCCCCAATGATTTTTTGTCTCATAGTGCCAACCCACAGAGTTAAAATATCATTGATATCACTTTTGGTAACCAAGACAAAAAAGAGAGGATGAGTGCTATGGCTTGCACAACAGTTTTTATTTCCTTTTTGGTTTTCCACCCTTTCAGGGTTACCCTTTAAAAGACTGTTTCTTGCAGGGGCTAGATCTTAGAGCTCGTTTTTTTAGCTGACATTTGTCCAGAACTGCATGACCCCAGGATCTGGAACAAGTAGCAGTGAAATTACATTGTGAGGACTGGCTGCTGCCACTTTACCACTCTGACACAAAATACATCCTGGTTGTCCCAGTTAATCTTCCTTCCTTCAGACAGAAGTGGAACAACATCTCCCCTTCTGCTCCTGTGCTGGTAGCACAGCCCCAGCCCAGGGTTATCCTTGCCCTCTGTCTGTGGGGTGCCATCCATGCCCAAAGCTTACAGAACACCAAGTTCTGCAGAAGAATTAGTTCTCTGAAGTGAGAGATGCTGGACACTGTGTGCTGCTGGCATGCCAAGGCTGGCCAGAGTGTGCCCTGGCAGGCTCCTGCTGCTTGTCTGCATTCCCTCCTCTTGGCCAGGAGCTTTTCCCAAACCCTTTGGTCTTCTCCAAGAACTTTGAATATTCCCCCCTGCAGCTGTAGGGGCATTTTCTCTGCTAGGATCCACTGGCTCTTTCACTGATCCCTTTCTGGGATGGGAGAGGGGTTTTGGACTCACAGGTGTTTACACTTCTCACCACACATTTGTGTCTCCAGGATAACAATAAAAACCTGACCAAGGTCTGTTGTGCACCGTCCATTCTGCCTTTACATCAGGAAGAAAACTGGACTTGGGAAGAAAAGTGTTTCTGAGCCTTTTCTGACTGAAAACAGATACATTTCCACGAAGCACAATAAAAACTCATTTAAAAAAGTGTTATGGCCAAAGCTTGAGCTGATGCTCTCTAGTCCAAGAACCCCAAATCCTGTGAGCCCTTCTGAGCTCACAGGCACTTGTGACACAATCAGGGTATGTCTCAGAGTCAGCAAAGGAAAATTTGGCTTCAGAAAGCAAATTCAGCACATGAGCAGTCACGTTCTTGGCTGCTGGAATCTCCTCTCCCCTTCCCTCCCTCTGCTCCCTACCCCTGGAAGGACATGGAAATTCTTAGTTGGGGAGTCACCTGCTGAAGATAAAAGGGACATTTCTGAGACACAGCACACAGGGGAAGCTGAGGTGTTTTGATCCATCCTAGGCAAGGCTGATGGCAATTTAAAGGAAATGTTTTTTGTATGTGCTGAGATGTCACAATGCTGGGCTGATGGGCAGGAAATCTGCTGGTGGAAAGCAGCCTCAAATAGGAGTTCTCCTGCAAGAGAGGCTGTGGAGGCAGGATCTGATCTTTAATTAACTCAGATATCAGAATGGAAACTACAAATACTGCAAGAGGTTTAAAAAAAAACAAAGACAAACCAAAACCCAACTAACATATAAGATAAATATTAAGTATTGATCTGAACACCATAGTTCTTCAGTCCACTACCAATCTCTTCTGATTTAAATGCAGACATTTATTGTTAAATATGTATTTCAGTACTTTAATATAAACAGTTCATGCAATTCAATGTTACAAGTGCACACAGCTAGAATATATTAAGAATGATAGGTGTTTTCTAGCTAGAGGAGATCCTGTGCTAAGTCAAAAGAGAGTGCAGCTAAGCCAGCACTGGTGCCTGGCTCAGCAGCTGGTTAGAGCTTTCATTCTGCATCTTTTTCCACAGTCTTACTTCCCTGCTCCAGTTTTCCTCTGCAAGGAGCAAATCCAGCAATATGCCATCTTTATTTGGCCTTTGAAATTCAGAGTGGACATTGAAACAGGACAAAGCTCCTGTATCCTGAGCATGAGGTGCTGCTGAGCCCCTAAATGCTTCACAGCTCATTTTGTTTAATTCAGAAATAGTTATGTGAGACTGCAGTAGCAAAGAGTCAACACTAGATAGCATTTTATGTTTGTTTTGAGGAAGAAAAGCCTTTTGTTCCCGTGTTTAGGTAGGATCTGAAAAACTCCAAGCACATATTTTAGATATATTTAATTGCCAGTGTTTTATGGTGATCTGTGCAATGTCTTCTATAAATCCAAAACAATAGGCAACAAAACTATCTTTTTTTTCTGTATGGTTTACTTGACATCATTGCATCAGTGTAGAATTTATGTGCATTTCTAAAGTGATAAATGCTGTTTTGCCTCTGGCTGCAGAGGTCAGAGGCTTATATTTGCATGGGCCATGTTTCTGCTCCTGTTGTCATCAGTGTGAAACCTCCACCAGGCTAAGGTGCAGCCCATTGTGCACTTGTAAGTGCAGGGCAGGGAAATCATGGCACAAGCAGCTACCTGAGCAGCAAAGGAACATTACCTGTGATCTGCAGAACAACAAAAAACCTCAGGGTGGGATCTGGCTCATGCACTAAGGCACACTCCCCTTGGTGTTGATGTGGGAGTGTTGATGAGGAGAATGCTGAGTTGCTGACACTCAATCCAGTGTCCTTTTCAGGCACCTCTTACCATCCAATACATCCCAGGATATCTGAGACATCCACATCTAACCCATGTGAGAGCCACGAGCTCCAGAAGGGACACCCTGTAGCATTTCAGAGTACACCAGACTCCTGAATTTGGGCAGTGGAGCCACCCTGATGTCCACTGACAGTGGTGGAATGAGGGACCCTGCCCACCTCAGCACCTGCATGAAGATTCCTTGGCTCAGCTCTTGAGCTTCAAGATGAATCTCATTCTTCATGAAGGATTAGGTCACCTAAACCTGGGCATGCATTTGAGGTGCCCTAAGGTACCTTGCCCAGCTTCCAGATGAGCAGAAATTATAGGTCTCCTACAGCTTTTCATTAAAAAGCTCTAAGAAAATGTCTTGGATACCCTAAGGCTCTCCCAAAGGGCTCTACAGCTCTGTTCTTTGGCAGCTGCCTCCTGTTCTGCACATCTGAGCAGACCCCTTCAGGCTCCACCAGACTGGTTACAGCCAGGGGCTTGATCCACATGGCTGCAGCACTGGGTTTGGATACTCTGCGGTGGAATTGCCCTCCCCAGCACAAACACAAGCAGAATATGACCCTATTTGCCCATATTCCACAGAAGAGCTGCCACTGGGAGGTTCCTGGTGGAAGGTGGAGTGAGAACAGGCAGGGAACAGATCCTGAACCATCCCAGAGGCTGCTGGAACTGAGGGGCTCCCACATTGAGGAGATGGTGGAGCCCAGCTGTGGCAGGAGGTGTGCTGTGTGTCCCCAGGGCTCTCCTGTGGTTGCACCATCCAGGAGCAGCACTGCAGAACTCTCCTTGAGATATGCTGATCCCACAGGAACTGGAGGCAGCTGTGCCACCATGTGATAATGACTTGGCGTGGCTTCAGCATGTGAATTGGTTTGGAAGGGAATGACATGAGAATGTGTCAGGGGAGATTTAGGTCAGATATCAGAAAAAGGTTCTTCACCCAGAGGGTGGCTGGGAACAGGAACAGGCTCCCCAGGGCAGTGGGCACAGCACCAGCCTGGCAGAGCTCAAGGAGCATTTGGACAATGCTCTCAGGCCATGGTGTGACTCTTGGGGTGTCCTGTGCAGGGCCAGGAGTTGGACTGCAATGATCCTTGTGGGTCCCTTCTGTCTCGGCATAAACTGTGAATCTCTGCTCTTTTTATGCAGCTCTAGGGAAGCTGAGCAGGATTTCAGACCTTTGAAGCTTTGGTTTCTTTAAAACACAGAGTTTTGGATTTCTTTGGTAAGGGTTTGTAGCAAGACTCATTTCTTACCATCATTGCTGCCCCAAGACCTCATTTTTAGCATTAATAGTTAGTGTTGATATTTAAAATGAAGCTGATGGTGTCTGGGGTGCTCTAGCAGTGCTCAGAAACCATTGCTGGTGCTCACACCCTCTGCACAGGGAAGCAGGTGGGCTGGAAATGGCACTAATTTGAGGATCAGCTGAACACTGAGGAACAACTTGCTCCTTGTTGGGACATTACAAGCCCACCCAGCGTTCAATCCAAATTTTTTGAGAGCTGGTCTTCAGTGCTGTGCCAGAAGAGCCCAGTCCATGTATCCAACCTTGCAAGGGCCTTGTGAAAACCTGTGTCAGCCCTGGGGGATGCTGGCATTTCCACCGTTCACCTCATCACGGTAATAATCAGAATTATGACAGTTTAGGTGGAAAAGGAAATATTAATAGCAGTAACAACAACAAACCCAAGAAAAAGTCCCTGAAGCTCAAATTAAAATTGTTCAAATGTTCTTTTTGCTCTTACTGGGATCTGAATATCTTGATGCTTACCCCAGTCCAGGAAGTGGGACAGTTGCAGCCTGAGCTGCAGAACTACAGCTGGGACTGGAATCCTGGTTTGTGATAAAGTGTTTGGCTCTCTTGGCCCTGAGCCTTTCTGAAAGGATTAATCTGTGAAGGCACAGATGTGCCCATACAGGTCTTAACTCTGTGCTCCTCCTTCAAGCTCTGCCCTGCAAGTAAATCAAAAGTATGATGGAGAAATGTGGGGTTCCTTGCAAACCATACTCAGATTAATTGAACCTGGGCATTGCTACCAGGATTCTGTAATGGAAGTGAAAACCAGATAGTTTAAACTTTTTGAATTCTGATCTATTACCTTAATTTTTTTTTTTTTTTGGAAGCAGAGTACTTGCTTTAAGCAGTGCTGTTTGCACAGCAAGTGCTGTTATCTGCCCCCTGAACCTCCAAATGCAGCACCTTGCAGAAACTAACTTCCATTTTGGACAAAGGATTTGTCCTTCCTTCCAGACAAAATACTGCAGAGTCTGATGCCATGGCTGAAAGCAACCTGCAGCCAAAATTGATTCCTCCCTGCTCAGTCAAGATAAGGTGCTTTTAAACCAAAAATCAGATAGCCCCAAGCAGAGGGCTGCAGTGATCTAAGAAGATCCATTAAAAGCTGTGTCTGCACTGGCTTTGCCCGTAGCTTTCCACTCCCAGCAAGAAAATGCTCACAGGTGTCATCTGGTTCATGCTGACTGAATCTAAGTACAGCTATGGGGGCGGGACACAAGAAATTATTCCAGAAACTGAATTCTTTGGGATTTTTAAATACACTTTTAATAGCGGCAAAGGGAAAACACAGAGTGATCAGTGCTGAATGTACTACTCTTGACCTAGCATGCATTCAGATTTCTGATTGAAATTTCATGGTCTCTGTTTAATAATCTTCCAGACCTCTGTTTTTGTGGGAGGTACGTGTGAAGTTGTCACTCTTGGCTGAGGAAAACTCTTGCCTGCTGTTCATATGAGCTGCAATTTGTGTGTGCTGCGCTGCAAAATGCAACACTGGCTCCTCTCTGGTGCTGCCACACACTCAAGGTGTGTTTATACAGAGCTGCTTCCCTTCTCCATCACCACAGGGGAGATGATGGAGTCACTTACCTGCTCAGGTTGGGAAGGAAAGTGACTTCACCAGTGCCGTTTCCATGTGGGATGGGCAGGGATGCACCTCCTGCACATCACTGGGCATCGGGGCAGGCTTTTGGGAAGAGGGGTTGAAATTCAGCATCCTCCTCCTCCTTCTCTGCACCTTTGTGTCACTCCAGGACTGGTGCCTGGGTGCTGACCTTTCAAAATCCCTTGCAATTTTATAGAAAATAAATAAGCTTGAGCATTTTAAAGCAGTACATTATAAACTATGAGGAGTGGGAAGGTAATTATGTGTGCACTGACTGCCATTATTTTGCTGTAATTCTACCCAGGGGGGCAATTGACCCCCCAAAAAGTCAAATTCAGTTTTTACAGAGTCAGGTGTCAGCATCATGCACATTTAAAGACCCCACTACCTGAGGTATTGCCTTAAATTTAATACCCATTAACATTTAAAGGTATTTTCATCCATTTTAAAGAAGCTCTGGTTTTCACAAGGTTTATGGTACAAAAAAAAAAAAAAAAAAAAAAGCCTCTATTGTGTTTCCTCATGTTGAAGAAAATGTAGAAAACGTTAAAGAGGATGGTAATAGCCACTCAGGAATACCTCAAGCCCTGCAAGGGACACAGGACTGGAACCCCTGAGACTTGCAGAAAGTGTGGGACATCATCTCCATCAGCCAGCAGCACTGTAGTTTCTCTTTTAAAGTTTGTGCTTTAAAAAAAAAAAAAAAAAAAAAAAAAGTTTGAAACAACCTTCTGTATAAGAATGTATCTTTTTCCAATAAAGTTCCCAAATCTGAAATTTCAAGTAATTTTCCCACCTTTATGTCTTTCTCAAATAGCAGATGTAAAAACATTAGGTAAGGTGGAAAAAAAAAATCACAATTTTTCTAGAAAATGTGTGAACAAAAATCTGTAAATAAGGAGAAAGCACAAATGGGAAGTCACTTCAGCTATCGATGTTTTTTCAGGATTTATTTGCAGTAATTAATCTTTGCAGACTGCTGGCTTGCCTGGTCCTTCTGCCTCCTCCAGGAGGAGCATCTATTAAACCTGCACAGGTTTAAACTGAAGTAAGAAGTTTTCTCGGTGGTTTAAAAATAAGCCAAGCCCGGTGCTGTGCAGAGCCTGGAGAAGGTGGGAGCCCCGAGTTGAACTGTAGGGGGTAATGTTGCCACACACACTCTGCCTGCCCGCTGCACACGGCAGATAAAGCCATCCATTGCTTGGGTTGATATGTGACATTCTGGATCTGCTGGGAGAGAATAAAAATTTGGGATTATTCACAGAGACCTCCCCCCTATTGCCCTTTGCAGGGGCACCTCAGTCTCCCGTTCTTGCCGGGACCCAGGACATTGCTCTGGCTGCCCTGGAGGACTCCAGACCCTGGCAGGGGGCTCAGAGACCTTGGAATGGAGTAAAAAAAACACCTGTGCCTTTGATTTTAGTCCATGGAAACAATTACCAACTTTGTGCCAGGATTTACAAGCCACAAGGGTTTGAGTAGAATGATAGTGAATTTGTCACAGGGTGAAAAAGTAGAATTTTGGGGATTTAGAATGGGGGTTCAAGAGGCAAGATGGAGGAATCTGTGCGTGTCCTGCCTTTCTTATTCTTCTTCTTGTCCTCCATCTTCTGCTGTGATGGTGACACTTCTGGATTGGTTTAGGGTAGAGACAGACTGTCTAACATAGGTGATAGGTATTGGAAAATTATTGTAAACAAAGTACACGTAGTTTTTAGTATAAAAAGCTAACACCACCCCAAGGGCAGTGACTGTGCCACAACCCAACCTGCTGGACAGACCTCAGCAGGTCAGAGAAAGAATGTGTTAGATAAGAGAAAATAAACAACCTTGAAAAGCAGAGCTGAGGAATCTCGACTTCTTCTCCCATGGTGAGGCTGGGAAAAAAGACTTTTAATACCTTGGGACTCATTTCAGCAACACAAACCTCAGGAGTTCTGGTATCTCCATGTTGTGCTCTGCTCGGTGGTCTTTGCCTGGGATTGGGTGTGCCTTTGCAGCCTGGGGTCATGCTTTGTGTTTAGTGTCCTTTTGGTCCCTGTGGCTGGCCCTGCTTGGTGCCAAAACACCCATTGATGCAGCACTGGCACCATCTGGGGAGAGCTGGGCAAGGGGGGAAGGCAATCTGTGGGTTTGGTGGGGTAATGGGATGGCAATACAGTCCTACTGCAGAGACTGATTGGGTTTTCATCCTGGAAGGGGGTGTAACATGATTAAGAAGGGAGAAGGTTGAGTGGAGGTGTTAGCCAAGAAGTGTTGGGGAAGTGACAGCCCTGTCCACCTGTGGGCAGGTGGGTGAAGCCTTTCCTCACTGCACAGCTCCCATAAAAGCACTGGAAGGGGCTCCCTGCCTCTGCTGCTCACTCAATCCCTTTCACAAAACCATACCACAAAACTGAATTCTGCTTCTGCGCAGATAAACTATTAATTTGAGGTGATTGTGGCAACATTCACATCTGGATTTTGTGCTCAGCTACTTGGAGCCAAGAGAAATCAATTCCGTGGAAGCCAAATTGAGTGGCTTGGTATTTGCTCCCCTGTCTTTGGCTTGGTTTTGTGTCCCGAAAATAAAAAGGTGAGCTGGGTCATCATTTTGCTTTTTGATGCACCAGGCTTTCATGAGGCCATTTTTATCAGCCAATATGGATATTTTATCAGCCAGTGGAAGCCAATGAACATCTTCATTGGGATTATTCACAATAAAAAAAGCTGCTCATGGTGTAGTGTAACATGTCCTCCACATACAAGGACCAAAGATGTTATTTTTTCAATTACGACATCTGTTGTGATTTAACCCCAGCTGGCAACTTGGTTTGCTCACACTCTTCCCCTCCTCTTGCACCATTTTTGGAAGAAAAACAAAGAAAAAATCTTGAGTTGAGATAAAAACAGGTTAATAATTGAAATAAATAAATAATAATAATAATAATAATAATAATAATAATAATAATATAATAGGAATAGTAATAATAGTAATGAAAAGGTGTGAGAGAGAGGAGTAAGCCCTAAGACAAACAAGAGATGCACAGCACAATTCCTCACCTCCTGCTGACTGATGTCCATCCTGCCCCTGAGCAGCCATTGGTGGCTCCCAGCCAACACTCCCAGCTTACATAACTGGCATGAGGATGAGGATGTGTGGTATGGAACATCTCTCTGAGCAGTTGGGGTCAGCTGTCCTGGCTTTGCTCCCTCCCAGCTCTTGGCAGAGTATGGGAAACTGAAAATTCCTTGACTTGGGGTATGCACTATTTAGCATCAGCTAAAACATCAGCGTGTTACCAACTTTATTTCCACATTATATTCAAAACATAATTTTTTATGAGGTATTAGGAAGAAAATTAACTCTATCCCAGCCAAAACCAGGGAGTTGTCTGACACACCTGACAGCCTCCATCGCAACCTGAGGTGATTGCCAAGCACAGTGAGCTGTCCATATCACCAGGTCCCTGTGTGTCCTGGATCAGTTATGGCTTGCTCTCCTGAGAATGACAAGGGCTACTGCAGCCCCCAATTGAGTTCTGCTTTGCCCTAATCCTGTGCTGTCAGAGCTGGGAGATCAGCCATGGGCAGTGCCCTTCCCCATCAGCCAGAGCTGAGCACTCTCAGCATCCCCAGTCCCACGTGGAGACAGGACAGTGTGAGTGAAGCTTTTCCTCCTGTCACACGAATGTATTTGTGTTCTGTGTGGGAGTCCATACAATCCCAGGGTTTGGGGAAAGCTGCAAAAGGCAGCCCTCAGAGACAGCAGAACTGTGGTTAGAGCTAAGCAGTAGCCATGAGATTGGTCAGCAGAAAAATTATGTAAAAAGTAGAAAAGTAAAGACAAATAGAACAATGGTCTGTGTATTAACGCTTGTCTAGAATAACCCCCTAAGCTACAGAAGAGTTTCATCTAGTGAGATGTTAGGAAGTTTTAAGCTTAATAATAGAGCTCTGTGCATTCTGTTTTAGGGCTTACAAGCAGGTATTGTATTTGAGATAAGCAAGTGTTGTTTAAACCAAAGGTACCTGTGCTTATAGTGGTTGGGTAGAACTACTGTCAATTTGCTTTTGCTTTGTGTGATTGGTCAAAAAACTTTTAAAGTGAGTTGTAACATTAAGTTCTGGGTCTGCTGCCTGGGATGTGAGCTGCTGGCATCTTCCCCTTGTCATAACCGTGTAATGAGGCTGATGCTGGAAATAAAACAGCTCAAGGCACGTTCCTCAGCAGTTCCCATCCTGTTGGTGATTTGTACACAGCCCCCAGTCAGTAATATTATGAACCAGTGCTGCATCCTTGCCTGGCTGGTTCCATGATGAATGACACTCCTGGGATTATTCCAGGTGATACCAGCAGAGAACAGCGAGGAGTGCTGATTTGGGATACAAATGCTGGAGATGAGCAGAATTAATTATTACTGCATTCTGCATATGTCAGGGGAGAGTGGGAACAGCAACAGGCTTGTTGTGCCTTTCAATCCTGAACAGAGGCTGTATCAATCTCCCAAAATCTGAAACAATTCACAACCTGGTTTTTAGGGATTTTCAGGAGGGATCTTTCTTTAGAAGTGCCTGCATGGAAAAGGAATCTGTTAATTCCTGCTAGGGTTTCCCTCCTCCTCTGTGATATGGGCTCCTGACTAGTGGGGGGCAGGCTGGAAGGTGGCTGCAGACTTTCTTGCCAGATTTCCATCAATTTGCAGGCTGGATGTTTCTCCTCCTGTAATTATTGAGGGGAGTCCTGGCTGCTTCAGGATCTCAGGTTCCACTCCAATGTGAAACGGGACTTGCTGTCCCCTGTGTCAGGCTTTGAATTGTAAAATGAACAAATGGCTGAAAAATACAAATGCTTTCTTCAGGAGCAGCTTGTGTTTTCTTTGCATGGCCACACATGACTTCACCAGGGAGGCTGATGTTTTATCCTTACAAGTTTCCTGCCCCTGCATGCACATCCCATCCTATCCATGCAAAAATCCTTTTCTTCTCTTACCTATCCACTAAAAAGATCTTATGCAGGGGCTACCATGGTAATGAAGCCTCTCTAATCACAAGAACAGATTTTTTTTTTCTTTTTTTTTTTTTTTTTTTTTTTTTTTTTTTTGTGAGAGCCCCTCTTCCAAAGAGCTGTGATGAATGCAAGGAAACTTGGCAAGAATTGAGTTTTCACTCCTTTTTTTTTTTTTTTACTCCATGTCTGCCACATTGAGGCTCTCAGGTCTGATCACAGCACAGCTAATGCAGGAAAAATAAAGCTGCTCCCAAGACAGACTGACTGACAGACTTGTCATGATGATAGTACACATATTTGAAATATTATGGCTGCTTTCTTGAAAACCATTGCTTGGGGAAGCTGTTTCCTTGAGAGCATGTAGTAAAAATAACACCTGCTTTTTGGCAGCTGTGAAGATAAAGGGCAGGCATCTCCAAAAGCTCCATACACTTTGCTTTGTACACCAAAAATAATAGGATTTGTTATGGAAAAAAGGCGGGATGAGATGTGAATTCCTAGGTACAAGGGGAGGAGTGTGCTGGGGGAATCTGTCTCAGTGGAACTAATAAAAAACCATCAGCCATGCTTCTCACATGAAGGTGCATCACTCCTTTCTCATGTGGAGCATGGCTCCAGTAACCCATCCCCTGTGCTGCTCACTAGGGCTGCTTGGCAAGACCTCAAATAATATTGCAAGCTGCAGCCCTGGTTCTTTGAGCATGAGGAATTTAATTTTCCTCGGTGGAGATGTTTTTTGCTGAATCCCAACACAGGCTGCAGAGTCTGCCTGGGTTCCTGGTGAGATCCCCCAGAGCTTCTCCTGCTGTTGAGCCCCTTGCTCGGCTCCTGCAGCACCAATTGATGCTGATGTTGGTGATGTTGGTGGCTGCAAACTTCAGCTCCTTTGTGGGAGGCTGCCAGAAGAGGCAGCACTGCTTTAGCAGGGCCAGTGGTGCCTGGAAGTGGAGATAACATTCTTCCATTGCTCTTAGAGAGGAGCCACAGATAGGCCTTTGATTCAGAATGCTTAAAGGGTAGAAGAAATGAGCTTCTGAACTGGAATCCACACAATTATCACACTGTGGGAATGTTCCTCACTTGGGGTTGTTGATTTTGCAGGCAACTCAGGCATGGGAAGAGACAAGAATCTTGACTCCAGGTTTCAGAAGGCTGATTTACTATTTTGTGATATATATTATAGTAAAAGAAAATGATACATTAGAACTATACTAAAATAATAGAAGAAAGGATTTCATCAGAAGGCTGGCAAGGCAAGGGGAAAGGAAAGGAAAGGAAAGGAAAGGAAAGGAAAGGAAGGAAGGGAAAAGGGAAGGAAAGGAAAGGAAAGGAAAGGAAAGGAAAGGAAAGGAAAGGAAAGGAAAGGAAAGGAAAGGAAAGGAAGGAAAGGAAAGGAAAGGAAAGGAAAGAAAGGAAAAGGAAAGGAGAAAGGAAAGGAAAGGAAAGGAAAAAGGAAGGAAAGGAAAGGAAAGGAAAAAGAAAGGAAAGGAAAGGAAGGAAAGGAAAGGAAAGGAAAGGAAAGGAAAGGAAGGAAAGGAAAGGAAAGGAAAGGAAAGGAAAGGAAAGGAAAGGAAAGGAAAGGAATGATGATAAAGTCTTGTGACTGCTGACAGCCTCGACATAGGTGGCTGTCATTGGTCAAGTAAAAACAATTTCACATGCTGGGTAAACAATTCTCCAAATCACATTCCAAAGCAGCAAAACATGGGGAAGCTGAAGCTTCTCACCTTCTCAGAAGAAAAGATCCTAATGAAAGGATTTTTCATAAAATATGTCTGTGACATCGCACTGACTGCAGGAAATGGTGGTGATGGTTCTCACTCCTCAGAAAATGACCAAAGCATGGTGGTTTCCTTACTTAGTGTGCCTTGGTGGCTAATCACCTTTCACATGAAAAAAAAAGTGTTCTATGGTTCGTTGTTAATTGTTTGGCTCTACCTGTCAGCCGCTGGTTCTGGTTTCCTGCCTTCTAGGGAATTCCTTCCTTTAAATGTATTTATGCTCTGTGATCAAACCAGTTTTTAAACATTTTCATGAAGCAAGCAGATGGAACTTCTCAGTTTTTGTGTTTGTTAGGCATAATTATTACCATTATTACATTTATTACCATTATTATCCATACTATTATTACATTATTATCACTATTCCATCATTAATAATCTGTTCTAAAATGTTGCCAGTTAGAACTACATTCAGTATTTTAGTTTCAGTATTTTAGTTTCCCTACCTAATCTCACCAGTGGTATACTTAGGCAGGTAAAAATTACCTCTCTGGTGTTTTATTACAATGTTTTCCCATCCTTTTGTGATTAGTTTTCCACATTGCTTAAGAAAAATATAATGCTGGGCTATTTATTCATGGCAAGTTGCAGTTTTACAGGACAATCCCCAAGTCTTTAAATTTGCTGATAGCTGTGTTCCAATCTTTATGCATTTATTTTTATTTTATTTACTTGTATTTCCATAAAGCAGGTGTTTTTTTTTAAATAGATACACCTTGCCAAGAAATCCTGACACCTCCACATGCTATTAGAATTGCAGCTGCTGTTGCATTCCTCCCTGATTTCCCAGCAGCAGCCACTCTTCATGTCCCTCCTGAATATGAGCTGATCATTTGAATTTAAGGGCTGAAAGATGCTGTCAACAGTCAAGATGCTTACATAGAGAATAGTTCTTTCTTAAATTATTTTGATAGACTTCCTCAGTGGGCTAACAAGTTTAGCTGATACAGGTCAATTGAATGCACAGAAGTTATGCTTTTTAAAGGGTTTACAACCTATGGTGTGATCTAACTTTGTTAAAACTTTGCATGAAAAATGGTACAACACATTAAATGGATTAAAAACTGGCTAATCTCAAAAAGAAGTAGATTACTATTAATATTAAATGAATATTTAAAGTTAGGAATTATTAGACAATTTTTCCTTTCAGGAATTATTTATTTGCCCAAGAGATATCTATGTATTTGCTGTAGGATCATAGGTCTGTCATAAATTGAGGGGAAAATATGAGTGAGTGGTGAAAAACATCCAGATGATGCAGTGATGGCTGGCATGAGGATGGAGCAGACATATCATTTACACAGCATGACCTTAATCACTCAGTAGCTTGACCATAATTAAGAAGATATTTTAAGGTAATAAAAGTAAGCTCATAAATTTAGGATTGAGGGATGCATATCATGGGATCAAAATGAGGGGCAATCCTGGAGAAGACAGGATCCCATAAACATAAGAGGGCAGGTGAAGTCTCCAGGGAATCAATAGGCAGTGTAAGGTTTGACACAGAAAGAATTTGGGTCTCTGAGTATGAAACTGCAGCTCTGACTGCCCTCCTCAGCATTTAGGTGAGCAGCAGCTCAGGAACTTCTGGAGTTCTTTAATTTCTGTCTTAAAGACAAGAACTGTTCTAATGTGAAATAGAAGATCAAAAGTGTCAGGCAAAGCATCCCCCAGGCCTGTACCTCCTCTCCTGAGGAGATACTTGCAGTGACACTTCCCCAGAGTCCTCTCAGCCTTGCAGTGATCTGTGATGTGGGACCTTCCCAAGCCAAGAGTGTCTTTGTGTCAAAAAATCTGCACAGGGTTTTCTGCCATGCTTGTGTCTGCTTGCCCTTGGAAACTGCTGGTGACTACCACATCCTGTGGCCATGCACAGCTTAATGATTTCTGCATAAACAACAACCTCCCTAAACAACAGCCTGCTGTCTGCTGGGTGAGTTCACTCAGTCACAGCTCTCACATGGGAGGAGCTGTCCTGGCTCTGTGTGTGCTCACAGACCTGTCCCTGCTTTCTTGCCAGCGCCTTCCGCACTCCTGGTGCTGGGATTCATCACTTCACAGAATTCTTTGGGTTAGAAGGGACCTCAGACATGACCAAATCCTCATGCCATGGGCAGGGACACCTTCCACTAGACCAGGCTGCCTAAAGCCCCATCCAACCTTGTGATGGTGTTCACAGGGGTCTGAGGATGAGGGAAGAGATGAGGATCTGACTCCATGTTTCTGAAGACTTGATTTATTATTTTATTATATATATTATATTAAAACTATACTAAAAGAAGAAAGGATTTCATCAGAAGGCTAGCTAAGAATAGAAAAAGAAAGAATGATAGCAAAGGCTTGGGTCTCGGACAGAGAGTCCGAGCCAGCTGACTGTGATTGGCCATTAATTAGAAACAACCACATGAGACCAATCACAGATGCACCTGTTGCATTCCACAGCAGCAGATAATCATTGTTTACATTTTGTTCCTGAGGCCTCTCGGCTTCTCAGGAGAAAAAATCCTAAGGAAAGGATTTTTCATAAAATGTGTCTGTGACACAACCTGGCCTTGAACACTTGCAGAGCTGAGGAGAGACATTGAAGAGTGAAGGAAATTCTGCACATGAACTGCACTTAGCCCCCATGATGCCCACAGAGAAATGATTCCTTGAGGGTTTGTTCTTAGCATGCCCTGGGATACCCATCCCAGCTGGGTGATCCTGCTGTGAGCACCAGGCTGTGAGAGAAGGCAGAGATGGCATCTGTGGTTAACCAGGCCAAAGATGAGCTTTAAGTGGACCCTGAGCAGGAGCAAATGTTCCAAAGGAAGCCTTGCAGAATGGCTTTATGGTAACAAGGCTTCATTAAAGGATTTTATTTCTCTGGGCATCCTTCAAGCACAACTGACTGATGTCAACAGCTTCTTCTCAAGCATCACAGGAAACAAGCAAACAGCTGATATATTAGTCCTGGCTGCTGTTCTTCATCCTCACCTGCCCACTAGATAAAGCAGCAGCGTCTGTGCAGATTTAAAATGACAGCAAATAGTGCTGGGCTATGTTTTTTATTCAAGACAGGCAGGAAAATTTGTCCTTTTGGTTGCTTCTTTGAGACAGACCACAGCAGTATTTAGGTAGCTTTGATGTGTAAACTTGATTGTTACAAACAGGGCAGCAAGAAGAATGCTCAGAGCTCTTGTTTTGGTTGTCAGCAGTACAGCACTGCTCCACCACCAGCTCCTGCAATTTTCCCTCAGCAGCAACATGCAGATAAAATGCAAAGGGACTGAAGCTTGGAGTTGGACTTCCATGGAAATTACTGCTAAGCTAAATCTGTGGACAATCCTCTGACTCTCATTTATTTTAAGCATTAATAAAACAAACTGTTGTTTATTTTAAGTGATCAATTAATTTTCAAGGGACTTTTGTCCATACATACCAGCTACTTGAACTAGATAGATGTAGCAGGTATCCCTCTGAAATGAGTGGCATGAACATCCTTGGGCATCTTTAAACATCCAGAGAAGGCAGATGTGATGTGATGTGATGTGATGTGATGTGATGTGATGTGATGCAATGTGGGTTACCTGGCCTGACAGCAGTTGTAGACAAGAAACAAACTTTGCATGGTGAACTGTCACACTGTGGGCTGCAGCAGGTGAGCTGGCCCTGGACTGGCTCCTGTCTCTCTCTTACTGGTACCTCAGTGTGTTTTTTCTTCACTCAGGTCGTTTGGAGGCCTTTCCATTTATTAAAAAATATTCTTCAGATCTGCTCTTCCACACCTCCCTGATTCAATGTACAATGCTTTGCTTTAGGGGGGTTTTGCTCTTCAGAGCAAGGAAATCCCTCCCTGGTTCAGCAGAGGAGTCTGAGGCTGGCTCAAAGGAAGACCCTGTACTTCCTCCAGATCCATAAATGTGGCTCTGGTGTTACTGGCCTGAAGTGAGAGACCTGAGAGATCCCCACAGCCCTAAAAGCAGTCAGGCTGTTTTTACCATGGCAGGGAATGTCAGGGGGACCTTGGCTTTCCACATGGCTTGTGAGGAGGACCATGGAGATAAGATCCCTCAAGGGCCATCCAAAGAGCCAGGAGCACTGCTGGGACACATGCCTGATGGCAAAGTGATGCCCCAGGAGCTCCTGCAGCTTAAGAAGTCCAGGCCAGCAGTGATGACCAACGCATTTGGCAGAACACAGCCATGAACTAACACAAAAAATTTTGCTCTGCACACTAAAGAAGCAAATTAAATGAAGGAGCTATTTGAAATAAACCTTCCCAGCATTAGCTGCTCTTCTCCAGGGGGCTGTTCAGCCCAGGGCACACAGCTGGGGTGGGTAGATGGCTGGACTGGCTGCTGTCACTTTGAGTTTTTCATGGACAAGCAGGTATTTCCACAACCCCACTGAGGCTCTGAGACTCCTTTTGGGGCTCAGGAGCAGGTTGGTGTGTAGTGAGGCTGTGTTTTGATTAATTAATACTGTGACTAAATGAATCCATCACAAGTTTCCTTGGCTGATGAAGTTACCTTGTGACACAACAAACTGATTAGATTTTGCTGGGAGCCAGACTGTGATTTGTAGGGTGCATTTAAATACCACTGTGCAAGGAGCAATCTGCAGGAATCTTGATACTGTTTTCAACCCTTAATTCTCTACTCTTTCCCTTGAAAACATGTCCTGAGAGCTGCAGAGTGGATTGATTAATAGGCCAACACTTCAGCTTTATGTGGTGATGACAAAAAGGGTGACACAGGGTTGGGTTCCCAGTTACTTTATGCAGGAGCAAACAGCATCAGTGTGTGCAGAGGTCTTTGGGCACAGCCCACCAGTCCGGCAGAGCTGTGTGCCCCTGAATCCCATCTGACAGGGAACATATTGCAGCGCCAGGGAAAAAATGACAAAACAGCCAAAGTGTGAAAAAGTGAGGGACACAAACCTTCAGCAGCAGCCCTGAGTGCACGGGAGGACAGACCTCAGGGAGAAGGGGAGCAGAGATCAGCTGCAGCCCTGAAACCTGATGCAAAGCCAGTCAGTCAGTATCTTCTCTCCCCCAGTGTCTGGCACACTGGAGTGAGGACAGGGCCAAGGCAGAGCTTTCCTGTCCCCAGCCCCACACCATCCTCTGCTGCTCCCCTGCCCACACCAGAGCAGCAGAGCTGGTTGGCATCACTCCAGCAGGCCCAGCTTTGGCTGCATCCCAGCAGGACAGACATCCCACCAGCTGCATGAGAATGAGGGCTGGGCTGAGACAGGAGCTGGGTCCTTGCCCAGATGATGGATGGGAACTGTCCCTGTTTCCATCAGCAGCAGCCCCCAGTTGCTGTTGGACACGACCTGTTTTGTAAATCTGATGGTGTTTACACTAACAGTGCTTGATGAGCCTCATCAGGTTGCAATGCAAATGTTTCTGCATCAGCTGCTCCCAGAAGGAGGAGAGGCCATCAGCATCCAGCAAACACAAGCTGCAAACAAATTTCAGTTCCCACACATGCTCCAGAAAGGAGCCAGAAAACAGACTTTTGTCAGGAAATAGATGAAGAAGCTTGAAGGCTTTAGCAAGAAACTACTACAGCCAGAATATCTTGGCAATTACAATAATATAGGCTTCAAACTAGGCAGTGTTTCTCCTGCTTGCAGAAGTAGCACCTCACTTAGGAAAGGGACCCAACCAGCTGGCATGAGATTTTGTCTGAGGTCCTTCCCCACTGGCTTGTTACTCAGGAAGCACAGAGCTTGTGTTACCTGCTGCACAGGCTGGTCATCCTGCTCTGGTTGAAATGGACTGCAGTGGCATGGATGCCTTCTTTGGGTGAGACCTGTGGGTGAGGGCTGAGAGGGGGCACCACCCTGGTGCACCTAACCTTAACCTAACCCTAACCTAACCCTAACCCTAACCTAACCTAACCTAACCCTAACCCTAACCTAACCTAACCCTAACCCTAACCCTCTCCAGTGTCTCCAGGGCTGGGGGTGCAGAGGAGCAGAGCCCTGGCTGTGCCCCCCATCCTGGCACACACCTCCAGCAAGTTTCAGCAGTCTCTTCTCCAGCTCACTGCTGACACAAAAGCAAAAGATAAATTTCATGAGTAAATATCCTCTTGACCCCCATGAGAAATTCCAAGCTGATCGTGTAAAATTTTGAATTGTGCTTTGTTTAAAGCTTTGTTTAAAGCAGAGCAACAACAGAGTTTTCCCAGTGGCAAAGCTCCAGACAGTGTTTGAAGCCTAACTTCAGATGTACTTCAGATGTAGATATTTGTCCCTTGACACCAGACCAAATCTTCCTCTCTAAATATAACAAAACCAGGCAAATGATAATGCTTGGTAAGTGTGAACCAGGCTCATGGCATTAAAATGGGAGGAAATCCTGAGGATTCAATGCACCATCCACGCAGACTGGGTTGTTTGATGGCAACAATCACACCAAACTATTTCCCTGAGCTGGACCCCAAACATTTCTGGGAAAAGAAGAGAATGGTAAGTCAAAGTTTCCTTGCTGTATTCCAGTCTGAGGTGAGGTGGAGGCCCACCAGCCACAGGGTAGATCTTGGCCTCCCTCTAGTGATGGACCTACCAACAGCAATAGAAAACCAAGCTCCAGCTTCCTCCTGCCATCCTTCACCTCTGCTCCTGGCCTCATGCTCAAACCCTTCACCCAGCCAAGGTCTCCTCACAAAAATACTTCCTGACATCCTTCCACTCCTCACTGGTGTGCAGAATTCCCAGTGCCTGGATAACGGGATAACCCTCACCACTGAACCTCTGAACGTGTTCTGCTCAACTGTGATATTTTGTGGGGTCTCTGTCATTGGAAGGAAACGATGACTCTTGACTCCATGTTCTTAGAAGGCTAATTTATTATTTTATGATAATATTAAAGAATGCTATACTAAACTATAATAGAGAATTAAATATAATAAATAAAATATAATATAATTAGATTAATTAAATTATATAAAATTTACTACAATATAATAAAGATAGAATAAAAGAATATATGATAATTATAATTTAATATTATACAATAATATATAATATATAATTAAATATAATATAATATAATATAATAAATACACTAAAGAGAAAGGATACATACAGAAGGCTAAAAGATGAAAAACTCGTGACTCTCTCCAGAGCCTTGACACTGCTGGCTGTGATTGGTCATTATGTTAAAACAATTCACATGAATTGTGAAACAATGAAACAATGAAACAATGAAACAATGACCTGTTGGTAAACAATGTCCAAACCGCATTCCAAAGCAGCAAAACACAGGAGAAGCAAATCAGATAATTATTGTTTTCATTTTTCTCTGAGGCTTCTCAATTTCCCAGGAGAAGAAATCCTGGGGAAGGCATTTTTCAGAAAATAGGATGGTGACACTCAACAACTGTGCTGATATTTCAAATCCAGATTACTGCATCATGCAGGAGCAAGGGACATGAGCTTGTGGCTGTCACTGCTGCAGGGATTTCCTGAAGGACACCCATCACTCAGACACCCTGTGCCTGTCACCTCAGGAAAGGCAGAGGCAAGCGTGACACCCATGAGTCATGTGGCCCTTGGGGACGTGTCCAGCCACCAGTGTTTGTACTCTGCAGGGGTGTCCACCTCCAATGAGGAATGCTCGAGAAGCTGAAGTCTCAAAGCAGCTGTTCTGGAGTCACTTGAGGTAGGAACCACTTACAGAATGTCCCTGTGTCCTGTGGAAGTGAGATGGTGCAGCCTGGGAAGCTCAGAGTACCCAAAATCTCTGGTCATGAAGCAACTCAGAGCAAATTTACATCTGTGAAATCATTCAGGATGCACATGAACATCTTGAGGCATGTGTGGTGGGCCAATTTTGTTGGTAACCATGAGCTGGATGAGCAAGGACTCCGTGGGTCTGGTGGCATCAACAATTCTGTCTTGTGGATTTCACAGCAAGGTCTTTCAGTTCTGTCACTTCTCAGTGACATTGTCTCTTGCAGAGCTTCTCATTTTCCATTCAGAACTTCATTGCAGGATGTGATTAAAATGAGAAAGTTTCTGAAAGTCATGCACTTGAGAGGAATGACTAGGGAAAAATGCCCTGAGGAATGTGTCAACATGATGGGGAGAGGCAGATGGGAAAATAAATTAATAACATTGTTTATGAGACATATTTTCCTTTCCTTTCCTTTCCTTTCCTTTCCTTTCCTTTCCTTTCCTTTCCTTTCCTTTCCTTTCCTTTCCTTCCTTTCCTTCCCTTTCCTTTCCTTTCCTTTCCTTTCCCTTTTCCTTTCCTTTCCTTTCCTTTCCTTTCCTTTCCTTTCCTTTCCTTTCCTTTCCTTTCCTTTCCTTTCCTTTCCTTTCCTTTCCTTTCCTTTCCTTTCCTTTCCTTTCCTTTCCTTTCCTTTCCTTTCCTTTCCTTTCCTTTCCTTTCCTTTCCTTTCCTTTCCTTTCCTTTCCCCATCCCCCTTCCCCTTTTTAATGCTTTTGCCCAAAGATTTTTCCTAGTATGAAAGTATCACTAAGGTTGCTAAAAATAATTGGATTCCCACCTTCAAATGAAGTGGGTATGATCTTGTATGTAAACATTTTCAATCCAGGAATATGAAGAATGACATAAAATTACAAGAGGGTGTATTATTTGGAATGCAGAAAATAAACAATGACATTTTTGTGGGCTGGACCTGCTGTTCTCCTGCCACAGAGCTGACTTACCATAAAATAACACTGATTTTATTTATTGTTGTCTTTCTTGCAGTCAGACTGCCAAATGAGAAAGTACATGAAAGTTAACAATTCTGTAATTCTCCTCATTTTTTATGTATTGAGATTTTGAATATTCTAACTCTAAGCATAGTTCTAAATAGACTTCAAGTGCTAAATTTTTTAATCAAGGAATTGCTAAAGGCACTGACAGCAACAATGCATAAACAGTCAGATTTAAACTCCTCATTAAAAAAATTTGTTACTTCAGGTCAGGATAACACTTAAGATATATTTAAGGGGCTCATGTTTATGAAACATTTCTATTTGCTAGTGATGTAATGCATGTTTTCAAGAAAAGTTCCTTTTTGCTGAAGAGAATATGTGCAAAGGGGTGTTCAGTACCCAGAATCATTTGTTGAGATGGTTTCCCCATAGGCTGAAATATTAACAGGGAAAGTGTTTCAGAGGATCACACAGAGGATGGTGTCTCCAACACCAAAGAAGCTGCTTTAGCTGCAGTTATGCCAATAAACTGCTCTGGGGTGTTTTTAAGGACTCTTGTTTTTGACAGAGCTGAAAGGAGAGCATGATGTTTCACTACAGGGTTGAGCTGTTCTCTGTCAGGGTGAACCCAAGGCCTTTCAAAACCCTCCATGACAAGGCACATTAAGTTCAGACCGAGTGAAAAAAGGTGTTGAAACCCAAAAAGCTCTCAGGTGCAGACTGTACATCAAATAAGAAATAAAGCAGCAGCCTCCACAGTTGACAGCTATGGCAACACTGCTGTCATATACATGGAGATGCATGATGGATTTGAACACAGGTCATCTGGGTGCTAGCAAAATGTCTAGTGTCCTTGGGATGTGGTGTTAAACCTGAGAAACCCCTCTAGCAACTGTCTTGCTGAAGCACAGGGTGTTTTTCCTCACACAGCTTTGGTTTTGAGAAACTCCACATGGGCCCAGCTTTGATTTTTTATTTAGAGTCTCAAAAGTATCTCAGCTTTGTGTCATTGATTTGTTCTCTATTCAAATCTCCTGGCACCTAGTGAAAGGCAAGTGTGAGCCTGGCTCGTTCCTTCATCTGATATAGCCTTGTCAATTTCAGAGCAATCTGGGAATAAAGATTGGGAAGAGACCCAACAAAACCCTGGGGGGTCGATTCAGTTCCAACCTGAGCATGAGGGCTTGGGGAGAATTTCTGAATACAAATGCTGGAGGCTTCAATGTCACCTGTTGATAAAATAACAGAAAAAACCCCATGTGGTCAGCCAACACTTCATAACTGTCTGTTCCACAGTAGGGGAAAATGGGTGGCTGAGGTCCCAGGTTCCATCTCCTGGGAAAAAGGTGAAGCAGTGCTCACAAACAGGGACTTGACCTTTAGATGCCATTAGCAGCCAGCATGGTCCTGTTGGGATCTCTGCCAGGAAAAGCTGATATGACTGTGAATGAGTCCTGAGAGGCTGAACAAAAGGTGGTTTTGATGTTCATGTGCTCACTCAGAGGCTGAATCACTGCTGTATGGGCTCGCCAGACTTCTGAGCCTCCTTGACCTCCTGAAGGGTATGTGGAAGTTGCTCTCACACATGAATTTATTCAGATACCTTTTCTCTTTCTCACACATTAGAGGAATTAAAGAATAGGATGGTCATTAGCAGGGGTATGAAGCAACTGAAAACCCCACCAGGAGCACGTCAGACATGCTCTCTGAATGGCCAGATAATTAAAGGAGAAGATGAGAGCCACAAAACAAGTGCATGTTTAATCACAAGCTATAATGTTTGCTCTTTGATCCTGATAAACTGTAAAGAAAAACAGTTTATGAAAAGAATGGAAAAACACCCCTTATTAACATCAAATAGGAAATCCTTGTTGTGGCAAGGAAATTAAATATGGATGACAGATCAAAGGTGTGTTCTGCAGAAAAAAAAACTGTATTACATAAATATCTGCTCCCTTAAACAAGGGGATTTCAGTCTTTGCAGGGCCCTTTTGAGAAATGCATCAGAGAATTTAGAATTATAGGGGATGAGACAAGAAACTTAAGATCCAAAATGAAAAATGCAAGATCGGTATTCTGAGAGAGAGACAAAAACTGCTTTTCTTGTTACAAAACTTGAAGTTGCATAAGGAAAAAAAAAAAAAACTGACCAATTATTTGCCCACAAAACAAGTAACCTCTTAAAATGAGGTAAAGTCCACCAGCAGAGAGACGAGTGCTCTGTGCCCACATTATCTGCACAGCAGACCCTGCCAAGCACAGAATGAATGCTGGGTGTTGGTATGGACACCTCCTGTCTGTCCTTCAGGAGATACCAACACCATGATGAGACTGAAGGACTGGTTAAGCTTCACCTTAAATAATGTAATTTGGATTGGTTGCCATAACTTTCTTCCTATTGCAAGGTTAAGATCTGAAACAGCATCAGATGGAGGCAGACAGGAAACTCCCTAAGAAAAACAGAATGAAGCTGCTCCAGCCAAGAAGGCAGAAACTGCTCCAGCTCTCCCTGGACAGCCCAGCTGCTCTGCGACCACCACCTCCCTCAGTGGTGGAGTACCCCAGCCATCAAACACAACCTCATCCATCACCCCAAAGGCTGAGGTACAGCCCCTCCTCATGGGAGGAAGGCTGTGAAGAACCAGGCTCTGTCAATGTAATTCTTGCTGGAATGCTTCCTCCTCTCTGATCAACATGAATGATGAGGTGCCAGCTTAAAATTTTGCCCTCCCCAACTTTCTGTGGGCCTCTGCTCTCTTAATGTTGCATAAATGCTGATTTTGGCATTTAATAGTCTGTAGCTCAGAGCTGCAATAAAGTCAGACTGATCTAATCATGAATGACAAGCTTAATAATGTAACAAACTGGGAGCTTAAGTCAGTCTCCAGGGTTTAATAAGGCTGCCAAATAAGAAAGCTTTAGTTATGTATTACAGCCCTAATAGCTGAAAATGTTGGTGTGAACAGAGAAATGAGAAATAGGGCTGATGAGGGGTTTTTTTTCTGGTGTTTGATGGACATAAAACTGCTTGTCAGACAAAGAGGTGTTAGGTGTCTATTATACTGGTGTACCTGTGGAATGGAAAACAGCTCTCTTGTGTTTGCTGTTTTGTCAGTCAAACAGGTTTTTTCTGGTTTGTTTGGTCAGGGAAGACAGGGAAGGTGTAGGATCATGGTTGGAAGGGACCTCTGGAGGTCCCCCAGTTCCAGGACACACCTGGATCAGGTGGCTTGCTTTGTGCCATCAAGATTCCCCTTGACACCTCCCCTGAGAACCCTTTTTTCTCTTACATCTGCTCAAGATTTCCCACATTCCATTTCAGATGATGTAGAAGATCTGGAGCAGGATGCCCAGGGAGGTCATGGAATGTTCCTCTCTGGAGACATTCCCCCTGGATGTGTCTCTGCTCCAGGTGACCCTGCCCTGGCAGAGGGTTGGACTGGATGATCTCCAGAGTCCCTTCCAATTCTGGAATTTCCCTAACAATTCTGGGATTCTGTGATCCTGCTCCCATTTCATTTCAAGATGAGCACCTGGCTGCAAAAAACTCAGATCTGAACTTGAATGCCAAGTTCTAAGATGTTGCTTTGGTTTCTTCTGTAGCTTTACTGCCTGCACAGGTAAGGAGGGAGATCAGCAGTCAGGGCTGAGAAGAGCATCTGAAATTAGGAAATGCAATAGTTGTTGGAAGTGCCTCCAAAAACATTGACAAATGTTTTCAATGAACACTTGTGGTCCTTGAAAAATCTGCTGTAATAAAATACTTGGTGGGTCCCAAGGAGGTGGAGAGATGAAGGCTAAAATCAGCATGTCCTCTTGTCTAGGAAGAGGCACTGCTGGAACAGAAGGGAGTCATGAATAATCTCTTAAAATGTGCTGCTAGATCCTGGTTCATTCAGAGAGCAAGACAGGCTGAAATGGCAAAAGAGAGATCTGATTGCCTGGCAACTCACAGGAAAAAAAAAGGCGAATTAATCCAGCAATTTCAAATTAAGTACACATAATGTGACTGTTGGGAAAATGAATGTGAAAAAGTCAGAATCTCTCAAGAGCTCCATTTTTTTCCATAAATTTTGGATATCTTGTTGGTATAACGTTTCTTTATACACTTTCATAAGAGACCTAATACTTCCAGATCCATAATTCAGCCTCAGCTAAAGCAGAAAAAGCTGTTGCCTTTTATGACAGAGCTAATAAACTCATGTTTGCCACATAACCCATGTCAGAGGAGGGAAGTTATAATTTGCAATTTCCAGAAAATCTACCAAATAGTCTGAAGCTGCATTGTGATATACACAACAGGAAATCAACAAGTCCCCTGTAAAATGACATTGGAGCCTTGGAGATAGAATATGCAGCAATTATAAAGCAGAGAAACAGGCGTCATATTTCTCATAAGCATCATTAAAATTAAATTAGAAACAACGCTTCAAAGATAACAGATCATATTTTGCTTTAGCATTATCTTGGTTCTCTGGGGCTTAATAATAATTTCCAGAGAGAAAATGTCTCAGATCCACCAGGCTTTCTGGAGTTTGCCCTGTGGTATTGAGGAGAAACTTCTTGTCTGAGTCATTGACTACATATTTTGGGTCATAACCCCTTGTTCATTTTCCTCCAGGCTTTGTCACAGCGAAATCAGCCAAGGGTGAGCGGCTGGGGTCTTGTAAAACTTAAACAAATGGCTGCACAGACAGGCCTGTGACCACTCATGAACCTGGAGTCAGTGGCTACACAACACTCATGTAGCTGTTCATGCCTTAACCTCTGCCATCGAGAAATCTCCAGAAAATTGCTTCAAATAATGCAAAATCTTTAACTGCAAAATTAAAAAAGCAGTTTTAGACCAGCTACACACCTTGGCTTGGCCCAGAAAGAACCTCAGTTAGAGCTTAGAGCAGACATTGAAATAGAGACAGTAAAAAAGAAGAAATAAGAGAACCTTGGGGAAATTAAAATGAAAATGAAACTCCAAGGAGCTAAATTAAATAACTGTGACACCATTAAAGTGATAAGGAAGTGTGTAGGAGGCATTTGCAAAAGAAGTTGGGAGATCTCTGGGCCTGGATGGTCAATGAGGTGTTACAGCACAGCCCCAAAGGCACAAGGGAGCACAGCAGCTCAGGGTGTGCCTGAATCTCAAATTCTGCCCTTGGTGTTGGCCTGGTTTGAAAAGACAGGTGTCTGCTAAGGAAGGCAGGGGCCTCCCCTGAAATGGAAAATGTAAAACCCCTCCCTCCAAATCGTTATAAATCTGAGATTAAGGGGCTCTCAGGCAAAGATATGGAAGCAGGAGTAACAGTTCTGTACTAGGGAAGAAAATTTTATAAAAACCAAAAAACCCCCAAAAAAAAAAAAAAAAAAAAAAAAAATCCAAAACCAAACCAAACCGAAACCAAAAAAAACCCCAATGCAGTAATACAAAACACCACTGCCAGAGTCAGAACAGGAGCTGCCCCCCTGTGTGTCAGGGTGGTGGCACAGCCCCATCCCATGGGGGCTCAGCCCTCCTGCAGTGCCAGCTGTGGTTCTGCTGCAGCAGGGATCCTGCACAAGGGGGGGAGTTTTCCTCTGCAGCTCCAGGGCTGCTGGAGATGGGCCTGGGCTCCCTCTGGGAATGCAGGGCAGCAGAAAGCTGCTCCTCTGGGAATGCAGTGGGCAAAGGCTGCTGTGCTGTGCCAGGCTCAGATTGGATCCAGGTAGGAATGCTTGGCTCCTCCCCTGGGAAGGAGCATTTCCCCAGGTGATGATGGAATTTGATCAGCCCTGCAGGGACACTCAGTGGCCATGGACAGCAGAGATCTCCTGGAGGGAGGACTGGTTATGGAAGATGTAAAGAAAACTGCCCAATGAACAGCAGAGAACTGCCCCACTCTGACAGATGGGAATAAATGCCCCTATTTCCAACCTGAGACAGGTGTGAAGGGCCAATCCAGGTGCACTCAGCAGGAGCAGCAGCTGTTCCACAGGAGGGAGAATCCATAGGAAAGGGTGAAGGAGAAGCAGGAGACAGGACGAGCATTTTGCCTCAGGTGCCTGTTGCCAGGCTGCCCAAGGAGCCTCGGTGGACACGTGTCCTCATGGGCCAGATGGGGTGACTTCAGAGAGCCCCACAGGAGCAGGCTCTGATCACCTCCACATCCTTCCAGCTCCTTCTCATCCTCCTGGGAATGGGATGTGGGGTGGAAGGGCAGGGAGAGGTAGCTGTCCACTCTGGGAAAGCTGGAAGTGTTTCCAATTAACTTTTATGGTGCTTGCAATTTCCTTCTAGTGGCAGGTCATGCAGTCAGGTCTTTGCAATCCCTGCTGGTTTGATTGCCAAGTGTTAATCAGACCCTGAACAGAAGGAATTCTTAAAATAATTGCTTCAAACCCTCCTTTTTGCTACTTTCTTTCATATTTCTGAAAGGTCTGTTGAGAGTAAAAGGCAAGAGAAATTCAGAAATTGATTATATATTTTTCATCCTTAGAAGCAAGAAAATTATGGAATGGGGTAGGCAGGAATAAAAAATGAAAGAGCACATAGAGTTGGTAACAGAATCAGAGGCAGTGTAGGTGCAACCTTTTATAGGTAACACTTGAAACAAGAAGTGAGGCCTCTTTATTACATTGATAAGGGCTTTTTCAAGCTCCAAGTTGCCCATCTAATAAGATTTTGTTTCCAGTCTCCACTTTATTAGTCCCTCTCTGCTCACTTGTGCCACATTCGTGCTGATGTAGCTTTGCATTCCTGCCTTCCTTTCATTCTTTAGATCAGCCTGAAAGTCTGTGTCATATTTATTGTGTACTGTAAATGCAGGTTTTCCTGTCTGCTCTCCAGGCTCAAATCCAGAGAGGGAAGGAAGGAAGGGAGGGAGGAAGTGGCGGAAGTGGCGGAAGTGGCGGAAGGAAGTGGCAAAAGGAAGGAAGTGGCAGAAGGAAGTGGTGGAAGGAAGGAAGGAAGGCAGGAAGGAAGGAAGGCAGGAAGGAAGGAAGGAAGGAAGGAAGGAAGGAAGGAAGGAAGGAGGAAGGAAGAAGGAAGGAAGAAGGAAGGAAGGAAGAAGGAAGGAAGGAAGTGAAGGAAGGAAGGAAGAAGGAAGGAGGAGGAGGAAGGAAGGAAGGAAGGAAGGAGGAAGGAAGGAAGGAAGGAAGGAAGGAAGGAAGGAAGGAAGGAAGGAAGGAAGGAAGGAAGGAAGGAAGGAAGGAAGGAAGGAAGGAAGGAAGGAAGGAAGTCAAGGCTGCTGGTTCTGCTACGAAAAAGCCACTAACTGCCCCAGGAAATGGGAGAGTTTGGCTCTTATCCAGTTTCAGTTTTTGTATTCTGGCCATTCTTTAAAAAAGGTCAAGTAGTTTAAAACTGTAGTATTCAAACAGGACCTGTCCATCTTGTTTGGATGCCTAGGACTTTTGAATACCCTGCTGTCAGTGCTCTGATAGCTGGATTCTGGCCAGATCATTACCTTCTCTTTCTTCTTTCCAAACCAGCACCATAATTTTGTTCATATTGAATTTATCTGTAGAGAATTGGTCACTGAGGGGAATGGTCCTTGACCCATCTTTTCCTCTGCTTTTTCTTTTTTTCTGCAGGCAGAAGAAAACCTCTGGGGTTTTCAAGTTTCTTGTGGCATCCCAAATTCTCTCAGAGCTGTATGGTGAGGATGGGTGGGATGCAGCCTGCAGGTTCAACCAGGTTCTCAGGAGACTCTGCTCCTTTCATTTCCCACTGGATGCTGGTGCCTGCCTTGTTACCCAGACACTCAGTCCAGTGCTGTAATGTCTAATATCTCTGCCAGAAAAGAAAAACCATTATTTTATTTTTTTTAAACAAAAATTTCTATGGCTGTAATCCCCAGAGGTGCCAGCCTGGTGCTGCACAGGCAATGAAAGCAGAGGGATACCCCACAGGTGTGGGCTGCTGCTGAGTGGAGCTTCCACTGTGGGCTGAGCCCTTGGCTGTGCCAAAATGACCAGGGAAGTTTGAAAATCTTTCTGGAAGTTTTGCACCTGTCTGGAACTTTTAAATCATTCTGGACCCTTCATTCTGTGTTTTCCCCTTTTCTAGATGACGTATTCCTATGTATATTTCTGTATTTTGCATCCTTTCCAAACAATAGAGGATCCTGCTGGTAGAGGAGGAGAAGTTTGGTTTAGAGGGATGAAAATGTTTTTCTACAGTGCGTAGTGGTGTTGTTGTGAGGGTCCTCAGGATGAGGTGAGAGATGAGAATGACTCCAAGTTCTCAGAAGGCTGATTTATATTATATTATATTATATTATATTATATTATATTATATTATATTATATTATATTATATTAATATTATATTATATTATATTATATATATTATATTATATTTATCTATAATAAAGAAAGAGAAAGGATACAGACAGAAGGCTAGACAAGAATAAATAATAAAATCTCGTGACAGACTCAGAGTCTGACACAGCTGGCTGTGATTGGTCATTCATTAAAAACAATTCATATGCTGGGTAAACAATTCTCCAAATCACATTCCAGAGGAGCAAAACACAGAGAAGCTGAAGCTTCCCAGCTTCCCAGGAGAAAAATCCTGGCAAAGGGATTTTTCAGAAAATATCACAGTGACAACATGTAAAGCCATTTGTCAGCCAGCACCATCAGAAGTAAAGCAACAGGCATTTTGGGAGGTTGCAGAATGTGCTTCCGTAAGGAATTAGGTGAAGTCCAAACTTGAATCTCACCTGAGGCCTGGGCAGGGGTTCTGGACCCCTCTGCTTGGTGGCAGAGGCTGCCTTTGGTGCTGTAGGCACAGGGAGGGGACAGGGAGCAGGGACACCATGGGATGTCCCTGGGGGTCTGGGACCTGCTCTGAGCAGCTCCAGGAGGGGCATGGGCAGGAGATCCCTGTGCTGGAGCAAGAATCAGGCACCTTGTGGTGCCCACACACCTGAGGCATTTCTGGATCAGCCTGGATTGCCATTTACTACTCATCTCCTTTGCTGTTTTCCTGCACAGGGTGAGAGCTGCTTTTGTTCATGACATGAGTTTCCATGAAGCCACGTGAGCTTTGTTTAGCTTGGCTACTCTCAAGCATGAAATTAAGGCTAAATTAAAAAAGCAAAAGCCAGTGTAAATAGCCTCATGTCTCTAATTAAGTTGTTTTGATCAACTCTCTGCTGAGCGTGTATTTTAAGGCGCTTTTAGCTAATTTTTTAGAGATAATAAAATGTGATTTTTACAAGCTGTGGGCTGTAAATGAAGCTCTGTGTTTCATTTACAGACAAAAGGAAGAGCACACAATTGTATACCAAGTGATAGGTGGCACTCACAAAGTTCAAGCAAAGGCGCCTGGTTGTTTAATGGGTGGTGTTGGATTTGAGCCACCTGAGCCTCCTTTCGGAAAAAAAATGCAACAGTTACACCCAAGCTCTTATGCTGCTGTGCTGGCCAGAATAAATTGGCTAAACTTCCACTTCAAGAGGCAACAAGAGCAGAAGAAAAATAAAAAACCACAAAGCTGAATCAGCCCCACTTTATTAATCACTGGCATCTAATTACCAGCAAGACACAGCATAGCTACCAAGTGTGATGTTTCAGGAAGCTGCTTTTGGGTCCTGATTGTGTCACAGAGTTGTGAAATTGCCACTTTTTTTTTTTTTTTTTTTTTTTTTTTTATTCCTCCAGAAACGAGCAGCAATGTGGCTGCCAAGGGCAGAGTCTGGGCTCCCTGGTTGGAGAAGGAGAGGAGCTCTGAGCAGGATGCTGGGGATGCCCCTGGACACCAGGGCCACACACAAGGTCAGCTGAGGGCCCCCCCTTGCCTCTCCTGGTGGAACTCCTCCCAAAAGGAGGAGTGGATAGAAAACTGAATGTCCCAGTCACCCTGAGCAGCCATCACATCTTGGGGTCACCTTCTTTGAGGTTCTAGCATCTCCAGAGCCGTCCAGGAGTCCACAGGGCTCCTCTCCTGTGTCCTGTCACCCCTTCCTTGGCTCCAGGAATCTGGCTGGCTGAAGTTTATGCAGCCCTTGTGAAGTTGGGATGGAAAGTGAGCACCCAGGGGGGCTCCTGAAAATCTGGGTGTGTCACCCACTGCAGCTCTGACTTTTCTGTGCTTGCCCTGTCCCTAGGCCTGCAATGAACACAGAGGGTGCAGAGCGTTTGGTAGTGGAGTTTCTATGCCAACAGTATTTGAATTGCTGATTTATTTGTCCCTTTAAGCCACCCAGCTGTCCTCACCACCCTCTCACTGTCACATCTGCCTCTCTGCCTTCACTGAGAGTTTTTCTCTCTGCACCTCAGGCATGGAGAATATTTGCAAAGAACAGCTCTTGTGAAAGCTGGCACCTCTCCTTTCCACCAGTGCCAGCCATCATGCTGGGAATGACACTGTGGATCACAGGAACCATCCAGCATCCCTGGGAAAGACCTCACAAGCCACTTCATCTCTTCTCAGTGCTCTCCCTACAATGAGAGCTGTCCCTGCCCCTGGTGGAACCAATGTAATTTTCATCCTTGTGGTCACTGTTAGCAGTCAAGCAAGAAGATGTCAGATTTAATTACAGCATTTATTTACAAATATCTCTCCTGCTTTAAAGTGGAAGAGAGGACCCCCTGTGCCTTCCTCACACAGGCTCATGGGCTGCTGTTAGAGAAACAAATAAAACCCTTGCCAAAGGGAGTAAATCTCTAATCTTAGCTGGTAATACCTGCTTGTATTTCTTCAGAAAGCAAATAGCTGTAATCAATTACTTATTTAAAATATATGACAATTAGATTTTTTAAAAATTGATTTTAAACTTACTAAGCAGGTGCTGTAGTAAATCTGACACATCTGTGATGTACTGCTCTGGTAATCCCTGCTTGATTTTTTACTTTTACATGTATTGGTTTTACTCTTTATGACCACATTAAATAAAATAGGTAAGAGAATAGCAGACCTCTTTGGAGAAAGCACTTCAAGAAATATTATTTCAATGATTTTTCTGTGATCTGAAATTCCAGCTGTTTGGTTTTTCCACAGTTCCCTGAGCAGCTGTCCCATGTCCATTTACCTGTCTTCATTTGCTTCCATCTCTTAGTTCATCTAATACTTCTTTTTTTACAAACTTGTCCTGGTGTTCCTCTTAGGTCTGTCAGTCAGCACCAATGAGTTTTGGAGGGTTTTTACACCAGGTTTCATATTTTCTGGAGTGGCTGGTAATGACTGGGAGGAAAATCACCTTAAAGTTAACAAGTCTTTTCATTATTTTGAGTTAATGCTTTCTCTGGCTGCTTTCTTTTGAACCTCTGACTAAGCAAAAGTCTGTTCTGATCCAGAGAACATGCAATTAGATCCATCCTGACTGATTTCCTTGCATTAGCCTTGTCTTTGACACTTTAATGGGGTTGTAGAAGGTGAAAAAGTTGAACTGTTCTCCCCCTTGCACTTCTTATGACTTTTTAAGTCTGATGAGCACAGTGTGGAGAATGACCTGGGTACCAGATATCTCATCACAGCCACAGACAGACAAGCCCAGGCCTGGGAATCAGGCTGGTTCTAAGGGTTTGTGTTCTATACAGAAAGTCAGTGTGGAGGAAAGATCAGAGTCCCAATTCACCTGCTTTTAATATGCACCTGAATAAACTACTTGTTTATTGATTAATGACATGATTGCTCAGTGTTTTGAAGCCCAGAGGAGTGGAGTTTACCTGCATAAGGCAGTGATACTTTTGGCTATTAACCTGTGTCACTGAGCAGTGATTGCTTTCCTTCATCAGAAAACAGAGGAGGAGCACCTTTGTTAGCCAGGAAATGAGAGACATCCCAGTGGATATGAGTTGGTGACACATTGGACCAGCCTGAAGGAGTCCTGTGCATTCAGTCTGCTGGAGCCTGGAGAATAACCCTGTGAATGTCACAAAAAGTGTCAAGGAAGGAGTTTCTTTTTAAATTTCATGGAGTCCCTGGAGAGCAGGAAACCTGCTAGGGTTTAGACATGCTAAGAAAGCTGCCAGGGTTTAGACATGCTATAGGAAAGAAAGCTGCCAGGGCTGGAAATCCATTATGGGCATCGCCTGCCCTGTGAGTGCCCAACTCTGCAAGCTTTGAAGCCCTTTGGAGGAGCTTGGTGGTGCACTGTCATACATATTTCCATGGCCATTCTCTTGCTGATCAGTTTGGGCCTCCCTGAATCCCTTCTTTGGGCAGGGGTGTGACCATGTTCACAGGGGTCTTAGGATGAGGGAAGAGACGAGGATCTGACTCCACGTTTCAGATTTGATTTATTATTTTATGATATATATTACATTAAAACTATACTAAAAGAATAGATGAAAAAGCTTCATCAGAAGGCCAGCTAAGAATAGAAAAAAAAAGAATGATAACAAAAGCTTGTGGCTCGGACTCTCTGTCTGAGCCAGCTGACTATGATTGGCCATTAATTAAAAACAACCACATAAGACCAATCACAGATGCACCTGTTACATCCCACAGCAGCAGATAATCAATGTTTACATTTTGTTCCTGAGGCCTCTCAGCTTCTCAGGAGGAAAAATGCTAAAAAAAGATTTTTCATAAAAGATGTTTGTGACAGGGGGGTTTATGATGTTTAAGACCAGAAGCAGCCTCCTCTCTTTCCTGTTAGCATGGATAATAACCAAATCTGAAATCTTCCTCTTACTTGGCCACTTCCCTTGGAACGGAGTTCAGCTTTACCAACAGCAAAAACCTCTGGAGCCAGGAGCATGATTTTAGCAGGCTTTTGGGACTATGGCCAACCTCTGGCAATGCTTCTGGAGAGCAGAACCATGTCCTTGTTGGTGACAACCCTCCACATCCCAGGGCTGGAACCTCTGATTTCCTGTTGTGAAGGATCTTGCCTGGACAGCGAGCACGCCATGACGGGGCCCTGCTAACAACATCACTCCTTCAAGGCTGAAAGTTTTCTTCCAGCATCCTTTTCCCCATTAATTGGATGACCTCTGCTGCCCAGCACTGGGCTGCGAATCAGGAAAAGGTCAGGCCTTTTTCATGGCTGTTCTTTCCAATTAACTTTTTGGTGTTCTCAGGCAGGGGTCTCCTGCCCTTCAAGCGTGGGAGATGCTCAGCATGCCACAGAGCTCAAAGGAGAACAGGAGGCTAAACAATGCTCCTGGGAGGGTTGCACCTGACCTGACTGCTAACTCTGGCAGAAGGAGAACTGCCCTCACTGTTTTCTGCAGAGATATCACCACAGTGAAGCAGCTCCATTTTCTGTCATCAGCTGCACTTCCATCCCTTCCCAGCTCTGTTACCTGCTTCGCCCAATCCATGCCTCTGATGTAGGAGTACCATTTTTTGTAGAACAGAACACTGCTTTCAGTATTCCCAAAATATGCCTGCAAAGGAATAACCATTTGGATTGAAATTCCATAAGAAATTTTTGACCTGATGGGTTTCCTATAACCTGTACAGTTGTCAGTCTCTACCTGTCTATCCTCACTTTCACCTTTTCTCCTGAGGCTTTGGTCAGGCTTCTGCAGGTGAGAAGAAGTTGTAAAGATAAGTAATTTTGTGTGAATTGGGCTAAATGAAAATGGGTGGCCAGAGAGAAGAGAAAGATGCACTGCAGACCTTTACCGAAGAGAGAGTGGCAATGTGCGCTGAGAACATACCAAGTGCCAGCATATTCACAAAAATGGCAAAAAGCCCTTGTATTTGTGAATGAAATGTGAATGAACCTCACTGAAGTGTGATGGGCTTGGATTTAAGCTCACTCCTTTCTAGAGCCAGCAAACAAGCAAATGGATAAAACCCAAAGGGCTTGAGGCTCTGGAAGCTCTGGTGCTCACCCTCACACTAGAAGTAAATTTTCACCTAAAGGACAGGAACCCACCTCTGCCCTCCCTGTGACTCAATTACCTCCTGTTGTGAGGGTTTGTGTGTCCCTAAGTGTTTGGTTGATGCTCCACGCCAGGAGATGTTCCACCAGCCCCATTTCTAAGGATCTGATCTGCCTAGCTTGGCCCTGAACTATGTCCTCTCTGAAACCAGTCTGTGGTTTCTCATTGAACAAGAACAGCTTGGGATCATGTTTTTTCCAGCTCAAATGGATTTTCCAGCCTCACTCCTCAGGCACTCCAAATCAGTGGGAACTGCTGGCAGTTACAGAATCCCCCTCTGCCCCAGTGCCCCCTGCACAGGAGGAGGATGATAAAGCTGCTGAAGGTGGTAAGTGCTGCGTTGTTGACTCCAATAATGGCAGTGAAGTTCTGAGGGGGTTTGTGAGCACAGCCCTGAGCCCAGGAGCAGATTTGAGTCAGAGCAGGGTTTGTGCAGTGCCATGGGCTGTGCCAAAAACCTGGGACACCTCTGTTCCTGGCTTAGCTCCCCCTCAGTGGGCTTGCTCTGCTCCTCCCTGCCCAGTGGCCTGATCAGCTCCTGGCACTGTTTTATACCATATGCACAGGCCACCAGCAACATCCCTTCAGCACAGAGGAGGGGAAAATGAAATTTCAGCATCCAGCAATAGGAAAGAAAGCTGCAGGGCTGGAAATCCATTATGGGCATTGCCTGTCCTGTGAGTGCCCAACTCTGCAGCCTTTGAAACCCTTTGGAGGAGCTTGGTGGTGCACTGTCATACATATTTCCATGGTTATTCTCTTGCTGATCACTTTGGGCCTCCCTGAATCCCCCTTCTTTTGGCAGGGTGGTTTATGATGTACAGAACAGGATTTATGATGCACAGAACAGGGTTTATGATGTACAGAACAGGGTTTATGATGTACAGAACAGGGTTTATGATGTACAGAACTGGTTTTATGATGTACAGAACAGGGTTTGTGATGTACAGAACAGGGTTTATGATGTTCAGAACAGGCCCCTGTCCTGCCAATCTCACTCTGCTTTATCCCAAAGCATTTGACCCTCTCACCAGCAGGAGATATTTGTTCCCATCAGAACACCAGCACAGCAAATATATTAATCACCTGGTAAAATTTTGATTTCAGAAGCACCTTTTAATAAATGGGAATGCTGGAACTGGAAGTTGATGGGTATCCAAAGCTAAAGATTACCTTTATCAGTAGGGCATCTGTCATTGCTTAATTAAGATGCAAATCATCGCTGTCTCCATGGTGACAAAGTCACTTTTTGGTGTTGATGAAATACAAACAGCTGGCTGTGCCCAGCTGACTCTTCTGTAAGGGAAGGGAAAACATGTCAGGGCTGGCTACAGCTCCAGCAGTTCTCTGCCAAATTCTGCCTCATCTCCCCCTCCAGCCAGCCAAAAAGAGGTCTCTGAGCATGGCCAGGTCCCAGCACTCACACCAGTGATGACAGACCGAGGTAAGTGCTTTAAAAGGTGCAGTCAATCAAGAAATAACTGGCTGAAGGGATCTTGTTACCATTTGCTCATGGCTGAGATCCACCAGCCCTCCTGGGCTTGCTCAAAGACCAAATCCCAGCCAGGGCAGGGGCTCTGCAGAGCTTTAGGAGCCACAGCCACATTGCTGTGGGTGGTGAGAGCCATCCTACCCACCTTGCAGGGGGCAAAAGGGCTTTAATTACAGGCAAGTAAAATAATTACAGGAGCCATAAAGATGTTTATGAGATGTGCCTTCAGGAGGAAAGCAGGAGTGAAGTTTTCTGCTCTGAGGCTGCCATTTACCAGGTTTGTGATGAAAACCCTCGGTTTTCTACGCCTCTGTTGTCACACTCACTTGCCAGCTGGCCCATGAGGTCTTGTACACTCAAAGTGGGTGAAATACAAATATTCAGGCAAAAGGCCCAGGGCTACCAGCACCCGAGACTGTGATTTGTGCCTCTGGGTGTCTCAGAGCTTGGGGCTAAGCTTGTCTGGGTATAGGAATCCCCACATCCACACCTGATAAAAAGCTGATGAAAATGGGAGAATTCAGGACTCACATTAATTTTTTTTTTAAGCCTGGACTTCTCCAAGCCTGTCTCCTGCCAAAGCTGGGTCCCTTGCCTGGGGGCTGTTGGTATTTTGAAGCAGCCACTGCTGGCAGCTGTGAGACTCCAACTCATTGCACAACTCCAGGGACCCTGATGCTGCCTCCTGAGGGACTTTGGAGACTTCTCTGCCTGTCCTGCCTCAGTTTCCTTCTTCCTCACACCAAGGGATAACAATAGCAACCAGGTCAGAGATACTGAGTCCTGTCACAGGATGTGGCCAGGGTACCTGTGGAAATCATGGTAGTCATGTTTTGGTTTGATGTGGGCTGTGCTGCAGGAAATGCAGCAGATTTTCCTGCACAGACAAAGCCAGTGGTTGCACCTTGGACTTGGTGTGTGCTGTAGCCCCTACTCTGGGGGTTCCTCATGCAGTTGTGTGTGTGCAAAGGCGCTTTGATACCACTCAGAATTTATCCTCCCTGCAAGAAAATGAGATTTTTCAGCAGGAATAGAGAGGTCAGCCCCACCTGAGTTGCAGCAGGAGAGTGTGATGGTGTTCACAGGGGTTTTTGGGTGAAGGAAGAGATGGAGATCTGACTCCATGTTTCAAAAGGCTTGATTTATTATTTTATGATATATATTACATTAAAACTATACTAAAAGAATAGAAGAAAAGGTTTAATCAGAAGGCTAGGCTAAGAATAGAAAAGAATGATAACAAAGGTTTGTGTCTCAGCTCTCTGTCCGAGCCAGCTGTGCTGTGATTGGCCATTAATCAGAAACAACCACATGAGACCAATCACAGATGCACCTGTTGCATTCTACAGCAGCAGATAATCATTGTTTACATTTTGTTCCTGAGGCCTCTCAGCTTCTCAGGAGAAAAAATCCTAAGGAAAGGATTTTTCATAAAAGATGTCTGTGACAGGAAAGCAACTCTTGGGTGAGCACTTAGGCATACTTGGAAGGAAAGAAGCTTGATTGACTCCCAAGAGAACGCCTTGAAGCAAGGAGGAAAGAGTAATTTAAACATCAGCCACCTAGAGGCAGCTGAGGTACTTGAGATTTACAGACTTCCCAAAAAGCCTGATACCAAAGGTTCTCCTCTAATGTAGAACCCTCCCTTTTCATTCTTAATTATTATGGAATTTAGGGGTTTTTCTTCCCCATTGTTTCTTTCATCTTTCAATATCCAATTTCATTTATCAGCAAACCTAAAGTTTATTTATAAAAGCAAATATCTTTTTCCATTCATCAATCAGTGGAATCCTTCCCATTGTTTCTTTTATCTCCCTGCTGGTTTTACCTGCTAGCAGACCCACAGCTTGTTTGTAAAGGCAAATCCATCATTCCTCTCAAATTGAAGGTATCTCAAGTTGAGATCCTGCTTGCCAGAGAGCTTTGTCACTGCTCTAATACAGAGAGAGGATTTGTCTCCTACCTTATGCCAAACTTTATGCTCCTGGCCTGAGTAGAATAAAAGCAATAAAATAAAGTTCCCGAATGAAGGAATTTCCTCCATCAAGCTCCCTGGTGCATCCACACTGAAATGACTCTCAGGTGCCTGTCCCATACACCCAGAGCTCATTTTGGCCCGTCCCATCCACACAGAGCTCATTTCCTTGCCCAGCCCACACCTAGCAAGGAGCTGAGACAGAGCAGGGCAGAGCCCAGGTCATGCTGACCGCAGCAGTGGCTGTTCTGGAGCTGTGATATTTGTTTTCTTCCCACATTAAAGGCTTGGGAAAGCACAGCCCCTCATCAGAAAGCCAGCAGGATAGAGCATGCATTACTGATGGCAGGCTGCTGTTCTTCCTAATTAAAGGCAGGTCCTGGAAAGGGCTGCAGCTGTATTTATTATACCTGTGCCTTCATCCCTTCCCTCTCCTGCTTTCCTTTGCCACCTCCAGCCATTACATACCATCTATATTCTGTCCAGATTGCTAATGAAGGCCTTGTTAGAACAACAATTGCTCTCTTATTTAGTAGACTCATAATGATTAGAACTGAAATACATTATCAGCCCAATCAGCACAATCTATTTCAAACTGCAGTACAGAGCAGCTGATGTTTATGTTCCTTGCTGTGATTTCTTTTCCTTTTGTAGAAGCAATTATGTGCATTTGGCTTTATATTGCTATTGTTGAAGCCTTTTGTACAAGAGTTAGTTGTGCACAATGTGATTAAAGATGGAAAAAATCAAATTACAGGCAGCAATACAATGGGAGAAGCAAGTGGGGCTTAACCAGAAAGGAAACCAAATGCAGGAATGTAGTGTGCTCCCAAAAAGTGATCTGCTTCCACTCTCCTGATGGATTACCTTGTCAAGAGGCTGGATAATGGGGGAAATAGCAGTAACTGCATGTGTTCCTGTATTCCACATTCTAGGAATGGGGCTTAGCAGGGTGCTGATGGCGTTCATAGCTGGCTGATGCCAGCAACATTCAGGGACAGAGCCGGAGGAATCACTTTTTGCTGTTCCTTGTGTGGATAACAAAATATATCTACTACTCTTTGCAGTTATTTCAGCAGTAAAACATCTGAACTGGGGGTATGAACCCCAGCCCTCTCTCTGGAAGGTGTTGGTGTGACACAGCCTCAAATCCAAATAGCCCGGATGGTGCATGCACAAAGCACTGTGGCATGAGCTCATTTGCCAAGTTCCTGGGGTAACATAAAGCATTAAAGACATTGAAAAAAGTTGTGTTGAGAGAGAATTCACCACACCTGCTTTGGAAGAAAAAAAAAAGGTGTGGAGATGTCCTGGATTGCCAAGCAAATTGTATTCTATTTGCCGTCTGTATTCAGCTGTCTTCTCTTCAGTGAGCAGTTTTCCTTATCTCTTCCACACCCAACCCTCCCTCAGGAGGGGACATCTGCTGATAACAGCTATTGAATGTCACTGCATGGCTGATAAGAGCTACAGCATCCCACTGGGAGATGTGAGCCCAGAGGGAGGAGCCAAGCATTCCTACCTGGATATAATCTGGAGATTCTGGAACACCAGCACAGCTTCTCCACTGGATTTCCCAGAAGAACAGCTGCCTCCTCCACTGGCTCTAGAGAGGAAGAATACACTCTTTTCTCCAGGATCCCTGCTCCAACAGAACCACACCTGACACTCCAGGAGGGCTGCAGCCACAATTCCAATGGGACTGCTGCCAACACCCTGACCCACAGGGTGTCAGGTTGTGTTCTGACTCTGTCAGTGTTGTTTTAGTTTACTGCATTGTTTATTTTATTCTTTTATTTTCTTCCCTATTAAAGAACTGTTATTTCCTGTTCCCATCTTTTTTTGCCTGAGAGCCCCCCTTAATTTAAAATTTTTAACAATTCTGAGTGAGGGGGTTTACATTTTCCATTTCAGGGGAGGCTCCTGCCTTCCTTAGCAGACACCTGTCTTTCCAAACTAAGACAGGAGAGAATGGTGGGAAGTTTTTGGTCTTTATGCAAAATACTCAGTTTCCAAAAGCAACTGGAGATCTGTGTACCTTGTTTTTTGGCTGCTGAACTAAAATCTGTTAAAAGAAGTGTTTTGACAAGAGGTGGCAAACATAAATTTTCAACCAATAATCTACATGGATGCCTAAAAGGGAAACACCAAAGTAATTAGTAGCTTTAAATTTTGGGATTGTGCAAAGTGTGCTTGGCTTGATCTTCCCAAGGAACACTTTCCTTTAGCCTTTTTCTCCAAGTTTGCTCACATTATCCAGTACTTCTTTAGATCAAAAATTCATGTTATATACAGAATCTGCAACAATTTTTATTCTTATAGAAACGAAAACCCAAGGCTGCCCTTTCAGTTAGATGTTTCTTGGTTTTGCTATCATCTCTGTAATCTTGACTTAATCACTTCTGGTGTGCTTCAGGCCCCTTTTGGAAACTCCTGCCTCACTTGCTTTGTATTTCAACATAGGCAAAATGCTTGAGAAGAGGTTGTACCCCAAGATGTGCCACATTGGCTTTTCCTAGCAGAAATTGTCTGTCCATGTGCTACCCAGGAGATTTTGGATGTGGACAGATTCTTTGAAGGCTGCAGCAGGTCCAGCAGGTTTCAGAAGCATCAAACTCTGTCCTTGCCCAGCAAACACATTCAGAATCTCCAGGGAGATCCACAGAGCCCTTAAATCCGAAGCAGAGGGCATTGCCCAGCACCTGGAGGGCAGGTGTGCACAGGGCACAAATTGTCTGGGCTCATCCCTCATCTGAAATAATCAGAGCTGGGTTAAACAAGATGATTTATGCACATTCTATCAGAAAAATATGGTGCTAGGAGCAATTTTCAAGCTGTTGTGTGGGTTATAGGTGGTGTGGATCATTTAATGTAACCTACTGGACAGTACTAGAGCAAGGGGTCCCAGGCTTGGATGGATTTTCTGCTGTTGCTGGTGGCCCATAAATAACATTAACATGGGCAATTAATTACTTTATAAGGGTTTAGCTTGTCTGTGAGCCTCCAGTTTGCTGCATGTAACAAAAACTAATGTGTTTCCTGTTTTTCTTTTATAAAAGCTGTTTTACACCTCCAGTTCCCTTCTAATGTCTCAGAACTTCATTATCTTCCCCAAGACATTGGGAATTGGGATTTCTCCATGCTTACTGCAAATGCCAATTGCCAGTGCCAAAAAAAAATCCCCAGCCCACTGTGTTCCCCTGAAAGCACCATTCCTAGGAACTGTTTGTTTTGAATTAAGAAATGCTGCAATAAGGATAATTAAATTAGGATGGAACTTAATATATAGAAAAAGTGGTAGGAGAGAAGAAGAATGGGAGCCTAAATTCCACCTGACAGAGGTAATGTGTAATGTAATAGAGGTATGTGGCTGTACATCCAAGCAGAGGGTAGATGTTTTTTCCCCTTTCTTAGTACATCCCTGCCCTGTTTTTTGCATGAGATTTAGAATTTGTCACTCTGTCAACAAGGGGCACATTCCTGTACTTGTCCTTCCCAGTCCAGAGAGAAAACTGGGGATGATGTTCTTCTGACTTGGACTCTGCTGAACATCTCTTGGCTCACCAGCAGCAGATGGAGCTGCTTGCCAAGAACCAGGAGGAGGTGAGGCAGTGCAGGGCTGGCCAGGCTCCCCAGGGGAGGGGCTGACAGAAGGGCCAAGGCTGGGGACCCTGGGACCACCATGTCTATTTGGACACTGGGGGACATTCCCCTCTCTGGGACCCCCAACACCAGCAGGGCATCATCTCTTTTTCTGTGATTTTGTGTTTTGTTGCCTCCCAGTTGCTCTTAATGAACCTTTCCTACCCCATTCATGGCTGCACCTCCCTGTCACTTGAGCCTGGGTGGTGACAGATGTGGGCAGCACTCAGGCGAGGGGGTGCCAAGGCTTTGTGTCCTGTCTCTGCTGCAGACACCATCCTCAGCCCAGCTGAGGGGTGTGACAGTGTTCACAGGAGTCTGAGGAAGAGAGAAGAGACGAGGATCTGACTCCGTGTTTCAGAAGGCTTGATTTATTATTTTATGGTATATATTATATTAAAACTATACTAAAAGAATAGAAGAAAGGATTTCATCAGAAGGCTAGCAAGCAATAGCAGAGGAAGAAAGAATGATAACAAAGGCTTGTGACTGACCGAGACAGTCCGGACAGCTGGACTATGATTGGCCATTAATTAGAAACAACCACATGAGACCAATCACTGATCCACCTGTTGCAGTCCACAGCAGCAGTTAACCATTGTTTACGTTTTGTTCCTGAGGTGTCTCAGCTTCTCAGGAGAAAAAATCCTAAGGAAAGGATTTTCCAAAAAAATATCATGGCTACACAGGGGTGTTCAACCCAGTCCCTCCTGAGGCTGTGACTACATTTCTCATTTTCATCACTTCATCTCTCTCCTAGTGATCAGCTGGTACTCCTCAGTCATTTCCAGGAGGGGAGGTGCACAGGTATCAGAAAGCTCCATTTTTATTGGGTTCCCACATTCATTACCTTGCATTTCACACCAGTGAGTTTTATCTCTCCCTGCTCACCTCAGTCCTCAGGATCATGACCTCCTGTTTTATTCTCTCTCTGTTTACATACTGACGTTGCTCTAAATTTTGCCATTAGCAGATTTTGTCAGGCATTTTCTGTGCCCAAGTAATTAACCAAAAATTGGTGTCAAAACTGTCTCTTAAAGAATTTTAGTAATAATTTCCCTCCCTCTTGATCCCTACCTTTACAGCAGTGCATGTTTCTATCTCCCTTTCACACTGCAGCACATTTGCAGTTCATTTGGTTTCCACCTTCCCATCTGAGCTGTTGCCTCAGATGCTGTTTAATCAAGTGCTTTTTCCCAGACACTCTGGATGAGCTCTACTGCACTCCCTGCATCTAGAAAGCCTTATGAAAAATCATGTTCCTGAGCCACTAAGTTCACCTTAAAAAAATCAATATTCTTTCATATTGCCAATTAACATTCTAAAATTATACTATGGCAACTCCAGTCATTCCCTGTGACTGACAGAAATACCTTGTAAAGCCACATATGAAGCTAGAAGCTCCCTCCTCTGACATACAGCTATTGTTGGATGATTTCATTACCTACTGAGCTCACTTTGCTAAGTCCATACTGTTATATCATTATATCATATATACCAGTTATATATTTATCTCCATTATGCTTTTCTTAACAATTTCATCTTAAATCTTGCATGTTTTTGAGGTCAAACTTGAGACTGATTTTACTCTTTTCCTTTCTTCTCTTTCCTTTAAACTTTCTGGTTTCAGCCATGTGATGCCATTTTTGGCTAGACAGAAGAGCTTGGAAGGCCTGCTGCTGCCCAGAGGTGTCACAGGGGGTTCAGGAGAGGAAGCTGATCCTTCAGTCTGGTGGATGTAAAACTCTTGGAGCTGGGGGTCGGTGTGACTCCTCTTGCTTCCATGTTCATCTTCTTTACCATACTGAAGTTGTCTCAGATGCTCCTTTCACTTCTCTGAGCAACCCATCCTTGTGGGGGTACCACTCTTTGGTTTCTCTGGGTCTGGATTGAAGGCACTTGAGACAGCAGTTCATGTTCAGACTCAAGTGTTTATTATTTCTTATCAGTAAAACAGTCTCACTTCTGTGAGTTTGGCAGCTTTTCATTAGAAGGCACAAAATGGCCAACAATTTCTTGTTACTATGTCTTTTAAGACTAAACTATCCAATTAAGAACTGACACCTGGATTATTTTCCTTTTAACGAAATAACTGATCCCACAGAGCTGCAATGGGGACTTTTCTGCCCAATTACAAAATGCCACCCAAACCCATGAAGATGAAGGAAGAAGAATGAAGAAGAAACCCAGGACGACACCCTGTGCCCTCCATCTTGCTTCCATCCACAACACACTAAAAATCCCAAAACCTAAATTTCTCACCAAGTGATGCACCTACACTACTCTCTATAATCTATTTCATACTTTTGTGGATTCTAGTCTATCTTGAAGTCTAGGAAACTTTCTCCATGAATGAGGGTCAAAGCCAGTGCTTTGACCTGGGCACCCCAGAGCAGACAGAGAAATATTCCCAGTGCCCTGGGTTTCCACATCCAACTTTTTAGAGATGTTCTCTGAAAATACTGAAATTCAGCTTCAATCTTCTTCTGCTTTATCCCTCTGTGTATTAGCAAAATATCTTGATATTATCAACCCTGTGCTCAGCACGACCCCAAACCCAGCCCTACACCAGCCACTGGGAAGAACAGTAACTCTACCTCAGCCAAAACCAGCACAAACCCTTGAGCGCTCTCCTCTTTTCCCCTTTTCTGACTCCAGCACAGGAACACCAGGTAAGAGTATTAAGAAACCTCAGTTCTAGAGTACAAAGTGTTCCTTGCAGAGTCATCTTTTCTAACAAACTCCTTCTAAGGATAATTCAAATTAGGTCAGCTCAGGTTTTCTATTAGACTCCTTGTGATTTTTATTCTTTCACCTTAGGAGAGCAAAAAATCCAACTATAAAAAGTTAAAATCTCTGACTTTGAAAATCTAGGCTCCTAAATGTATAATACAATACATTTAGGAATTCTCTTGCATCACTGTGACCTCTTTGAGGAAAGCAAGAGGAAAACATGTGTCTATGCTTAATTTTTTTATTCCCCTTTGCCTATTAATAATAAATGCTATTAATGTAGAAGTTATTATTATAATAACAGATAATAATAATAATGATGATGATGATGATGATGATGTATTCTCTAATGCTGGCCTCCATATGTGGAGTCCAGAAAATCATCAATAACATTTATGCACAGAAAAATAGTATTTCTCTAGATAATATTTTAAGATCAAGTGGGATTCAGGTCAAAAGCCTAGGCACCTATACTCAGGTGTCTCCACATCTGTATTCCTTCATGAGCACCATGGCTCAGATCCTGTTGTAGTGCGTTTTTATACTTTGTAATTCTTTGAAGTAGTTTTGTTTTGTATCCCCATATTTTTCACAAATGGTTTATCCCAGACTGTACCCCCCTCCCTTTACCTGTGTTATCCCTCTCCCTGGAGGAGATCACCCCCAAACCCCCACCCTGGCTCTCTGTCAATCACTCAGCATCCCATCCCCTCCATCTAGAAGCTTCGGTCCAGGTCCTCGAGTGATTAGCCAGAGGCTAGGGGTCAGCCCCCCTTCTCCTGGGAAGCTGGGAAGCCTCAGAGAAAATTATCTGATCAGCTTTTCCCTGTTTTGCTGCTTTAGAATGTGGTTAGAGGTTGTTTATCCAACAGGTGGTTGTTTAATTGGTTTCATGTGAATTGTTTTTACTAAAGACCAATCACTGTCCAGCTGTGTCAGACTCTGAAGAGAGGGTCACAAGCTTTTCGTTATTATCTTGTTAAGCCTTCTGTAAGTATCCTTTCTCTATTCTTTAGTATAGTTTTAGTATAGCATAATATAATATAATATAATATAATATAATATAATATAATATAAATAATATAATATAATATAAATATAATATAATATAATATAATATAATATAATATAATATAATATAATATATAAATTGGCCTCCTAAGAACATGGAGTCAGATTCATCATTTCCTTCCTGCCACGGGGGACCCCAAAAACACCACAGTTTTGGAGTGCCCTAACCTGCCCTGCCTGGCCCCCAGAGAGCAGCAAGAGCCTTTCAGATCCTGTTCCACTCTGTCTGCACCACCCGGAGCTCACAGGAGCCTGAAATGGCAGCAGATGCTCACAAATTCACAACTGAATTCCCTCCTCGCGTTTGTCCAGCTGAATCTCCCCCAAAATCTCCCAGAGGTGAAGCCCTTTGGTTTGCATCAGTGGTGGATCAGCAGATGTTTGCAGCTGGAGCTAGCATGGCAGTTTCTGTGTCGCATGTTGATTTTGGTGCACTTTGAAGTGCAGCTGAGGAAAAAAAGCCATCACAGAGCTGCTGCCTGGCATTCTGGGGCTCACAGGGGCTGCAGCTCTCTGCTGCAGGCAGTGCTGGCAGGAGAAAAAAATGGGTATCAAATGACCACAAGTTCATTTGAACCTGCAAATTAATTGGAAGTTTCCAATTATCAGGACTGTAATGCTCCCCAGGCGTTCCCAGTGGAACAGAACCAAATGCTTTTGAGGTAGATGAGTTTGCTAAACTGATCTGGAGACAAGGTTGCCATGGCTCTGGGTGAAAAAGCTTCATGGTGCAGGAGGGCTCTTAATTGTCTCTGCAAAGTGGGACACTTTGAATTCTCTTGTAATGATCTGTGTTCTACAGGGCAGTCTGGAGAGTCCACAGGTCAAAGTTGTTTCCTTGCTTCATAATGGTAAAAATTATCTGACATTCCTTGGAGTTTTTTTGTTTTTTTTTTTTGTTTGTTTTAACTTAATATTTTAGTATTTCCTATCTAGACAGAAATTTGAAAATTCATCTGCTTCATGAATTAAAAAAAAAAATTAAAAGTTGCAACTTTTTTTTTACACAGGAGAAAATACAATAACAATTAACTCAGGCTGTAAACATAAGTAAGTGAGCAATTGTTTCACTTGTTCTTATACATCTACTTCTCTGCTCCAGTGAGTAAAACAGAAGTTTAATGAAAATAAGTTGAATGTATAAATTAAATCAATTATTTCTGCGGCTCGTAGAACTTGTGAGTCTTCTGTGGTGTCACAGAAATACTTGGGAAGGATTTGCTTGGAGTGAACACAGTAGGAAGCACCTTTTGATGGATGCCATTTGCAGGGGATTGTACAGGCTTTCATTGATTTCAGTTTGTGGGAGTGAATCTCATTCAGATGAGAATAGAATTGAAGCTGAATAAAAAAAGGAAATAATGGGGTTGAACAGATTGTGAAAATTATGAATTCTGCTGTCGATGGGAAGATTTAAATAGCAAATGCTTCAGTTATATTCACAAATACTTCTCTTAAATTGAGCTAACTGCAAATTTCAATATTATTTCCATATCTTGCCTATTACAGAGCTTTTTGAACCATTTCTGTTTGATTCCTATGGAATCATCACAGCCCACGTGGTTTTCCTCCTTGCAAGTTTCTTAGGAAATAGTCAGCATTAATTTCCCTGACCCTTTTCAGTATTTCAATAACATTTAGTAGCAAAAGGTGCTGTTTAATGGAGTCATTGCCTTCAGACAGACTCTAGATAAGTAATAGACCTGCGCTGAATGAAGAAATTAATTTTTTTTTCACATGGAGGTATGAAAAAAATTATATTAAAACTAAAATTCAACTGAAAATTATCAACATCTCAGAAAAAAACAGATGGCCCATAACTTTAACTCTGTTTTTGGGTTTTTTTCAGAAACCACCTACTATTTCTGTAGTCTTCATGGCTCAGTCTTGCTCTCCTGAGATCACAGACCATTTTGGAAGTGACAGTAGATATGGTATTTTCTGGGTCCCCAGGACGAAGGAGGAATTGGGAATCTGACTCCCTCTTCTTAGAAGGCATATTATATATTATATTATTATATTATATTATATTATATTATATTATATTATATTATATTATATTATATTATATTATATTATATTATATTATATTATATTATATTATATTATATTATATTGAAAGGATACAGACAGAAGTTTACAAAGGGTGATCATGAAAACTCATGACTGCTTCCAGAGTCCTGTCACAGCTGGCTGTGATTGGTCTTTAAGTAAAAACAATTCACATGAAACCAGTCAAACAACCACCTGTTGGATAAACAATCTCCAAACCACATTCCAAAGCAGCAAAACACAGGAGAAGAAATGAGATAATATTATTTTCATTTTTCTCTGAGGCTTCTCAGCTTCCCGGGAGAAGAAATCTTGGTGAAGGGATTTTTCAGAAAAGTAGATGCATGTTTAGAGATGACTTTTGCTGGGTATCCTACAAAGACATGGAAGCCTCAGCTCTCTCCACGTGGTGCTCAGTTGAAAACTTTGCTGTTTAAAAAAGAGTTTGGTGAACAGCTTGCAAAATGCACCAAAATAACAATATAGTATAACATTTAAAAAATACTTCAGGACAGGAGGCTTGCCCAAAAGTGGTAAAACCCATAGAAGACTGAGATATAGAACAGCTGGGATGAGGCCATAGGAGAAAAAAATTGATTTTTTTTTTTTTTGTCAGTGTTCACATTAATGCATCCTGGGGAGCATCTTTACTTGGGACTCAAAAGAAGCTTCATGCCAAAATGAGGTGCTGGTAGAACAGCTTATGGAAAACAGTCTAGAAAATTAAGAGTTACACTCAGGACTGGGAGCTATTTATCATTGTGAAGCCAAGGAAGAATCAGCTGAGCCATTACCAGTGGTGTAATTTGCTCTTTAAATATGACTCATTATCAGAAAACTTCTATAAAAATGGCTGGGAAGGGCAATGCAATAGGAAGTTTAAATTCTGGTGAAATTCAGTAGAAGCTCACAATGCCTGATGTGCCCTGAAGGGCAGAAATATCACCTGTGGGTCTTTTCAGAGCCACCTGCAGATCCCCTTCTGGATTCCAGGAAAAAACAAGCCTAAGCCTCTCAGTTTGTCTGCAATATCAGCGTTTGGTGATGCTCCACCTGCTCAGCTCTTGGACATTTGAGGTCCTCTTCCCCCTGCTTCCATCCTTCACCTCACACACAGACCCCTTCAGCTTTGGATCTCAGGGAAATCCCTGCCCTGGGAGAGGGTCACTCATCTTTGGGGGCTGCAGCTGGTGAAATTATTTCTACAAAATGTTATTTTAATTGGTAAGTACAAGTAAGTGACAAGATGTGCAACCGGCGTAAATGTTTTTGAGTAAATATTTTGGGGGCAGAAAAATCAAGTAGTATGCAGAGATCATTTAGAAAAATGCTGATTAGCTTCAGAGTATTAGTGAAGCAGAAAACTGGCTTGGAACATGATTGTTAGCAGCTATCTTGAGAGCTTTATCCATTTATACCACTATTTTCCTTAAAAATGAGCTGAGGGATTAGCTTGCACTAAGCAGACTCAGTTTAAGAAAGACACAACAAATTCCATCTAAGAAAGAGCAGAGGACTTTTCCAGAGTTTTAGAAATGGACTTTCTTGTTAACTTGGCTGTTGCCAATGAACAACTTCTGGATCTGGCTGCTCCCCACAACTCCTTCCTCCCTAAGAAAACTTGATATCCATTCTCTCAGTGGGGAATTCTGCATTTACCCGGTGGGATCTACAGAAAGGGTGTGGGAAAGGCACCCCATTCCTGCCATGTTTGGTTTGTCAGGTCCATCTACACCCTGTTTTCACTCTGGACCCAGACACTGTTTACAATTTGCTGCTGTCCCCTGTGCACAGCTCCAGGTGCGGCATCTGTCACAGAGCAGCTCCAAACCCTGTGCACAGAACTGTGCAGCTGCCTCAGAGAGGGATGCCTGGGAATCCTCTTGGATCTGTAGCCTTAGAGATGATAATTTGCAATCACAGCCACGTCCCAGACAAGGAACTTCCCCACACACATTTGGGAAGCAGCCAGGCTGAAGCTTGTGACAATCACTCATCTTTTAATGACTATCTCAAATCCTTGAGAATTATTTCAATAGTTCTTTGTTTACAGTTGGAGCTCTTGGGCACATCATCCTTTTTCAAGCAAACAGGCCACAAATTTAGTTTGCTTTGAACCCAGAGGCAGAGATTTGCAGAGTCCTTGCAGCCCGACTGAGCATCCCCATCCCTGGAAGTGTGCAAGGCCAGGAATGGCAGATGGAGCACAGATCCCACAGCAGTCCTGTGCCCTTCCAGGGGAGCTCAGGAGGGACACTGAGGGCATTGAAACACTGCCTGTGAGAGGCAAAGGAGGTGAAAGCTCCATGGGTTTTATGTATAAAATGTTTTCTGGTGTGGCTCCTGTCACCATATCATCACCCCCAGCAGCTGCATGGAGCAGCTTTCCCCAGTTCCTGCTCAGAACTTTCCTACCTGGCTGCACCTTGGGTGGCCATAAATACAAAACTGCACATCTCAAATGTACATCTTTGCTGTCATTTTCCTCTCTGAATCTTCATTCCTGCTCAGAACCTGTTGCACTCCTCTAGTCTTCATCTGCAGGATGCATAAATTAAATTAATTGTGTTGACTTACTGACTTTTCCCCCCCCCATTGACCTGAAAGCTTGGAGGGCCAAAAGATGATTGGGTATTTGCATGCATGAATTAAAGGCTGATCAGAGCAGTGTGTAGAATAGACAAGAACATTCTGAGAGTAGCAGGAGGAGAGTTGCTGCCTTTTTACTGCAGGCTGAGCTGTGAGCTCCATGTGCCTTGGTTCACAGGATCCAAACAAAATCACCATCATCAAGCAGAGAAATTCTCATTTATGTAACCTCTGGGTCAAAACAAACAACAGTGCTGAGGTGTTTGGGTCCAGCCAGTTCTTCTGCATCTGTATGTATATGAATTACAGAATTGGCTGGGCTATGCCACAGAATCACAGAATTTTTGATGTTGGAAGAGATCTCTGGAGATGCCATGGCAGGGTCACCTGGAGCAGGTGACACAGGGACACACCCTGTGGATTTGGAATGTCAGTTGTCACCGTCAGATTTTCTGAAAAATCTCTTTGCCCAGGATTCTTCTCCTGGGAAGTTGAGAAGCCTCAGAAAAAAGGGAAAACAATATTATCTCATTTGCTTCTTCTGTGTTTTGCTGCTTTGGAATGTGGTTGGAGATTGTTTATCCAACATGTGAATTGTTTTGACTTAATGACCACTCACAGTCAAGCTGTGTTGGGACTCTGGAAGGAGTCATGAATTTTCTTTAGTATCTTTCAGCCTTTTGTCTGCATCCTTTCTGTATTCTTTAGTATACTTTAGTATAGTGTTCTTTAATATAATATAGATAATAAAATAATAAATTAGCCTTCTGAGAACATGGAGTCAGATTTATCCTTCCTCCCATTGGACTGGGGGTCCCAGAAAATACCACAGTCAGTCTTTCCCAGTGTGGACAAACCTTCCAGAGAAAGCTGGGGGGTGGTGTATGAGAAGGAGCGAGGAGACAGGTGACAGTGGCTTGGGACCTGCTGTGCCACAGGCATTTGCTGGAGTTTGTTCATATTGTGACACCCAGGGCACCACCTTCCACCTGGAAGTAATAAAAAAAATCAGGGTATTTGGGAGCCCTTCAGGCTGTTGATCCCAACAAAGAGGAGGGAGAAGAGCTGTGTAGTTTCTGCAGAAGGCATTAGGGGAGGTAAGAGCTAATGCTGCTTGATGATGTGTGAGATAAAATAATCTATTCATGGCCTAAGGATCCTAAAAATGTGAGGGAAGCTAAGTCAGGTTAGACCACCCAGCCCAGGAATTTACCTCACCAGAGGCCAGTTGTGAGCACCTCAGGAACTGCACTAAGGCTCCCCCAGGATGCTGTCCTTGGCTCCAGTTACTTGTGCCTCATGGAACTGCTGGACCAGAGATAATGACCTTAATGAATATTGCTAATTATTTTTGAGATGGTGGTCATAGATCCTCTCAGCTGTTTCACTCCTTGATTTTTCTATTAAGAATTTTTTTGACAGGAACTTCGCAACACATTTGATCATCCCATCACTCTTTCTTTAATTCTTCAATTCCTACAATATTAAATTTATGTGATACTAATTTTCAGTAGTGCCAGAAGATCAGATCTGCTTTTGATGTACTAGCACAGCTTGTTTGTGTTCTTTGCTCCTTTTCTAACCCTTTCTTATCAATGTACTCTTTGTACCAAGCTGATATTCTCATGCAACCTCATGTTATAACCCCAAGATTTTCCTCCTGGTTGATAATAGCCCATCATTACACAAGCAAAACTATGATTATTTTCCCTGTACATCACTTCATTTTAATCTCCACAGACTTTCATGTGCCATTTCACTGCTTGGACACCTAGTGGCACACAGTGCTTTTGCAATTTTTCAGTTAACTCATGTCTACTAGCCTGAACTTGTCATCCTAGTTATTGACCTGGATTGACTTTCTAAGGTTCCATTGATGAATACCCAAAGCAGTTTAGTGTGGGTGTGGCAGGTCTGATAAAGCAGAACAAAGATGGGTCTGTTCTCCACTTACACTGATTCAAAGGAAAAATTAAAAGCCTCCAAATCTAAGATTGGTACCTCACCTCTGACACTGCAGTTTTGTGCTTCAACTTCAGCATCCTCTGATGTGAACAAGATTCCTGTGCTCAACATGTGGCTTTTAGACCGTAATATAAAACAACAAGAGGCTTGAACCAAAGGCATGCTATGCAAGAAGTCTTTTCTTACCCAGAATTGTTCCAACAAACTTTGTGTGCAATTCTGCTGCAGCAATTCCCCTCCTCTTCTGCTTTCCTCCAGACACATCACAGCAAACACATTTATTTTTGACACAGCATGAATTTCCCCACTATTCCCTTAGCTGTGTTTGTTTTCTACCAAAAAGCTGGTACTTGTTCTTTTAAAGAAAAAATGCTTTCAATAGAATTTTTTTCCCTGCAAACCTGCCTTAATCTATTGTTGCCTACAAAATAAACTACTTTGTCAGTATTTCCCTGACCCCTTAGATTGAATCCTCCTGTCTGCTCGTGGCTGCCCCAGTTCAGTATCTCCAGTTACCAGAGATGCATCTCTGCTGTGCTGAGATCATGCCCAGCCCATGGCTGGGAAAAGTTTTATTTTCTCCTCTGCCAGGCTTATATCCCACTCAGTGTTTGCCCATCTCACCACTTTCCTGGGAAATGGAATTTGAATCTTCCTCTCCTGTGCATCCTCAGTCCGAGCACTGGGGGTATCTGATGGCAGGTCTGGGATGAATTTTTTGGTTTCTCTTATATTATTTTGAGGTGTGTACTACTGCTGATAAATGTACACTTTTCTCTCCCTAGATATGAGCAGCTTGACATTTGAGCAATGAATTATGTTCCCCTGGTCATTTCCTAAGCAATTTTTCTGATGAAACTGTCAGGCCTTGGCCTTTGCTCCCTCTAAGCAAACAGCAGCTTCATGCAATTTGCACAAGGTATTGTTTTCCTTCCTTTGAAATGCCTTTCCTTGCCCATCACGATGCGACCCTTTTCTCATCAGAATAGACAATTTCTATTGTGATTTCTCATCCTCTGTCCTTTCATGCATAACGGCAATTTCATTACAGGGCTCTATTTCACCCTGCAGCTCTGAGACTGCAGGAACAAGTCCTTCTGCCCCATGGTCAGAGCATGACCATGTGCTGAACCTCATTTTCCTGAAGCTGGGCATGCCCTGGAGATTGCCCTTGCCTGTGTGTGGATGCTGTGTGTGTGCAGAGTTGGGAAACAAATGACTGTAAGTGCCAAAAGTCCCGTGGGAGATGCACACCACCCCAGCAATGGTATCAATAACTCTCAACAAAGTAGTGACTGAGTGTGGCATTTTCTGGGGTCCCCCACGGCAGGAAGGAAATGAATCTGACTCCATGTTCTTAGAAGGCTAATTTATTATTTTATGTACTTATATTGTATTAAAGAATGCTGTACTAAAACTATACTAAAGAATAGAGAAAGGATACAGACAGAAGGCTTAACAAGATACTAATTAAAGACTTGTGACTGCCTCCTCAGTCTGATACAGCCTAATGGTGATTGGTCATTAAGTAAAAACAATTTACATGTTGGATAAACAATCTCCAACCACATTCCAAAGCAGCAAAACACAGGAGAAGCAATCAAATAATTCTTGTTTTCATTTTTCTCTGAGGCTTCTCAGCTTCCCAGGAGAATAAATCTCAGTGAAGGGATTTTTCCAGAAAATTTGACAGTGACAAGTGAGTCTATTGAAAATGGTCTTGATTTTGCATCCTCGAAGCCCTGCTGCTGTGGGGAAGGTGATCCCTCCCTGGAAAGCACAGAAACAGAGCCACTGGAGGTGTAATAACCCATGCAAGGGCTGTGTGTGATGCTGAGCTGTGGGTCACAGGGCTTGAAAGCTCTTCAGGAGAGCACAGAATTAATCCTACTGCCCTGAAAATGGATAATAAAAATATATATATAGAAAATGGATCATATATATAGAATATGGATCAATATATATATAAATTGATCATAAAAAGTATATATAGAAAATCCTGGCAGCTGTCCCTAAATCTGTCCAAAGGGAAAGGCTCCACTGCCTCCAGGCACACATTGCCCTTCAGTGCTGCCCTTGCCATTTGCTAGTTCTTCTAGAGACACACATTATTATTCTCTCCAGAGCCCATTATTGTCCTCTCTTGGCATTTCAGGTTGTACTTGGAAATTTCTTCTGGTTTTTCACAGGTTTTTAGTTCTGTACCATTGTCCAGCTAATGCTTTTCAGTGGCTCCCTGTGAAATGATGGGCACAATGCACACCATGATCCAAGGGATCTGGAGAAAGCAGCATTTACTGTTCCAGGCTGGTATTTTCTTTTTCCAGGAGATCCCACTCTCCAAGGGCTCATATTCAAACAAAATCATTTTCTCTTTTCCTTCCCTGCCAGCTGGCCTTTTCAAAGCTGCCTCTAGAAATGCAAGGGGCAAATTCTGTGATCTTTAAGTGATGACTGTGAATAGGCTGCTGTAATAGAACCAAAGATGATGAGACTTCAGTAACCGATGATGCATCATTTCTTCAGGGGCTGTCAGGTTGTTTTGTCTGCACACCGTGGGCTGCATCCTCGAAGATGATAAAATGTGTGAAGTCCCTCAGGAAAAAAAAAGTTTGAAATTCTCTATTATTTTCTCTTCAAAATGCCCAGCATCCATCAGACAAGGAGAGTTGTGCTGATGTCTCCACCAGGCACCCTGCTTCCAAGGTGAAGGGAGCCACGAGCTGCAGGGTCAAGGCAGAGCTGTGCTGTCTGAGGCCAATGACTGCCTCTGAATGGCTTTTTATCCCCATCTCTTATTTATTTAGTTTAATATTGACAAGCAATGCTAGAGCATGAGAGGAATTCCCTGTGGCCCTCCCTAAATTTGTTTTCTTCTCCCAAGCGTCCATGAGAAATATATGGAGGTGTTTTACCTCCTAATACTTTATTTTTGTTGGGAGCTGTGGACACATTAAAAAAAATCAGGATTCAGATGTATGATAGCATCCCTTCTTCATTCTGGGATCTACTGCTCTAAGAAAAGTGCTTTTCCAATGGGCAGGTCAGCAAATTTTAGCCTTTGTGATGCCACCAGTTTGCAAGGTGATCAGAAAGCAATGGACCCACAAGTTTGTAAAATTGTCCAGTTTGGGCTGGTCTAGAGTGGGTTCAGAACTCCATTGGATATTTCCTCACATCAGCTCTCTGGGGTGGTGGTGGTGAGGGAAGGTGTCCAGTGTGCACAGAGGTGCTCTGTGGAGGAATGGTTACGTGACAAGGGTCACGTAGACATGCTCCAGATGCATGAAGAAGCTTGGAAAGTACCGAACTCAGCTAATCTGAGTTACTGATGTAGCAAGGACACTGTATCCTTGAGCACAGATACTGTGGTTAATAAAAGCATGAGAAAAAGAGAATGTAATTCTTAAGGAATGCAAACAAAAGGTGGAGTGGACACGTAAAAAACAACCAATAGATTGCTTAGGTTACAGAATATGTATTAGCTTATTATCTTACTGTATAAAGGTCTGATTCTCTAATCAATAAACGAAGCTTGCTGATCACTCATATTGAGAGCCCGAGTCTTCCCTCATCGTGACAGTGCTCAGTTGGACCCAGAGCTGCTTGAACATGGACAGTGGCCTGGAAAGGGGGTCCCACCTCAGGCTGCCATTTTGGTAGGTTTGGAGTTTCTCTGTCCTCCCCAGATGCTTTCAGTACTTTGAACCAGACAGGAGAATGAGTCTGATGGTTAGATCACCTGCCACAGATATGTTTGATGTAAAATCCTTTAGTTAGGATCTTTTCTCCTGAGAAGCTGGGAAGCTTCAGCTTCCCCATGTTTTGCTGCTTTGGAATGTGATTTGGAGATGTTTACCCAGCATGTGAAATTGTGTTTACTTGATGATCAATGACAGCCACCTGTGTCAAGGCTGTGAGCAGTCACATGATTTTATTATCATTCCTTTCTATTCCTTTCTAGGCCTCTGATGAAATCCTTTCTTTTCCTTTAGAATAGTTTTAATATATCATTTTCTTTTAATATATCATAAAATAATAAATCAACCTTCTGAGAACATGGAGTCAGATTCTCATCTCTCACCTTGTCCTGGGAACCTCACAAACACCACATGAGAGTTTCAGTAAACAGTCCTCCAAGCTGGTGTGAATGACTTTTATTAACATTCCAGCTGATTTTCATGCTAAAGCTCAATATGCAGAAGTTCCTTTTTCATGCAGAAGGTTTCAAGTGAATCTGCAGTAACATTTAACTCAAGAGGCGTCTTCTTCCCCTGTTCTGTCTGTGGCACAGCTGAGAAATGAGACAATGTCCATTCCATTTTTTATAGGAAAGCAGCTTTCTCCAGGCTAGAGGATGACTGACAGACCACACTGGCAATGTTTTCAACAGAAGTGGCTTTAAACAGGGTTTAAAACTGCTTTGGGAAACACACCTCAAATTACAATGCAGGCAGGGCTTTGGTGGATATGTAACTGCACGTGTTTTGTGCATCCCTGAGAAAAGCCCCTCCAGACCCCATCACACGAGGATGAGCAGGAGATCTCCTCTCCAGCCCCTCATCCCCACCACCCTGCTCTTCATCCTCCTGCTGCTCCACTTCAGCACCGCGGGCCATCATTCTTAACTAACACTTCTAATGCTCCAATTTCACAGGTTCCTGGTGTATAATTAGAAGTCCTGACATCCTTGTCTCCTTCCTCTCTGGTGCCATGGGCATGCTGAGAGGAGGAGAGAGGCTTTGCTCCCTGTCTCATGCAGAGCCAGCAGCAGGCCCTCTCCAGGACAATGCATCTGTCAGCATCCCTCTGCCTCCCCGTAATTAGCTCTGAAGTTAACTGCTTTCCACCTCCCAAGGGACCGACACCTCTGTGTTTACTTCTCACTGGAAAAAATTCCTCCCACAGCCCCCTGAATTGTGTCTGCAAGCCCCAAAAAAGTGCAAATTCACAGTGACATGCAAATCTCTGCTTAATATCCTCTGACCTGACATCACTATGCTTCTCAAACAGAGCTGTCTGGGCAGGAAATGCACAAAGCTGTGGCACTGCCAAGCCAAAGGGGCACTCAGTTAGAGGAGTTTTCAGGCAAAGAAAAGGCACAAGGGCTGTATTTTTAAAATTCATGTATTTTCCTTTTTCTCCCCACAGAACGGATTGTCACAATTGAGTGTTGCTGGGAATGGAATAGAAAATAACTGGGGAGCAGGAGGAGGTTTTGCACAACAAACTGGGGCAAGTTTTCCAGCAGAGCTGAACTCCAGGGACTGCACAGTCCCAGTGTGGAGCCCTCATTTTCACTTTTTTCTCCTGCCCTTCTCTCTGGGAATGGACTTAGGCCAGTGGTGCAGCAGCCAAGGCAGATGCTATGCTGAAACCAGACTTGTGTTTGTTTTACCTCTGCCACCCATTGACAGAGATCAGAAACATTGATTATGGCTTTCAGATGTCCAAAAGACTTCCACAAAAAAGACTCTTTTTTTCTTTTTTTTTTTTTTAACATCTATATGACAGATTATTCACAGCAATGACTGCAGCCCAACTGAGCCTACCAAAAGGTTAATGAAAATTTTAACACTGTCTTCAGGGCAGCAGAATCATGTCAGAAATAGAACCTTTGTATCCAATGAAAAAAAAATCTGCTGGTTTCAAGTGACCTGGATTGGACTGTACATTTATGTATAGTGGGTCTTAACACTGTTAAGACACTTAACATGTGTCTATTCACATGTTAATTTATTTGTGTAGTTCTTAATAATTGCTTTTGTTACTGAGTTTGGGATTTTTACCCAAAATGACATTTCTTTCCCCCATTCCTGTTTGTGTGTATAAAGCACTTGGTAGGATGGAGTCTGGGATGGGTGATGGTGCTTCTAGGAGGGACCAGAGTGACTAAAACCAGGTAATATAAGGAAGAAAGGGAAGGGTGGGATTGGGATTTAATGTTTAGGGATCTTTGCTCTGTACCCTATGTAGAAACAGGTCTGGGCTTGAGGATGATTGAGGAAGTTTATTTTTATTTTGCCCTTGGAATCCTAAAGACTGAGGAACCAAATGGCTCAGGTGTAATAGAGATTGGCTTTCCTCAACACACTTTTCCTGAGCCTGGAGTGTAAGCATCCCTTTTTGGCTATAAATCTGAGCTGTGCTGAGATTTCAGCCACACTAGGATTTGCATTGGTGTATCTGCAGCTCCTCTGGAAACACTCCTTTACTTCATTTGAATTTAAGAAAGCTTACTACATATTTCTGGTTATGACTGAGGTTTAGATTGGCTTTGGAGCACCCATTTTCTGTATTTATATGTACCAGGTTAGTGGGGGAGAGAATGGATGTGTCAGACCACATTTGTGTGTTTGTGCCTGAGAAGGAGGAAAATTTGGTTATGCTGTTGCTGCATAACTCATTCTGGGGTTAATCTATGGATACATTGGTAGTTTATTTCCCAAGGCCATCAGGGATGACAGAGTCTAAGTTATTTCTCTACCCAAGTAACAAAACCTAAATAGCCATGAGCTATTTAGTAGTGATTCATTATCAGTTTATCCACTTTTCAAAGGCTTATATTTCTACACCTGCCATCCTTCTTCTTCCCTGTGTCTTGTAGAAATATTCCCAGTTAAGTAATTTTTTTGGGAGCTCTGACCAATAAAAGAACCTTTGCAGAACTTTGCTGGTTCTATGAGCACAGCAGCAGCCTGGCTTTATAACTTAAAAAACCTCCTATTTCTGTTTATTCCTGGTAAGCACCAGTCCAACTTTCAAGGACTTTTAGAGGTAATTACTATTATTACTAGAAAACACATTTGTCCCACTGAATGGTTGATTAATGCTTAGGTGGATTTCTGGGAATGTTCACTTTGTGTGTTGAAAGGAAAGCTGTGTATCAGTAGCATGTCCCAGCTCCTAAAAAAGTGTAAATGACTTTATGGTGAGATGATAGAAAATATCTGGATTCCAAGAAGCTTTTGTTAGGATGGGCTTTCAACTCCTTCAGATCTACACTCAACCTAAGATTTTTTTTTCCCCCCAAACATAATATTCTATTCTACCTTTCTTGTGCTTTCACAAGTTAAAATTCAGTCCCAGCCATAGAAACTGCATATTGGGAGAGTCTAAGTGGATTTTAAACATAATCTGGGTAATTCTGGAGACTAGCTCCCATCCTATCTTCTGTGCTTTTTTCCTGCAGTGCAGATGATCTTCATGTATTAGTAAACAGAGTCAATATTCCAATATTCCTTCCACCCCTAGCCAGCAAACCCACATGCTTTGAATTTCAGAATGAGCCTTTTGTGGCTGGCAAGTCTGTGTTCATAACAAAGGTGCCAAATATTCTGCATCATCTTGAAGTTCTGCCTTCCACTTCTGTGATCCCTTTGATTTCATGACTGCTAAGCCAAGTGGGGGAAAAATCCATCAAGCTAATTCTTGAAAAAATGCGCTGAATATTCTTAGGCAGAAACCAGCTCAACAAAGCTGTGCCCGAGGTTACATCAATATTGAAACATTCTTTTAAAAGTGGATTTTTCTTCTTTTAAAATAACAAGATATGACAATATGTACACAAAAAAAGTTAAAACCACTGATGAGCTGAAGACTTTGCTGTGTGCCATTGGGAACAGAACTGAAAGAATCCTGACATTTATTTCAGTGCAATTTGGATACTCCAATATATAAAACCTGCAAGAGATGGTATACAAATGATGGCAAATGTACTCAACATGTATCCCGTACTGTAAAACACATGGTCCTTTTCAGATAGAAAGGCCAAAGAAATCTTAATTAGTGGACACCTAATTTCCTTTTTTAGTCTTTTTACAAAGGAGCAAAGCAACAGGAGGGACCAACAGTCAGGAGACATCCTGCATTTGGGGTGGGTTTTCTTTTTCCATTTCCACCTGCTTTGTTCCCTTCCCATCTTAATTCTAGATGGAAAAAAACCCGAGAAAAATGCTGCAGAGTCAAAGGCTTGCATAAATGTGCATTGTTATAAAGCAGGTTGTGTTGTTACCTTTTGCATGGCTATTTCAGGCAGTGACAGCTCCCAGGAATGCTCATGAGCCAGGAATATTTAAGAATCAACAGGACAATATTTGGAAATAGTTAAGTGAATATGTGCAACGATTTCCATGGGAAACCCAATTTCTCCTTGGCCAAGACAAGAGTGGCTCACTGCTCCTCAAGGGCTATGGCAAGGGGGATGGAGGGGAAGGGGACAAGGACTGCTGGCCTTAGCCCCCAGCTCTCCAGGCAGTGACCCATAAACCTGGTCTGTGCAGACACCGGAGGAGGGCTCATGAGGACTTTGCAGGCTGTCCTCCCTGCCAACAGCTTATTTGGGTTCAGAAGCCCAGGGTGGATTTCCATAGTGCAATCAGGGCCCTGGAAAACCTTGCTTCAAAGGACAGAGCTGTCACGGGGCTTCTTACAGACAGTGGGGAACTGGTGCTGATGTCCTCATCTGTTGGGGAAGATGAAACAGGAAAGCCTTATAAATATGATTGCCTGGCAAAAGATTTTGAGAATGTAGAAACTGTAAGCGAGATTGAAATGAAAGTGAGCTTTGAGATACCCAGTTACTGAATAACTGGAAAACAATGGTGTGGCTGGCTGAAGGTAATTCCCTTTTGATGAAACAACACCCTCTGCTTGCAGACAGGCCCAAGGGTCAGAGCAGACCCTACTAACTTGGCAGAAGGGGTCCAAAGAGGAGTTTTTAGGGTTTAAAATGTAATAGAGTATGGTAATGTAATGATTCTTATAGGCCGTATGTAAATGCTATAGGATTTGTATGTTGTACTAGATTGGTTAGTGAGAATTAGAATATTCAACACAGAAGAAGATTTATTGTATTGTAAAGAGAACCTCGCTCGCTTACCCCTTTTTACTCTCTTACCCCTTTTGCTCTCTTGCCTCTCTTACTCTCTTACCCTCTCATCCTCTTTACCAATCTCTTCTCTCAGGCCTGCTCTGAGCCGTGTCTGGCAGCTCCCAGCAGGGCCCTGCACCCAGGCCCTTTGCAATAAACCCCAAACTCCACAACCTGGCTTCAGAGATCTCTCGTCTCTGTCCATCCTGACCGTCCTACCCGCTGACGCTCCTACACTCATCCCTCCCCCCTTATGTCATCATATTGACCTTGGCTTGGGTGAAACCTCAATTCCTCTTCCATTGGGGCTGAGACTGTCAGGAACCAGCCAGAAATGCTCCCTGCTGACAGCACTGCAGCTATTGAGCTTGGGAAATGAGCTGTCAGCACTGCTGACTGAGCTACAGTTATGGGTAGGAAGTAGCTGAGGAATAATGTCAAATCACTGTGATGCTGTTTGTGCCACATTCCAATCTGCAAATGAAACAGGAGAGAAATTCTTCAAATAAATGATTTGTTTAATGAATTATTCAGCCAGCTTTAATTTACTCAATCAATCAGAAGTCCTCCAGCACCATGGGACATAAGTGGACTAATGTTTTTCCAGGCATCAGTACAGAAGGTAATTCCTGGTCAGCAGCACAAGTGCTCAGTGTTTTGGGCTGACAGATGTGTTCCTGGATGTAGCTGAGTCAATGTCTTCCTAAAGCACATTTCAGCTGTCCTACACTGAGATTAAACCCATTTTCTTCTTCCTTAATCACTTCTCTCCCCTGGAATGTCCCTGTAACAGAGCAGCCCGTGTGGGCAGCCATGAAAAGGTCTGTTCTGCAACATCAGCCTGAGCTTTGAGGATGTGCAGGCAATGGCAGGCACCATTCACCTGAGAAGGCAAGTGAGAGACAAATTCCATCATTTGCTCTTTGCTGTGAGGGGCCAAATCATTCCCCATCTTCAGCTTCTGTGTTCAGGCTTTCCGTGAGATCTTGTTTGACAGGAACTCTGTGTTCTCCCCACTGCAGTTCCCATGCACCATAGAAACACTGACAGTGATATTTGCATCCCACCATGAGCTTTCTGGAGGCCAAAAACCTTCACAGCTGCTTTGTTTGGAAGTGGCTTCTCCTTTTCATGAGAGACTGAGCAAGCCACCTCATTTGCTCCTGTTTGTGTGGCACTTTCAATGTGATAAATTACCTCAGCTACACACACCACAGAAAACTCTCCCTCTGCTGCTTGGCACTGGGGCTTTGCTGCCCCAAACATCCTCCCTCACCTGGTTTGGGCAGCTTTGTGCCTGCAAAGGGCACACAACAATTCACAGGGCTGTGTTTTATGCAGGCACAGGAAAAGTTCAATTCACCAGGCAGAGAAGTCTCATCCCAGGAGCACAGTTTTGCCAGGATGATGCATCCACCACCACCACCCTTCCCTGGCCCAGCACTGCCAACAGAGCCACAGAGCTTCAATCATGGGCTGCCAGAGCTGCCAGCAGGGATTGGCATGGGGACACAGCCAGGTTTTATTTTTGGTGTCACACCTGAAAGTTCAGTGCAGCTCCATAGCTCAGGTTGGCTGGCACACGCTGCTCAGTTCCAGGAGAATCATCTTGCCATGGAAGCAATCCCTGAATGAGGGATGCCTGCAGTCTCCAGACAGCTGCTGGTTGCTTGGATTTCTATACAAAATTGAGAGTCACGCTGTCATCCTGCTCTTTTCCTGGGGATTAGTTTGGGTATTTCAGCTATTTAGCATAACTCAGCTCCAGCTGGAGATCCTCATAGATGCTCAAAACATCTCCCAGGCTCCACGAGAATCATCTCACTCGTTTTTGAGTGAATCAAGGGTCATGGAAAGCTAAAGGGCTTCCTAAGGGCTGCTGTGGGCTTCAGTGAGAAGCTTAGTGAGTGATGTCAGCTGAGGACAGATTCACAACCCCAAACCTCCAAATGACTCACATTCCCCTGCAGACTGAGGGCATTTGTCAGCTTGGGTTTGATGGTGACAGTCCTGGGTCTTATAACCTAGGGAATATTTCACTAGCTCCAAATTACACCAGGAAAAGCCAAAACCAAAAACATCCAGGGGGTAGGAATGATCAGACATGCTGTCTGAAACCCAGAGTTGGGCATTTCTGCGTTTATGGCTGTCCACAAACCCAATACTGATTGATTGGCAGGAGTCAGGGTAAATCCTCTTAGGTGGGATTAGATGGAGAAGGTTAATGAGGTGTCTGGAGGCAAATGTTGGGTGCTGGGGGTGCCTGGGCAGAGCAGAGTGCAGCTGGCTCCTGGCTGGGTGCACACCTGCATTCCCTCACCTCAGGAATGGCCATGGTGCTTCCAGGTGGGCACCGGAGCTGTGGAGGGAACAGAGGAAGAAGAAAAGGATCAGTGTGGGCACCCAGGACATCCCTCTGGCTGTCCAAGATGGCCAGGACCCCTGCCAGGGGCCTCAGAAGCCCTGGCACAGAGCCCAAAACACCTGTGGGTTTGATTATGACCCGTGGAGCAAATTACCAACCTTGTATGAAGATCAGCAAGCCACAGCAGTTTAGGTAGAATAATAGTGAAGTTATCACGGGGTGGAAAAGTAGATTTTGGGGTTTTTGGTATGGGGGTTCAGGAGGCAAGATGGAGGGATCTGGGCGTGTCCAGCCTTTCTCCTTCTTCTGCTGTGATGTTGGCACTTTTGGATTGGCTTAGAGTAGAAGCTCACTGTCAAACACAGGTGATAGGTATTGGAAAGTAATTGTAAATATTGTACACGTAGTTTTTAGTATAAAGACATAACACTGCCCCAGGGGCAGGCAGAGTGCCTGGAACTGTCCTCAGCTGGACAGGAGAAAGTATTTTATAGATAAGGAACAATAAACAACCTTGAGACCGAGAACTGAAGAGCTCTGACTTCTTCTTTGAGCGCTTGGGCTGGGAAAAGAGACTTTTAACAATCTCGGGGTCGCAGCAACCCAGAAAGGCCCCAAGAGATCCGTAGGGGCAGGGACAGGGCAGTGGAGGCTGAGCCACTGCAGCTACCAGGGTATGAGTGCTGCAGGCTGAGTTTGGGGGTTTGAGGGGCAAAACAGAGCTAAGGGCTTTGTTTGGAGGTCATCTTCTGATCACTGCTACCACCACAAGGAAGAGAAATGCAGCCATGCTGCGAACAAACACGCTGAGCAACCTGATCCCATTGGAGATGTCCCTACTTATTGCAGGGGGCCGGACCAGGGGTGCTCTAAAAGTCCCTTTCAACCCAAACTATTCTATGATTCAGTGAAACAACTCCTCTGCATCTTGGAAGTGACTTTCCAGTCTCCTTGATGCTACTGTACAGTAGCTGAACAGCCTTTGTCACCCCTGAAAGGAAATTCTGCATTCCCAACCCTGGACTGGAACTTGTAGTTTTGTTTGTGATTAGGCTGAAGCCAAATCTTTTCTGTAAACCCCAAAGGATCCTTGTTTGTTTCTGACAGATGTGGTCAGATTCTCTGCTCTCTTTCACCACAACAAATCAATAGTTACTGTTCTAAAGTCACTGGATTCTCACAATCCAAAATCAATGCAAAGCAGAAAGCAAACAAATCGACATTTTTATTACAATAACAGGTATTACAGTAACAATTACAATTGTTATCACAATTGATATATATCGTGATAATCATCATCAATCACAATACATTGTATTACAGGAACATGTATTGTTTTGTCTGCCCTCATATTGTGATTGCTATTCCATACCAAAGGTGTTTTGCCCTCCTCATTTGCATTGAGCCAGCACCTCTCATCTTCCTTTGCTTTTCCATCCCTCCTCTCCCACATCTGCCCCTTCCCACCCCCACTGGCCAGGCTGAGGCAATCAGCAGAGGTGGTTGTGCCTCTGTGATAACACATTTAAAAAGGGCAAAAAACTGCTGTGCGACAACAGCTGGGACAGAGGAGTGAGGAAAAGTGAGAGGAGCAGCCCTGCAAACCCCAGGGTCAGAGCAGAAGGACAGACAGGAGATTCCTCTGCAGCCTGTGGGGAGGCAGCTGTGCTCCTGCAGCCAGGGAGGTCTGGGGGGAGCAGAAATCCTCCAAAAGCCCCTGGAGAACCCCAAAGCAGAGCAGGGGGATGCTGGAAGGAGGCTGGGACTCTGTGGGGAGCAGAGATCCTCCTAAAACTCCTGGAGAACCCCAAAGCAGAGCAGGGGGATTCTGGAAGGAGGCTGGGACTCTGTGGGGAGCTCAGGCTGGAGCAGGCTCCTGGCAGGCCTTGTGCAGAGAGGAGCTGAGGGTGACCCAGGCTTGCTGGGGGGACTTTGTGACCCTGAGGGTGACCCAGGATTGCTGGCAGGGCTTTGTGACCCTGAGGGTGACCCAGGATTGCTGGGGGGACTTTGTGACCCTGAGGGTGACCCAGGATTGCTGGCAGGGCTTTGTGACCCTGAGGGTGACCCAGGATTGCTGGCAGGGCTTTGTGACCCTGAGGGTGACCCAGGATTGCTGGCAGGGCTTTGTGACCCTGAGGGTGACCCAGGCTGGCTGGGGCAGGCTGTGCCTGAGGGACTGACCCCAAGGGAGGACATGGAGAGCTGCAGCCCATGGGAAGGACTCACACTGGAGCCCATGAAGGAGTGTCTGCCATGGGGGACCCTGTGCTACAGCAGGGGGATGGAATGAAGAGGAAGGAGAAGCGGAGATGTGTTGGGAAGGATGAAAGTTTGAAAAGAAAGTCTCACAGATATGGATGCTTAGCAGAAAGATTTTTTATATGTAGAGTCTGATGAAGGAATAGAGATGGAAGCAAGTTTTGATATAGAAGAAAAGAATTGCTGAGCCACTCTTACTGGCTAACCAAGGAGGCAAAGGATGTGTTAGTTAGAAGGGTTTTTATGACTTAGAGCAAAAGATAAACCCACCTCAAACAAGATGTTTTTACCAAGCAGAAAGATAGCACAGGCAAACAAGTCAGCAAAGTTGCAAGTAGAAAAAAGGTCTCAGAATTTTCCACTGCAAGAAAACTGGAAAACAACTTCTAGCTTAAACTGTATTGTACTAACTTTTAGTGATTGGAGAATGGTAACATGAATGTGGTAATTATAGTAGTGATGATAGGCTATAGATAAAAGTTAAAGTATAGATTGGTTCTACTGTATTAAGATGCTCAGCAAAGAAAAGTAAATAATGCAATGTAACCAAAACCAAAGGGTCTCCAGGCCTGCCTGCAGCTGGAGCTGACAGCTGTAGGCACAGGCTCTGTTCACCCACGACCCTGGACTGCTGTAACATCTTGGATGGAATAAACTGCATTTTGGAGAGCGCCTGGAGTCCTGCATACCTCATTTTGGCTCTTACAGAGATGAAGAGGAATGATGGATTTGTCTTTCCAAACAAGCTGTGGGTCTGCTGGTAGGTAAAACCAGCACTGGGAGATAAAAGAAACAATGAGAAGGATCCCACTGATTGACGAATGGAAAAAGAGATTTACAAATGAACTTTAGGTTTGCTGATAAATGAAATTAGACGCTGAAAGATGAAAGAAACAATGGGGAACATCCCTAAATTCCATAAGAATTAAAAATTAAAAGGGAGGGTTATAAATTAGAGGGAAATTTTTGGTATCAGGTGTCTTGGGAAGTCTGTACCTCTCAAGTACCTCAGAAATGGGGAAAGAGAGAAGGGAAATGTGTCTGGGAAATTGGGATAAAAAGGGAGGCTGAATCCTCCAAAAATTTAAGACCCCAGGGGAATGCCCCATGGCCTCTCCCTTTATTTGAATAAAGTTACAGGACTCTGTCTTTTTGGACATAAACCTCTGGTATTTGTAGATTAATTTTCCTGACAAAGTGATGTGAGCAGAACACAACCCCCAGGCCCTGCTCCCCTGTGCTGCTTGGAGGGAGGAGTTTGAACACTGGAGGCTGAAGTTGAGTCTAGGGAGAAGGACTGGTGGAGGGAAGGTGCTTTTAGGTTTTTCCCTTATTTCCTGTTATCATACTCAGATTAATTGTCACAAATTAAATGGATTTCCCCAAGCAGAGTCTGTTTTGTCCGTGACAGCCATGGCTCCCTGTACTTACCTCTATTCCTTGTTATATTTTTCTCCCTCCCTGTCCATTTGAGGAGGGGGCTGATGGAGCAGCCTGGGTGGGCTCATGACATCCCTCTCCAGTGCATTTTGTCCAATGTATTTCTTTTAATCAGAATTTGCAATTTCCCCTTCTGACAAGAAAGAGAAATTACACAAAACAGTCCATCCTGTAACATCTTGTGGTCCTGTGCTCTCTTTAGCCTATCCCTGATGGTGCAGGATGAAAGATTTGGATGTTGAGGGAAGTTTGTAGCAGTGTGAGCTCATCAGATAAATATTTGTACAAGTGTGTAGGCTGGAGCTGAGCTTTTGGCCATCAGAATCTTCTTGCTTTCCATAGAATCATAGAATTGCTTAGGTTGGAAAAGTCCTTCAAGATCTTTGGGTCCAGCCATTAGCCCAGCACTGCCAACTCACCGCTGAAGCCTGTCAGAGGTGTTTCTGTCACAGTCTGTGAAAGAGCAGAGTTGCTCCAGAGACCTCCTGCCAGAAAGGGAGATAAAGATAGAAGAAAAGATCCTAGACATAAAGCTAGAAGAAGAATTAAAGACCAGAGATAAAAGGATAATGCAGATTTCTGCCTACTCTTTCTGAAGAGCCACAGGTACAGACAGACCCAAGGCCAAGCACCTGGCCTTAATCTGTTCAAAAGGGTTAATAGCAGGCAGCAGCCTGCTTCTGTTCCCTCTAAGGGAGAGGTCTCAGAGGGGCAGGCAGGACCTCAGAAGAGCCAGGAAGATGAAGCATGGCAGCTCCTCTGCACAGAAGCCCCTTCTCTCTAGAAAAAGTATTGTGTAACTTGTGTTTCTTGCACTTAAGCCACATATTTTTAAAGGTAATGCATGTCTTTTATCATTGTATTTTTAATAAAGAGCATATTAAAAAAAAAAGAACTAAAAAAACCTAATGAACCCTTTTAGTCCCTTATCATTTTTATCTCCGTTAGAAGTGTTACCTGGTTACTTAACACACATTCCCTTTGGTTCCTTTACCATTATTTTCCCTCTATTAGCCCACAATCATTCAATAACAAGCCAGAAGATGAGCTCTTATCTCCTCTTAGAGCCCAGGCAGCTCTATTGCTCTGTAGTGCATATGAGATGTACTGAAATGGCCTTTTCCTCTCCAGGTTTGCATGAGGAGCAGACTCCTGCTCTCTCAGGCAGTGATTTTCCATCACTGTGACATTCTCCAGCATTCCCACTCCCCATTATCTCTCCCTGTTCGTGGCTTTGGCAGCAGCTCAGCCCTGCAGAAGCCAGAGTGACCACAGGGTCCAGCCTGAGGTCAGGGTTACCCCCAGAGCAGGGGGCACAGATCTGCCCCAAGGGCTCTTCATGGAGGGCAGAACCAGGGCTTTTCTTTTCTTAAGCCATCCAAAAATGGGAATTTAAGATGTAATTCTTATCAGCAGGATGATCCTTCCAGCTTGTTCCAGCCCTGGGCATGCTGTTTATTTCTCTTCCAGGGTGTTTCCATGCTCCTCAAGCAGCGCACAAGGGAGAGACTGCTGCAATGGCATTCTCTTCCCTGAAATCTGCGCTTGGATGTCAGCTGTGTGGGCCACTGCTCATTGATTGTGCTCATGGCACATCTCTAGGGTGAAATTCAAGGCTTGAACCTAATTTTTAAAATTTTGCTTCTTGTTCTACCAGCAGGAAAAGATCACAAGGAAGGAGAGGAACTAATCTGACTACAAAAGTTATTTCTCAGATGTTAAAAAATGCAAATGAAACAATGCCTGCCTGCTTTCTACAGATCCATCAGACTCACAACTGGTTCCCTTGGTCCTCCCACCATGCTTATTTTTTTGTTAATTATTTTCTCCAGAACAATTTCCCTGTTTTCTTGTCAACACTTCCATCCACCTCTACCTTCCCTCCTGTGTGTGATGAATTTCTTTCAGCATCTTCTTCTTCGGTTGAGCCTAACAGGATGTGGAAAAGGTGTTCCTTTCTCTCCAGGAGAAAACTCTTCTTCCTCTAGCTCCTTGAGCTGTCTGTACTGGTGCACTGTGGCTAAATTCCTCCCATTTGTGATTGATAGAAATCTAGACTTTGCTTCAGCATATTTAATGATACACAGAAGATTGACCAACTACTTCTCATTAACTCTGCTGTAATTATTTTCTCACAATTACACACTTTTCATTAAGGAAAAAAAAAAAGGCAGGTAATGACTGAAATTAAACGTAATTCTTGGAAGTCTTGAATGTTCCAAACTAATGACCAGGAGAACCACAAACTGTGCATTTCCACTTCTGCAATCTCTTTGTTCATTTGAGCTCTTTTTTAGAAATTATTCTTGATTTCAAAATGCAGCTGTGAGTGAAAACTTGATTCCCATCTGTTCTTGGCTTCATGGTTTCTGCTTCATGAGATCCCTTCCAGAAATGCATTAGTTATACATTCTTGCAGAGCAAATGTGGGTATTGTCTGCAGAGGCATTTACTCTGGCAGCCACCAGGCATTAATAAATATGACACCTCTCCTGTGCTCTTTGAGCAGGGAGGTTTCTGCATTATCATCCACCAAACAGCACCCCTGTTAAACAGGTAGAGCTGTGCAGTGATTATCAGGCAAAAAAACATCAGCTAATGAGTGAACCAGCCTTTGGATCAACTGGTAAGAACTGTAATGCAAATCCCAGCCCTGAGTCTGAACTCAGCTGGGTGCTATCAGACACGATTATTTATGGCACATCTTGTGGGTACCAGCACAAATTCAGCAACAGGAGCTGGGTTTCTGAGCAAAGGCCTTGTACCCCTTCATGTTTGCAGCAGAATGTGGATGAGCATTAGCAAAATAATGTGATGACAGATGACTGAGACTTTTCCCTTTTCTTTAGCACTGTTGTCATTTGAAGTGTTCTAGTACCACCTGCTGAATGCAGAAGAGGACCAAAGCATTTCCTCTGTGGTGAGATTCCTAATTTTTCCCATTTTAGTGCTATCAAGGCTTTTTGCAGCCCTTTCCTTAATAATGACATGCTTGGGTCTGCATGGCCTCCAATGGCATGAAATTTTACCTGACATTTTGGAGGTTGCAGCTGTAGCTTCACCCTCCAGACCTGCAGCCCCATCCAGACAGGGCTGGTAGGAGGAACAAGAAGGGTTTTCTTCCGATTGAGAATCAGCTCTGAGAAGAGGAGCTCTTTCCAACAAGATTGTCACTGTCCATAGCTGAATTCCTGAACTCAAGGCTGGGAAGGGAGCTGGAAGGAGTGCTACTGTGTACTTGGGATTGTATAGAGTTAAACTCCAAAAAAACAAGGGAGTCTTGTTCATGGTATCACATGTTATGGCCTGAAGTCCACTCATAAAAATCTTTCAGGTCTCTTGTTTGTTTTTGTCTGAATTAAGAAAAAGGGAATTCATAGTTTGGAAGCTCAGAGATGTGGGAAACTGAGATGCACATACCAATGATAGTCTTTGACAAGGCTTTGCCTCGGGGATTTACTTTAGAGACTGTTGCTTTTTAATGTTTGCTTACTGTCTTTTTTCCCCACCCCCAGGCATTTAGAACATGGCAAGGAGCCATGGCTCAGTGGACAGCTTGGGGTGTTTTTGTGAGGAGCAGCTCTCATGCTATTTTCAGTTGCATTTTTTATGTTGGTAGAAGAGCAGGTGTTGATTAACAGGATAATTCAATTTTGATTTCTTCCAGGCTGGTGCAGCCTTTCCCCCTTCCATCCTGCAGCTCTCTCTGCAGGGAACCCCCAGACCACTGTGACCCACATTCCTCTTGGTGGCTGCACAAAACCTCAGGAGCTGGGATGGAGCATCCTGAGCTCCCAGGAGCTCTCCCAGGGAGGGGCTTTCCTTGCTGGGTGGAGGGAGCAGCAGCAGAAGGGGTCAGTGATGAATGCAGCACCCTCAGCTGAGGGAGTCCCACAGCTGGGGATGGAGGATGGCTGAGCCTTGCACTTACTGTCCATGTTACTGGAAAAATGAAGGAGTGTGTAAGCTGCCTTGCAGCTGGACTGTGCTCCCCAGCCATGGCCTGGATCTGGGAGCACCAGAATTTGGGTGTCTCCACCCCTTTGCCATGGGCTGCCTGGCCAGAGTAAGGCTGTGCTCTGCCTGCTTTGCCTGAATCACTCATTCTTTGGTTTCTGCAGCAGGAAACTGAAACACTGCTTTTTTACCTCATCCTTTTAGCATTTGATCCCCATTTCTTCCTAATTCTGTAAACTTTTGGACCTGATGAGTTCTCTTCTACATTCTTTTTTGCACTTGTGTGATTTTGAGCTGTAACCCAGGCAACTCCTTCAGCTCTGAGAGCTTTTGGAGAGGCTGACTCTACAGCATTGTCTGTGCTTCATCAGGGCTTTGCAGGGCTGCAGCTCACATTACCAAGCCTATGGGACATGTGTAGTTATGGAGCATCCCTAGGACACTGTGGTCACAAACATGGTTTGGTTTCCATGGTTTATAGAGGGGGAGGCTGGCCTGGGTTATTATTCTGAATTTCCCCATTGAGATTGTAGAGAGCTGGATCTCTACCTGTAAGTGCGATAACGACAGTTCCCGATGAGTTTCAGTGGATATTTGTATTTTTTCTTGCACAGATTGTCTGGATAGCGGAGATGTGTCCCTTTTTTCTGTGTTCCTTTTGTTCTATATGCCTTATATGTTCTCCATATAGGCATAGAGACATCATCTCCATATAGACAGCTCATTATCACAATATCTTTTTAGTTCCCTAAAACATATTAGAAGGGATTTAAGAGGTTAAGAAAACCCATCTTGATGAAATTTGTACTGGTGGCTGGATGTATATTGTATTTGCAGGGAATGCCCTGCCAAAGGGAGGAATGATGCATCTGACTCCACGTTCTCAGAAGGCTAATTTATTACTTTATAATACTATATTATATTAAAGAATACTGTACTATACTAAAGAATACAGAAAAGATACTTACTGAATGCTAAAAAGATAATAATGAAAACTTGTGACTCTTTCCAGAGTCCCGACACAGCTTGGCCCTGATTGGCCAGAAAGTCAAAACAACTCACACCAGAATCCAATGAAACAATCACCTGTGGGTAAACAATCTCCAAACACATTCCACATGTGAGCACAACAGAGGAGAACCAAATGAGATAAGAATTGTTTTCCTTTTCTCTGAGGCCTCTCAGCTTCCCAGGAGAAAAATCCTGGGTGAAGGGAATTTTCCAGAGAATGTGAATGCCACAGATATATTTCAGCTGAATGAGTTTCCTGCACAGCTGAACACACTGTGTGCTTTCTGACAGAGCTGTGCAGTGCTTGGCTCTCAGTCAGTACCTCACAGAGTCATTAAGGTTGGAAAAGATGCAGTGTTAGCAATCTGTGGGAGGAGATCCCAGCCCGTGTCCAGAGCTGACATCTTTTCTGCAAGTCCCATAACATTTAATGATTCTTAAGTGCCAGGTTTTGGAGTAGTGGCAGTGTACTCTCTCCCAGCTGGAAAAATCTCACCTTAATAGACATACAGAAAAGTTTCATAGGTCAAAATACAGCCTGAAATTCAAAAAGGAGAAACTACCTACAGCCAAAATTGATAAAAGTTAGTGAACACCTGTGACCGTGTTCACAGTGGTCTGAGGATTAAGGAAGAGACGGGGATCTGACTCCATGTTTCAGAAGGCTTGATTTATTATTTTATGATATATATTATATTAAAACTATAATAAAAGAATAGAAGAAAGGATTTCATCAGAAGGCTAGCAAGCAATAGAAAAAGAAAGAATGATAACAAAAGCTTCTGTCTCTGACAGTCTGAGCCAGCTGACTGTGATTGGCCATTAATTAGAAACAACCACATGAGACCAATCACAGATGCACCTGTTGCATTCCACAGCAGCAGATAACCATTGTTTACATTTTGTTCCTGAGGCCTCTCAGCTTCTCAGGAGAAAAAATCCTAAGGAAAGGATTTTTCATAAAAGATGCCTGTGACAAACACCTGTGGCAGCTCAGTGACGTGCAGTCCCTGAGTGTAGCATTACACTGGGCTTAAGTCTCCCATCAAAAACCATGTGCAGAATCTAAAGATGGTCCTTGACTCAAGGTATTTATATACTGTTTTTTATTTTAAAACTCATTTCAAGATGGTGCTATGATTTCTGGCTCTTTGAGATAGTTATGAAGGGCAATACTTGTACTCAGAGTGGAACTGGGCTGCTGCTGACCCCTGAATGTCCTGAGTTTGATATCCTGTGGTGTCATGCTGAGATTTGCCATGACAAAAGCCCAGAGACCAGGTGGTGAACAGCTTCAAACCTCTATTTAGTGTGCTAGTTCATTAGATGCACCAAGGGTTTGAAAGAAAAGTCATTTAAAGCTGAATGGAAACACTGAAAAATGTCTACAGAGAGAAGAGAAATACCAGCTCCATTAATTTCTTGGGGTTTTTGTAATGAAGCTGAAGTAAAATTTAGAAATGCCATTTAGAACTGCAAAATACAAAGGTGACATTTTGAACACTGCAAAGCAAAGAAATTTTTCTCTCTATGTTAGAAAATGAAATGGAGATTTTCCCTTCCAATTCACTCTCCAGCCTCATCAGCTGTTCAGAAAGCTTTGCCACCCCCTCCAGCCCTGACCCTGGAGCCAGCCCTGGTGCTGTGAGGTGTGCTGGTGATTTACAGTCCTGCACACAGAGGTGAGGATCCTCAGTGGGGCCACGTGGAACAGAAACCTTATTGTGTTTGCTGGGCACCCCAGATGAAGGCAGCAATGATGCATCAGACTCCATGTTCTCAGAAGGCCAATTTATTACTTTATAATACTGTATTATATTAAAGAATACTATACTATACTACACTAAAGAATACAGAAAGGATACTTACTGAATGCTAAAAAGATAATAATGAAAACTTGTAACTCTTTCCAGAGTCACAGCTTGGCCCTGATTGGCCAAAGGGTGAAAACAACTCACAGCAGAATCCAATGAAACAATCACCTGTGGGTAAACAATCTCCAAACACATTCCACAAGAGTAAAACAGAGGAGAAGAAAATGAGATAAGAATTGTTTTCTTTTTCTCTGAGGCTTCTCAGCTTCCCTAGAGAAAACTCCTGGGCAAAGGGATTTTTTTGGAAAATGTGAATGCCACAAAACCTCACACCTGTCTGGCTTCCCCCTTCACCCCATCATGGGCAAAGGCCTCCCCTGAGAGGGGCAGGAGGTGACAGGTTCAGGTGACAACAGCAGAGCCACTGCCCATTCTGGTGAGCCACCCTCAGCCATCCCTGAAGCACATGGGACTTCACAAGGAATATTTATTTATGGGTTCAGGGCTCATCTGGGGTTGCCTGGTAGAATGCCACTCAAATCTTCCAACTCTTCCCTCTAGAAATTTCTTTTCCCTGTTGACTGTCCAGACCCAGTTTTCCTTATCAGCACAAGAAGTGGCGGAGCTGCTCTTTCCAACATCAAAGAGAGAGAAGGGAACTATTTAAAAGCAACCCAGGCATAAAAAACACATCTTGGGCTGGTGTGATCAGAGGCTGCCTGCCTGCCACAGCCCTGCTGGGAAGGCAAGGCAAGGCAAGGCAAGGCAAGGCAAGGCAAGGCAAGGGTGCTTTGTCATCATGGCACTGTGGGAGGTCAGCTGGTCGAATACTTCAACAAGAGTTGATGGTACCAGAAGATCAGACAGAGGGACAAATAAGACTTACCAGTTCTATCTGGTCAATTTTTTTCACAACAGTAAGCAGGAAGGTTGTTTTGTAAAGGGCAGGAAATTAAATTTTTTATCCTTTGACCCGCTGTCTTGTAGATTTCTGGCAGTGAAATGAGATGCAAGGGAGTAACCGTGACAGAAAAGTGGAATGATACAATGGCTTTGAGACTCACAAACTCTGTATTTAGTGTTGTAAACTCTGTATTTAGTGCTTAGTTTAGTGCTTTCAGCCTTAGCCAGAGCAGGACAGAAAACTCCTTGCAGAAGTGATCTGCATATTGTGAATTGGATTGTAGGTGAAAGTGAAGTCAAACTTACAAGCCCAGAATTGTTTAGGTTGGAAAAGACCTTTAAGATCATCCAGTCCAGCCTCTAAGTCAGCACTGCCAAGTCCACCACCCAACCACGTCCCTAAGGGACACATGTTCATGTTTTTGGAACACTTCCAGGGCTGGTGACTCCACCACTGCCCTGAGCAGCCTGTTCCAATGCTTGACAACCTCCCTGGTGAACAAATTTTTCCTAACATCCAATTTAAACCTCCCCTGGTGCAACTTGTGACCATTTTCTCTCACTCTGTCACTGGTTACTTTGGGCATCCCGTGAGCAGTGTAAGGTGGCAAACTGATCTCCTTTGCTGTGGAGGTGTATTGGGAAGAATCACTGCAGAGGGGGTTGGGAACTTCACTGCTGTGCCCATGATTTTTGTGATAAAAAAAGGATCAGATTTTGCCCAAGGTTTTTTGTTTTGTGGGGATTTTTCTCTTGTTTGTTTGGGTTTTTTGTTTTGTTTTCTTTTTTTTTTTTCTAGATATTGCCTTGTAGGATTCCTAATATCAAATGAATCACCATGAAAAGTTTGAGTTGCTGCAGCTGTTACCTAAGTTACACCATAAAACACTGCAACCTCACCCCAGTTCTGTCCCTTGCTGATTTCTGCTCACGTCACTGGCATTTTTCTCCTGGTGTCAGAGTGGCTGAAGGGATTCAGGGGAAGAAAGCTGCTCAATAAAGAAGCAAATCCAGGCAGGATGTTTCAGATATGATGGACTTCTCTGGGGAGGAAAGCCAAGGCTGCCAGCACTGTGCCCTGACAGTCCCAGTGGTACAGCACAGGCTTGGGGGTGATTTTCTCTGAGGTGGGTGAAACCTCTTTGGAAGTGAGATGTTTAATCAGCACCTTTAATGTGAGGCAATGTCACAGATGCTTAAGCAGGAGCTTGTATTCATAAAAGCAAATGTGAAATTACTCAGGAGTGCCAGCAGCTTGGGAGGAGATTTGCAGAGCATGGTACAGGAGGGAGGACGAGTGGGTGATGAGAAGCAGCAATTCAGGTAGTGAAGAAAGCTTTAATGTCTCCTGCCATCCTGTGTGCCTCTGAGACTGGGCTTTGGGACGCAGTGCTGGCTGAGCAGGAAGCAGTGAGGTTCTTTGTGCTTGCTGGTTCATCCTACACTCAGCAGAGATGTGCTCTGGATGTCTCTGTGCATCAACGGGGTGACATCAGGGACTGAGCCTCTGCTTCTGCCTTGCACCCCATGCAGGACCCTCAGGTATAGAGCTCTTAAATAAAGAGAGGTCAGGGGTAAGACAGCAGAAGTACCAGCTTTTTAAGGAGAATTGTGAGCCAGGCAAGGCAGAGCATGAACTAGAAAAGGTCACAAACTTGGGGGTGGTTAAAAAGGATTTAAAGCCCAGAGACTTTGCCAAAGGAGATAAAATCAGGTCTCTGTCAAGAGGATCCTGTTTTCCTTGAAACTCAAAACATCTGGGCAGCATCTTTCCAATGACCAGCAAATGCTCAACATATTGGGAGCCCACCAGCAAATCCCACCTTTTGAAACAGCAAACCAGCTCAAAAGAATGAACACAACCTGCTACAGATCTTTTCCCATGGATCAGAGGAAAGCATGGATATCGAATTTGCAGGGCAGCCCTGATAAGGGGAGAGAAATGATGCATCTGACTCCATCTTATCAGAAGGTTAATTAATTACTTTATTATACCATATTGTTCTATATTATATTTTACTATGTTACATTGCATCTAAACTGAATCTGCCAAGCACTCAACTCTGCTCACACTGCCCAGAATCTTGTGGCTGTCCACCGACAGTCCCAACACACTTGGCCCTGACAGGCCAAGGAAACAAAACACCATCACTTTGGGTAAATAATCTCCATATTGCATTCTACTTTGGCACAAACACAGGCCCAGCAAATGATAAGAATTGTTTTTCCTTTCTCTGAGGTTCAGAGAATGTGAATCTCAGAAATATTCTTGGGAAGAATTGTGCCTTGCTTTTCTCTGTGAAGAGAAACAGGGCTACACATGGAAATATTGGCTAACCTGGGACTTACAGATATGCAGGGCAGCACAGGAGGCAAAAATCCATCATGAGAAAAAGACTCAGTGTGACCCAGGGGCTGGGCAATGCAGTTGGTCCAGTTGGTGTCATTGTGACATTCACAGCAGCTCTGTTGGGCTGGAGAAGACTTTGGGTTGGAAAGGTGTGGTGTTTGTGAGGGTCCCCAGGACGAGGTGAGAGATGAGAATCTGACTCCATATTCTCAGAAGGCTGATATATTATATTATATTATATTATATTATATTATATTATATTATATTATATTATATTTATATATTATATTATATTATATTATATTATATTATATTATATTATATTATATTATATATATTATATTATATTTTAAAACTATACTAAAGAAAAAGAAGGATACAGACAGAAGGCTTAACAAGAATGATCATGAAAGCGCGTGACTGACTCCTCAGAGTCCAACACAGCTGATGGGGATTGGTCATTAAGTAAAAACAATTCCCATGCTGGGTAAACAATCTCCAGATCACATTCCAGAGCAGCAAAACATGGAGAAGCTGAGGCTTCTCATCTTCCCAGGAGAAGAAATCCTGGCAAAGGGATTTTTCAGAAAATATCACGGTGGCAGAAAGGACCTCCAGCAATTGGAAGTCAGGTCATGTTTCCTTCAGCTTCTCCCCACTCCCCTTTGGGTAAAGCAGGATGTCCCAGAGTTTGGAGGAAGGACAGCAGGAGGTATTTATTTCCATTTTCTTACTCTGACCTTTGCTAGAAAGCAAGAGGTTGGTGAAGCATGAGCTCTCTGTGCAGCTGGGTTTAATATGCATGAGGAAAAAATTGATCCTCAGCTGCCTTGTGACATTATGGGATTCTGAGTAAAAGTCATAAATCCAGCCTGCAGGACCAGGGAAATAAGTGATTATAGAAAAAAAAAAAAAAAAGAGGGAGGCAGTTCTGTCAACTGCAGGCACAATGGAAAAACTGGGAAGAAAAAGGGCTACCGCAAATGAAATACCATCCAGGAAAAATTAAAAATTTAATTAAAAACTGAAATTGCTCCTCAATTCTCTGAAAGATGGACACTGAAATCAAGGAGCTGATGGTGGTGGGAGAAATATAATCTCTCTACATCTCATTTCCATCTGTGTGGGTTAACAACAACAGGAATTTGGTTCCTTTCATAATCAGATGTGTGCTGGGTCCCAGCTGAACCATCTCTGAGATGAGCTGAGCTGTGGAGGTCAGTGATCAGATCCCACAGACAGCCACCTCTGTGGTGTCCACAGGTGATATGAGGGACAGGTCTGCCACTCCAAAAGATTTGGGGATTCAGCAAGAACCCTGGCCCTGCAAAGTGGTTGGGAAAGTCCTCTCTGGGGATTTCCTTCAGGACAATATGGGAGGTTTGAGAGGTGCCCTGAAGGTTTGTCTGTGGCATTTGCATTTTGAGATGGGGCCTGGCTGCTCTGCAGGGAAGTTTTTTGCAGAAGAAGATGCAAGAGCCTGAAGCTGCATTTTGGGAAGAGAGGATGTGCTTGGATCTGTGTGTTTATGAGGCAGGGCGGGGATCATGAACTCAGTGTTGATTGTGGGTGAAATCAGATTGGTGGGAGAAGAAATGGGGTAAGGATGAAGCTGAGCTCCCACTGTTACCATCAAACATTTGAAATGTTGCCCAGCACCTGCTAAGGATCCTCAGGTCCAAGACACATTTTTATCAGAATTTGGGAGATGCTCTTTGATGTGGATACAGCTTTGTTCAATACAAGTTGTACTGTGCTGGTTCAGGCAAAAAAAAAAAAAGTGATACTGGGGGGAAGCAGATGGCAGCAAACAAAATTAAGTCACTTTTAAGATTCTTATCAATTAGCACAGACATATAACTCCCTGGAGGCTGTACCAGGCTGGGTTTTGGTTTTTCTGTATTAAAATTTTTAACATTGCAAGTAGAAGTTAATCCAGAGGATGAGGAGAAACTGCCTTTGGAGCAGAACAAAGCCTGCAGCACCTTGAAATGATGGCTCTGAGCCTGTGCATTGTTCCTGGCACATTTGGGAAGCTCGTGGAGAAAGCATAACAAAGCATGCCTATTGAATTTCAAATAAATATAAAGCACCTAAATCCTTCTCAATTTATTCATTGAAAATATCTTCTACCTTTTCTGCATATTGAACCCTCTACAAAACCTAGTTACAGAAACACTAGTTGGGAGTAACTGCATTTGCCCGTTGGATGCTTTGATGTGCAGGATTTGAGGGCTTTGGAGGGGATTGAGTAAGCATCTCAGCATGCAAAACCAGCACAAATTTACCTGTCAGGATCATCTGAGAGGCAATGCAAATAGAAATTTCGATAGAGAGATAACAGTGACACTAAGGCAGTCACAGATCCAATGGGTATAATCCAAAAGTATTCCCCAAAGTGGAGATTTCAGCTCCAGTGGTGGGTATTTTTTAAATGATCACTGCCTCCTTCGTTTAACAAACGAGACTTTTATTCCCTTCATTGATTTTACATGGGCAGAGAGTGATAGGACAAGGAGGGGATGGGTTTTAAACAAAAGAGAAGAGATTTAGGTGAGATGTTCAGAAGAAATTCTTCATTCAGAGGGTGGTAAGTCACTGGTTTCCCAGAGAAGCTGTGGATGCCCCATTCCTGGCAGTGTTCAAGAGCAGCCTGGATGGGGCTCTGAGCACCCTGGGATAGTGGAAGGTGTCCCTGCCCACAGCAGAGGTGCTGGAAATGGTCTGAAGTTCCTTCCAACCCAAGCCATTCTGTGATTCCACATTTTCATCTGTAATTAGCATTTTTTAAATCCTTCTCAAGCCATATATTGTGTTCCCAGTTCTTGAAAGGCCATGTGTCCATGCTCTCCTGGGTGAGTTTGATTCTTGCATCAGGACAGATGAAAACATTCACAGCCAGAAGCATCCTCTAGCCCTTCACTGGCTGTAAGCTTGAAATTTGGCTTGTTTTCCCAAATTAAACTTCCCTGCTTTTCAATGGCTCCTTCACTTTGCAAACAGTTGAATTTGGAACCCCAAGGTCCAGATAAAAACCCATCTGCACATCACCAGGCTGCAAGCACACAGCTGGTTTCTATTATTTACAAGTGTCAATATTTCTAAACCACAAAGTGAGGAGCTCCCAGGGCAGCTGGGCAGTGCTGCATGGGAGCAGTAATGGGCATTACCATATATCTTCTTCTGAGGTTTATGTACTTTGCACTGCTTTCAAGGCAGCCCTCCTGTAAAAAAAAAAGAAAAACAGATTTGGGGAATCGAAGTTGTTCTTTGAACAAAAATGTTCTGAAAGAGCCATTCAGAAGAGAGGAGTTAAATGCTGCACTGGGTTTCTGAAGTGCTGGGAATATTCTCAGGCACTGCTTCATATGACAGGTTAAAAAAAGGTATTATTTGAAGTATAGTTGGTTAAAATTATGAATGTTCAGCACTATGAAATACCCCCCAGCCAATCTTATCCAAGGTTTTTTCATAAAAGCTTTTCACATAACAGGCAGAGCCTGCCTTGGTATCTTCAGTAGCTGCTTTTAAATTGCCTGCAAACTGTGAACAAAGTGGAGACAGCATGTGAAAACCCACACATTCCTTACTACAGAGGATTTCATACCTTTTCTGTCAAAAGATAACTACTACTATGAGCAGTTCTGGACAAGAAATCACAGCCCTGAAGCAAGCAGTGGGATACCAGGACAAGTTGAGTGTAATGTGTGGAGTGATCTCACTTTGTGACACTGATCCCACCTCTCAAAAATGCTTTGTAGGGACTGACTGGACCTGTGAAAGGGCTGTTGTGGTGTGGAGGGGCTGTTTCTTGTGGCTCCCACCCTTTCAAGGTGGTCTCAGCAATCCCCTCTTGCAGTGAAACCTCTCATTCTCCAGGTGGGCAAGAGAAGTGGGACCCTTGCTGTGTAATGTGCCATTTGCAAACAGGAATAACACTGAGATTCAAAGGAAAAAAAGGGAAAAAAAAAGCTCCATTTGCCTCGAGCTTGTGTATGTGGACTGAAAATACACAAGCAAGTGTCCTGGGTTGACTATATGACATTTTATCCCAAATTGTCTGTTCTGTTTATGCTGAATAATAAGTTTTGCACCTTTAAGATTTGTTCCAGAGAGTGAAGGGGGGAGAGAAGAAGCAGCAATTTGTTTTCACACACTGCACTCACTCCTACACATTCCTGCTCCTGGACTGTGTCGTCTGAGGATGAACAGACAGCGGGACAGAGCTCTCCTTTGTTTTAGTTAGTTTTAGCTACCTGAGGCAAAGAAGTTCCCTGGACTGTGGGGTTTTTTTCCCTTTTCTTTGGACCTTGTGAAAAATTTGTATTTTATGATTGGCTTTTTGCAAATATTAAAATGAATATTATATGTGTTGTATTAGAAAGTAATGCTGTATTAATTCTCTTAAGTAGCATGTTAAATATAGTTTTAGGTTATAACAAAATGTTAAAATAGAAACTATGCCATGTAGGATACTTTTTTTAAAGAAAGGGCTTGCAGTGACATAGCAGCCACAGGACACCTAAATCTATCAGAGAAAGAGAATTTATTGCTCTCTTATCAGGAGAAAATAACTTCTTCCTGCCTTGCTCAGGACTGGAGACGCCATCAGGATTCAGAGGAGGAAGCTGACACTGACCAGACAGAATCCTGTGTTTGAATGGAATTTATGCATCATGTATGAGATGTATGAATATGCAACAGGTTATTGTTTTTAAGGGTTAATCCTCTGTTAATGTGGGTCCTTTTTCGGGCTTATGTTGCCCAGAAAAAGGTACCCAGACTGTTCATAACTCTTTGTCTCTATTGTCTCATATTGTCCTAATTCAAATTGTCCAAATTATTATTACTCTAATTATATTAATATTTTTATAACAATTTTTTATTACTATTAAACTTTTAAAAATTTAAAAACAAGTGATTGGCGTTTTTCACAGACCTGTTTGAACCTGCTCTGGACTGAACACCAGCAGAGCACCGGCAGCTCCACCTGTGGCCACCAGGCCGGGCCTGGGCCAGGACATTTCCAGTGCCAGAGGGACTGATCAGAGACTGAGTGAGCTGACCTGACACCCAGGAAGGGGACTCTGCTCCAGTTTGCACTGCTTGGTCGTGTTTGTGTTAAAACTGATTTGTTAGCCCATTTTTCTTTTTTAAAACGACATTTTTCACATGAATGGGGATAAAATCCCAGTAAATATTATGGCCCCAGAATTGCTGGTGTGTGTTGGGAATTGCTGCTGAGAAAAGGCAAAGCAGAGTCCCATTCCTGGGCAGTCCTGTAAGAACAGGCTGGATGAGAACAAAACACTATGTTGTGTTTTGGGCTATATTTTGCCAAAAAGTTGATCCTAAGACAGCACCAAGGGCACGGGACCTACAGATGATCCAGTCCAACTGCCTGACCCTTTCAGGGCTCATTAGTTTGAAGGAAATTGTTGAAGGCATTGTCCAAATGCCTCTTAAACACTGACAGGTGGGAAGTGGCCATCTCTTTACCAGCCTGCTCAGGTGCCCAACCACCCTCTCTGCACAGAAATCCTTCCCAAGTCTCGGGTCGGCTGTTTTGTTCTCTGCCCCGAGATGTGTGGGGTGGTTCTGCGGCAGCCCGCGCTCTGAAGAACGAGTCTGGACTCTTCGCTTTTCGGTCTTCAGGTTGTTTATTATTTCTTACCTACAAAATTTTCTCTCTGCCCAGCCGAGGCCCGCTCAGCACAGCAGCCACAAGCACTCTCACCGCCCCCAAGGCCGTGTCGTATTTTTATACTACAAACTACGTACATCATATTTACTTTTAATTCCCAATACCTATCACCTGTGTTAGACAGTGCACTCCTATCCTAAACCAATCCCCAAGTGCCAACATCACAGCAGAAAATGGAGAACAAGAAGAAGAAGGAAGAAGGACTAGACATGCCCTGATTCCTCCATCTTGTCCCCATAACTCCTACACCAAAAGTCCAAAAATCTACGTTTTCACCCTGTGAATACTTTGTTATTACACCATTCAAACCTGTGTGGCTTTCTCATCCCCATGCCAAGCTGGCAGTTTGTTAGAAGGATCAAAGTCAAGCCACCAGGTGTTCCGGGCAGCATGCCAGGGTCTCCGAGCCCCCCAACGGGGCCCTCGGCAACTCTGGGCATCCGGAGGGATGTGCTGAGTTCCCAAACCCAACATCTACTGCACTTCTCAGGACCCACAGCCAAAGGTCACACTTTTCACACAAGAGTAAGTTATAAACCAGTGTCCTCTGTCCTGCACCAGAGGTACTCTGCCCCTCGTTCCTCTTCATCCTCTTCATCATCTGCAGACTCCAATTAATGCACTTGCATAACTCCAAGGTTGCTGGTCTCCTCACAGGGACCTGGAAGTAGCCTTGCCATTTGTCTAAAACATTGCAGTGGTGGTCTGAAAGTTCACATTACGAAAGAAAAAAAGGAGAAATGGAGATTTTGAAATGTTCCGTAGCTCCACTACTGCTCCACTTCTCGCTCAGATTGTAACCAGAACCAACCCAGCTGTATTTGGGTGGCTCAGACTGACTTTCTAAGGTGACTTCCCTGACTATTCAACCAAATAATTTGGTTCTTTAATTTCAATCTGATTATCAGCATTCTAAATGCCTCAAATGGTTGCTTATTGCTGTTAATTTTAGAGCATGATAAGTCAAGAAAGAAGAAACTTTTAGCATTAAAAACAACTACTTTAGGGGAAAGTCAGCAGAAATGTACCCTGGAGTATTTCTTTGGTGTTTAATTTTTCTGAAATATGCTGTGGAATTAGAATGCATGAAAAAATGCAAATGGGTTCACTTGGAGATAAAATAATTGCCAATATATTGGGGAAAATGGTATAGACAGGATCTCCTAAATGGAAAACGCTTCTTGATGAAGATTTTATATTGGAACAGGAAAGGAGACCTGGAGACCCAGACTAAAACAGCAACTCACTGCTTAACTGAAGAAAAGCATTCTTTTTGTAGATGTAGTGTATAAAAACAGACTTCCCAATATCTGATGTCTCTATTTTCATTGGTGCTTGTTAGGCATCAGTGATCACTTTATATCTGCAGTATAGAGGAAAAATGCAATTGAAAATGCCAAGAAATTATGTTCTAGATACTTTATTATTTGTAAAAGTAATTAGAAGTCTACATTTGGTCTGATTTAGATCTGATAATGACCTAAGTGAATGCTGCTGAATATTTCCAGATATGGAAAATGAATCTGTGAAGTTCATGCTTCTTCAGGGACAGTCTGGGAACATAGCACACATTCATCTTGGCTTTTCCCCTAATTTAAACAAAAAAACCATTTCAGATCAAGATACTTTCTTGCTTTCACATAAAATTCAGCTTCTGGTTCCTTTACTGTGTGCATAACTTACCTAATATCTGATGCATGAGATTTATAATTTTTGTCTCTTTTCTGACTAGTGACAGCTTCTGGCAGTCTGAACCAGCCACGTAGATCCTGCATGCAGTTACAACTGTGGCCACCAGCCAGATCTCCAGGCACATTCCCAGTGTCCAGGCAGGTCCATGACCAAGCCATGGCAAGGTGAGGGTCAGCCTGGGATAATAGCCATGGTTGGAGAGGAAACTGCAGATCCTGTGTCCCTCACTGAGCCCCTGGCCAGGGAAAAGCTGAGGGTTTACAAAAATCTCCCAGAAAAACTCGTATTTCCTGGTGTCCAGATATTGAGGCCACACCTGCTGCTGCTTCCTCAGGACAGTAGCTCTTCCAAAGGAATTGTAACTTTTTCCAAACCTTCATTTTTCTCTCTCATTTGTTTTATCTTTAGCACATTTCTTAGTGAATTTTATGACTTCATGACCAGAAAGACCCCACAACTGGCGAGGTCCAGGAGCATCTCAGATCCACCTCCTTGGTTATGAATTCAGCCTGGTACCAGGAAGCAGCTAAGGGGGGAAAGAGGTGGTCCCTGTTATCTCAATCGATAGTTTCTATCTTTTTTTTTTTTACTTAATTTTTTTTGGTAAATCAGCGAGTTGACCTGCCAGTTTTCATCCATATCCCAGGTAGTTACTGACTCTAACAGGGCACTTTGGATTAATCCAACCAGACAGGCATCCTTTGGGTAATTTTTGGGAAGTGCAGCCAAGGCTCAGTGATCAATTGTTCTAAATGGAGAGCAAGCTGTAAACAAGTTTCCTTGGCTCCTGCTCTGCAATGAGCATCTCCAAATCTTTGAGTTGTATTTTTTTTCTGGTAATTTTCTTAAGCATAGCTAAATTTTGGCAGCAATCTGCATTCTGACATCTGGATTTAGATCAGTATCACTTCTGTAACTTTCCTACCAGGATGATGAGGACAGTTTGAGGACCAAGGAGGATTTGTTCTAGGCCTTGAAGTGATGTTCCAAGGGTGGGTGAGATCCTGGAAGTCTCCAGGTCTTTAATACAAGGCTCAAGCACTGCTCAAATCCAAATACTGGTGTAAGGTGTTTTTTTTTTTTTCCCTGCAATTAACATGCCTCTAGGCACTTCTTGTACTCACTGCAGTTCTCTCAGTGCCTATCATTGACCATTTGGGTCAAGATAGTGGCTTACTGTGGGGGTTTTTTCGGATTAGCAGGCTGGGAGTCTGAGGCTGCATTAATGTGCATGTCAGCATCTCAGATTTTGGCTGCAGGGCAGTAATTCTTAAACATGAGGAAGAGGGGGATCGAAGTATTTGAGGCAGCTGAATTCAGAACTCAGGCAGAAGCTGGAGAAATAATCCCAGATCTCTGAGTGACTGTTGGCACCATCCCACAAGGTGCCCTCTAATTATCATTTCTATAAGTTTCCACCCTTGTTTTGTTCAGCAGCCTCAGGTCTTCTGCTATTTCTGGACAGAATCTTTCAAAAAAAAAACCCCAGATTTTTGCTTCCAAGTAATGGTAAGCTCTTGTAAATGGTAAGTAATTGGTTAGCTCTTCCCACAGTTAACAGCTTTGGAAAAATTTAGCTTCTTTGTATGTGGCTGAATTTCACTTTGGCCCCTGCTGAGGAGGGTCCCTACTGTCCAAGTGTCCATGTGAGACAGGAAACAGGAGGATGGAAAGCAGGCAGTGGGAGACGCTCTGGTCCATGGTTTCCTACAGGAAAGTGATGGAAAGAGCCTCATGAAGCTCCAGTGAGTTCCTCAGGAAGGAGATTTTTTCCTCTTCCCACTTCATCTCCTGTCATGTGAACATGGCTTCCAAACCACAGCACAGCAGTGAATCACCCATTCAAACCCAGATCCTGTGGCACGCAAACAGTCATGGGAGACACACCAGGGAGGGCAATACAGGTGTCAGGAGGCAGGGAATGTGCTGCTCCATGGTGCTACAATTGAGCATTACTTGCTGGGATGAAGTCGTGAGTTCAGTGATTCCACTTTGTATAATTTGAGGAGATGTAAAACAGTTCAACACTACCACAACAGCACAAGCGCTGTGATTTGTCTCCATACCAAGCCTTCAGCTCGTGTCCCACTGAAACCCAGCACCAGCCCAGAGCAGCAACAAACTCAGCACTGAGCTCTGAATTCACAGAATTCCCAGAATGACCAGGTTGGAAGAGACCTTAAAGATCACCAAGTCCAACACATCCCCAACACCCCAACTAAACCCTGGCACCCAGCGCCACATCCAGGCTTTTATAAACACATCCAGGGATGGTGACTCCATCACCTCCCTGGGCAGCCATTCCAGAACTTTATCACTATTTCCATAAAAAACTTTTTCCTAATATCCAACCTGTATTTCCCTTGGTGCAGCCTGAGGCTGTGTGCTCTGGTTGTGTCAGTGCTGCTGGAGAAAGAGCCCAGCCCCAGCTGAGCACAGGAACCTTTCAGGAGCTGCAGAGAGTGATGAGGGCACCCCTGAGTCTCCTTTTCTCCAGGCTGAGCACCCCCAGCTCCCTCAGGGGTTCCTCACAGGGTTTGTGTTCCCAGCCCCTCTCCAGCCTCGTTTCCTCCTCTGGATGCGCTTGAGGGTCCCAAGGTCCTTCCCAAACTCAGGGGCCACAACCGGACACACTCAAGGTGTGACCTCACCAGAGTTCTGAACTCAGAACCTTAACTAAAACTGCTTCAAACTCACTTAACCTCTCAAACTTTTCTCCTGAGAAAGTCTCCTTTCTTGAGCCTGCTCAGTTGTGGTGACTTCTTTTCCATTCAGCCCAAAGGTGATGTCCTGAAGGCTCTTGCTCAAGCAATGCCCAAAGTTGTTTTACCTGCTGCTCTGACTGCCCACTCAGGACTGTTTCCTTGTCCCAGCACTTTTCCAGTTGGACTCACAAAATGGCAGGAGATGTTTTTTGCACCCATATCTCTGATATCTGGAGAATGCTTTGAAATCTCAGAGAAATTTAAGAAATTCAATTAGACATTTCCTTTCTAAGATGCTTTGAAAATATGAGTCCAAGTGTTCAGGTCCCTTCAAATTCTGTTTTCTGCTACTTTTTGAAAACGTAAATACTGAGCTCAGAACAACTTTCTAGTGTTCCCATCGCTGCTGCCAATATTTCTTTTTATGTTGATTTAGCCTCAGAAAGCAGAAGACCATTCCAGGAGCTCTGACTACATTTCTCTGACTTTTCACAGCCCAGCATTTTGTGGTGTGCTGATTTCAAGGGAGTCTGGCACAGCACCTGACCAAAGCTCTCACGTCTCCTCCACCATTCACCATGACAATCTTGCAGGGCTACCTGCAGAGCTGTGCCCCCTCACAATGTATATTTGGGTCTAAAACAAATGTTTCCAAGCTTGCACGAGGAGCTCCTACATCTCTAAGCATTCAGGTGCCCTGGCATTCAGACTCACTCACTCTGTGTCTGCGGTTTCTTTCTGAAGTGTGAGTAGGACCAGGTTCCACCAGGGTGAGCGTCCAAGGTGGGATCATGCACTGACAAGTTATTTGCATCCCACAAAGCCACCACTTCCCTCCCTGGGATAGAGTCATTGCCCTTCTCTGTGTTTCAAGGGGCAAATCTTGTCAACCCTTACAGCTTCTCACTTTTTTTCTGCCTACTGCCAACTTTTGCCATTTTCCCCCACTTTAAAAGGCTTTGGGGATGAGTGGGTTCCAAAAGAATATGTACAATAAAATGTGGAATGATGACCCCAGAGCAGGCCATGGAGTAGGAGTGTGGGACCAGCCATGCTCAGAGCTCTTCTTGTTTTGGTGTTTTGTTTCAGCCAAACAGTGCTTTCCATGCAGATGATGCAACATAGGTAACTGTGATGGTGTTCACAGGGTTCCAGGATGAGGGAAGATATGAGGATCTGACTCCATGTTTCAGAAGGCTGATTTATTATTTTATGATATATATATTATTAAAACTATACTATTAAAAGAATAGAAGAAAGGATTTCATCAGAAGGCTTGAAAGGAAAGGAAAGAATGGAATGATAATAAAATCTTGTGACTGACCAGAGTCCGAGACAGCTGGACTGTGATTGGCCATTAATTAGAAACAACCACATGAGACCAATCACTGATCCACCTGTTGCATTCCACAGCAGCAGATAACTATTGTTGACATTCTGTTTCTGAGGCCTCTCATCTTCTTAGGAGAAAAAATCCTAATGAAAAGATTTTTCATAAAATATGTCTGTGACGACTAACGTGCAAAAATTGTCTTCAGAAATACAAAAGGTCATCTGATAAGTGAGTCAAAAGAGGACAATTCATATTCTGTAAGTCTGCAGAGCTTGCTGGAGCATCACTTCCAACTTCCAAAGCACAGGACAGAAAACATCCTGCAAGAGTGACCCTGCCCTGCAGCAGATGTCACTGCTTAATGTCAGTGTGTGCTCCAGAGAGGCACAGAGTGCCACTGTGACCTTTGGGCAGCAGGAACTCACCTCTTCCATCACTCTGTGGTGTTGCTGTGCACCTTTCCTGCTGGTCTGACTCAAGGACAGGTGAGAGGCAGCTCCCAGGGGAGCTCCCAGCTCTCACTTTGTGGAAACCTGAGCTGCAAATGCCAGGAGTGTTTTGTTCTCCGGCACTGCCAGTCCCACCCTGCTCACCAGAAACTGTCTGCACTGAGAGCTCTGCCTCTCAGCCTTTCTTTCATCTTGAACCTCCCATAAATCCTTTTGGAATCTGCAGCTGGGGAGCAGCAAAAAACCCGAGCTGGGATCACAGCCCTTTGGAGGGAAGGATTTTACAACAGGTAGTAAAAGATAAAGGGGATGGGGTGTGTGTGCACAGATCAAAGGCAAGATCCACGCTGCCTGTCTGCGTGCCTTGGGCATCTATCTGCAATGCTTAAACATGGGCTGGTGCCTGGGATTTTCTGGGGTATCCATGTCTGGTTCAGCAGCAGTGGAAGGGAGCTCAGGGGAGCAGCCCACATCAATGGCCAGAGGGGAACAGCAGAGCCTCCAGGAACCTTCTGAAGAGCAAGTCATGGCCAGAAACCTGTCACTTGGAGCTACATATAAATATTTTATGTATTAACCCCGTGGAAAGTGAGAAACAACCTCTGCCCTCTTTCAGCAGCATTCCCAAGCAAATGCCTGTTCAGCAGCAGCCCAGTGATGTTGGGCACCTCTGTGGGAATGGGGACAGGGATGAGCCAAGGCCAGGCAGGCCTGGGGGCCCATACAGAACCTATGGAGAGGCAGAGGCAGGGTGGCACTGCAAGAACAGCACCAACCCAAAGGACAGTGACATGCTTTCAGAGCACAGCATGGGCAATAGGATGGTCCTTGCTCAAGCCAGGCATCTTCTACCTTCTTGCAGTGCAGAATTGTTTGGGAATAACCTGACAATAATTAAGAAATCCAAAGTGCTGCCAAGAGAACAACATTATCTGGGTGGGTGACTTCCTGCTGTTTGCCTGAAGGATTTTGGAAAACCAAGTAAGAACCAGATGGGACCTGTTTAAAACTCATCAATAACAGGTATGTTTTAAAGTGCTGTTCATGAGCCAGGTGCATCCATATTTCACTTCTTGAGCACATTCTCAAAAATCCAGCTGGTGATTCCAACATCCATTTCCACTGAATATCGAAGGGCTAAAAAGCAGTGGCTCTGGCATCTTTAGTGTGGGTGCTTTTGGCATGAAACTGTGGGTTAGAAGTTCAGCCTGATGCTTTGTCTCCAGGATTGAAAATCAGTGTAACACTTGCAGTTGCCAGTGGAAAAGCTTTTGGTGTGTAACACCTGACTGTAAGAGCATGATTTCCTTTGGAGACCACAGGAGCCAGCACTTGAAACAGCATCAGTATTTTTGCCTTTGGACGTTCATGTTCTTATTTGCAAAGAACGGCCAGTAGTCAAAGAAACAGTGTTTCTTTGTAAACCTGTTAAAAACCAGTACTTCTTTGTAAACCTGTTAAAAAACCATACATTCCCCATTTTCTGGCAATGTAGCTGTAGTAGATCTGCTATTGTACATGGATTTCATGAACCAGCTCCAAGGAGGTATTTGGGTAATGAGTTATTGAGCTAAAGAAGAAAGTCCCACTGTGCTCTCTCATTTCACCAAATATAAAGAAACCCACATAATTAATTCCTAAGCTTTTCTCAGAACTGTGGTTTATAGCATCTAAGTCTCATCTTAAATGAAGAGATGCTTTTATTTCCCAGACCCTCTCACTAACAGGCTGTGGAGTGATTTTCACACCTGGATTATCCTCAAGTGATAACCCCTGTTCCCACACCTGGGCTCTGCCTCTTTGCAAAGCCCATTTTAACTGTCTCAAGCAGAAGCACCAAGCAACAAGAACAGCACAGGGCTGCCAAAAACTCTTCCTGTCTGACCAGCTCTTCCTTCACTTCCAGGAGCCAGTAGGGGAGTGAGTGAGTGAAGGTGCCCCACAGCTTCCAGGCACATGGGGCTGCCTCCTTGGCACTGCACGGGGGTGTTTGGGCATTTTGGATCCACACAGGGCATGTGGAGGAAGAGGAGTCCAAGTACAGAGCAGCAAACTGGCAGCTTGTCACCTCCCGGCCAGATGAGCAGACACTGCAGAGATGTGCTGCCACATCAGCCACAGCTGCACGTCACTGTCTGTCACCTCCACACTCCTGACTTCTCTTTAATCCTCAAACCACTGTCTTTTCCCCCGAAATGCCTGTCAAATGAGCGATTGGAGGAGAGATGTTTAAGTTGTCCTTGTTCTTCCTCAGCTTCCCCCCGGCGAGTTAGACACAGACATAACACACCCACACACCACCAAACAACTTCCATGCAACTCACACAGGGTTTTTTTCCTAAAGGAAGAAAAAGAAGAAGGGAAAAAGAGGCTATTGCATGTTTTACTACTTTAAATACTTTTGAGACATGTAGGTACAAGAATTCTCCTGACGATCCCTCAAGGCAGTAAGAAAAAGAAGACAATAACATTTTTTTCTCTATTTAAAAAGAAATATAGAAAAATTTTTCATTAATTCCTAGAACACTGTAAGTCAGAGTAGAGACTACATCCTTGCCTCCCACATGCAATCAGACACGGGAACAATACACTTCATTTAATTGCAGGCAAGGATGTGAATGTGAAGAGATAAAGCTATCTGTCATATTGCAGTCCAAATGAATGAAGCCCCTGCAAGATTTTCCCATTAGTCCAAAGCTAAAGACCACTCAAAAAGGTCCAGTGGTGCCCAGTGACAGGGCCAGAGGAATGGGGGCAAGTGAAAACACAGGTAGCTCCCTCTGAACATCAGGAAATGTTTTCGCTGAGGGTGTCTGAGCACTTGCACAGGTTGCCCAGGGCAGGTGTGGAGTCTCCATCCTTGGGGACACCCAAAAGCCACTTGGACATGGTCCTGGGCAACCACTCTAGGTGGTCCTGCTTGAGCAGGGAGTGAACCAAGTGACTTCCACCCAAGCTCAGCCACTCTGTGAACTCTTGGTCCCATTTCTCAACTCTGTCGCAGTCTCTGCCTATAACATCAACCCTTCATGCATAATGATTAATAAAATAGCACTCATTCCTGAGGGATCAGAGGGATTATCAAAACATTCTGCTAATCTCCTCCAGGAAGAGCTCAGGAATTGTTTTATCTCCTCAAATCACATATAATTAATGCAATAAAAAAAAATTCAACAAGCTCTCAGAATTTTCCTTGGTGAAAATCAATTTACCTTTGATTTACCTTTCCTTTATCCTTGATCAGAGAGAGGCTTTAGTAATTAACATTTTGCTGAGACAGGTTTTTGTCCTTGACATGTTCATGCAGTATTTCTAGTCAAGAGCAAAATAACCAAAAACCAGCTACAATGATGGATGCAGTGTGACCATTTCCCCATCCCTGGAGGTTTTCAAAGCCAGGCTGGATGGGGCATAGTGGAAATTGTCCCTGTCAGTGGCAGGGGGCTTGGAACTAGATGATCCTTAAGGTCTCTTCCAACACAAACCATCCTATGTTTCTGTGATTCTAAAAAGAAATGCATGAGTGATTTTGTGTGTGTGTTTTGTAGGAAAAGTATCTGTTTGTGTTGATATTTTTATGTGTTTGGGGCTTGATTGTTGTGCCCAAAGAGAACATATTTTCCTGGTATGTTTAGATATGTAGTGCTGTATGTTTGGTGGGAAAAACTCAGAGCAATTAATCTGGGAAACTGCTGTGTGTATGTTCCCATGTGTCTTCTGTTCTGCTCTGCTTGGAGAGCAAAGGATCCCACACTCACCTGTGTCTATAAAGTCTCATAAGGACATTTGTGGATAGAAAAGTTGCATCCTGGCCCCATAAAATAAACCAGTCATTCTTCAGAAACAACATCACCCTACAATGTGGATAATTCTGGTTTTCATGTCTTTTTGCTGAAGACACACCCCACTTGGGGCTCCAGCAGCCAGAGCCAGGCTGGGTAGCTGTGCCTTTGCCAGAAGTAGGAGTGTTAGAGGATGTAAAGTTGGATAAAAAAGCAGTCTGGAAATGTGCAGTGCTAATTCTCCTCTGAGGCATCTCAAAATTTAGGGCAATCAGAAGAGGCAGAGGAAGGAGGGCAGTGGATTTTACAGAACCACAGAATATGTTCAGTTGGAAGGGACCCACAAGGATCATCAAGTCCAGCTCCTGGCCTCGCAAAGAACCAACCCAAAGAGTCACACACATACCTGGGAGTGTTGTTCAAACACTTCTTGAGCTCTCTCAGGCTTGGTGTGGTTCAGAGGGCTGTTACAGCAGCTCTACATGGTAAGCAAGAAAGAAGTTTTCCACTTACAAGGGGGCTGTATGAAGCTGAGCATCCAAATGCTGAAACCCATGAACACAGTGCTCATTTTGCACAGTACTGAGACATCTCACAAAGCTGGAGGGGACCTGCTCAGTGACAGAGTGCATTTTTCCTTTCCTTCCACTGTCAGCACTAAGGTTTGCATTATTCAGGTTATTTAGGTGCTTCATTCCCATTCAAATAACAGTTAAAAAAGAAGTCTCTAAGCATCTTAACATCTCTGAGGACTACATCTGGGGACAATAAAAAGGCTGTTGCTCCGTTTCCCCCCTGCATGGCAGCTGGCAGAAGGAAGCGAGTTACAATCCATCTCCCTCTGCCCTGTGCTGCCGCCCTGGAGCAGATCCGAGCACACTCAGCTCACGTCTTGCCGAACCGATCTTGCCGCGGAGGAGCGGGAAGGCAAGCGGGCCAGATGGTGTTTTTGAGTGCCCTCCGCGCTGTGAGGAGCATCACCTCACTGTGCCACGAGCATCACTTCGCTGTGATCACCACGAGCATCACCTCACTGTGCCACGAGCATCACCTCGCTGTGATCACCACGAGCATCACCTCGCTGTGCCAGAGCATCACCTCGCTGTGATCACCACGAGCATCACCTCGCTGTGCCAGAGCATCACCTCGCTGTGATCACCACGAGCATCACCTCGCTGTGCCAGAGCATCACCTCGCTGTGCCAGAGCATCACCGCTGCCCCGGGCGGCCTGGGGCAGGCAGAGCGCTCCGTGTGCCGCCCGCAGCTCCGGCTCCGCTCCTGCGGGACAGAACCAGCGGCTCTCTCTCTGCTCGTCCTTCTTTGTTCCTCCAGAGCCACCTGGTCTCTGCTCTCGGCAGGCTCTGGGCTTGTGCAGGAGCACACGGTCGGTACGAGCAGGGATGGAAGCACAGCGCTCTCCATCTCCCGGTGGCTGCGGGTCCCGCTGCGCTGCACGAGGTGAGCGAGCCTGTGACCGTGTTCACAGGGGTCCGAGGATGAGGGAAGAGACGAGGATCTGACTCCACGTTTCAGAAGGCTGATTGATTATTTTATGATATATATTATATTAAAACTATACTAAAAGAATAGAAGAAAGGATTTCATCAGAAGGCTAGCTAAGAATAGAAGAAGAAAGAATGATAACAAAGGCTTCGGTCTCGGACAGAGAGTCCGAGCCAGCTGACTGTGATTGGCCATTAATTAGAAACAACTCTACGAGACCAATCACAAATGCACCTGTTGCATTCCACAGCAGCAGATAACCATTGTTTACATTTTGTTCCTGAGGCCTCTCAGCTTCTCAGGAGAAAAAATCCTACAGAAAGGATTTTTCATAAAATGTGTCTGTGACACAAGCCCATCCCGAGAACGGGGGGTCCCAAAAGAAACCAATGCCTCTGCCTCAACAGCGGTGGAGAGACTGGGGCTGAGAGAATTCCTGAGACAATTCCTGAGATAATTCCCTCTTCATAAAGTAGGGTCACACCTACTTTATGGTTTTGAAGTGCCCAAGCCCACTACAATTTCAGCGCAGCCCAGCAGCGTTTCATCACCCCATTTAATCTGGAGCTTCATAACCCATTCAGTTTATCAGGTTTATTCAGTTTACCTTCTCCATGGGCCCTTGAGGAGCAGCCCTGATTCTGGGAGCACCACCATGGCTCTACAAAGCTCCACCAAGCTATGGAAGAACTCCTCAGGGCATCTCCAAGAGCAAGAAGGGAGCCAGGAGAAGCGGTGTGCAGTGGGAGCTGCTACCCAGCTGGGACTGCCAGACAGAAGGACAGGGGTCTGAAAAACAGCCCAGCTGCTCCACACCCTGACACACATGTACACATCAGTGTACCCTGAAGGCCAGATGACCAGAGAGAGGCAGGAGGTGCTGCCTTGCACCTCATGCTGGGGAATCCAGGACACAATCCCTGCAGGACAGTCACCTGTGGGAAGGTGATGTAGTGGGTATGTGGTGTCGTGGAGATGTGTGAGTAACAGTGGTGGACAAGCTGATCTGATGAGCAGCAGCAGATTTGCTGTCAAATAAATTTCAAGTTTTTGGAAGTTATTTGCTATGCTCTGCATGCAAGCACTGGCCAATTTGATGGTTTCAGAAAGAATTTATAGGGTTTATGCTACTTCCAGTGTTCTCCAGGTGCCGTAAATGCTCACTTTAATAAGAAACAGCCCTGACACTCATTTTGGTTGGCAACTATTAACAGCTTATAAAGTAGCCTGGGGGCCTTAGTCAGAGTAACGTGCTCTGAGATCCCCTGTAAGGCCAAGGTTTGTGCTGCAAAGCTGCAGGAAGCAGAGGAGCTGCATCACCTCTCCTCAGCATCTACCTGCCTCCTTTTTAAACTCTCAGAAAAGCTTAATTACTTAATACCATGGGTTCTCAGTTTCTTTTTGCATTCAAATTCCAGATACTGAGTAACCCCTTGGGCCAGCAAGTGTGCTTGCACTTTGCATCTGCTGTCTGTTTAATATTCACCCCAGCGCTGTGACGGGCGGGTGGAAGGTCCAAGGCACGCAGCAGGAGCATCCTGCCTTAGTGCACCTGGAAACTTTGGCATCAGGTGAGCAGCTGAGGAGAGAAAAAACATCACAGAACTGCAGCTCCCAGGCAATTGTGAGAGAGGCTCCATATGCTCCAGTGCCCACCGAAAGAGCCATTTGGCAACACATCAAAATGATTCCTCCCCCCTCCTCAAAGGCAGGTCTCCACTCAAACTGTGAAAATACGTGACCATGGCTCTGCTTTTCCCCTCTAAAGTCTGCCTGACAGCAGCACAGGTAGCTTGTGGGACAGGATATCAGGCTGTTAGCAGATCTAGAAGGCGATCACATTAATCTTCACCATGGTCTATGTGACACAGGCTCTTTTGGATTGGAACAGCCCTGCTTGGTCTACTGCAGAGGCAGCACCCTGAGCAATGTGTGAACAGTTTCCTGATAGCCAGAGCTCCAGAATAGCACCACAGGGGAGCAGTGAAAAGGTGGGACATGTGATGGACTTTAGCAAGGTGAACCTGACCAGACATGGTTTAAGCTTTGGAACTGCCCAGCCCAGTGTCTTGTGAAGAACCAGGTGATCCAAACATCGAATTGGGCAAGAAGAAGCAGATCCTGGGGCTCTGTGGCACCTCAGCTATTGGTTTGGCAACCTGAGCCCAGAGACAAGGAGGTCTTCTTCACCAGCAGAGATGCTAATTTTGAAAGGCTGCCCTCCTCTGTTCCAGCAACTGAGGCTGGTGGGACCTGTGCTTAACCAGGATTTGGGGATGGAAACGCACAAGGAAGAAGCACTGATCACAGGCTGTAGCCCTGAACTGATGAAAAATGCTGTGTTTCCAACACTTGCACAGGACCTGGACTCAGGGACAGGACTCAGGACCTGGTGAGCAGCAGGAAGTTTGGAATGGTACAGAGGTGTCCACCCTCTGCAGCCACCAGTGGGAAGGGATAGAGTGGACATCTCAGCCATGTGGACTTTGTGTCCTCTCCCAGGAGGGCACTCAGGGCTGGGGAACTTTTTTCCTGCAATTAGAGCTGCAGTGGAAGGTTTTTTACCCCTCTTTTTCTCCTTCCTGCAGAGATGACCAGATCCATGGTAGTGGCTGCCTGGCCACGTTTGGTCTCACCAGAAGCAGGGAGGGGACTAGAAGCTGGATTAGGAACAGTTTTGTTGGGAATGGCTCCAGCAGAAAACCAAGGGGAGGGTATAGCTCCAGTTTTATCTTTCCCCATCCTAGGATAAACCCCTGGAGCTGCACCCAGCCCTGTCTGGTCCCATCCATGGGCAGCAGTGAAGCTCAGCATCACAGGAGCTGCTGTTCCCACTGCTGAACTGGAGAGGCAGAGAACAACAACAATGCACTGGGGGATCCAGGAAAAGGGCCCATCTGTCTTGCTTTTGAGGATGATTAGGGACAGTATTTGACTTGGCCAGCATGGAAAATGAGACAGAATGGCAATGCTGAGGCTGACAGCCTGGCAGTGGCAAGGAGGAAGGAGGAGCAAAAAGACGATGAACTGAAATCACAGCCTCTCCTCCAGTGACCAGAATAAAACCTACAGCTGGACACAGGCAAGAAATAAGCCTGCTTGTTCCTGAAATGCTGAAAAGTCCTATATGTTCAGCTCCTGATGCACCCCATCACAGCCTTGCCTCTCCTCCTGCAATCAGGGCCCCATCCCACTGCTCCTGGACACTTACCTTTCCCTCATGCCAGGTCGAAATGCTCCCAACCAGTTTTTATCCTCACTTCTCTGTAGAAGTGACCTTCTTCTCTGTATTTACACCTTTCCCAGTCCATAAGTCACTAGCAATTATTGGACAGTTTGAACCTCATATTGGTTTCTTCTTCAATTTTTAATGGAGGCATTGAATGTTGTCAAGTTGGATTCATTATTGAGTGAATACTTTATATCACCATCTGCAATGAACCATGTGCTGCAATCAAAAACATCAGTGTGATTTATTTTAATTATATTTATTTCCTGTAATTTTTTATTCACCAAGTTATTTATCAGCTCCTCCACTTCTCTTGCCAAGGATCAATTTCAAGCTGTAAATCAGTAACAGCATTTGTCTTAGAAATACTTGGCTCTCCAAATTTGCCTTTTTAAAATACTGGCACAGCTCCAGCTCTTTTCCAGTCTTCTGCAACTTCCTCAGCACCTCAGTGTAACTGAAAATAATGAGGACATAAAGAGCTCTTTGGCCATGTCCTAAATTCAATGAAATGCTGGCAATGTCATTATTTTCATGCCAGGGTGTATCCCAGTGGGGATGCTAATTTTGTCACGGATGTTTCACCCCACTGTTCTTACATGGAGCATTCATGGTGCCTGTACCATGTTCACCATGACTTTGCTGGAGCCCCAGGGGGATGCTCTACCAGTGATGGTAAAACAAGGGGTCCAAGAGTAAAACACAATGAACAAAGCAGCTCAAACCACTGCCTTGCAGAAATCACTTTGACACTTTGTCAGTCGCACCTCACCACTGCAATCACTGGAAGGAACAGCCATTAATTAACTTTGTCAGGTGAAATTTCTTTAATTACCTGCAACTCTACTTTCAGAAAACTCCCACTTTCAGCTGCTGCTGACAGTCCAAAGGACACATCTCCTAGCAGTAATTTTTTTGAAAAGCCCTGGAAAATGACCAGGGGATGAAGTCATGTGTGGCTCACCTCTGGCTGTGTAGGGCTGGTCCATGTTCTGGAATCACCTGCCTGTGATGAGAAGAGAGCCCAACAGGCAGGGGGTGCAGGAGGAAGGTGGTTAGCCAGCCTGTCCTGTAATCCATGGGCATTCTTCAATGATCTTTTCTTTCTTTCCTAAAAAGTAAAAGGAACCCAGAGCAGACTGCCCAGAGAGCTGCTGTTCCTTGGACCCTGACAGCATTGCAAGGAGATGCTCAGCAGCAGCTGGAATTCAGCACACGCTGCCCTCACTACCGAGCTCCCGAACAGATGTTCATTGGGTTGTCAGGGCACTGAGAGGGAACTAAATTAATTGTAAGTGGGAGCAGGTTAGTTAAATCTGCTCTGGAAGTATTATATAGCCATTAAACTGCGTACAAAACTCAATAATAATGGGTAATAATGTTCTTCCTACGAATTAAATAGAAGCTCAATTTATAATGCTGCTCGGCATTCAAGCCAGAGTGTTCCACATTCCTGGTACATGATCAACATTTTGTAATTAATCCTCACAAAGCCTCGGTGAGGCAGATCTCTTCACACCACTGATTCTGTGTATAAATGGGAACAAGAAGGTACAAGATGCCTCTTTGAAGCTGTGGTTGCCTATGTCTTCAAACATGATTTGCATCTCTGGGAGCCCACTCAGCATCTGTGTTTGAATAATGAGAGGTTTGTAAAAAGCCTCGGAGCCTGGATCAGGTGCCCAGGTCTCTTTGTGCCACTTCCCTGTGCTGAGATCATTGTGGCATGTTTCAGTAGGATTCTGCAGTGCAACTTCCAGAATAATGATATTTTCCCTGCCTGGTCATATTGCATTGCAGGGATGATCTTCAGAAGGAAAGCCCATGGTGTTAGGTCTCACGTATGAGCTGCAGGAATTGGCCAATACAAAAGCTGCTAATCTTGTCAAGATTTAAAAGAACAAATCTTACCTCCAACTGGAAGCTGTTTCTTTCCAGAAAATGACTGTATCAGATGTGGCCTGTCAAATAAATGTAAGTGTAATTTACACCAGGATGGTGGAATACTCATGACCACAGGCAAATTGGAATTATCTCGTGTCACTTCAAAATGATCTCCTGTCTCCCTGTCACTGTTTAAGGCACAGCATGAATAAACAGAGGGTGTTTATTCATGAAAGGGAGCTTCACCCTAGCACCAAACTGCAACTTAATTAGGGAATTTCCCACTGATTTCAGTTTAACTCCTGTCTTCTCACAGTGGACATTGAGTTTACAGCTGATTCCACACCCTGCACAAGGACTCCACACAACAGAGACAAGAGAATCTGCAATACTCATCAAAGAGCAAATAAAATGGCATGGACACAGCTGGGACTGACATGAGGTTGTGCAGACATGATGTTAGGTGTGAAAATGGGGATCTAAGGTCCAACTTCTCAGGTAATCCATGCTCTAAAGTATCACTCTGGGAGCCTAAGAAGTAGTCTACTTTCAGGCACCACCAAGCTTAGCTGAAGTTCTTGAAGGCTTGAACAAGGAAGCATTTTTTCAAAGTAATTTTTGGCTAGACAATCCTTGGCAAAACAAAAGCAGCAATTCCCAAACAGCACAACTCAGCATCAGTAATGGACTGTCCAGAGAAAGCAGCACAGCCTTTATATATTCAGTTAAAAAAAGCAGTTTAAGAGTTTATTACAATTTTTGATACATCAGAGATGTCACTAATAATATTTTAATATATGTAACAAAGAAAGAAAATGCTCTTTACTAGTTGGAAAGATTGGCCCCAACCAATTAGTTAGGGGGCAGGTCAGAGCCTCTTTCATGGGAGTTAGAAGATTACTCCCATCCCACCATCTTCTCCTTGAATTAATTAACATTAAAATAGGCTTTTACGAGACAAGACATGCCACATAAAAATCTGATTCACTGAAAAAATTTTCCTTTGTTTTCAATGAGGGCAGGGTTTTATCCAATATTTCTATCAGACTTTTATAAGATGGTGTTAAGGAAGATGTCAAGAGCTATCCTATTTCTCTTCTTGCCAAAAGGCAGGATCAACAATGTCCATGTCAGTGCTGATGGATGTTTGTCTAACTGGTCCTGAAAGGGCTGCAACACTTTAATAGCACCTTGACCTCTGCTTCTATTTTCACCTGTCCAGACACAGCAAAAGAAAAAGGGCTTTTATTGTCAACTCTGCCAGGATTTTTGTCTGGTTTAAAGGACCAGTGACAATTTTAACATCTGATGTCTCACGATCTACTACAGATAGAAATGAATACTACTCAACCCCAGGGAGCTTTACCATCATTTATTGACATCTTTCCCTTTTACCTCTTCTTGAGATATCTGACATGAAATCAGGTCGTTCAGATTTCCATCTTGTATTTTTTTCCACCATTTTAATTGGGGTCTGATTTCAGTGGCAATCCCAGAACCAAGTTAATACTAAAGCTTTCCTTTATCTGCAGACCTGTCAGTCCTTCAGTAGGGCAGTTTAAAGTGTGTAATCCTAATTCTAGGAGTGAAATCCCAACTATTATAATTAAGTTGGCAACATGGAAAGGCAGGGAGGCAACAGAGCAGTAACAACCACATGGGATAGAGCCTTAGTGGGGCAGGCAGAGGAGGACAGGTGGGCAAAAAAAAATTTTCAAGCCTGGTCCTTGCAGAAGAGAAGCTCCATGGTTTGATTATGCTTCCAGAAAGAAATATCACCAGCCATTAACTGCCCTTTGCTTGCAACCCAGTGCTCATGGAAACAAAGTGCGGTTTTTGCTTTGGTTTCAAGTTCTGGATTGCATTCAGAAATAGTAAAACACTTTCCTCATTGAAAGACAACTCGAAATGTACCCCTTGCATCCCCTGAAAATACAGGAAATCTGCCCACAGCTGCTCAAAATACATTAATGTTTTAAAATGGGAAACAACAGGCAGGAAGATTAGCATTTACAGCTGGTATTTCTGAACATAAAGGTCTGAGGCAGATGCTCACACGTAGCAGCTGGGGAATGAGAGGTGAGTTTCCCATGCATTCTCTCTCATTCCAGGGTACACCATGCATTAAGCTTTCACAATTAGTTTGTTCTTTTTTTTTTTTTTTTTTTTTAAAAACCCTGCTACATAGAATCCAAAAGCAAACAGACACAATTTGTTCTTCCCAAAGTATGTGAGAAAAAGCTTGGTACTTGTAGTGTGCGCTTAACCCTTACCACGGGTTTTATTTCCCAAAAAAACAAACACTTTGCAGTCTTTACCAGTGAAAGACAAGACAAACCATGTTTCCAGCCAAGCCATAAAATATGTACTCTCATATGTAATCACAAAACCTCCTGATGTTATAGGGTCCCAGCTCTGCACATGGGACAAAGGTGATTAATGCTGGGGGATTCCAGCAGTGGCCAAACCAAGGTTTCTTTGCCAGTGGGCTCCTCTGCACCTTTGGTGCCACCAAACAGAGCATCACTGGGGAGGCAGGAGGAACATAGCAGGGCACTGGAGCAAGGATGCCAGGCTGCTGGCAGGAGAAGCCCTTACATGCTACTTGCAGGAAAAACAGCAGCTAAGAGGCTGGGATGGAGAGCCTGCCTAGGGACTGGGACTGGGACATACGACCCATGGTGATGCATTTTTGGCATCACCTCAGTATCTGGGGCTTTGAACTTCCTCAGGAATTTGGTCAGAATCATTGACACTTAAAATCAGCTTCCTGGGGCAGCAGGAAAGCTTTTGCTGCTCACTACTGCCTAAAGAATAGGTTCCTGAAGGCATTGTTGTAGTTTTTGTTGAAAGCAGTATAGATGAGTGGATTAAAAAAGGAATTTGAGTAGCCCAGCCATAGAAAAATGCTCTTCCAAACAGGTGGGATGTCACATGAGCAGAGTGGGTTGATGAGCTCTGTGATGAAGAAGGGGATCCAGCAGAGCACGAAGACCCCAATAAGGATGCCCACCATGAGGGCAGCTTTCTTTTCCTTCTGCTCTCTCCACGTGTCTCCGTCCGTCTGGAACGTCACAGTGGCGTGACGGACAGTGAAGACCATCTGTGGCTGCTGGGCAGCTTCTTTCACCTGCCAAACACAAACAACAAGTTGCACCACATGTACCCCAGTCAGGTGATCCTACAGAGCAGGTACAGAGCCCAGCAGTGCAAGCAAGGCCAGGGCTCCAGGGGAAACACAAGCCATGCATGTCACACTCTAACTGAGGGCAAGGTGGCTGTATAACCTCTTCTGGGTGATGGAGACTATTTAAGTGAGATTAGAAACTAGAGAGAGTACTGAGGGTACATGGGGTTACTCACAGTGCAGCACAATAAGATTACTTCCCCACTTACAATCTGATCAGCAGAACAGGCACACACCCACATGCCGCGCACAGAAGTCTGCTTACTTCCTCTAAACCCATTGAGTTTAAGAGTTCTTGGTAGGAGAGGAAAGAAAATTAGCACACATTTGCTTCCTCCCTGCAAGAAATCTTTACAGTGCAGAGTCACCGTGCCTGGGATGAACTGACACGATGCAGTCATGATTAGGAAAGATTTCCAAGGACATTCTGCACAAGTACTTTCTGTCTGGGTAAATTCACAGTGTCCCCAAACCCCAGCTGGTTGCCAGGGTATCGTCCCCAGCAGACACAGCTGCCCATCCATCCACTGTGTCCATGCCTCCCCAGGGGAGGGATGGTGACCCCTTACTCATGCTGGTGAGCACTGATTTAGCATTCCACGGGGGGACATCCGTGAGTCACCGCTCGCCCACGTGGAGCTCAGGCTCGCAGTATGTCCCAAAGTTGCTTCAGCTACACCTTGAGGGCTCACACACAGCTGGGGGCTCGGAAGGAGCCAACAGACTGGGTTTGCAAGCTTTGCAGTCTGCCTTCCCTTGGAAGCCTCCAGGATCCACAGGGCTTTGGTGGATCACTGTTCACTTGCACACTTTTGGTTTAAGTTTCCCCCACTTCTGCAAAGGCTTGCCTGCTGCCAGGGCTTGACCAGAGCAAAGCACAACCAAGCTGACCTACCTCGAGTGCTTCTGGTGTCACGGGGGTGATGGAGTTGCTCTTGCGAGATCCGATCCGAAACTTGGCAGCCCTGTAGATCTTCCAGTACACAAAGAGCACCACGCAGAGGGCAGGTAGAAAGCCCCAAAGGTGGAGAAGATGGTGTAGGAAGGCTCCCGGCTGACTTGGCACTCTTCACTGTCCTCTGAGTAAGTCTCTCCCCAGCCAAAGAGCAGCGGGGCCAGAGAGATGAAGGCGGAGAGCACCCAGGTGAGAGCAATCATGATGTTGGAGATGCGGCGCCGGGTGCGCAGCGTGTACTCCAGGTGGCGGGTGATGGACCAGTAGCGGTCGAGGGCAATGGCCGTGACATTCCAGATGCTGGCAGTGCAGCACAGCACATCGAAGGAGATCCACACCTGGCACAGCGACCTGCCCAGCCGCCACCGCCGCCCGGACAACTCGTGCACCAAGCTGAGGGGCATGACGAGGGCTGCCACCATCACGTCAGAGACGGCCATGGAGGCCACCAGGTTGTGGGGCACCCGGTGGAAGCTGCGCACGCGGAGGATGGTGGCCAGGACCAGACCGTTCCAGAGGAACGTGGCCACCACCAGCATGGCCAACAGGGTGAGAACCAACACGCTGAAGACGGAGAGATGGGCCTGGCCGCCCTCGGGGCCGCCGGAGGAGCCGCTCCTGTTGCCGCTGTCCGGCGTCGTATCGGCGAGGCAGCTGAGGTTGAGCGGGCGCTCCATGCCGGGGCTGCGGGGCTGCTCCGGGCTGCGGCGGCGGCGGGAGGCGCTGCGCTGTCCGCGCCGGGAGCGGGGGAAGCGCCGCCCTACCGCGGGCGCGGGGGGTCCCCGGCCGCCCCGAGCGCCGCCGGCCGCGGGGGCTCCCGGGTGGCGGCCGCCGGGGGCTTCATCCCCGGCAGGAAGAGCCCTGCGCCAGCCGCGGCTGACGGCACCACCGGCCCGCCCCGGCGGCGAGAGGCGGCGGCTCCGCGGGCGCGGGGGGTGCGCGGCTGGAGCGGAGCGGGGCGGCGCGGAGCGGCTGGAGCGGGGCGGCGCTGGCGGCGGAGCGGCCGGAGCGGGGCGGAGGAGCCTCGGGCGGCCCCTGCGGAGGAGCCGCGCCGCGGGCTGGCGGGGCCGGGGCCGGGCGGGCAGGTGAGTCCGCGCCGTGCGCGGGTGCGGGAGCGGCCGCGGAGGGAGAGGTGCTGCTGCTTAGTCATGTCCGTGCGCGGCTCGGAACCGGCTCCGGGCCGAGCGGGAGGGCAGAGCCGCCGGTCCCTGCCCCAGCCGGCTGTCCCTGCCCGGTACGTGCCGCCCCTGCCCCTACCCCTACCGCTGCCCGCTGTCCTTGCCCTGCCCGCTGCCCGCACCGTGCGGGAATCAGCCCCGGCTTTGTCTCGGGGTGGCTTCGCCCCCTCCGAGCGTATTCCGTGCCAGCCGCAGAAAGTTAGCATCCCTGTGAAATCGTCCCTGGGCTCCTCTGAAAATGTGTTAGTGAGGCGCCGCGGGAATTTCCTTGCTCCCAGATAGGCTACAGTCTGCGCCCAGGAAAGCTATTAGTAACCCTGGATATTCTGCGTAAGGGCAATGTGGCAGGGGATTATTTCTTTGAGAACTTCTGTGCTGGCATTTCCTAACTTGTTAGCAATTGTCGGGGCTTTTATTGGAGATAATAATTCACTTGACTTATTAATTGTCTATTTAATAACATCAGCTATTAATGAAATGCTGGAGCGTTTCCTATGGTTTTTAGCACACTAATTGTGATGAATAGTGGGATTCTGGGCTTCCTAGCAGAAGTCAGAATCTAACCTTACCGAGCAGGATTCCCTGTGCCCCAGCTCCATGCAGGGATGCGAGCTCCAGCCCACAAGCCTTGGATGGCATCCAGGCAGGGCAGTGCTGGTGCTGGCACTCTGCTTCTCCAGACAGTCCTGGGATAACAGGTCCAAAGAGCTTTTGGGTCAGACATGTGAGGTGAGAAGCTGGCAGGCACTAACGTGGGGCTCACAGCTTGCATCTCTTGGGGGACAGGGAAGGAAGGGCATCTGTGTTAAGTTCAGGTCACAATGCCATTTGCTGGTGAACTGCAGTTTGAGAGAGAGAGCTGGGGAGAAGACACAAACAGAGATGTTCAGGGAGTGCCCCATGCGTTCCATGCTCGTGGTATACGGAGGGTAAAGCCAGACTGGTGCTTCCTTCTGCCTTCCTGAATCTCTCTGGAATTTTTAATGAAAACAGCAAGTCACAATAACAAAGGGTAATGAACAAGATGTTTTCCATTGCTGCTGCTTGTTCCTCCGTGCTACCAAGGGAAATGCAAAGCAGCGTTTCCAAAACAGGTCCGGGACCTTGTTTTAGTGGGACAGGATCTTCTCCATAAGAATTTATTCAGTGCTGTGCTACCCATTCTTAGAACCAGGGATCATATTGTAGTACTGGAACAAATGCAGCCTTAGAGACTATATCATTCTTTTGGAAATAAACTGCCATCTTTTGGGGGGAGAAATTATTATTTTATCTTTTATACACAAGAATGCTGACAATTTTAGAATGAGTAGGTTTTTTTAACTTACAACTCAAAGGACAAATAGGGTTTGCAGCCTTTCATAAAGCCTCTTGATTTAAAATTCCTGGTTTGTAAGGTGCAAAACATCATTGATTGTCATTATATTGATCAAAACACTTAGCAGCTCCAAGGCTGAGAGCTTTTTGTTGTGCGGGCTCTTCCCAGAAAAAAAAAACCTATGACCCAGAATTAATAGAATCAACCACAAATGATAAAATATGTGCTCCTGAAAATCGATTATTATTTTTTGTTTCAGGAAAAATAGACAAAAATTACATTTAAAGGGAAATGAAAATAAAATGTATTAAATCTAAAGAAGTAAAAGATTATGTTCTCATGAAAAATCATTAACACTTTCATTATTTTACTTATTCAACTTAAAAAAATATATATTGGCAGATGCTGGAGCTGAATGGGTCAGTTGAGAAGTGAAGGGAAATACAGAATGTAGACTATATATATATATTTATGTGCAACTAGATGTATAAGTATGTATATGGAAATGCAAAGATCTGCACCTGGGATGGAAAAGAGTCCAGACTGGGGACTGACTGGGCAGACAACTTTATTGACAGGAGGATCTGATGAGTCGCTTGGACACATCCTGGAGCAGGAGCATCCTGGCCTATATGAGCAATATTGTGTCCATCAGGTTTGGGTTATAACCATTTCCCTCTATCCAGCAAACCCTGGAATTTTATGTCCTATTTGGGGTCCCTCACTGGGACAAGTCCATGTGGAGGTAATCAAGGTGATGAGCAGACTCATGTATGATGTGTAAAGACAAAATGAACTGAGTTTATCACTCCCAAAAAGAGAAGTTTAAGGGGAAAATCTGCTGCCTCCAGTTACCTCGGGGTGGGCATAGAAAGGGTAAAAGCAAACTCTCCTTAGAGGTGCACAGCGATCAGAGGGGATGCAATGAGTGAGAGTCACAACAGCAGCTGCTGACTTGGGGCTTTTGCTGGATGAGGAGCTCAGCGTGAGCTGGCAACATGCCCAGGCAGCCCAGAAAGCCACCTGTGCCCTGGGCTGCACCACAGGCAGCGTGAGCAGCACCTGGAGGGAGGGAGTCCTGCCTCTCTGCTCCACCTGCAGTGCTGCATCCAGCTCTGGGTCCCCCGATGTGAGAAGGACATGGGAGTTGTTAGAGGAGTCCAGAGGAGGGTCATGAAGATGATCCAGGCACTGGAGCACCTCTGCTGTAAAGGCAGGCTGAGAGAGTTAGGGTTGTTCAGCTTAGGGAAGAGAGGGCTCTGGGGAGGCCATATGGCACCTTGCAGTACCTAAAGGTAGTGCAAGAGAGCTGGAGAGGGACTTTTAAAAGGGCATGGAATGATAGAACAAGAGGTAAGAGCATTAGGATGATGGAGGGTAGGTTTAAATAGGATTAGGCCAGCATTAAATTGGAAGGAATTCATTCCTGTGAGGGTGGTGAGTCACTGGAACAGATTGCTCAGAGAAGTTGTGGATGGCCCACGCCTGAAAGTGTTTCAGGGACAGGCTGGACAGGGCTCTGGTCTAGTGGAAAGTGTCCCTGCTCATGGCAGAGTGGTTGGAACTAGATGATGTCTCAGGTTCCTTTCTGCCTAAACCATTCTATGATTCTATATTCCAATTAGAAATTAAGAAATAAATATTCACCTGGAGAGTGGTCTGAAATCAGTTAAAGTGGCTGTGAAATCTGCAACCTTAGCAGTGTCCAATATTCCAGTGGACATCACTGTGAATGACCTGATCTGACTTTGGAGTTATCCCCTCTTCAGTGGGGATTGGACCAGGTTGGATCTCCAGAGGTCCTTTCCAACCTGCCTCATTCCACAATTCTGATCCTGTATTCTTTAGGTGTGTTGGCTGAATGCACCAGATTCTGGAGGTGACTAAATATTGTTGTTTTTAAGTACAAAATGCTGTTTACTTTACACAGATTAGTAAGACCATTCATTTTCTCAAACTGTTGATATTAAGAGAGCAGAAGGCCAAGATCTTTAGTGAATGGATAATGCTCGTGGAATGATCACATCTGTGAAAGTCTCTGAGAAAAAGATCTATGTTACAAAGTCAGGATTATCTCACATCTTCACTGATGGAGCCAGAGGAACTAAAAGTGACAGGACTTCCCTGGGTTTAGCAGCCTCCACTCCAGTAAAGACATTAAATCATGCTTGCTACTAAATGCCATTTACTGCAGGTACCTTCCAATTCAAAATATGTATCAAATGGTTGGAGGTTAAGAGGGAATTCACAATGTAATCTGTGCCACTGCCTAAATGTGCATCCAAGTATTAGCTGCTGCTGAGCAAAGGGTGAATGGATTTCTGTTGTTAATCTCTATGGAGATCTTTTGAACCTCTGCCCTTATAACTGGCAGAAAAGGGAGAGGAGAAGGCTCAGGAGTTTTTGCTGGGCATGCTCAATGAATCAATGAGAATTTCAGTCTCCAGGGTAGGTGGAGCTGCTAGGTTATACAAGGATTAAAGGAACACATATTCTCACAGTGTGTATACAGCACTGCTGAAAGCTGTGCTCAGTTGCCAGCCAGACTGCTCAGTAAGTGTGCATCCTGTCACAGCAATTCCTAAACCTCAGGTATTCATCACTTGAATTTCATTTAACTTTCAACCGACCTCAGTTCTGCTTCACACCACATCCAGCCATGCTTTTTGAACACCCTTGCAGAACACCCACTCCTCTCCTGTTGCAAAATGGTCACACATGACCACAGTGAGAATGCACAGACTGTGAGGTTGCTCTCATACCTACCCTCAGAGCCCATCCTCAGCTCTGATGTCACTCTAGTCTTCTCAAACCAAGAGCACAGAATCATAGAATGGTTTGGGTCAGAAGGGATATGAAAGATCATCTAGTTCCAACCAAGGCAACCAAGGTTCAAAGCATCAAAACTCAGGCTATGAGCTTGGATCATGATGCTTCATAGCTCATGTAAGCATTTCCACAGCCAAGCAGCTGGCTGCTCTGGGTATGTTTCTGGATAGTTTTCTCTCTCAGGTTTCTGGTGCTGCAGCTGGTAAATAATCACATATTTACTGGAGCTTGGACTTACTTGAGGTTTTCTCACATGCCAGCCAAGGGCCACAGTTGGAATCACCCTTTTTCTCTACTTACTTAAAAGTGGAACAATTCTCTGACTGAGAAGCAGAGATTAATCCTGTTGTGTGTTACTAGGAGACTCAGTGGGATTGTGGGAGGACTTTGGAGTAAGAACAAGGGGGACCTGAGTGCCCCACAGTGTCCCACTGAGTGACCTGTTTACCAGCCTGTTTACCTGTTACCTGTTTGGGTTCTCTTGGTTTGGATGCTTTTGAAGAACTTTGAGAAGTCTTTCTGTCTTGGGAAAGAAATTAAAACAATGAGTTGAAATCCTGTTGGCTTTTTATTTGTATGACTGGAAAACTATTCCTCAGGCAGGTCTAATCCAGTTTAGGACATGTAAGCTTTCCTTTAGGAAGCCACCAACTGAATAACTGTCATCCCTTGAAGCCACTTGCTCTCCTCCCAAGTGAGGAGAACTGGGGAAAAAAAAGTGGACCTCATGTGTTGAAATAAGAACAGTTTAATAATTGAAACAACAATAATAATGATACTTCTGCTAGTACTAATGAAAAAAGAGAGGAAGAGGGGAATGAAATCCAAGAGACACACGGGATGCACAACACAATGGCTCAACACCTGCTGATGGATGCCCAGCCCAGCCCTGAGCAGCAATCAGTGCTCTCAGCCAACTCTCCCCAGTCTATACACTGGGCACAATGTTCTGTGGTGGGGCATGTCCCTCTGGCCAGCTGGGGTCACCTGTCCTGGCCATGCCCTGTCCTGGCCATGCTCCCTCCCAGCTCCTTGTGCACTTGTTTGATGGCAGAGCACAGGAAGCTGGAAACTCCCTGACTTAGGGTAAGCACTGCTTAGCAACATCTAAAACATCAGTGTGTTACCAACATTCTCATCCTAAATTCAAAACACAGCCCTGTACCAGCTACTAAAAAGAAAATTACTGTGTCGAGTCAAAATCAGGACAATGATTTCAGTGACATAACTAAGGTGCTGTTTATAATTCTGCAATAGGAACAAAGCAGAGCAAGAACCAAAGCTGTTCAACAGAGCAGCCTCTTGCCTTGCCTAGACCATGGTCCTCTCTATGTAAAGTCAGTGGTGTCTCAGTGCTTGTGTGTTTTGAATGTGGCCACAATTCCTTTGGCCTACAGGCAGGATGGACTCTGGTACCTTGCACTGCTGTGTATGTCTCAGTAAATGGACTGCCAGGAGTGCTTATCTGTCTTCTGCTCAGCATGAATTAACTCCTGCTGGAATTAAACCCTTTGTTCTTGCATAGTGAGGAAACATGTTCATGGTCACAGGGCCAGCTGGAATGTAACTCAATAAAGTCTGAGGGCAACTCCCACATCATTCACTGCCACAGTTAAAAGTTCCATTTTGGGTAAAGAAATTAAATGTAAATAATTTTATCTCTTCTTTCATACCTTAAGGGGCAACATTAATCATCTGTGTAATTTCAGGAGAGTCAGCAGAGTTATGCCAGGCATCATATTGGCTTTTAGTCAAAGGTGCTTTGCAGTGAGCAGTTATGACAGTAATGCAATAACTTGGAGCCTGCCTCGGGGGGTCCTGCCCTCATATGGCATCTGCAGTTTTCATTTATTACTCTGGTGGTAGAAATACTTCACACATACATACACCAGCACCTGTGATCCCTGTTACCCATGGTCAGTCCCTGAAGAGGAAGTCTCCCTATTGACTCTGGTGGACTTGGTGTCTACAGGTGGCTTACAGACCACAACAGAAAATTATTCATATTTCTGATTAAAAAAAAAAAGTTTAAAAATACTAAAATATATTATGCTTCTGGGAGTACAGGGTATCCTGCAGTTCTGTGAATCATCTAGAATAGCAGGGCCATAGAAAAATAAGAAACTGTGCGTGGGAAGACTAGGTAAATCTAACTTAATACATGAGCTTTGGCAATCAAAGCTGCCAATGCAAGCTGTCAGGACTCTGCCAGGGAGACAGATGGCACGATGACAGCAAATGGATGGGTCTCTAAAACTCAATTACCATTTCAGTTCAGACCCTTTTTCCATATGCCAAGTTGTGGAAGAGCTTTGTTTATCTTGAGCTTTATGCATTGTGACAGATAATTTGCATAGGTGTGAAGCTATAGGGAAGGCTGTTACAGTGTGAGGCTGAACATGAGTTTTTCTGTTTGGTGTTTTCCAGGTTACCTTTCTGCTGCCTTGCAGGTGGCAGGTTTCTGAACCTTTTATTACATAAATCCATCCATAGTCTAGAAATGTTCTTTCAAGCTAAGAGGCAAAACATTTTAGGATGTGTTTATCACATTAAGAATATAAATCACTCTCAACAGTTTTCTGAGCCAGAAGTTCTTCAACGTTTTTCATATACCTACTTTCATCCCCATTACATTCCCTTTGACTCCTTGTCAGTGTGTTTCCATGCCCACTGGGCAGCCCACTTCCATTAGAGTGCTGGAGTGCCTTATTCCCAAACCTCCTCTCACTTTAACATCCAGGACTAGTTTTGTTAATGTAATTAGTTGGTAATAGGTGCAAAAATTAAACCACTGATGCCATCCTCAAGGGATGTCTTTTCTCCCACTCCAACAGCCTGATTTCCTTATAGGCCTTTGCTTGCTGCCTTCTTCCCTGGCAATCTCTGAGCAGCCACAGCCACATCCCTACCTGCCAAAGGAAGCACTGGCACAGTTGTACAGCTTTCTCAGCTAGGGTACCATCTCAGTCTCTCAGATTCATAGTCACATTATGCTTCCTTCCAGCTCTGGAATATTTTTTTCCCCCCTGATTATTCAGTGTAGCTGGATGTTTCCCTGCCCCGCCTGCCCAGGTCATGCAGGTCAGCAGAATGGGTCTTAATTTAAGGAAGATAAATTCCCAGTATTTTCAAGCCATACAACATGGCAGGTCATTAGAGAAAATAAGAAAGCTGTGGAATTTTGCTTATTTGTATTTCATATCTGTGTTGCTGGGTGAGTGAGAGGTTCATACAAATGAGAAGAACTATTTACAAGTTTGAAAAAGTCAAATGGCAGGTTGTGACCACACACTTTCTGTCTGCAGCTAAAATGAGTCTGCTTCCATGTCTCTGCAAGAAAAGTACTTGCAGATATCTTCTGCAGGCTGATAAAGAGCTTGCCCCTGGATCATGGGCATGACAGCAAACTTTCCCAGCTATTTGAACAAAGACAACCATTTTTAATGGTCCCCAAACATAATTTCTCTTGTAGAATTTGACAATATCATGTTAGAAATACCTTGTTTTGGTCCCTTCTACCACAGCAAGCGCCTGATCAAGTAATCTATTTGCTACTGCTATGAAATTTTCTGAACCCTTGGGATGGAAGGGGTTGTATAAATGTGTCTAAATGGCTCGGTATTTCACAAGGTTTTTTATTAGTAGCATCATTATTTTTTAACAACCAGTATTCCCTGCTATAACAGCAAAATGTTGCCAGACCTTTCTTAATTGTCTAGCACTGCATTTTATTAAAAACAGCAGAATTTTCTTCTGGCTGCTGATCTGTGATTCAAGATTGGAGATTGTAGCTCAGAGGTGGTGGCCCAGGGGTGTGTGAGCTGCAGCATCTCCCTGTGCTTCCACTCAGCTCCCACTTTGGGGACGTGATGTGTGACAGTGGGTAGATGCTCACACAAGAACTGCTGGTGGGAAAACCTATCCAGCAGGAGGGGCTGGGGCCAGCATCTCTGAGCCACCCTGGGGTACAGCTGTGTGCCCTCCTGTGCTTGTCACACGGTGAAGCCACCAGGCTGCTGGCATCTGCCACCAGTGAGTTTCTCCTTTCCTTTCTGAGCCATCCCCTGCCTTTCTTTGCGTGCCTCCAGGCAGATGCAATGGATGATGTAATTCTTGTGCCTGCAGAGACTGACCTGAGGCGAGGGACGTGCTTGGACTTGGTCATCTGGTGGATCCTGTAAGCTCATCTTTTGTAGTTAATTTTTACATGTCTTCTCTGATTATTTTCTGCTTTCAGATTTCGACTGAAGCCTTTTTTTTCTGATTTTGTCAGGATTTTGGTGTAAATTTAGTAAAAAGTCTTCCATGTTGACACTGCTGAATTATTCAGGGTCTGATAGGAGCATACTTAGTGGTGTGTCTTCATTAAAGTCATCTGCACAGGAGGTGGATTTATATAGTTGAAATCTTGTCTTAGTTTGGAAAGGTGTCTACTAAGGAAGGCAGGAGCCTCCCCTGAAATGGAAAAAATGTAACCCCCTCCCTCTGAATTGTTTTAAATTTGAAATTAGGGGGGCTCTCAGGCAAAAATATGGGAGCAGGAATAACAGTTCATTATTAGGGAAGAAAATAAAATATAAAATATACAATGTAGTAGACTAAAACACTGACTGAGTCAGAACACAACCTGACACCCTGTGGGTCAGGGTGTTGGGAGCAGTCCCATTGGAATTGTGGCTGCAGCCCTCCTGGAGTGTCAGGTGTGGTTCTGCTGGAGCAGGGATCCTGTAGAAAAGGGTGTATTCTTCCTCTGAAGATCCAGTGGAAGAGGCAGATGTTCCTCTGGAAATCCAGTGGAGAAAAGCTGTGTTGGTGTTCCAGAATCTCCAGATTATATCCAGGTAGGAATGCTTGGCTCCTCCCCCTGGGCTCACGTCTCCCAGTGGGATGCTGTAGTTCTTATCAGCCATGCAGTGACATTCAATAGCTGTTATCAGCAGGTGTCCCCTCCTGAGGGAGGGTTGGGTATGGAAGAGATAAGGAAAACTGTCCACTGAACAGAAGACAACAGTCATACAGGTGGCAAATAGAATACAATTTGCTTGGCAACCCAGGACAAATCTGAATTGATTTTGGAAATAAAGAAGACACTGGTTTTTAAAAGGACTCCTCATCTGACCTGATACAACTTCAGAACTTTCTGGGCAGACTCTCAGTGTCCTTTCTCCTCTCCACATTTCAGCATCTTCATTGTATGCTCCTGTCTCTCCATTCTTCTCTGTTTTCCTGACCACTGGAGTAGTTAATATAAGCAGCTTTTACTACATCACCACTAGCAACTGACTTGGCTAGGGTTGTAAGTGCAACTGCATAACCACAACCAATAATTCAGTGGAATAAAACCCCAAACCCCACCAACATTTGCATGTTTTAAAGCCTTACATCCAACATTCACACATATGACATCTCCTGTCCCTTGCTTTGACTCCTAGCAGTAGTCCCAGTTTTGTAGAGCTGCCCACACAGACATGTGCTTCCCATCCCTCCAGTTTTGGTGTCATTCCAGCCAGTCTGGCTGAGAGTGCTCAGTCCTTCCCCTGCCATCTTCCCTTCTGCAGCTTGATGGGAGGCTGCAAGTGGAGTCCTGGGCTTGAGTTGCACAAAGACAAATGGTCTCTCCACAGTGCCTGTTCTTCATTTCAAGGAGGTTTTCTGCTTTTATGACAGCTGTGACTGTAAGGCACCATAAATCCTGGTGTCCTTGTCCCAGGTAATCCCTCCTGCCCAGTGAGACACCTGCCCCATTAAACACCACATTACAGCCTCAGATTAATGACAAGTGTTACAAAAGAGCACCACAGGCCATGGAGAGCCACAGCAGCTTCCTAAGGGTGCATCTTGCAAACAATTATCAAAAACAACCAGCTGGACTGTTCTGCAGAGTGAGGTTTACTGTACAGCCTGAGGCTGTGCAAACAGAGTTAGCCATCCATATGCCTAGCATTTATAATAAAAATTTATGGCAGCTGCTTTCTGTGAATGTCAGTGAAATAGGTGAGGAAATAGAGTTTTTGAAGCAATCTATGGCTCTAGATGAATCTCTCCCATTCATTTCAAGGAGAATTATTATTCTGAAATGTAGTAAGATTTTTTTTCTATATTAAACTGGGATGTCTAAAATGTAGATATCTAAATCCTGTGGACTGCTTAGTAAATCTCAGAAAGACATCCGTATCTGAAACAAGCTTTCTTTTCTTTAGCTGAATAATAATAGTCCTCTACTATCTCTTATATCCTTTATCATTTCAAGTGAAGAGAGACATGCTTTTGCTGTACAAAAGCAAGACCACTCTCCAAGGTATGTTCAGTAAGCAACCAAGGCACCCTATTATGAGAAATTACCCTCCACAAATTTAGATACAGTAAAAGATGACATATATCCTTCTGTTCTTGTCAGCTTAAAATGCAAAGAGGGTTAGACCTATCTCTCTGCATGTCTCTCTCCCTTTCTTTGCACTGAGCCAGAGCAGGGGTCAGCCCACAGAACCAGAGAGGAAATGTAACCTTCTGATATTTACCAGCTGGATTATTTATGACTGTGTGAGTTGGCTCCCAGCACGCAGGAGAGTCACGTGAAGCTGGGCCTTTCTGGGAGAGCAGATCTTCTTGTGGCCTGTGATGGACCTAAATATTTGCATTGATTAGATCCCACTTTGATGCTGTTATTTCATCAGTATGAGCCCTGTGTGAATCATAAATTATGAGCATGTAGTATGCAGCACAGGATGTGCAGGGCACTACAGCCTGAGGTGGGCATGTCAGCCTTTGGAACGTGGCCAATGGATCCTTTTTAAGCTGGACTTATTTCAGGAACCCGTCATGATTCATGAATGTTTCATTTCAAGCATGTGCTTTAGTCCGATCCCAACGAGCAGAGTTTGAGGATATGCTTAAAGCTAAGAATGGGATTTTGAGGTATCCCTGACTCAAAGGCAAAGCATGGGAGAATTTTCACAAAATTTGAAGGCAAAAAGATTAGACTGTAGAGAAATGTAACTACAGGGAAGTCCCCTCCCTTTTAGGAGGGGGATACATTTCCTTTTAGGAAAAAGTGTAGAAATGTATCCAGTTCTCTGAATGCAGACAACATTAACGAAAATACTATACTACACATTTAGAATGAATTAAATCAATTGACAGCTATCCAGCCACAGAGAAAAAATAACGTAATTATAACTGAGCAGCAAAATGGTTCTGCCTAATAGTTAAACATCAGTGAGCTCCACTGTGTCTAATAAAATGCAGATCTCATTATCTGTTTGTTATGTGCATCGAGAGATAACTGTTCAAGTTGAAAAGTATAAAAATTTGATTTAATTCAGTGACATTTTGGATACAAGAGGGTCAGGTTGGTCTTATAAGAAATAACAGCTTGGGGCATATGGAAGGGAGTGTAATTGAAGATAAGGCTCTAGCAAGATGAGTGGAAAATGTAATGAGAGTTCAAGGATACATTAAACAAATGCACCCTGGCCCTCACACAGTAATCACCTATGTGTGCCATAAGGCAAGCAGCAAATGTAATTGACTCCCTGAAGGAAGATCATTACAGCTTTGGTGCTTGCTGTCTCATGCCACGATCTCTTCTTCCATTTGCAGCACTGAGAATTCAGATGTGGGAAGTCCTGGGATCCTGAGGGGCTATGTAGGGAATAGAGCCAACCCTAAATAAACCCAGAGACCTTTTGGTGGCTTTTTCAAAGATTAAGTAGATATCTGTGAGTATCTGCCTCAATGTCAAAGATTAAAAATGACCAACACTGACATGAATGTGGTAGAAGCCCCAGTGATGAATGAGGGTGGTCCTTTGAGGAGGAGGATAGTCCTTTAAGCAAACAGGAGAAGTAAAAAGTTTGTCTGTAATAGGCCAAAATAAAGAGAAAACACTTCTTTGTAGCCTGGTGTCTTGAAGGGGTTCAGTGTGATCGCAGTTTCTTGTGTGTGGTATTGCAATTGTCCTGCTTTCCCAATTCCTGGGCATTTAGCCGTATCATTTTAACCAGAACCATATCTGACTGGGCTGTAGGGGTATCAGGCATATGGCAGAGGTGAAAGACCTTACCAAAACCTTCCTTGGCCTCAGCCAGTTCCCAGAGGAGTTACACCTGGAGGCATAAATGGACTGCAGGCTTTCCTGGTTCAGAGATCTATCTGCTCCTATTGAGGAGCTCTAGCATATCACAGAGATATCTTTCAACTAACCAAAATATTTGGAGGCTTACAGAGCCTTTATTTCCCTGAAAGCTTCCTGTAAGCCAAAAAAGAGGATTAGAACAAGAACTGGCCTAAAAGTACAAGCAGTTTACCTGCATTTGTCCTCAGCTTAGGCTCTAATGAGAAAGTCCTGACAGTGACACCTATTTGTCTGAATCCCAACTCCTGCTTAGTACTCAATACTTGAAATCAATAAAATAGACATATTCTAGATATCAAAATTTTTTTTTTTTTTTGCATTGAAGAGTGGCAGACAATTCAGTACTTAAGTAACAAATGTCTCATTTCATAATATTTCCTGCGTGGCATACTCAATCTGTAATTAAGGTGGCACTGAGGTCCTGTTAAGTTTGATCAGCTGAGCAGCAGTGGATTCATCTCTTGATGTCTTCAGATTAGAACTCAATGTTACTTTAGCTCACAGCAGGAGTATTTGGGGTGAAATTTAAGGGCAAATTATAAGGAAAACTGACTGGAAGACCTACTGCTTTCTTCTGGCCTCGAGGCTGTTATAAGAATGCTGTCAGAACACATTTTTCAAGAATGTCAGTTTAAGTTCTTCATTTCATTTGAAAATACGTGAGAAACAGAAATCAGGTTCCTTCTACAGAAAAGAAAAGTGGGATTTCAATCCAGCAGCAATAACTACTTGTCTGCATAGTGCAGTCACATCCATGTCTAAGCACTGAGAGCTTTCCAAAGCTGCAGCCACAAACATGTGACAATACATTCAGCTTTCTCTTTGTACTGTATCACAGGCAGATAATTTGCCTACCTGTGTCTGCATTTAAAGATGTGCAAGCACCTGTCTTTCAGCCACCCTGAAAATGCTTCTCTAAGCTTCAGCATTTGGGAAGGCCATAAAGCAGAAATGTGCTGCCAGGCTGGGGCTGCTTTTAGGGACAAACAATGGGATGATCAATTCTCCCAGTGCTCCATGTGGAAGGTTTATCTAACTGGCCTTCTGGCCCTACACTCACTAATTGGCGGAACTGCTCTGAAGATGATGCAGTTGCTGTGAAAATACATCAGCAATGAAATATTTTTCAATAGGTTTTAGCACTAAGACCCCATGGCTACATAAGAAATTCCCTGGTGGCACAGGTGGGCTGGTGGAGCTTCTGCCCTCTTGTCTCTGCTCCAGAGGAGGAACTCTGAGTCACTGCCGGCTCCCAGCCAGCACTGGGTTAACTGAGTCAGGAGAACCTGTGTGAAAACAGCCACTTTTAATGGGCTGTTCCCAGAAAAATCAGCACAGGTCCTCCCTGAGACACTGGAGCTTCTGTGTGAGCACAGTGATGCATCCTCAGGCAAGGGTCTTCTGGCCATTCCTCTTTCTGGATGAGTAAAGGGAATATTTCACTATCTGGACAACATACAGAAAGAGAGAGATGGGATATCAATGTTTTATCAGCACAAATTTATGGTTTTCACTCCACTCAGAAGCACAAAGCCATAAATGAATCCTGGAGATATCTCAGAGCAGTACCCCGGCTCACTCTTCACACTGTTCTGTAATATGCTCTGCAATGCCACGAACTTTAGTTGCCTTTTTCTGCATTTATGCATTAATAATGTAAAAATAAACACAAGTGTTAGTGTTATTTGAATAACAACAACAACAACAAAAAAAAAAAGGATTCGGCACAAATAATGCCAAATTTGCTCATTTCTAGAAAAATTCATTTTGGTTACTTTGTGTTTCATTAGCTTTTTTCAAGCCTGCATGAATGAAAGCCCAGGCTCAAAGGAAAATTTGCATTCTCTATTGTTTTGCTGATACTAATTTACCCCAATGGAAGGCCTGTAAATGATGTTAATCTTGACAAGCTACAAAGAAGGGCTACAGGGATAATTACCCACCATATTTTTCAAACTTAGAAAATGCACAGAAATTGGTAGGTACCTTAGCTGGAGCAGAAGCAAGGACTTCTCTTGAGGTGCAGAGAATGGAGTCTATAAATTATATATCACATTTTATTTGTGGCAAATTATTTGTTCTTTCCCAGATCACTGGGAAAACTTGCATTCTTCTTTCCTGGTGCAATACAATCAGGTCCAAAACTCATTAAGAAAATGTTATATTATTTTATGTATGTATTTATATACATATGTATATATATATAAAGTATGTATGTACTTATATGTATTAATTATATGTAATTTATATAGAGGTGGTTATTGGCAGTCTGAGGGAAAGATAAAATTTATTTGTAAAGGGGAATGAACTTTTCACGTTCCTTAGCAGGTATCACAAAGGAGTATATCCCCTCTTTTACCATTATGTCTCACTTCTGACAAAAAATATCCTTACATTAAGATGTGCTAATCAAAACATTTTCCTCCCAGCTCCTTTATGCTCAGTTATAGTAAAGGTAAGAACTTGCTACTTGGCGCTTGCAAAAAAACCCAAAAAACCCGTAACTATTATATTAAAAAAGAAAACTGTCAAGCAAATGACAAGAGATTTTCAGTGCAGTTCTGGAATTAGAAGAGAATCGAAAATGAAACTACCAGTTCCAAGGGAGCCTTTTAGGATTCAGTGTTGCTGTACAGATAATAAGAAAGTTTTTAATTATAAATCATATTTGCCATTGCAAGCAGTCCCACTGAAGGAAGGAGGAAAAATGCATAGACAGCTCAAGCCAAAAACAGAGCCCTCTGTGTACCTGTTTTGCACATTTTGATTCTGATTAAAAAGCAGATCTTATTCAGGAAAGGAATAGAATTAGGAAATGGGAATGGAGATAATGCAGGCAGCATGTCTTTTGGGGTTTTCAACAACTTTCCGGGCACACTGAAACTAACATCAGCTTCTGTAAAAACACTGGGTACTTTGTGAAGAGATATTTTGTTGGAAAAGTAACATCTAGAGAACCAGCTGCTACCAAACAACGATGTATTATTAACAAAGGACTCAGAAAGCCTTCTGCTCACAGGAGTAAAACAAATATACAATTTAATCTAAGCTTCAAATTTAATTAACTACAAATAAAAAACCAAGCTGTTGTTTTTTCACAAGCAATTACACCTAAATATAATACTGTAGGTGCATATGAATTTTTCATATAATCATTTGTGCACACAAGTAAGGCATTTATGTAAGCATGCACAAGTCTTGTCAGCTTGGTGGGCTTTCACCTCGTGCAAGCAACACCCAGTACAAAATTTAGATCACAGTTCTTCTGGGAACAGGCTCATGAAGTTCTCTGTAGAGAGCTCTTGTAGTTAAGAGATCAGAGGAGTGTTTCTGGCACAGATAACGTGCTGTTCACATCATTGTGGACTCTGGTGAAGACACACACCTGTACAAGGCCAGGGTCACATCAGCTCAGAGCACTCCCAGCAGCAGGGACAGCTCCAATGGCCTCACCCTGCCCTCCCTCTGGGGACACTTTGAGGCTCTGTGTGGTACCCTGGTTTGGGTTCCCACCCCCCTGTCTGCCCGGTGCTCATCTGGCTTGTGGAGATCGACTTTTGGTGGCCTGATGGTCCCTGGGATGGGCTGGAAGCAGCTTCAGAGGAGCTGGGCTCCCCCTCCTTCCACTTCCATTGTCACTTTGTCACTCAGCTCGTGCAGATGAGCTTTACCTTATAACCTGACAAATGCATTTGAGGCTAAATACAGGTGAGCACTTTGCTCTACACCTGAGACCAGCCCACTGATCTGACTTATTTCTGTCTGCTGACATCTCAGCAGAAGCCAGAATTTGTTTCTGGCAAATTCAGGGGATATTTTTCTTCTTCAATAACATTTTTTCTTGTTCAAAACCACACTTTTTCCATCTCGTTTTCTGCTCTTATGGTCTGGAAACAAGATCGCACACATGATGCAAAACTGGAACTATTCCTTTTTGTTAGAAATAGTCTAATTACTAGGATTTAAATAATTTCTTGACAGGTGACTCATGAAATACAGAAAGAAGTAAAAAATATGTTCATTAATCTAATTCCACTGCTTATTTAGAAGGTACTTAAAGAGAAAAACTTGTGACTTATGGAGCAGTCTTTTCTTCTGGGAGTGGTCATTTTGAAAACAAAAAAAGTTTGAATAAAGAAAGCTATTTCTGTGTGCAAAGATTAGCAGCACTGCTGATAATACAACAACCTCTCTGCAATCCAGTACTGAGATCTACAGAATTTCTTTCTGGGGCCATTAGAGCTGTTTAAAGTGCTTTAAGGCAGGTTTTGTGTAGGGCTGTTGCTGTGCATTGTTTCATGGCACTTAATGGAAACTCCATTTTGTGTGTTCTGGCTGTGCTGCACAGCTGGTCACCTGCCTGGCATCTGCTCCAGTTGGGCAGGATTTTCCAAGTCCTCCTGCTTTCACCTGCTTTTTTCTGGGGCTTTTTCCAGGAGCTGCTTCATTTGGGGGAGTGAGGTTGGGATGGTTTCATTCTTCCCATTTCTATAGAAAGCTCTGTGGCTAAAGAACACCCAGAGGATTTAGGCATCCCATGGCTATCCCTACCTCGTGCCTCAGCAAATTTACTTTTACTCCATTCAGGAAGAGGAGGACAGACCCAAAAGTCCATGTCCCACATCCCAGGTCAGGGCAACAACAACCTTCTCTTTGCTATACAGGACCAAATTTATAAAACAGTTTTCTTCTGGTAAACCTATTATAGTTAATTCTTAACTTTTCTCTTTTTTCACAGTTCATTACACTTCCATACTGTGGATGGAACCACACTTTATTCTTGGATTTTATCATAATTAGTGAAAAACAATGATTTACCTTTAAGGATAATTAAAATAACCCTTTTGAATGGGTTTCATTTTATTTGTGAAAAATGATTTTACAGTGAATTTCAACGATTTGATACAGTATTCTGACCTTATATTTCTATAGAATTTTCAAATTCTTGTGATTTAAAATAGCAAATTCATCTCATATTCTTCTGATATGACTAGCTGAACAAATGGGAGATCCAAGATGCAATAACTGCAACTCCAGCTGAAACTTTGGGAAGGGGCAATGAAATGAAAAATGTGTGCAGGTTGTTTGCATTATGTTTTTTCCAGTATTAGCATAACTCCTGTTTTGAAATACTTGTGATCTTGGAGTTATACAAAGAACCAAAAATTATGTGACTCTTGGAAAAAAATCCATAGAATTAAAAAGAAAAAATAAGCAGAGAAGGGAAATCAAGAGCACAAACCCTTGGAAGACAAAACTTTGTTTTTCTTTGTGTGGGGCTGGAATATGTGATAGTGTAGGGACTTTAAGGAAAGTATTCCTGTGGGAAAGGGCAATTTCTCAGTGATCACACTGAGAAAGATGAATCTAAGTAATGAATGGCATCAGGAAGAGGAAAGAACTCAGAGAAGAATGTGGAATAGGAACCTGAGAGATAGGTATATTTATCAAAGAAAAGAAGTGAAAATTACCAGTGCTGGAAGATGCAGATGATTACAGAGGCAACGAAATCCAACAGGAAAGGAAGCTCAGGAAGCAGTGGTGTTAATGAAATCTGATAGATCAAGAAAAATACAAAATTTTGCTGCAGGTGAAGGAAGATTTCGGTGAAAGTAGTTCAGCTTGGTGTGAAGAAGTCAAAATGGATCAAAGATAGAGTTGGAAAGAGTGAAAATTATGGAACTAAGAAAGCAAAGGCTGGACATGGCAGCCTGGAGAGTGGCTAAAAGGGAAATCAGAGCTCAGAGAAGTCTTTTCAAAGACAGCCCAGGACATACATGGCACAGAAGAAAATTACCCTGAACAAGGATTATTAGAAAAGATAGAAAGTGAGATAAGAGTATGAATTGTTGAAAGAAAGGGCTAAATGGATTTAAAAGCAGATGGTTATTTCTACTGGTTTTTTTTTCTGCCCCACAACAAAACAGTGCACCATATAAAAGTTAAGGACTTTTTAGTTTGATTTTCACTTTAAAAAGTAAATTTCATTGGGAGGGTGGGCAAAACAGTAAAACCTTCAACTAAATGTCCTTTCTGGAGTGGAAGAAGAACAGGTGATAGGTTGAGTATTTCTTACATAGTTGGAATAGAAAGGAGACAATGTCATGTGGAGATCCAGGGGACCTGGGCGAAACCTTTACCCAGTAAAATTTTATCCAGTAAAAGTAAATAAATGTCTTGTAAACCCATTTATAGTTTCTACCATAGTTTCAAGAATAACATAGGTAAGAAAAGAGAGACAGTCCTTGCAGGCAGGAGGGAAATAGTATTTTTATTTCACTAAGTCTTGCAATGCCATTTCTTAACATTGCTCCAAGTTTGGGAGGGAATCGTTGTCCACATCAAAGTATTATGAGGAGGTTCAAAAGTCTGGAAAGCAGAATGCTTATTATATAGATACAATTATATATTATCTAATATTTCTATTTTAAACATCCTTGTCAATGCAGTGATGTTTAAAATATACAACATGAAGCAGGCTCTGAAAGTGCTCGTTTCTTTTTGTTGACTCTAACTTATAGAAAGTGATAATTATTATTTCATGTTTTCTAAAATAGTTAGGTAAGATACATCCCCCTCTAGGTGGGAACACTTCACTATCAATACAGATGCATGCTTTGCAGTTTGTGAGGGAAAATAATTTATTTCGGTGGGGCTCGATGACCTTATAGGTCTTTTCCCACCTCAGCGGTTGTATGCAATGATTTCGGGAGCAGTCGGTGCGCTCACTGAAGAGCTGGGTGTTGGAATACACACCACAGCCAGCGGCTGCCGCTGCCGGCTGAGCGGCCCCGCCGCCATCGCCCGCGTCCCCTCACGGCGGGGCCGAGGGGCGGGGCCTGAGGAGGCGGGGCCTGGGCGACCATAGGGGCGTGGCCAGGGGCGGGTGCCTTCCCTCCCCCCGGCAATGGGCGGGACCGGGTATCCCCGCTGCCCGCCTCTGTCGTTCGGGGCGAGTCCATTGCATCCCGCGCGGGGGGAGCTCCGGACCCGGATGCTGTCTGCCGGTCCGGTTCGGGGAAAGAGGGAGGAGCAGGGATAGCGCCTGTGGATCAGAAGCGGGCGCGGCCCTGCAGCAGCCGTGGTGGCTGATCGGGCGGGGGGAGCCGCTTTGTGGGAGCGGCTCTCCCCTCCCCCTTCCACCCCCCCTACGTCCCGGCGGGGGATGGTGTGTCCCGCAGCGCGCGCCTTGCTCGCGCGGTTCGGCGGCTCTGCGGGGGGAGGGGGACGGGAGAGACCCGGGCCCCGGTGGGTTTTGCAGCGAGCGCGGGGAATAGCGGGCAGGGGGAGAGCGCCCGCTGCTGCCGTCCGGGACCATGTTGGCGGACGACGAGGAGGAGCTGAAAGTCCCGGAGGAGATGTTTAAAGACGTCAAGTTCTTCGTGGTGGGAGACATCGACCCCAAGGTACCGGGTCATCTCTTCAGATCGTTCCCGCCTTCCCCTCCGTCTCCCCCACCATCCCGACGCGGGGGGGGCACTGTGGAATCGCCCGGCTGCCGCGCGCGGGCTCGAGGCTCGCGCCGCCTCACGGGGAAAGGGCGGGAGTGGGGGGAGCGCGCGCCGGAGGGACCGTGAGGGATGGCCAGGGGGGAGGGGAGGCGGCCGGTCCCGATCCCGGCCCCGATCCCAGCCCCGATCCCGGCTGAGCCCGCGGGAAGCACCGGTGCCGCCGCCGCCATGGGAGCCGCGGCCCCGCCGCGCAGGCCCCGCCGGAGCCGCCTGAGCGGAGGAGGAGCGGGCGGAGGGACTTCCTGTGCCGGGCCGGGCGGGCAGCGGGGGCAGTGGCCGCCGCTCCTCCCGACTCGAGCGCTCCGCAGGCCCGGCCCCTCCCTGTGCCCGGTTCCGTACGGGTACACGGGGACAGGCCATGGGGAAGGTTCGTCACGGGAGGCCAGACTGGGTCTTCCCTCCCACCCAGACCTTCCCGCCTTGGCGCGGCCCCGAGCGCGGCCCTGGTACCGCCCCGGGCCGCCCGGCGCGGTGCTGCTGTAGTTCAGGCCAGGGGCCGCCCGCCCCTCTGGCCGTGCCCGGGGGCAGCGCCCTGGGTAATGCAGGTAGCCTGGCCGTGAGTAACAGCCCTGGTGGGCGAAGGTGGTTGAAACAAAGTTTTTGTGGCGTGTCCAATTAGACAGGTGTTTGAAGTGCACCCTACGGAGCTTTAGGACAGCGGCTTCCTGCAAGCAGGTTACTGCATGCTTCACGCTGAAGTTAAAGTCTTTGCCTCTCTGGTATTTGCTGCAGTAAAGTCTTAGTTCAGCGTTGGGTTCCTTTAGCATCCTATCCTGGCACTCACTGAGCCTCGGATGCCTGTAAGTGACCTGGAGACACCGGCACTGGCCTGTTCAGATGGTCTTCATTCCTATTGTGCTAAAACAAATACAATCTAGGAAGAATACACTGAAAGATCAGGATGAAAACTTACTTAGACAGGTCTCTAGATATAAAATTTAGTTCTTAAGCCATTAAGTCTTTACACATAAAATTTTTAATAGTGGCTTAGCACTCAAATAACAGATTCCTGTACTTACCAAAAAACCCTGCAGCAGCATTGTTAGTATTGTGTGTATGAGGATGAGTACAAAAATCCTGTAGCACTCTTGCACATCATTTGTCATAGGAATAGTGTCCTGAAAAGCCTGTTCTTAGTTGTGTGTTGACATGGGAGGACAATGAGCAGATTTCCCATAGAGCAAGTAGACAAGCATTCTCTTAAGCTGGTTTTCTTTCTCATGTTAAATTTTATTCTTCTTTGCAGTTAGAGTCATTGTCACAGGGCTTTGATTCAGAGCATTGAATTTTCCTCTGTCTGGCTTGGGGAGCAGAGGTGTCAGTGTGAGGAGGTGGGCTGGGCTGGGCTCAGCTGAGCTCGGGCCCAGCTCCTGGGAGAACCCTCTGTACAGGCTTAAGCCCAGCTGGCAGCTAAGCACAACACAGCTGCTCTCTCACCCCCACCCCTGTGCAGTGTAATGGGGAGGAGATTCAAAAATTAGGCTTGCAGGCTGAGATATAAAAACCGTTTAATAATTGAAAACCAGGTAAGGTACAATGGTAGTGGTAAATAATAATGGTGAGAAAAAGGGAAAGAAAGGAAGCCCCAAGCAAGTGATGTGCAATACATTTGCTCACTGTGCACTGACAGATACCAGGCTTCATTCCGGACTCCAGATCAGTCCTTTTTAGGGGTAACTCCCCCAATTTATATACTGGGCATGACCTGCTTTAGTGTGGAATATCCCTTTGGCCAGTTTGGGTCACCTGCCCAGGCTGTGCTGCCTCCCAGCCTTTTTTGTATGTCCTCACTGGCAGAGCAAGACACAAAAAAATAGTCCTTGACTTAGGATAAACACTGCTTAGCAAAAACCAAAACATCAGTGTGTTATCAACATTATTCCCACTCTGAATCCAAAACACAGAACTGTAGCAGCTACTGAGAATAAATTAACTCTTCTCCTTGCTGAGACCAGGACACCCTCCTGAGGGTGTCCTCTGTGGTACCCTGGGGCACCTGAGTGTGAGGAACATTTATCAGGTGTGTTTTGAGCCAAGACAGAATGCAGGAATTGTAAATCAAACTCAAACAGTTTTTAGAGTGAAATTTGTCCCATTACTGATATAAGAATACAAATATCCTTGGCACTTTTTACTGCTTCATATACCAGTGGATGCCAAGTTGATTTTTTCCTCCTTCATCTTCTGGGCAGGGGCACACTTTGATCAGCTTAAATTTCTAAACGGTTTCACAGAAAACCAGTTACTGTAATAAATATTAAAACAGACCTAGCACAAGTGAGTATGCTAATCAAAACAAACCCAAGAGTAAAAGGAAAAAAAGTATTTTTTTTCAGGTGAATAACTGCATACCTGCTGCCTACTAAAGCATGTGCAGCATAAATTGGAAGGGAAGCAAAAGTCTGGAATTGTGCCAAGGTGTTCTCTGGCAAATGAAGGAGAGTTCAACTTCATATCCATTCCATTCCATTGGGTGCATTTTGCTGCTGATCAGTAGATGTCAGCTCCTCTTTTTGTTTTAATAAATTCTCTTCCTGCTTTCCTCAAACGTAAAATCCCAAACCATCATGTTTTGGAAACACCAGTTAAAATCAGTATTTCCTTCAGAAAGAGATAAAAAGTAATGCAATGCAGCACAAGGTCTTTGAACAGGATATTTGGGTTTTGGTTATCTTGTTTAATTTATTTTTATATGCCCATTGTCTTACTTCTTAATTTTGAACTATTTCTCTTGTCTCTTCCAAAACAGATTTTAGTGGGAAAGAACATGATAAAATTTTTATCCCCCCCCCCCCCCCAAATATTAATTTAATGGGTATAAACCAATACTAAAAATGCAGGATTTTTACAGTGTTCATATTATGTTTTCTAGTTACAGGTATATGGTTGATACCAATGTAAGTGAGTTCTTTAATTGTGCCAATATTACTTTTCAGTCCAGGCACTACTTAATCTGAAGAAGTTGTGTATTCTGAGAGGAGTTTGGAAGTGGATGTGAGCTAAATTAGCTTGAGTCTTTTTTCATGACACATAAAATAATCAAATGCATTATTATGTATCATATTTGTGGTGTTTAAACTACGTGCAACCAGTGTAACTTTTTGTATAAGCAGATGCTTTGCACAAGTTCTGTAATGCAACATTGTTTTGATATTAAAAAATCATACTTTTAGCACCTTATTCATAGCTACTTTGTGATGCTGTCAGATTTGGGTTCTCACTTTTCATGACGTTCACTCCTTTTTTTAGCCTTCCCCTAAATGAGCAGTTGAATGGGATTGTAACTCGGGGAGCTGTGTGAGACAAGGAGCTCATGTGCTGAGACTGTTCTTAAATACCTTCTGTTTTTAAAAGTGCTTTATTTGGATTTACCTTCTCCTTTGGAATGATAGGATCCTGTATTTCTTTATGGTTAACTGGATTTCATGAAGGAAGGTGTATCATGATTTAGGGGATTGGTGTGCAAAATGGAAACATGCACTCTTGTTTCTGGCACTGGGGAGAAGAACAGCAAGCTCATGATCAATTTTCTTGGTTAGTTTAGAGTAATTCTTCTGGTAATATTCATCCATTGCAGAAAAAAAAGTTGACTTTTGTTTTCTTTAATGGAGTTTTAAAGTCAGGTACTTCAGTCAGGAAGTGCCAAAATTGTCTCCTCATTAAGTGGTGATTTTTCTATCCCTGTTTTTCTGCTTGGCAGAAATACTTTATAAAATAGCTTGATGCTGTGTTTTGAGAGTCTCTTTTTCAGTGCTTCTTTGTCCTGGTGAGTGTACAGGGTAGGGAATAATTGCTTAAGGACCAATTAATTAATTAATACTTATGTTCGCATTGCCTTGCTCTCTGCTGTTCACTGTTGTGGGCAGAGCATTCTGTTTTGAAGGGAATGTCCCCAGCAGGTTTGCAGGGACAGGCATCTGTCCCTGGCAGGTTTTGGAGGATGAACATCACACCAGTTTTATTCAAAATCAAAGGGAAATGAAACAATGATCTTAAATGTCATTTTAAACTTTTGAACTCTTTTAGACTGTAATGTTTTAAAACATTTTTCTCTTCCTCCCCTCTATACCCTACTACCTCTCTGTTCACTTCTTAGTTTAAATGAAAGTCCTGGTTTTTGGGGCACGGGGCTGAGTTCATCACACAGATCTTTACAGCAGAACTGAGAGAACTCTGAACTCTTAAAGCAGCACCTGCTATTTGGTTCTTGCAAATTGGGAGTGAGCTGTGCTTGGGTAGTTGGGAGGTGTTTTCCATTCTCAGGGCACAGCAGTGGGGTGAGGCACTTCAGTTCCAGCTCCTGAAGGTACTAATTTAGGGAGCACGATTCCTACTTGTTGATTTCTCTTATATTCAAACACTTCCAGAGCTACCCTATGCAAAAACAAACACTTGGAAGACCTTTCCTTCCCTGCATGAAGGAAAATTGTTTTAATACATTTTTTGAGGAATACATGTTTTGGAAAAACCTTGACATTTCCCCAATTCCTACCCCATCATCAATTATTTTAAAAAGTAGCTCTTCAGATGCAATGATGAAAATATAGAAGAGGTGTAAACCTTTGGCAGTCAGGAGTTAAATGTGTTTGGCAACTTCAGGAAAAGTTCTGGCCACCTACAGGAGGGTAGCCAAGAGAGAAGGTCATATTCATTCATCCATCCAGTGTCAGTGTCTTCTTGCAGTAATGTTTTTCTCAAATAAAAGTTGCTAAAAATTGCTGACTTCTCCCTATCCTCTTTTGGGTTTAGGTTATCCAACTTCTGAAAGCTGGGAAAGCAAAGGAAGTTTCTTACAATGCACTGGCCTCACATATTATTTCAGAAGATGGGGACAATCCAGAAGTTGGAGAATCTCGAGAAGTTTTTGATCTCCCTGTGGTAAAGGTGAGTGATATATATACAATATCCATGATATTGTCAAGGTACTGACATAGATGCTTCATTCTTACCACAAAATATTCATCTTTGGATGATGACTGAATAAAACATTTCTTTAAAAATCTTACATTCTTGTAACACAAACTTTTATCCCGACTTGCAGATTCTGTTACAGTTCTGTTCTCTCCTTCTGCTTGTTGCTCTGTATCTATCAGTGGTGTGGGTAATTTTTAGTGTTCTGCTTTGGATTTTTTTCAGATTTTTCTTTCAGTCATCTGTGAGATGATGTCCTGTTAGTTCTACTTTAGAAGTATTTCTGAAGTAAAGGTTCTTACAAGCTTCTGGCAGTGGAAAGCTTCAATTTAGAATAAGTAGTAGATTGATGAAGGATTTTTTAAAACACATAAAATTTGCGAAGTGCAAAATGATTTTGTTCATTCTGCATATATGTACTATGCTAATTATGGACTACAGGAACTTGTAGAAAAGTAGGGGTTTTTTTTCCTCCTTATTTAGTTTTTTATGGTTTTTTTAGTCTTTTTTTCTTTCTTACACTGGAATTACAAGTATTTTGTTACTGCTTTCCAACAGCAGGGTATTTTTCAGTGAAAAATTATGGGCTTCATCTTTGAATACATGAACCTGTCACTCTGGAAGTCATAAGAGAGATTGGAAGAAATAACACTGGAATTTCACTGCTCATGCCTTTGAGTACATGATTTTGGGTTATTTTTTCCATACAGGTGCAGGTGGCAGTAGAGAATTTTGATAGGTTTTGTCATGAGAGCTCACCTGACAGGGTAGAACTGTGAATTAACTCCAAAAATGAAAGGTGCTTGGCTAGGGACTTATGGTAATGCTGGGTGTGCTGGTTAATTTGTAGTTCCTTTTCTGAAGTGTTTTCTGGTGTAATTTTAACTTCATAAGCAAGGAAACTGCTTCCATTTTCATGAGAAGGAAGGACATCACCATTGTAGAGAGCACTTCCTGCTTTCTAATGCCACTTAAATAATTTAATTTGCTTCATAACTGCCGACTCATTCGCTGGAGGAGAGCAAATCTTTCACTAATGTCACTTGGCTTGACCTGAAAACATCACAGCATGATCTGTAATCAAGAAGATCAGACTAAGTATTAAAGGGACTGGAAGTCAGAGGCAAAAGTAGCTGGTTATAGGGAAAAAGGAAGATTAAAAACTTAAGGGAGGAAAAGTTTTTTTTTTTCCCCTGAGGACTGAGGAGTTAGAACTTAAGTGTTTTTAGCTCTTTTTTTTGTATTGTGCCTTATAGGGGAAGGAGAATAACCAGAACTGGGACACCATAAACACAGTTGCCACAATATATTCTTTTGTTTGTCTTTTGAGGAAAGTAATTCCATACTGAATGTGATGTCACTCTTTGCCCATTCTTTCTTTTCTGCTGCACTGGGACCAGTGTCCTACATCTCCTCCACTCAGTGCCACCTCCCTGTGTCCCTTTGAGCCCTCTGTCCCAGAATATTGTCAGAGAGGGGCCATCGCTGCTCAGCAGCCAGCATTGTTCTGTCTTTAGAAAACTCATTCTGTGTAACGCTGTGGTTCTGCACTCCTTGCTGATGAGTGTAGGATAGGATTATCTGAATTATTTTTCTTAAAAGCAAGAACTGCAGAAAGGGAGAGGATGAATAGGTACTGTAAATGACATGAGAGAAGGGGGTTGCTGCACAACCTTTGAGCTGTCTTATTGTGAACACTTGCAAATAAATGAAAAGTCTTTTTTGCAGACTTAGTACAATGTCTGTGAAACACTTAGACTTCCAAAGCTGGGAAATGTATATTAAAACTAGCTATAGCATGCACTTGGAAGGTAATTCATATTTTGTGTGTGTAGAGCAAGGATTTTAATGTCTAAAACCAGGTTTTTGTTTTTTCCAGCCTTCCTGGGTGATCTTGTCTGTTCGCTGTGGAGCTCTTCTGCCGTATCCTTTTAAGTTCAAAATTCTGTAGAATACATGTTAAAATGGATACCATTGAAGGATTCAAGACTGTTTCAAATAGCTACTGCTTAAACTTCTAAAATGGTCTCTTGTGCTTTGCCTGCCAAGGTTGCAGTGTGCTTGGAGCTTCTTTGTGCTCAGTTTTCCTGTCCCTCTGCCTGTTTTGTGCTTCATGGGCACTTACAGAAGAACTGTTATCAAATGGAAAACAGGAGCTGGTAGGTGCAAGAATCCAGGTGTTCATACTAGGAATTCAGGCCTTAATGTGCTTCAGAGTTTCAGAATTCCTGTTTTATACCCAATAGTTTAAAGTGTGTGCCTTTGCAGCTCGCTGTGTTTCCGTGATGTGGTCTAGGCTAGTGATTTTGGTCATTTGTGTCTGAACATAATAAATATGTTTGTTGTGCTTTCATCATCAGGATGAGTGTTTAGTTGCTTATGTTACATGTCTCTAAACCTTTTCCCTGTCCATGAGGAGTGTTCACAAAAAAAAGCTTGGAATTACATTTTCAGGCTTAAGTAACCTGACATTTTGTTTTTGATGTTCTTTCACATGAAAAAGTTGCCCTATTAAAAATTTTTGTCTTCCATCTGCAACCAGGGTTTTTAAAAGGGTACTCTAATAGCTGACTGATACCCAGAAGAGAAATAAACAGATGAAAGAATGGAATGGTGCAGTCCATAACTAAATTGTAGCTATAAATGTGGGAATGTAATTCTCAATGGCTATTGCTCAGGAAGTCTTTATTGTGGGAACACTGGAATGGCCAATGAAAAGACCAGGTCTCAGTAGTGACTTGTTCTTCAGTTGCATGGGAGAAGGAAGTTTTGTACACCTGTGAGCAATAAACGTGTCCTTGGACCTTTGACTTTCTAGCACTTCATGTCCTTAGAACATGGTGGGTTTAGGTTTTACTCTGAGCCTTATTGTGCTCACTAAAATGGGTTGTTAAGTCTTTACTTCGTTTTAGCCTGAGTCTCTTTATGACTTCTAGTGCAGTGACATCTGGCCTTTCATTAGGGATTTAGGTACTGCCATAATGAAAAAAATACAGGAATTAATAGGAATAGCTTTGTTAATAGGAATAGCTTAGTTTTTCTAGCTGATTGCTTTTGGACCCAGTTTAGGCAGAAGTTTGAGATTCTACATTTTTGTCTTTAGTTTATGTTTTAATTTGATAATGCTCAAAGTGGTCATTGAATTTCTGAAGAACCAAGTCCTAGAAACAGCTTGTGTCAGTTAGACATATGGATGTAATAAGAGCCTTAAGGATTTTATGTTGCCTTACCAATTCCGGTGCTTACTTGATGGGCATTTGCCTGTCAGTTGCTAAAGGTAAAGTTTAATATAGAAAGATTTAATACATTGTAAAAGCACAGTGATTTTTTTTCTGTTTCTTAGTGGAAGTTGTTTTCACCAGAGGGAACTTGAGATGGCAGAATGTTCTCCTGTGCTCTGCTCACTGATGTGTGCAAAGTCTGACTAACTTGCAGTGGAAGGGAAGTAGCAGAAAAATGAAGCTAGAAGCAGACTCTGAAGAAGGAAAGAGAGTTTCATGTGTGAAATCTGTGGCTATAATGCTTTAAAGAGGGCTGGCAATTTCTTTTGCAGCAAAAGCAAGAGTGAGGAGGGTGTATTTTTCAAAGGTCTTGTATAGATAAAAGAGAATCAGAGCACTTCTGAGCTTTTGTTGATGGCAGGAAGAAAAGTAAGTTTTGCTGTATTCCCTCTGTTTTATTGTGCTGCTTGTAACTTTTAAAAAAGAGTCTCTTTCACTCCTGTTCTTTAGAGAGTACAAGCTCCAGGTAAACTGATGAACCTCTTAAAAGTTAAATACTGACTGTCTCTGCTTTATGTGCTAGCAGTAGGTACTCAGGCAGGGAGTAGACACATGTACACTTTTGAAAGATACAGTACTAAATTTCTGTCTTGGATGAAATGGAGAACAATTTAGGATGTTCATCAGGCTTTAACTTCTTGAGGTATGCTGGATTATGGCAGTAATTTATTCTGAAGTTTTAAAGTACTCTTGGCTTTGTCATCAGCTTGCTGTTTGCTGTCTCTTCTGGGCCTCAAATCGTGAGTGTTGCTGGCACATCTGTCAGCATCACAGAGAAAATAATTTTGTTTCATTTAAAAAATCTCAGTGTCTGCATGTGACACAATGTACACCCGTTTTTGTAGTCATTTTTTTGTGACAAATGTGCATGGATCTAAAGCACAAGATCATATGAAAGTGTGGAAAATAGGGGCAAGTTGCAGAAGTCTGATGGTCCATCTCTTTCCCAGGTTAGTTCTGGTTTACAGTGTTACCAAAATTGTTCATAATATTGCAAGTGTTCTGATTCAGTTTGTACATCAGGGTTTTTTCTTGATGCATAAACTTTTATTGCAAACAGACAATGTGCTTTCAAAGATGAAAGTTTTTGAATGGTCAGATACTTGGATTATCTGAGAAGTACTGCATAGACTGTTTCATTTCCTTCTAATGTCCCTCAGGAAACTTATCTAATTATTTTGCATCCTTGACACCTGCTTTCCAGTGTAAATGGCTTTTCTCCAGAATCATGTCAGATTTTTTTTGGAGTCACTGCTTGTCTCTCTCAGGTAAGAAGTGAACCATATTTCAGTCTACTCCAACGTGCATTATGTGTGGGATGTTTGCTTTTTTTTGAGGAGAGATACCAGTCTTTCTGTTGTACTATGACTTTTTTTCCCTCTTTGTTTCCTCGATCTCTGCAGGTTGAAAATTACTCTTTAGTGGTTTTTCTTGTTGTGTGTCTTTGTCACCCTTTTTTCCCCTTTATTACTTTCTTGCTAATTTGGTATTTAAAAGTGATAGGTAATACATTAGCCAGCCTTGTAAATGGTGTGCTGTGGATTACTAAAATTCTTGCAGCTGAAGCCAGCTGGGTGTACAGAGCTAAAAGGCTTTTCCACCTTCCTTTTAGGTTTCATCTGAAGACCGAAGTACGCTGTGGGCTTTGATTACTTTTTATGGAGGGAATTGCCAGCTGAGCCTCAATAAGAAATGTACTCACTTGATTGTGCCTGAGCCAAAGGGGGTAAGAGTTTATTACATGTACAGTTCTTCTTGTTGTAGCTCTCATTTGCTTTCAAGTAGTCAAAAATTTTCCATCTGCCTGAAGTTAGAATTCTTAACACTGTTGATTAACAACTAAATTCAGCAAAATTAGGCATTGCAGCTATGCAGTTTGCACTTATTTTCTGCATGTTTTAAGCCTGATTAATTTAAAAGATGTCCAATTTCACACTGGTACTTGAATTCCAGTTTGACTGAAGAATTTTATTCTGTATCTTGTTTGTCTTAGCCTAATTTTGATATGTCACAGTCATTAGTGATTGTGATTATATTATAAATCCACAGATACAGAATCAGTGAAGAAAAACAAAGGACAAAATTGAAATACTGAAGAATAAAACATGGGCTGGCACTGGGAGAAGAGAAAGTGTGGCTGTGGGAAATGAATGCTTTTCCTTCTTTAAGATACAGGAAGCTTTGTAGGGCTGGGTTCTTTTTGCTGAATATGTGGGGGGTGTGTGTGTTGTTTTTCCTTTTTAATTAAGTGCTTGATATTTCTTCTGGGGACTGTTTAGAAGGGTGTATTGAACACCATTCTAGTTGTCCCTTTCATCACAATAAAATATAATGCTTGGGCAAAACTTCATTACCTAAAATTTTGTTTGTAAGAACCAATGAAATGCATTAATAATAGCTTACTTAAAAGCTTAAATAAGAAGCTTTTTAGAACAAAGCATGTTGTCTTTAGCTTGCCAGTCAAGAAACTTAAAGAGGTTTTACCATTCTCTGTCTGTAGGATACAAATATTTTAATGCACACAATCATTGAATGGGAACAATTTTATGGGATTATTACTTTCTGCTTCCAGTCCTGCTGCTCCGATACACTACAAGGGAAACTGCAGCAGTTTGTAACAAGAGCAGTTCTGTCACTAGGAAAACTTACATGATTGCTCTGACTAGATACAGGATGATAAAACAAGATTGTTAATAATTCTCACCAGAATGAAAGAATAAAATCTTGTGTCAGTAAATAAACTTGATTTCAACTCCAATCTCTTTTTTATGTATGAATGACACTTTGATTGTAGGAAATAACTTCAGAGAATCACTAATTTAATTTCCTCTGAATATGCTTGTTGTCAATTTATGTTGTTTGACATAAAAGAAAATACCAGTTCAATAATTTCTAAATATTAGATCCTGAAATAAGTTTCAAATTTTCAAAAGAATTTTTTTTGTACTGTTTTGATGTATGTGAGGGGTTTCCATTAAAGAGGATATTCAAATAAATAGAACACTGATTCTGTGTCTATTCTATTTATTAGGAAAGGAAATGGTGAAGCTTTAAGATTTAAGATATATTCCTGCTGAAGTGCTTTTTTTTCAGTGATCAGCTTTTAAATATTTGTCTCTACTTTATTTTGAAATTCTGACTTTTTCCACAAATGCTTTTTCGTAGTGGGGCTGGGTTTTTTAACTTTTTTTTAATGGTGGATAAAACATAAACTGTATTCAGACTTGCCTTAATGTCCTCCTAAAATCATGTGCATTTTAGTATTGACCATGATGTTCCTCAGTGCTTGGTTGGAATATTTTGGTGGTTGGGTTAGAGAAGAATTTAGCAAGTGAAGACATTCATCATCTGCAGTTCAGCCTTCTGAGTCCTTTATACTGTAAATGTGGAGAAATTTTTTTTTTGTTTTTTTTTTGGGTTTTTTTTTTTTTTGTTTGTTTTTTTTTTGTTTTTTTTTTTTGTTTTAACCTCTTGGAACCTGTGGTTCTGCACAGTATAAGTCCTGTTGGATCTGGGCAAGATCACTCTCTGGTATTGGACAGTGTCCTTGTAATCTCCCTCTCCATGCTCTAGCCCTGATCTCAAAGAACTAACTTGTGATTGTTTTTGTCTTTAAATCTTTTTTTTCTCCCCTCAGGAGAAATATGAATGTGCTTATAAACGGGACAGCATTAAAATTGTTACCCCAGACTGGGTACTGGATTCTATAGCTGATAAGAGTAAAAAAGAAGAGACTCCTTATCATCCTCGTTTAATTATATACGAGGAGGAAGAGGAGGAGGAGGAGGAAGAGGAGGAAGAAGCAGAAAATGAAGAACAAGATTCACAAAATGAGGCTAGTACTGATGAAAAATTATCAAGCCCAGCATCTTCTCGAGAAGGATCACCTTTGGGTGATCAAGCTTTTTCACCAAAATCTACTACTGCTGATAAGGCAAAAGGGGAACTGATGTTCGATGATTCTTCCGATTCCTCTCCAGAAAAGCCAGAAAGGAATTTGAACTGGACACCAGCTGAAGTCCCACAGGCATCTGCAGCAAAGCGTAGGTTGCCTCAAGGGAAGGACTCCGGGTTGATTAATTTGTGTGCCAATGTCCCACCAGTGCCAGGTAACATTTTGCCTCCTGATATGAGAGGCAACCTCATGGCTTCAGTGCAAGGTGCCCAAAGTTCTGACCGCCAGGAAATGATGGCCACGTGGAGTCCAGCCGTGCGGACGTTAAGGAATATTACTAATAGTGCTGATATTCAGCAGATTAATAGACCATCAAATGTAGCACATGTAAGTGTTGGATTTTTCATTTATAAGCTATTGGACTTTTTCTTAGGAGCTGTAATGTCCAAGAACTTCAGTTTCCTTTTGCTGTTCTTGAAATACCCAAAGTTAATGCTTCCCCTTATTACTTAAAATTGTAGCCAAATTCATAACTTCCCCATAATAAGTAACTTAATTTCTAGCAGGTTCACAGAATGCATTTGGAAAAAAACATATGGAAGAGTAAAGCTGTGTATAACTGCAGCATGGTTTAGATTTTCAGTAAGAACTTCTTGGTAAGAGAGGGAAAAACATGAATTTAGAATTATTTTGCTAGTTCAGGAAACCTGGTTTCCTATCCTTCTAGAATGCTCAGTCAGTGCAAGGAATTATTTATGCCATAAACACATGAAATTGTGGAATTGATTGTTCCCACAGCAGGTTCAGTTCTATACTGCATTGTTCTGCTGGGCATCATTAGGTTGTTATCTAGTGTGCATATTATGATGGAGAAGTCCTAACTTACACTTTCTTATGCCACTTGTGTAGTTGAAATAATTGCAGCTCTTGTGTTGAATGTATTTCTACAAGATAATAAAAAGCAAGTGAGCATGCTGCACCTGCAGCATTGAAATGCTTAGATGTTTGTGGGAAGGGAGCATGAGTAAAGTAGGCACTGGTAAATGTTAGACATTTCTTTACTTAAATAATTGCATTGGTGCCTTTCTTCATGTTCATCTGATGGTAAAACTTTGAAAGGTGCCAGAACAGTACAGAGACTTCCAGCCAGTACTTAAACACACAGTGTGGAGTCACTCAGAAGTGTTGATTCTGTGCTGATTATATGACATCTGAATACAAAGTGGAGATACAGGCTTATTTTAAATCTGATTGGATTCCTCTTCTCAGTGCCTTGAATTGTTTAAGGGCTGAGAGTTGTGGGCAAAGCCTGAGCAGAGCTGCCAACCATTTGCTCAGTTGGCCAGCATGGGTAAGTTGGCCACCACATCCTCTCCAGTCCAGTCACTGTGCCATCAAATACACATCACTGGTGTCCCTGTGTCAGTATTTCTCTGTCAGCAATATTTGCAGAGCTACAGGGCACTGGTGCTTGTGTGCTTTGGCTTGTCTCTGTTCACCCAGATTCTGCTGGAGCAGGGGCTGGGTGGTGATGTGTGAGGGCTGTACCAAGCACCCTCTCAGGCTGCTGGGCCAGCTCCAGCATGTGCAGAAAGGCTCTGCATCTTAGAATTGTGAATCTGCTTCCTGGAGGGAGGAATACCTGTTCTGCCTTTTCCCCTATAACTTCTCTTTTACTTTCTGCCCTGAATGATGAATGCAAGTCTTAGTGAACATTATTGGAAAGTTAGTGTTTAGTTTGAAGCTCAGATTTCTGCCAAGTAGCAAAATCTGTCATAAATCAGGTATTTACAGATACATAGTTACTTTCTGAATATAGCCATAGAATGCTTTTGAAGGTTTTATCCCTTCATTTTGAAATACATGTCTTGAAGCTTCTGTAATTTTGGCTTTTGCTACTTGTTGTGGAGAGAAGCTCCTCACACCGAGCCATGGAAACATTTTTTGTGTGTGTTATTTTTAGTTACTGAATGTTTTTACTGTGGTGCTGCTGAGACATGAGCAATGGGTGATGCATTGATAATCATGGCTGCACACGTGTGCAGTACCAACCACATCAGAATTATTTAGATGACACCTGAGATGTTTTGATGTGCATTGTGAAAACACTTGAGCCACCTCTCTGATGGATGGTTGAGAGGATACAGTAATTGGCTTTGTGCTCTGGTGATGGGCTTTGATTCCTCTCTGGCACACGCACGTTGCTGAAGGTGACACTGTGTGTCTTGAAGTAGTGAGGGTGAAGGAAACAACCTTTGCAGGATTCATCAAAGCTGATTTCATGTTTAAAAGACTTCATGAATGGCAAGTCTAGAATTTCCTATTGCTCCTTCTCATTTGTTATAGGTAGTTAATATTAAAATATTTTAATAAATATGTAGAACTCATCCTAATCTATTAGAACTTTGCCTAATTTTCCCTTTTCTGATGCATAAAAATTTGCTGCCTAACTTGTGTCTGCTTAGTGTGAAATGATTTTTCTCTTAACAGTGGATTATACATTTAAAAGCAAAATTAAATTCTAGATTACTTCAGCACTCTATAAACCTAAAGCCTAGTATTCTTAAGTAGGGAGGTTAGGTTGTTTTGGGTTTTTTCTCCAAGAAATCCTTAGTGCTCAGCAGATCAATGTTTCTTTGTTTTTTGGTATTGAGATTAAAATCAAGCTATATATTCCTGAATTGGTTCAAAACAGCACTAATTAATGAAGGTTTCAAACAGCACTAATTAATGAAGGTATCATTAGCAATTTTTAAGTGAAAATAGGACTATGGAACTAAGCTCTGAATTTAATGGGCCAGTGGGATTTTAAAATTAATATTGCAGTTGATCAATGTAATTATTAATATAGTGTTAATAGTCATAATGCAGTTGGAAAATTATTAATAATACAGGGATGGGGTTTAATCTTAAATTCAACTGAAATGTGCATTGCTGTTTATTAGGAGTCACATGCAGCTCCACACTTCCCTTTGTGTAAGTCCTGTCTTTCATTTTTCTATTAGGCAGTTAAAGATTTTTGTTTAGCTCACAAGGTATTTAGGTGTAGGGTTCTTTTCTTTTAGGAATTGTATTTTCCCAGTAGTTCTTTAAATATTTTAAAAACCGAATGACAACCAAAAGGTCACAAAAATAATCTTTGTTTTCTAGATATTACAATCACTTTCAGCACCTACAAAAAGTTTAGAACAACAAGTAAATCATAGTCAACAGGGACATCCAAATGTGGTGCTGTTTAGTCAAGTGAAACTAACACCAGAGACACATTTATTGCAGCAGTCACATCAAGCACAGCAGCAACAGCACCATCCTCTTTTACACCTTCAACCTCAGCAACTTATGCAGCTCCAGCAGCAGCAGCAGCAGCAACCCCAGATCTCCCAGCAATCTTTCCAACAGCAGCAGCCTCACCAGTTTCCCCAGCAGCAGCAGCAAGTCCATCAGCAGCACCAGTTCTCCCAGCAGCAGCTCCAGTTCCCGCAGCAGCCGCTCCACGCGCAGCAGCAGCTGCACCGCCCTCCGCAGCCGCTCCAGTTCCAGCAGCAGCATGTGCTGCAACAGCAGCTGCAACAGCTGCAACAGCAACAGCTGCAACAGCTGCAGCAGCAGAACCTGCAACAGCAGCAGCTGCAACAGCAACAGCTGCAACATCAGCAGCAGCAACTGCAGCAGCAGCACTTACAGCGACTGCACCAGCAGCACCAGCAGCAGCAAATGCAGAATCAGGCAGCGCAGCACTTAACTCAGACACCTCAAGCACTACAGCTTCCAGTTGCAGCCCAGCAGCCACAACACCACCAGCAGCAACAGCAGCAACTGCAGCAGCAGCCGCTTTTTGGGCACGATCCAGCAGTGGAGAGTTAGTAATTATTGCCTTCTGATCCTGGAAAAAAGTAGCTAATGACATGAAGTGGGGTAGAATATCCAAAAGTAATGCTGTGTTTAGAGGATGGGATTGTAAGAAATGCCACTCCTGGCTCAGGACTCTTTTTTCTGATTTTTAGGCAAATACTTACATAATATTACATATAATACTATTATAATGATAATATTATTATAATTAAAATATGATACTAATATTTACAATATTCTTTTATTCAAATAATAGCTAATGATGATCCAGCAATCTGAAAAGCATGAGAGTGCTGAGAACATTCTCTTTCCAAATGCACAGTTGATCCCACAAGGACACAACCTATACTTTCAGAACAGTGTTAGTAAATGCATAACAGACTTGTTTTAAAACTTTTTTCCTTTGGAAGAGGGGGAGGAGGAAGCTTTCAAACAGCTACAATTCTGGAAATACCAGTAAATTCTTAAGATTCAGTATCAGAAAATTGTCACACTTACTTTGAATTATAGTAGAACTGAAGGCTTTTTGATTGTTTTGGCTGTTCATAGCTGATCTCTGTAAAAGAGAAAGTAGTCTTATGTTTTCTTTCTGGTGACCCTTTAGCCCCTCTTCATCCAGGAAAAAAAACCTACTCTTAAAAAATCAAACTCTGAAAGCCTTTAAGGCACAGCTCAACCCAGCTTTGGAATTTTGGATCTACTTTTTCCAAGGAAGTACACTTAGGAGGTTTATAACCTGGTAATACGAGGAGGTCAGTGTAGCAAATGTTTTTTGAAATGAACTCTTCAGACTTTTAAGTATTTAATTGTTTGTTCTTTATGTGCCAAACTATTTCAGTTCCAGAAGAGTATTTCCTACTGGGCTGTGTCTTTGCAATTGCTGATTACCCAGAGCAGATGTCTGACAAGCAGCTGCTAGCAACCTGGAAACGGGTAAGATTGTGCATTATATAATAGAACATAATGTCATAGTCCCTAAATTCTAAACGAAAACATTGGAAGTGCTTCAGCACTGTTCACTCATCTTTAGGCACCCTTTTGTGTAATTCTTCTGTTACAAACTTTATTCAACTGCTGCTGCCCAGAAAAAAGTAATAGAAATACTTTAGGTGTGCAGCCTGGTTGAATTTAAGTCTTCAATCAGAACATGATCTAAATAAGTTGCAGCCTTAACTATTTCCCAGTTATTTATGCTTAAGTCAGGCAGCTGTAGACAGCAAATGTAATATAGCATCGCTGTCTAGCTTTAACTTGATTGTATAAAAACATTCTTTTTTGCATATAATTTTGGCATTTAGTAGCCTGTGGGGTATCCACCTGAGTGAATAAGATGGAAGAATAGAGTGTTTCTATTTTTTTGCCAACTTCTATTTTTCAGAAAAATCTGATTGTATCCTTTCCTAAATAAGAGGACTTTGATGTTCTTCAGAAACCTCTGATGGATTTTATAGTTGAATTTTCCCTACAATTTTGCATAATCAAGTAAGCTGTTGACATTTTTAACAGCACTTGTGTTTATTGCTGAGATAGAATTGAATAGTTCATGAAAAATTGTTTAATAGTTATACTGCAAAAAATAAAAAACATGAGAAGGGTTATTTTTGTTTATATATCTTTATTTTGTTTATTTTTTTCCATTTCTTCTAAAAAATAGACTTTTTGTTCAGTGAAAAGCCACATATTTAATTTTATTTTTTGTTTTCAAAATTGTTCTAAAGCTAGATAACAAACCTAGTTTTGGGGGGTAACTCTTCAGTGAAGTGATGCTAATGATGGCAGTGTCCTAAAGGGTGGACTTTCATTTCAGACTTTTTGTTTCTTAATGTAATGTAAAAATAGTTATATCCTAGAAGTTCTGCACCTACTCTCTTACCAGATCATCCAAGCACATGGTGGGACAGTGGACCCAACCCTCACGAGCAGATGTACTCACCTTCTCTGTGAAAGCCAAGTCAGTAACATGTATGCTCAGGTGAGCCAGCTGGGAACCTGCTGGGTGCATGCTTTCATTTTATCACTGGGAAGGCAGGGCTTTGCACTGTGTGCTTCATGCTTAGACAGCAAATATAAAGTCTCTCATTGTTTTTTTTTATGATTTGTGGTTTTTTGGGGTACAAACTTTCATAGTGTATGTGGTAGACTTGTTCCAGAGAGCACGAAGGAAGATGCTATGAGAAAGAGGAGTCTAAAATGTAGAGAAAAACAATTAAAATCTTAAGTTTTGATTTGTAGAAAAAGTGTAAGTAAAATAAACATGTATTTTGGATTTTAAAAGCTGTTTGTGCCTCTGTTCCTAGGCTTTAAGAGAAAGGAAGAGATGTATTACAGCACACTGGCTGAATGCAATCTTGAAGAAGAAGAAGATGGTTCCACCTCATCGAGCCCTTCATTTTCCAGTGGCATTTCCACCAGGAGGAAAGCCATGTTCTCAACATGTAAGAGGGAAAAGCTTACTTTGAAAGAATGCTTGCTTCATTGCTTGCTTCATTCCATGAGCAGTATTAAAACAGAGCTAGAAAGTGCTTTACACATTTCTTTTGCCTTGGAAGAAAAGCTTCTGTTAATCCTAAGGTGCTGTGTTGATGTGGTGCTGCTGCCAGGTGTTTGTCAGTGCTTTGCAAGTCTCCCTGAGTTCAGAGTGGTGAGCACCTGCCTTTGTGAGTTACTCTCTCAGACACTGAGGGGCAAAGATTGCCTGACTTACACACAGCAAAGTAGCAGCAATCCAGGCTGCACAGTTTAGAGCAGCAGCACATCGAACAGCATGTGCTTCCTTAGCATAACCCAGGATTTTGAGAGGATTTTTAAGGGTTTTTCATAGTCAGTGCTTAGCAAATACCTAAAAAGGAAGCCTGTGCTGCTAATCAGAGGATAGGAGGTCACAGTTCCATGGCCTGTGCAATGAGGAGCTGTGAAAGTGGAATTTTGTGGAATTGAAAAACTCCAGTTCATTGAGAGGCATCTTGGAATGTACTGTGCTGTGTAAACCAAGATACCAAAGTATGTCTTGGCATTGGATTTCTTTGTGCTGGATGCAGACATATGGGATGATGGCCTTGCTAAATGCTGTCCTGACTGACATAAAAAGAAATACAGATTTGGGAAAATCAGAAGTATAACAACATGTGTGTCTACTCAGTGGTTAGCAGTAAATGTAATATGCCATGTAATGAACACAGTTTTAAACAGAAGTACTGTTGCCTTTCCCTAAGAAAAAGGTGAGAATGGCAAAACCAAAAACCTGTCAGGATTAAAGATAATAATGGAGGATGTGGAATTGCAGTTCACCACCTATGATCAGCTGGCAGAGTTTATTTGGCTTTATTGCAGAGTACAGCACAGTTTTCAGATTTTTAGAGTAGACCAAGTAAGTGTAAGCATTTTTTTGTGTGTGCCTCTATGTGAATAGCAGCAGAAGGAAGATAGTGGACATTTGAGAAGCAAATTAGCTCTGAGCTCTTCCATGATAATGCTGTGGTCTGTGTAAATAAGAAAAAGCTGACCAGAAGAATGAAAATGATTCTTCATGAACCAGTAGCCTGAAATTTTTATGTATAAACAAATCACTTTTAAATTGTACTGTTTGTATCCTACAAGCCACGCTTTGAGTGCTTTATACACCATGCTGTGCATTTCATTGTAATGTAAAAAGTTAGTCATGGAAAAATATTTTGCATGCCATCAATGTTCAGTTACTTAAAACTGTCTTTCTGCCTGCAGATAATCTCTGTGACAGGATTTGTTGACAGTGACAGAGATGACCTCAAGCTCATGGCCTACCTAGCAGGTGCCAAATACACGGGCTACCTGTGTCGCAGCAATACCGTTCTCATCTGTAAAGAGTAAGTCCTTGCTTTACTGTCCTTGCTTTCTCAGCAGTCTCTTGCCAGGTAGTGCCTCTCTGAACATGTGAGGTGTCACTGACATATTTTATGAAAATCCTTTCACTAGGATTTTTCTCCTGAGAAGCTGAGAAGCCTCAGAAAAGAAATGTAAACAATAACTATCTGATGGCTGTGGAATGTGGTCTGGAGATGGTTTACCAATAGGTGCATCTTTGATTGGTTCCATGTGAATTGTTTTTAATTAATGGCCAATCACAGCCATCTGTGTCAGACTCTCTGAATCTGTCACAAGATTTTGTTATTCATTCCTTTCTAGCTTTCTGATGTCTCCTTTCTTTAGTACAGTTTTAATATATAATTTTCTTTTAATATGTATCATAAAATAATAAATCAGCCTTCTGAAACATGGAGTCAAGATTCTCATCTCTTCTCTCGTCCTGGGGACCCTCAAACACCACCCCAGTGAAGTGCTACGTGTGGCTCGTTATAATAGTGTTAATTGCAATCAGTTCTGCAGTTTGATAACAATAAACTTAGTGGTGTTGTTTCTTGAACTAAATTACAGCATATATTTAAGTGATAAATTTGGCCTCTGAACACGGGCAAAACAGAAGTAATTTCTGACTTTCCTATTTTATAATATTCTTAAGTGATGCTGACTCTTAGATCATCCATAAATAAAATACCTTTTTTTAATAATTGTTCTAAAACGTTGGAGGAGGGAAAATTTAAATCCAGGCCTAAAGATTCCATTTGCAGCAGAAGCTCTCCCCTGACTGGCTTGTTCTGACACATAGAACAAAAAGACTTTTTGGAGTATCTCCTCTGTCACAGTTAAACAATAGACCAATAAAAACCACTGATATTTTAGGTTTATTATTAGAAATTGCTATTTTTACCAATTTCTTTGCAATACAAATTCTTTTTCTCCTTCTCTGCCCACCAAGGGCCAGCGGGCTGAAGTATGAGAAGGCCAAGGAGTGGCGGATCCCGTGCGTGAACGCGCAGTGGCTCTGTGACATCCTGCTGGGCAACTTCGAGGCGCTGCGGCAGATCCAGCACAGCCGCTACACCGTCTTCAACCTCCAGGACCCACTCTCTCCCAGCCAGCACCTGGTGCTCAACCTGCTGGGTAAGAGTCTCTGTTCTGCAGCATTTTATGTGCCTGTTTCATCAGCAGGAGTGTGTTTCCTCTGGTATAAATGATTTGGCAATGGTGTCATTTTTGTTGTGTTCTCCATTCCCTAGATGCTTGGAGAGTCCCATTAAAGGTGTCACCAGAACTTCTAATGGTATGTTGAATTACTGTGTATATACAGCTGTTTTGATAAGATCAATCCTTGCCTGTGCTGAAGCTCCTGGTTGTAGTTTTTGCTAATGTTCTATTTTATTTTGGGGAATCTGAGAAATAATCTTTTTGCAGAATTAAGGAATTTTAGTGAGCTATACAAAATCAAGTTACTTTTGACACACCTTGGGCTAGATGTTTCACTCTTCAATTTCTACATCAGATCTTTAGAAAGGGCTTAGTACTTTTTAAATCAGTGCCTAACACTCTGTATGTGAGACCACATAAGGATTTTTAAGACAGAACACCCAAAATCAGTAAGAATTTTGTTAGAATATTGACTGAATTTTTAGTATGATACATAATGTAAGTTAAGGGTGCTACTACTTCATATCATCTCTCTGATATATACTAAGAACTAAAACCATGGACATATATACAGTGTATTTTAAAATTTAAAAATATACCATACATGCTAAAAAGTGTAGTTGATAACCCTGAAACATCAGTGGGAATGAACAATGGAAAATTGTACCTTGAAAAACATACAAGAGAAGTAAATTTTTGTCATGAAGGGAATTCTGTGAACCATGCAAAATGTAAGTTTTCTGCATATTCAGATTAAGTTGCATTTCTTACACCTGTCATTTCTTACACCTATCTCATGCTTTTGTATTGTAAATTTTCTTCCCATTTCAGATTTATACTCTATAATTTTTCACAATGTGTCTTGATGTAGGTAAATTTGTACTACAGGGGACTCTCAAATGACATTTTCTAGTGCACAAAAACATTCTGCCTCACCTCTTCTGCTTGGATCACTTGTATCTCAGTCACTTTTAGACTCTTCAGAAAAGAGCTGCTCAGTAACTCTCAATGTAATTTGCAGCAATTACGTTTTTAAATGGGGATTCCATGTTTTAGATGGGGATTTTGGGCACTGTAGCTTAAATACCTTTCAGCTCTAGAAATAGGCAGTACTGTGTTCCTGACCCTAAGCTTGAAACATTCTTCTTATAGACCTTTGTGGATTTGTTTCACAGACCTGTAGGAAACTCTCATTTAGAAAACGAAATGCTTTTAAAAATTTGTGGTCTTCATATTTTCCTGAAGATGGCAAACATCCTGTTGTTACAAAAGTCCTTGAGAAGATTCAGTATGCAGTATTAGTATTTAAAATAGCTTTTAACTAACTCGGTTTTGGTTTTCTCACCACCACTCTTTGCATCCACATTGCAGTTGAGCTCATCTTAAAACTGGATACATTCTTTGTGTGGGTCAGTCACTCCAGGTTTTAGTCCATGGTTTGTCTTGTGCAGCAAATGGAGACCTCAGGGGTCTAATGGGTAATTTAGTACCTCCCCTTCTGGCCCATGTGAAGTGGGAATTTTGTGATTTAGATTGAAAGAAGCTTCTTGAGACAATCTAGTCCAGCTGCCCTCTGGGTGCCCACACAGGAATATGGTTTGGTAATAGAAAATGGTGGGCATGTGGAAGTGTCAGGGAGTGGCAGAGTACTTCACTGCCTTCACAGGAGACATTTCTATTTGTCTTGGGGTTTGGGGTCCTCTTCTGAGGACAGCTGTCTTGTCAGATGCTGTTGATGCCATCTACCTCTTGCATTTTCATAGTTGAAATGTCTATCAAAATCTGAATATGTGCACTTTTCTTTCCAGCTGCTCATGCTATGGGCTGACTAGCATAAAAATGCCTGGCCTGAGAGCAGGGAACAAACCCCTGTGGCTTGTTCCTCCCAAAGGAACATTCTCACAGCAAGGCTGGTACAATGCTGCCTGTCTTTCTGGTCATGTGCCTCTTAGCATTCTTCATTAAATTTCAGGTATAGAAGGTTAAAAAGAAATAGATGTCACACACTCCTCCACCTGGGAGCTGTGGTTTCAAGTTACTCAGACCAAGGAGAACCTAAAAGCTACATTTGATCACCCCTAGGCACTTGCTCTAGGGGCTGATCTGGTGCTGGGGAGGTGGCACTTTCTATCCAGCTTCTGTTTATGTATTTAGGGAACTTGAGTTTATAACAGTATTTTCTGGGATATTACCATTCCATTAAATTTAGAACCAGGAAGAATATTGTAGTCTTCATGTGCTTAACAAATGGATAGACTTTTCAGTCTCTTTCTCGTTTAATTAATTGGCTTTTCCATCGATAATTAGCAGTGTTATTTAAAGGAAAAAAGTCCAACAATATTTTATTTGGTGTGCACTTTCAGGGTTACTTAAATTGCAAAAGTGTGCATGTCTAATTTCAAAATTACAGTTTGTGAAGAAGCTTTGGCTGATGCTCAGCTTTGGGCTTGTTGTGTCAGTAGTAGGTGCCCCATGTATTCAGCAGGGTGTAATTTTCATTTGTGATTAATTCAGGATAGAAGTTGTTTTCCCTGTTTAATTCAGATGTAAACATATAACTGGTCTGATTTCAGGGTGTGAGGTTGCCTTTGAAACCAAAGCAGAATGAAGCCAGTCTTCAGCCGTCTTCCAAAAGAGCAAGGTGAGAACAGTGAGCAGTCAATGCCCGTTTATTGTCTGTTCCTCAGAAGTGTCAGCTGCCCCTCAGCCTGCACCATCCTGTGCCCTGCTCAGTGGAAATAACTGTCAGTGGGCTTTGGATGTTGCCAGTTCCTCAGCTGGCAGGAATAAAACAATAACTGAGAGAATTGGGAGAGTGCAGAAAGAGAGTATGTCATGTTCTCTGCATGGTGATTTTTTCTTTCAGAAAAAGTTGTGCCTAATTCTGATTCATCTGGGTCATTCCATTGGTGAAACTTGCAAAAGGGTGCATGTCTAAATTTCAGAATTACAGTTCTGCAGCCCTGTGCCCAAACATCACATTCTGCTGTATTTCCCATATTCTGTAGGATTGAAGACCTGCCACCACCTACTAAGAAACTCAGCCCTGAGCTTACACCAATGGTGCTCTTCACAGGATTTGAACCTATGCAAGTGCAACAGTACATTAAGGTGACTTTCAGGCTTATCTCTTGTGAGCTACATTGAAACATCTGACAGTTTTTTATGGATGTTGAATTTTTGCTAAGACTTGATAAGCATATACCTAGTGGATAAAAACCAGTACCTACAAGCCCTGAGGTTAGGTTAGGTTTATGTGAAATAAGTTTTATTTGGTAGCTGTTCTCCTTTAGTTAACTACTTTACATTAATGTGCTACTTGTTTTTTTTTTTCTGTAGGACTACTTTAAAAAGCAAGAAAGCCCTTTTCATATTGTGTTTTAAATTGGCAAATTTCATGACCAAATTTAGGTGAGAAAAAGAGTGATAGTTGTACTGGATAAGACCCAGGATTCTTCTAGTGGAGTTGCTGTCTGTAGTACCAAATGCTTCAAAGACAGCTGATGACAAAGCTTATGGCAGGTGTGAGATAAGTTCCTGTGGAGGTTTTGTTCTGTTCCCTAATAAAGCTGTGCTAAAACTTAAATGTAAATTATTTATAACATTCAGATAATGAGAAGTAACTGAGGCCTAGTTTGAGTTACTGCATTTCTTAGAAATACACACTTTGATGTCCTCAAAAATATAAAATATTTTCTTTATTACACCTATACTTGTTTTTAAAGTGGTTCAGCTTCAGAGGTCTTTTTTTCTCTTGCAGTGTGTGCATTTGAAGCTTGATACTGAATATTTTGGGACATAAAATGTTTCCCAGTGTATCCCATAAAGTTCTAGTATCAATTTCTTGTTTCTGTCCTCGTGGTTCCAGGTTAATTATATAGAGAATCTGTTTTGGTAACGGCTATGGCTCAGAAATTAAAAAAAATCAACTTCAGCCTCAAAGCTTATGAAATTGAATGTAAACCTGGCAGCACTGATGATACCAAAACTCTGCAGAGTTTGGATACCTAACTGGGGCTGGATGCTCTTCATCTTACTGAGATGGAGGAGTAATCTTTGTACCTGTATGGCCAAAGGTTCCCTTCCACATCAGAGTGGAAGTCTTGCAAGGTCTGCACTCATGGGTGTGAGTGCTTGAGATGAACATAGAAAAGCAGCCTTTGCCTTTCAGAGGGGTACAATGTCCTGTTCACAGGGTGTTTGTTACCAGGAAGGAAGTAAATAGTGGAGAGGTTCAGTGTCATTTTATAATACTTTCATGGGTCATCTTTATGCAAACCATCAGAGCATGGTAGAGAAGCCACAAGCACTGTCCCTGTCTGTCCTATATGCTCATCATCATCAGAGCAGTGGGGTGCACAGGGCTGCCAGAGACCTCTTAGGCCTTCTAACATAACTAACCCTTAGGCCTTCTTGCTTTGGGACTCCCAAGCATTCATGCAATATAAACTTGTTAAATATTTATTCTTACAGATATTGGATGTGGGGTTTATTTATTTGTGTAAATTGTTTGTCTTAATCTGAAGTCCAGGGTGCATGGTTACTAAAGCAGTCCAAATATTTTTTTCATCCTTGAAATTTTTATGAGGGGAGCACTCTTTAACACCTGTGGTAATCTGATGTGCCTCACCAGCTCATTCATTGTGTCATTCATTCCTTCAGATAATGACTGGCTTAATTGATAAGATAGGTAGCAACTGTGAGGAGCTAGTTTGAGTTTGGTGGCTTAAGCAAGGAAAAGGGAATAGTTGCTCAGTATCATCAAAAATGCATGTGGAATATGTGTTTTTCATGAGATGCTTTCCTCCTTAAAGAAAAGCCTAGAAAAAGTAAGTTTGCTGTAGCTACCATGCATACTGCTGTAGCTACAGTGTGTACTGTACACACCTACAGAAGAGAGCAAAATTATTATATATTCTTATTATTGCATACTTTAAATTTAATATCCTGTTTCACTGGAAAAAAAAATTATTTTGTGTATTACAGTTAGTTCCTTGCTTTAAAAAAGCACAACCCAAAATCAAAAAACTGCAGAAGTAGAAAATAGTTTTCAGTCTTGCCAGGTAATATTTATGTCTGGAAATACCTGGATATTCAGTGGCTGTAAATTCTGTCAGAATTAATCAGCTTGAGTAAAGGAATCTACATTTACTATTTCATTAGGAGCTTAGTTTTATTTGATGAGATGATACAATATTTAGTTTCTTTTTTCCCTATAATTTTTTAACAACTATTCCATTCTGGTTTGTGTTTTGTGCAACTTTCAGAAACTGTATATCCTTGGAGGTGAAGTAGCAGACTCTGCCCAGAAGTGTACCCATCTAATTGCCAGTAAAAGTGACCCGAACTGTCAAGTTCCTGACAGCAATTTCTGTAGTAAAGCACATAGTAACTCCAGAGTGGTTAGAAGAGTGTTTCAAATGCCAGAAATTTGTTGGTAAGTTTTATTAGTGTCAATTCCTACAGTAAAATAAATGTTCATTGACATATTTAAATAGATTTTGTTGTTTTGTCTTCTGACTTTAGTGTTTCTTGCCAGTTTTCTAAGGAGTTCAGCTTTTGAAAGGAGAAATTTTAATTCTACAACAAGTCTGATTGTCATCGTTCACACCTCTTGAAGAATAATTTGCAAAGTTTTTAAATAAAGATATTAGCAGCTAGTTTGTATTCCAGTTGAGTTAGAAGGTTGTCTTAGTATGGTTAAGCAAAGCTGTCACAAGAATTGTGTGATTTTTTTTTTTTTTAATCAGGTTCTCTTTCAGCAGAATATTTTGTTTCATTTAGTTTTCATCTGTTTTAATACAGTTTTTTCTCCTTAAATGAAAGAAAAACACACTTAAAAAGTTAGTGTTAGTGTGATTAAATGGCTGGATATTGTTAAGTATTGTATTTCTTTCTTGTGTAGCCATTTTGTAGATTTTTACTCATGGCTGCATTATTTTTTAATTCACCCTTTCTGAAAGGGTTATTATTTGGTTTATGGTGATCATTGTTTTGTGCATATATAATTGTAAGAAAAAAATGTATAACATCACTGGCTAATCACTGTAAAGACTTGAATCTATGGATCATTAACTAATAAACCAGCAAACATTTTTAGAAATCTCAAGAAGGCAATTTGCTTATTTCAGCATCAGTGAACTGAGAAACTGATTAATTTGAAAACTCTTAGAAGATGAAGAAAATCTTTTAAGGGGATTTAGGATGACTGTTGTGATCTAGTACTTGAAGTCCTTTACTTATTTACTGAAATTAGGTTGATTTGTAGCTAATGGACTGGTTCCAGTTTTGTACCTGCTGTAATGATGGAAAATACAGCAATTGTTTGCAAAAATTGTCTTAACCGTTTCTTTTGTTTTTTGGAAGAGTATTAACACTGTTTCTAGCAAGTTGTAGAATTGTCCTTGGAAAGACCAATTTGTTCTCTGTATAAGTTTTTTGTTTTGGTTTTTAGACTTAGGGGTTTTGGATTAAATTTAATTTAGAAATGTGTTTGACATAGCTTTTGTGGGAAGATAAAGACTGAAATTCCATCTCTAATAAAAAAAAAAAAAAATTGGGTGAATAACAGGACAAATGCAACAGATGGAAACAGATGGAAAGTTCCTTCTGCTAAGACTGTGTGAGAACTTGAAGAGAGTTTCTGGGCTCCCATAGGTGATCACAGTAATTTGAATTTAAACTTAATCCTTCTGCTTGATCATTCTCCTTTGCATAGAATGAAAGAATAAAAATTTGCAAGTACCTCCAATAAATTAGAAAAAGGGACTTGATAGGACAGTGATTGTTGTTAGGTATGCAAGTGTAAAACAGTTTAATTCTCCAAATATTTGAAAGTCAATCTTTGTAAGAAGCCTAATGAAGAGGGATATTTTAATCATGTTAAATTCTAGTAGGTGTCTGCCATTCAGAGCCACTCTGCCACCAGGATGTTCTGCTCAGATTCCATCCTGGGCCATGGGGATGTCTGTGTTTTGTGTGCCACATCATCAGTCTTTCTTTTCCAGATGAGCAGAACTTTGTGCTCAGAGATGCTGAAGCTGAGGTGCTTTTCTGCTTTAGTTTAGAGGAGTCTCTAAAGAGAGCACAAGTAGCTCCACTGTTCAAGGTATGCAGTTTACCACAGCATTTAAATACTTGGGAGTTTTGGAGTTTTTCAACCTGATTTTTTCAGTGTTGGGACCACAAGTTTTATAGCTGAAAGCAGTAGAGCAGGCTGGCATGTAACATGAAACATTTGTTGTAAATTTTGGTTTTGACTTTATGCCTGTTTTCTGCCTAAGCATTGGGGTGGATGTAAACCCTTGGAATGACTGGATCCTGTAGATATTAACCAGTCTCAGTATATTTGTTCCCTTTCAAAATTTAGAACATTGCTCTGTTACTTGCAAAAAAGCCATTTATGGAAGGGACTTTCTTTTCTTTGTTTTCTCTTTTCTTTTTTACACCAGCCTTGTAGCCAGAGCACTTGCCCATAAAAATGGGAGTGTGAGAGTGAGTTTGCCCTCAGCCTCAGGGAGTTCTAGTGTGAATCTCCTTGGAGACTGCATTTCCACCAGGCTGTTTGCTAGGATGGTGTGAGATGTTTTTGTGCCTCTGGTTAAAATTACATTACAATGCAGAGAGGTATCTGGAGATCTGAGTTGCTAAAGATTCTTCAGCCTAACTGAATTACAGACTATTTATGGAGGTAAACCACCTAAAACAGGTATTTTTTTCCTACCTGTAATGAATAAGGATCTATATCTTCCATTAGGTCTAAATGCTACATTTTGCTCTCATTCTTGCAGATTGTTGTTTTCTGGTTTTTATTCCTGACTGATAAACAGAGATAATCTACTTTGTATTTGGTCACCTATCTCAGTCAAGTAGTAGAATAATTTTTGTAAGGAAGTAATAAATTGGGTGTTAAAAGGTAAAAGTTCTTTTGTAACACTTTGAGATGTCCCTGTGCTCAAAGAGAATGAGGAGCATTGTTCTTATGTGTCTCACCAAGTTGTTACTTTGCAGGTGTGGAAATAGACGCACCTGAACTGTTCAAATTCATCAAAATTGTGCATTTTCCCCTCCAGGGGAAACATCAGCAGTAGTTAAGGACAACTCATCAACTGATGAATCTGTGTCCATAAGCCCCACCCCAGCTTACAAAGCCTGCCCTGTTGTATGAGTGTCACATGACATTAAAACTTCATGTTTTACAGAAATCAATTAGCATAATAATGCTTTTTCTTGGTCTTTTCTCTTTTTAGGGGAAATATTTTTACATTACACCTGGAATTTGTCCCAGTCTTTCCACCATGAAAGCCATTGTGGAGTGTGCAGGAGGAAAAGTATTGTCCAAACAACCTTCCTTTCGAAAACTCATGGAGCATAAGCAGAACAAAGTGTGTTGAGTGTTGCTTTGTAACATTTATTTATAATACCTTACCATGTTTTTCTGAGCTAACCATTACTTTTCTTCCTTTAGAGTTTGCCAGAGATAATCTTGATTTCCTGTGAAAATGACCTTCATTTATGTCGAGAATATTTCGCACGAGGCATAGGTAGGTATAAGCTTTTGATGTCATTAAACAGTATAACTGTTACTTGATAATTTTTTCCTATTTCCCAGTTATTATTATTATTATTATTATTATTATTATTATTCTATTATTATTATTATTATTTTATTATTATTATTATTATTATTATTACTATTATTATTACTATTATTATTACTATTATTATACAGATACAGAGATCTTTTGAAGCTTTCAGATACTAATAGAGGAATGCATGGACTATCCTCCCAACCATGGAGAAATCCAAGCCAGCTGTTTGCTGGATATATCTAATAGTTATTTTATAGACAGCTCACCATAAATTTTTGAATTTAGCAACAACTGAAACATCAGTGTGTTACCAACATTATTCTCATCCTAATTCAAAGCACAGCCCTGTACCAGCTATTAAGAAGAAAATTAACTGAAACCAGGCCACCATCTCAGTATTCATCAAGTGAGTTAGGGGTTTTCACTTTACTTATTTTCACTTTAGTGTAGAGCCAAGAAATGCTGTATTTAGTAACAGTGCCAGGTGCAGTGTCAGGTGTGAGACACCTGCAGAATGAGGCAGAATTTCTGTGTGAACTTGTATGAATTTTGATATTTCCAGATGTCCACAATGCTGAGTTTGTCCTGACTGGAGTGCTTACTCAAACACTGGATTATGAATCATATCCTTTTTGTGTAAAGACATTCTGCTGCTTAGGGGAGAATGGTTTACTAAAAGTTTTTTCTTAATTAGGAACTAATTAATTGTAATTTTCTAGGATATGTAATGTTTACTTGGTAGAAGGGTAGTTTAACACCCAGGAAAGTAGCTTAAATTCAACATGGACTTACTTATTGATGGGAAACACTTCAAAGGAGAAGGAAGGCAGGGTGGTCACAAAGGAGTAGTAAATATTAGTAAATAGTAGTATAAACTAGTAAATAGTAGAATATTAGGCAATGGGAAAAGAACTTGCCAGTAAGGGAAATATTTGGCACAGGTTACTTTCAGATGAGTCTGAAGATTATAGACCCTGTTAGATAAATGCAGTGGAGGGACCAGTAAGGCCTCTTTATGTGTCTTGATGTATGTTTTTTATAGAATTTGTATTTTGCTGTCATTTCTTACAGTTGTTCCTCCTTAACAAGCTTACATATAAATTTACTTGATGGATAGTAAAATGCCTTACTGCTCCAGGATCCTTGGAGCATTATATCTAGCTGTTCAGCCATTGTACAAAGCAACTAGAACTTCCTGTGGATGCTGTTTTCCAGCTGTTTTCCTAGGGATGATGAGCAGTTTAAAGCAGGAAAGCAAAAATAAACTGCATCTTTTTTAGGATGTGTAATTTTATTATGCTGAAACATAATTTACTATGTTTTGTATTATACTACCATTTTAAAAGAGCCCACTTTAGGTATCATGATGAGCCCATTTTTAAGCATTTTAAAATAAATTATGGTACTTCAGCCAAAAGTGTAATTTGGATGTAAAAATAAAAGGGCTTGCTATCTATTAAATTATGGATGTCGAAGATGAAAATGTTTTGTACTTTATTTTTATTTCTTATACTCTATTTTCTTTTATATTGATATTTTGCCCACATTTGAAATAAATGTACTTTTAAATGTTTTACTCTATATTTTAGTGGTCGTTCATTTTTTTGAATACTGTGCAACAATGGCACTCTGGTAAGAGTAAATTACTCAAATCTTTTTCCAAGCAATGTGAAATTATTTTAAGCTTATTTTACCAGGTATGTTTTAATATATGAATCCCAGTGTTTAAAGGGAAATAATTGTAAATGTATATATGTGTTTTTACTGAAGCAGAGAAGCAGCTTGAAGGAGAAACTATAACCCTGCATATTCCACTGTTGTGATAACCTTTTGTTTGTATAGTGAGTTTTACTAAATAAATATTAAAAAACCAGTCTCCTGAATCTATATTCAGTGGTATTTCCTAAAACACACACAGTGCTAATAACCTGATTTGACCATTTTTGTCAGTTTAGATTCCAGCCGATGAAAAAGTGATCCTAAAAGCATTTTTTTTCTTTCTGATCATCAAGGCAATTCAGCTTTGATGCTGTATAGACGAGTATCTGCACCCCCCATAAGGAAATTACTGATTTCAGATCTCTTTTGTGTTGTGGCTTAAATCCAGCTGGTGCTTGGATTTACTGATTCTGTTGCCTTTCTCCCAGTACCTTAGTTGAACACAGTACTTAAATGAATGACAAATTGCTGCTTTAAGAACACAGTGGTAGTAAATGTCAAGATGAGTGAGGTCCCACAGAGGTCACTGTGCCTGTTGCCTTTTATTGCTGCCTCTGGTTCCTCAGCTGTATCCTTGTCCTGACCTGCTCCTGTGCTTGGCTTTTCTTTGGGAGCAATAGGGGCTGTGTGAGGATCACTGGAATGACAACATTTCTACCAGTGTGACTTTTATAAGGTGGCAAAGTGGGATAAATGAGAATGTTGCACTTTGGTCACATTGGCTTTAAGTGAATGAAAGGTTAAAAAGGTGTGGTAAGGATGGCAGGAAATGGTAATTTTTCACAAATGCCATTTACTTATGTCAGGGTTCTGTGTTTATTCTTAGTGTGATGTTCAGCTCTCTGAAGTGCAGCTTCCTTTTCATTATGAGACAGATGAAGGAAAAGTCTGTAATGTGGAGACCTAAGGTTGGAAATTGATGATATGATTTTGTGCTTTAACTTTAAAAATAGTAAAAAAAGAAGGAGGGACTGCAGTGGGAGTTAACTGTTGGTTGATGAGTTGTGGTACAAATTACTTAAATTGTTCAGACGTGGACCTGGCAAGTCTGGTCTCCCTGTCAGTGGAGGGAGAGAACATCTCTGAAATCTGACTTGAAGAGCCCTGCAGAGACCCATCTCTCAACAGTTAAACAAAGTAGTTTAGTTAGCTAAATCTTTCAGAACACAGAAAATTAATAAAGTTAATCCCACCCTAAAGAACATCATAACACATTGCATGAATACTATTTTTACTGGAGGAATAAATGCACCTTTTTCCCACTTAAGAATGTAATACTGACATTATCTAAATCTCTGTTAATCTCTTTCAATGAAAATATTTTCTTCATTGTACTTGTTACCAAAGGACAGGAAGATTTTTGAGTGCCTTTTCCTTTAAAACAAATTTCAGCTGTTGCAGCTTTTGAATGCTTGGCAGTTTTGTGGTACACAGATCTTAACTTGAATGCATATTTTGTACCTGACATGCATTCAGCAAATCTTCTGCCTGCCTTCCCAGAGATGTGTTGTCTATTATATATATCCAGCAAACAGTAAGTGCTGCTTTCAGAGAGACAGGAGTGTTTTCAGAGTGTCAGGAGTCAGCTCAGTTGTGCACAGTCAGGCCCAAGGCACAAGACATTGCTCCACTGGGTCCTAGAAGCTAAAGAGAGCTGCTGCAACAGCTGGGTGCAGATGAGAGCCTCACTGAGGGAGAGGCAGAGGAAAACAGGTTTGTTGGCAGTTTCAGCCTCAGCAGCGTGTAGACTGCTCCACTCCATGATGCGTTTATGCTCGTGAGGAGTTCTCAGCCTCTTGTAGGATTGGCTTCCTCCACGTTTTCTACAACGAAGCAATGTTGAGGATATGTAATACCTTTGCCAAAAGCTGTTAAGAGTTAAGACATGTGAATGCAGTAGCATCTGCAAGGTAAATTTCCTTATGAAAACTATCCAAAATGCTGTCAGATCCTGCATAGAGAAGCTTGAAGAAAACCAAATGTGATCATGGAACAAATGAACCCCATGGGAAACATGAGTGGTAGTGCATCTGTTTCATGATCAGTGAAGACAGTGTGTTTATTTAGCCAACATACAAGTATGACTGATTTGATTAACCTTTCAATTAGAGTGAAAAACAACCTGCCAAGAAGTAGTCTTTCAAGAACCACAGGAGCTGTCCAGAGCCAACTGGCTTGCACAGATGTTACTGTGTGTGTGATTAGTGATAGAGAAAGGGTTTTGATGGAGTATTCTGGTACAGCATTGCTGTTAGGAACATACTCAAGTGTAATACTCAAATGTCCATTTGATCCTGTCCTCTGTATCAGGGAAAAAAACCAAACCTTTTCATGTTGTTGCAAAAGATCCATAGTACAAGCTACTAAACTTGAGTTGTGTAGAAAACCTGCTCTGATAAAGTAGTTATTTAAAGGTAAATTAGAACAGTTCTAATAGCAAAGACATTCCATCAGTTAGGGATAGGTTAGAAGTCAAGCACACTTGGTCTCCACTTGTCACTGTGCAGCTTTCTTTGCTATGAATCATCAGGTAGAATTGTGGAACTGATTTCCAGAAATACATCTGGAGTAGAGTCCTGGAGGTTAAATGCCCAGTATCTCAAAGGATGGAGGTGCCACAACCTCTGTGGGCATTTTGTTTCTGTATTTTGCTACCCTCAAGAAAATAAATAAATAAATAATCTCTGTATTCAGTCAGAAAATCCATTGTTCCACAAGTGGCTGGTGATGCTCATTTCATCCCCACACCCTCTCCATCAGAGTCTGGCTCTCACCTTCTTTTTGTGAAGCACAAGAGGCTCCTCTCAAGGGACAGGCATGGTTGAGAAGCTTCCTCAGTGGGATAGAGGAGCTTTCCCTGGAGGACTGAGCCCTCAGGAGATGAGCTCTTCAAAGGGAGCTGCCAGGCTGTGACAGATGTGACATAAACCAACTTTGTTTATGCTGCTCACCTGGGACAGTGCAGCCACCGAGCCCTTGGGTGGTGACTCAGCAGCCTTCAAACCTGGTCGTGGCTGTAGCTACACAGATCCTGCAGACAGGTGCAGGTTTGTGCAGAGACTGCAGATGAGACTGGAATGCACTGGAAGAAAAAGGGAGGGATCAAAAACAGGCATGGCCTTCTTCTTCCAGCATCCTTTAGCTGAGGGGCTGCAAAGTTACAGCTCACATCACCTCAGGGAGAGCTCAGACTGTACAGACTGTACTGGCCTCTCCTGATTATCACTCAGCTGTGCTCCAAGGCATATTGAAGTCACCTCTCCAATGATGTTTCAGTCACAACAAACCCATGCAACACCACCTCCCTGCCAAAACCAGCACCTTGCTTCTCTGCTTCTCATTCAGTGAGTGTGTTGGTCAGTCCAATGCTTCCTACTCTCACATTTCACACTGCTTTTGCCCCTTGCTCCTTTTCCCTCTTTGCCTAGAGAAGGCTGCAGTAGCCGTGAATTAAACTTTCCAGGCTCTCTAGCTGCTGCTGGGCTCTAGACTTCTTTACCTGGCCCCCCAAATTCTGCCATCTTTCTGACAGAGCACGAGCACAGTATGAAAGCTATCCAGCACATTAGTACTGCTATTTAGGGCATTAAAAGCATTGTATTTTGTGTCCTTGGCCTCTGAACAGTCTCTAACCCCTCCAGGCTTCTGTCTGCAGCATGAGGAGCAGCTCTCATTTCCATCTGTGCTCTTCAGCTTGGCTGTTCCTCACGTGAACATGAGCTCACAGCAGGGCTCTGGAGTGGAAATGAAGCAGTTTGCTCAGGAGCAGATTCTCCACAGTTCCTTTGCAATGAGTATCTCAACATGTTGGGTTTATAGAGCCTTTTCCTCTTGGAAAAGATACAGTTTCCTGTACCTTTATTTGTATTATTAAATTTGTATTATTAATGCAATATACAGTATTGTGAATTGCATTTCTACTCCCCTGGAACAGACAATATAATGAAGTTCAGTTATTAAAGAAGTACCTCTCTTCATCTTGGTAGAAGAAAAGAATGTTTGTAAAATGCTTTACAAGGAGAGAGAATGTATTCCTTCAAAGTGGCCAAGCTCTGAGTAATGTGTGCACCTGGAGGAAAGGTTTTTGATTGGAAACTCATTTGTTTTATCTGGTGACATCATCTGATTAAGTGACATCATCCCTCAGCACAGGGCGAGCTGAGGGCTGTGGGAAGCCCGGGGAGCATCAGTCACTCCCCAGCAATACAGAGAGAGAACAAACCCTGCCTGGGGGCTGGAGCTGCTGTGCCTCTCTGTGCAGATCATTTTGGATGATGAACTATTTAGAGAGCCATTTTAAACCCTGTTCTCACATGGATGTGAGACACAGGGGCTTTCTGAAAGCCAGGAAAGTTGTAAGAGTTAAATGAAATGCTGAACTCAATGGCAAGGGAATGCAGGAGATGTGGTGGGAGCTGAGCATCCCATGTGTGGTCTTGCTTGCTTGGAAGATGCAGGGATAACAGCAAGCAAGAGTGGAAACTTCACGGTAGTGCCTCTGAACAAGGAAAGAAAATGTACCCTGCCCAAAAAATGGGGGGGTGTGTGTGTGGAATTTCGTAAGGATAGGAGCCTCTGGGAGCTGACAAATTAGTAAATTATTCCATTTAAATTGATGTATATTGCAGGAAACTCGATTTTAATGAAACTAGTTTGGGGCTTTTTGACTAGGAAGGCAAAATGAATTATTAACATTTCAAATAACTAAGTAACTGATATTAAACTAATTGATAAAATGAAACAGAAACAAAACCACTATAATCAAACATGCTGAGTGTGGGAAACTGAAATGGGAATTCTCATTTCCAGTTTTGCAGCAGCAACACTTCATAACTTCTGAAAAAACTGTGCAGTTTATCCAAACTGAACAAACAAGAAGAGAAACTTTTGAATTTTTCCTCAAGCAGCACAGTAGGCATAAGTGCTAACTTAACCTCCTCCTCCTTGTGGCACCTCTTAACAGCAGGAGCACATCATGCAGCACCTCAGGGTGGTTCAGTCACTTTTGTAGCTGATGTTTTTAATTGTTTAACCTTCAGCTACACAGACCTCCAGAATTCACCACCCTCCCTCCACACACGAGCTGCAAACAGCCATGGAGCCCTTACTGAGCTCAGGTGAAGTTTCTGTCCTGAGCATCCTCTGACAGGTAAGAAAAAAGAGGGGCAGAAATGGAAGGAGAAGTACATCCTTCAAAGGACTGTCAGGAAAATTACAGGTTTGATAGCACCATCCCATAAAATTTTTAAGCTCATCATGGGAAATATAAAGGCAAAAACAACTCTTTTTTTACCTATAAAGATTTAAATCAATTTCTTCTCCTTTGAGAAACTGCCATACCAAACACTAGCTGGCACTAGGTTATATTTCATAGTGGAAAAAACATGATTCCTGGGCTTCTCTGCTTTTCAAGTTTGGCAATGACCAAGGAGGTTGAAGGAGCTGTTGCAGCCAGTGCCTCTTTGCTTTACCTTTTGCTGCAGAAAGTCTGGTTTGCTTTGCTGTGGTGAGTATGGCTCCCTGGATTTTTAGGAAAACAATATTACACCTTCATGCCCTATGGAGGGAATTTAATACATCAGCAAAAACTGAGTTGCTTTCTCTGGGTTTTGCCCTTTAGCTGCTGAATCCAGTGAAGAAAATCCAGATAATGGATTTTCCCTGAAAGAAAACACATTTAATGTGAAACATGGGGGTAGCTGTACTGACCTCTCATGATTTATATGAAATTCACACCCACCCCTAAAGCACCAGAGCTGGGGTTACCCAGACCAGACCAAAATGAGCAACCCAGGCAGAGCCACAGCCACCTGCTCCAGGAGAATAAAGGATTTTGTGAATCATAGAATGGTTTGAGTTGGAAGGGACCAGGTTGCTTCAAACCTCATCCAACCTGATCTTGAAGTCCAGGTTTTGTGCTGGATGCAGCACTGCAGGTGGGACCTCAGGAGGACAGAGCAGAGAGGGACAATTGTTGTCATCAGATTTTAGGGGTTCCATGCAGTTGTTTCCTTAATAAAAAGTTCCTTACCCTCTTGGTGTTTCTCATGGCAGCTCCTCAGAGCACTGACTCTTCCTTCCTCACAAAGCCACCAACTGACTCCAGTTCCCCTCTCACCCAGCCACCCCACTCTTTTATAGCACTCTTCTTCTCACTGGTTGCAGCTGTGGCCTGTTAAAGTCAGGCCTGTTCCTAATCTTTGATAATTGGCCCAGCTGCAACTCCTTAGGGGTGAGATTACTTTCTACACTATCTCTATTTTCTTATATTCTATCCCCCTACAATCCCCTCCCTCCACATGCCCCATGCTTCTTGTGGTGCAGCCTGGGCTGTGTTGATTTTCTGGGCTGCCAGTGCACATTGCCATTGTCATGTCCAATTTTTCATCCCTCAGGTCCTTTTTGGCAGAGCTGCTCTCAGTCCCTTCGTTGGTTCTGTGTTGGTTCTGGGGTTTTCCCTGGCTCAGGAGCAGGATCTGCCCTTGGTGAGTCCAGGAGCTGGAGCTGACAGTGGCAGTGGCACCCAAGCACAGTGAGCTGCAGAGCTGCCAGCTCTGGTGAGCTGCCCAGAGTTCCAGGGCCAAAGGAGAGCTGTGAGTGCTGCCCCTGTGTACTGAGCTGTCACACAGGGCACTGAGCTCTTTATAACACACAGAGCACAGGATCATGATGGTAATTGAGTACTTAAAACACCAAAAAATCCTGTTGTGCCCTGGGTATGGAATACCTAATCAAATCATGTTTATTGCTCGGTGCTAGGCTGCTAATTTGCTTTGATTTAGAATTTATAAAGATAATTGTGGATGTGTGTATCTGTGTAGGGGGCTGTGAAAAGCCTTTCCCCTCTGTTTAATGAGCAGCACATTAATATGGACTGCCTTCATTTGCCTTCCCTTTTCCAATAGGATTGATTTTAGTCCCTTTGTTAGAGGGGATGGAGCCAGGGAAGGCCACTGCTCCCACCAGAGGTGCGGGAGATGGGGAGTGAGGAGCAGCCTCCTCTCAGGGTCTCTGGGATTCCCCTTGCCCTAGAGGAACCCTCAGGGTGACAGTAGGGACAGATGCTCACACTTTACAGCTCTGATCTTAATCTTCTTGGTGGCACATTGTGGAAGCCACTTGCACAAATTTACCCCTGGTTTAGTGTTATTAAAAGTGGAATGAGCTGAAAGTTGGAGTAGATGTGGCGACAGCATAACACTGATAATTACTCCTGTCTACCAGAACACTTTCCTTTAAGCCTAATTCCTACCTTCAGATGGTCCAAGGCATGAGCCCCTGCTCCCACCTGCCTGTGCCCTGGTGCTGTTTGTTGCCCACCCTGTAGGACGGTCGGGATGGATGGAGATGAGAGATCTCTGAAGCCAGGTCGTGGAACTTGGGGTTTATTGTAAAGGGCCTGGGTGCAGGCCTGCTGGGAGCTGCCAGCCACAGCTCAGAGCAGGCCCCAAAGAGAAGCCCCAAAGAGAGAGGGAGAGAGTGAGAGAAAGCAAGAGGAAAAGAGAGCATGAAAGAGAGGACAAAAGAGCGCAAAGTTCCTGTCACAATACAATAAATCTTCTTCTATGCTGAATTTTCTAATTCTCACTAACCAATCTAGTACAATATACAAATCCTATAACATTTACATGCAGCCTATAAGAGTCATTACATTACCATATTGTGTTATATTTTAAACCCTAAAAACTCCTCTTTGGACCCCTTCTGCTAAGCTAGTAGGGTCTGCTCTGACCCTTGGGCCTGCCTGCAAGCAGAGGGTGTTGTTTCATCAGAAGGGGATTACCTTCAGCCAGACATACCACTGTTTTTCAGTTGTTCAGTGACTCAGGCTTGGTATCTCAAAGCTTGCTTTCTTTTCAATCTTGCTTATAGTCTCTATATTCTCAAAATTTTTTGCCAGGCAATCATATTTATAAGGCTTTCCTGTTACACCTTCCCCAGCACTGCCCTTTGCAGCCTGTCACGCAATCAGACACTGCCCAGGCTGGGCACACCTGGAGTGCAGCTCAGCCACCCCGTTTTTCTGTTTATTTCACTCAAGAATGACTCCACAGATCACCTTGCCTCCACCTCCATCCAGCCAAGGCTCCCTTCCAGGTACCAGCACCTACCTGGCAGGTACCTGTGGGGTTTCAGTCTGATTAGTCAGAGCAGTTTTAAAGGTGAGAGAGCAAAGATAATACGAGATCATGTGTCTGGTGTGGGGAGCCTCCATGCTAGGCTGGTCAGCCTGGCCCCTCAGTACCCACATGTGTCAGAAAACACCAACTACAGACACCAAAGTGGAACAAAGGTGACAACTTGATGGCTGCTCTTGGCAGCTCCTTCTCCCCCACTCATAAATCAACCCCCAAAATCATGGCAAAGGGGCTGGAGCAGCGCTGCTGGGCTGGGATTGCACTGGCTGTGTTGCTGCAATAACCCAGAGTGGAGCTCAGGCAATTCTGCTGCTGTGTGTGCTGAGAGCAAAGCAGAGATGGTAAAGGACATCCTGGATGTTTGTCTGGCATCCTGTGACCTTTGTCTGCCCTCTCCTTCCCCGGCCAACACGAATCTTCAATGGTCCATACAGTCACTGCTGCCATCTTCTCACATGGGCTTAATCACATACAGAAACAGGCATTAAAATTCAGAGATCTCCTTCCTTCTGATGTTTCTTGTAAAGAGAGAGGAATCAGTGCTTCTGGCCTTCAGGGATGGAAGCTTTCTCTGGAGATAGTTCTTGTCATCTTTTTTCCACTCATGGAAATGGTGATTAACTCCTTCAACTCCCAAAGTGGCTTAAAGTGACAGTCTGTTTGAAATATTGTTAAAAACCCTGAAGTCCTTGGCCACTCCAGAAGTCTCATCATCTCAGTGTGACATCTCAAAGTCACTGATCATGGTCAGACCCCAGGATGAGATCCAGCTCTTGTGCAGAAACAGCAGGAGGGTGCTGCCTGCCAGGGTCCTGATTCAGCCTGTTTGCCCAGTGCCAGGCTTCTCTCAATCCCTGCTTCCAAGACCCATTCTGTGGCTTTAGGATTTCTAAATTTGGATTTTGTAATCTGTGTTGAGGGGAGAAGGAGCATCCCAGTTCAGCATTTGGTGTCACTGCCCCATTTTTAGCAATTCCCTCTCCCTGTAAATGACATTTTTACCTAAGCTGGCCTGGTATCATTTCACATGAAAGTGATGTTGCCCGAGGGAATTCCTTGTGCTAGGTGGTTCCTTGTCCCAGGAGCAGCCTGGGCACGGTGTGAGGGCAGGGCTGCAGCTGCCAGCCCCAGGGATGCTGTGCAATCCAGACAAGGATGCAGGGAGCAGCGCCCAGGGCAGGCAGACAGCCTCACGTGTGTGTCTGGGTACCCTTTGGAGGGTGAAGATTTTCCTTTATCTGCTTCTTCAGCAGCAGGAAACAAAAGCACCACTTAGAGTGTCTGCCCTCCCCAGGGGACAGCTCTGAGCTCAGCCTGTGTCTGACACCTGTAAAAGACGAGCAGATACAACTGTGCCCTCTAAACCTGGAAAAGAAACACTGGAAAACTCCCTGTTCACCTGCAGGGAATGTGCATTCCAAGGGATGCCTGATGCCAGCCCAGACAAAACATCTGCAGCCAGTGAGGGATGTCCCCACAACACCAAGCAGCAAAACCTTTTCACCATCCATAGGGACCGTGTCAGAACCTGAGAATCTCTTCTGCCACTTGCTCAGTCCCTGACTTGCAGCAGATCTTTCCCTTTGAAACTCCGTTTCTCATGTTCACCAGCAAAGCAGGATTTCCTAAGCCCTTACAGGAGTTGTTTTCCTCTGTGTTTTGCACAGGAATTACAGCACATGAAGGAGATTTCTTGTATGATGAGAGGATGTTTTGCATACATCCCTTCAGAGAGCTATTGCTGCACCTCTGGGGAGCTGGACTACTATATCTAATAATACACCTTAATTAAAATAAATAGTGCTCCTAATTATGTCTTGTCACACAGTTTGTACCCTATAATTTATCAGTGTGATGCAGCTATGAATAAAACATTAAAAATATATTCATATGTAATTTTACCCATACAAATGTACTGCTCATGGGCTTCTCAGAGTGCTCATAGTCTTTTATGAAGATGCTGCAGGTCACATCATGGTTTCCTTAAACTGTGTTTTCATAACTTTAAGGAACTCTGATTCAAGAAGCAGTTTTGTAGCTGTGAGGATGCTGAGAGCCACAAGAACAGTGTCTCCTACCAAAATATATCCATGAAGGGAAAATAGGAGGGAAGAAAATGAAAAGGGAGTTGCAATTTATAGCTAATGCCGTGAATTAGGCCTACTCAAACAACAGGATCACCTTTACAAGAATGAGCATCACAATGAAGGAATCATTCCAGGACTGGTGGAAATAGCTGGCAGCTGTGGCTTCAGAAAGTTGTGGATTCATCCTGCTTGGGATGAAAATCATCTTTGCAGACCATCACTTCACATCTGGAGTCTCTAAGTATCCCTGCACTTCTGAGGGACAGCAGCCTCTGGGTCACTGCAATGGTTTTAATTTATTTGGGATTTAGAGACAGTTTGGGCTCCATGAAACTTCTGGCTATCTGAATCCAGGCTCATCTGACTTCCCCTTATGAAAATTAAAAAGCTGATTGTACACATTCAACCTAAAAAAGAAAATGAAAAATATTGTCTGCAAGTATCTTGCCCTTATTATTCCTCCTGTTGGTAGAGAAAAGGGAGTCTTCAGTTTTCAGTCATCCAGAATTGTTTTTTATTAACTAAAGTAGTTTAATACTCAAAGTATAGGCTGTAATACTGGGTGTGGTACAGGAGGGATCAGTGTGATGAGCACAGAGGCTGCTGGAGGTGCGCTCCAAAATCAGCACTGATCAGGCAAAGGGAGCTGGGTTTAACAGTGGCTCCAACTCAAACCTGCTGCTTGGGAAGAAATGTAACAGTAAAAGGAATTGTTAAGCCAATTGTTTTTCATTGCAATGGTCACTGAGGTATGTGATCACCTCCATGAAAATGTCATTGGAAGAGACGCCTGGATTTGTGCTTAGCACTCCCTGCCTTTGCAGTTTCAATCACAGACACCTGTGAAATTCTCTCCTTTTGTGCCCATCCCTTGACTGAGATGGGTTCTCTACTTTTTATTTTACAAGAGAGATTGGAAGAGTGACAGAAATAGGAAATTTGTTTGGATATCAGGTCTCAAAAAGACAATGTTGTGCAGTAGGGGCAGCAAATCACAGCACTGAGCTGATCCCTGGATCCAGATCCTGAGCCCCCTCCCCAGGGTGATCCTCAGCAAACATAGATCTGGGCTGGAAGAACTAAAGGCAAACTTCTCTGCAGAGGCAGGGGGGACACAGCAGCCAAAGCCTGAACCCTGGAGTTCCCTGCAGTGCTCCTGTGTCCTGGTTTAGGGCAAATGTGGGAGAAAACCTCCAAAGGGGGCCCCTCCAGAAGGCAAACCACCCCCCCAACCGGTTCGGGAAGGATTCCTCGGAGAGAAGTGGAAAGAACCTGTTTATTTATCAGGCACAGCACCCCCCAGCACACAAAATGAACAATACCAGATGAGACCACTCTTTCCCTGCTCTGAAAAAGATGACAAATTCAGAAAATCTCTCTCGGGGGTGGTCACTCTGTTCTCAGTCCCTCCGGCGCTGGGGCAGCTGCTGCAGCCACACGGTGCAAACTCTCGGTGTTCCCAGGTCCCAGTCCGGAGCAGGCTCGAGTGGTTCCAAGAAAGGGAAAGGAGAAACAGTCCAGGGAAAATCTGGACTGCCTAGCTAAACTAACTAACAAGCAGGAGCAAAAGCAAGAGCAAAGCGAAAGCAAGAGCCAAAAGCAAAAGCAGCACTATGTACTGTCCCCGTCTCTGTGTCCTGCCAGCTGTTGGGTGTCACAGACATCTTTTAAGAAAAATCCTTTCCTTAGGATCTTTCCTCCTGAGAAGCTGAGAGGCTCAGGAACAAAATGTAAACAATGGTTATCTGCTGCTGTGGAATGCAACAGGTGCATCTGTGATTGGTCTCATGTGGTTGTTTCTAATTAATGGCCAATCACAGTCAGCTGGCTCAGACTCTGTCCCAGACACAAGCCTTTGTTATTATTCTTTCTTTTCTATTCTTAGCTAGACTTCTGATGAAATCCTTTCTTCTATTCTTTTAGTATAGTTTTAGTATAATATATATCATAAAATAATAAATGAAGCCTTCTGAACCATGGAGTCAGATCCTCGTCTCTTCCCTCATCCTCGGACCCCTGTGAACACCGTCACAGCTGGGGGAGTGAGCAGGCTGATAACTGATAACCGATAACAAAACAAAACAAAACAAAGCTTTGCTCTTCATAGCCAGTCTGGAAGGTACAGGACATAATATCCAGCATAAACAGAACAGCTGGGGATCCAAGCATCCTAACGTCCCTCTAGGACATCCTGTAACACCTCACAGCGTGTGACAGGAAAGGGAAGGGTGAAAGTGCAGGATTTATGTCACTGCAGGGAGCTCTGAGCCGGGATGTGTCCCAGCGAAGCCTCCTGCACCCGCTTCCCCCCGTGCTCCAGCTCTCGCCCTCCGAGGCCACAGGCCCGGGACCCTCCCGGGCGCGCATCCCCAGCAGCCCCAAAACAGCTCCGGGGGACAAAGGCGCTGTGACAGGGTCCTGGCAGGCTGGCTGGTGTGTCCTGGGGACACCTCGTGCCAGGAGGGACACGGCGGATCCCGGAGCTCCCATCGTGTCCGTGTCCGTGTGTCTGTCCCTGTCCATGTCCGTGACCGTGTCTGTGTCCTGTCCGTGGCAGTGGCATTCGCAGCGGCAGTGGCAATAACAGTGGCAGTGCCCGTGTCCGTGTCTCTGTCCGTGCCCATGTGCCTGTCCCTGGCCGTGTCTCTGTCCCTGTCCATGTCTGTGTTTCTGTCCATGTCCCTGTCCATGTATCTGTCTCTGTCCTTGTCTCTGTCTGTTGTATCCGTGTCTCTGTCCGTGTCCATCTCTCTGTCCGTTTCTCTGTCTGTCTCGCTGTCCCGGTCCGTCTCTCTGTCCCTGTCCGTGTCCGTGTCTCTGTCCCTGTCCGTGTCAGTCTCTCTGTCCGCGTCTGTCTCTCTGTCCGTGTCTGTCTCTCTGTCCGTGTCTGTCTCTCTGTCCCTGCCCATGTCCGTCTCTCAGTCCGTGTCCATCTCTCTGTCCGTGCCCGTCTGTCCGTGTCCGTGTCTCTGTCTGTGTTCTGTCCGTGTCCGTCTCTCTGTCCGTGTCTCTGCCCGTGTCCCTGTCCGTGTCTGTCTCTCTGTCCGCGTCTGTCTCTCTGTCCGTGTCTGTGTCTCAGTCCCTGCCCATGTCCGTCTCTCTGTCTGTCTCTCTGTCCCTGCCGATGTCCGTCTTTCAGTCCGTGTCCATCCCTCTGTCCGTGCCCGTCTGTCCGTGTCCGTGTCTCTGTCAGTGTTCCGGTCCGTGTCCGTCTCTCTGTCCGTGCCCGTCTGTCCGTGTCCGTGTCTCTGTCTGTGTTTCTGTCCGTGTCCGTCTCTCTGTCCGTGCCCGTCTGTCCGTGTCCGTGTCTCTGTCTGTGTTTCTGTCCGTGTCCGTCTCTCTGTCCGTGCCCGTCTGTCCGTGTCTCTGTCGGTGTTTCTGTCCGTGTCCGTCTCTCTGTCCGTGCCGCGCTCCCGCTCTCAGCGCGGCCTCTGGCGCCCTCTGCCGCCCGTCCCGCGCCCCTGCAGGCCCCGCGCTGTGTCCGGAGCGCTCCGCTGGAGAAGCCCCGGGACCCCCGAACCCCCGGGACCGCCCGCCTCTCACCGATGCCCGCCCCTCAGCCACGTCCCTCAGGGCCACATCTTCCCTTTGAAACACCTCCAGGGATGGTGACTCCATCACTGTCCCAGGCAGCGTGCTCCAGCCCTCGGCAGCCTTTTGGTGAAGGATATTTCCTCACATACAATCGAAACTTCCCTTGGCACAGCTTGAGGCCATTTTGTGGTGTCTATGTCTTGCTGTTTGGCAGAACAGACTGATCCTTTCCTGGCTATAACCTCCTTTCAGGCGGTTGTAGAAAGAGAGAAGGTCCCCCTGAGCTCCTTTCCTCCAGGCTGGCACCCCCAGCTCCCTCAGCCTCTCCCCATGAGAGTCGTGCTTCAGCCCCTTCACCAATGATTTTCTTGTAGTGACGGCCCAAATCTGAACACAGGATTTGACATGTGCTGTCACCAGTGCTGAATACAGGGCATATGATCACTGCCCTGGTCCTGCTGGTCACACTGTTATTTATACAAGTGAGGATGCTTGGTTTTTCCTCTTTTAAATATGAGGGAAAATATTATTTCCCTGCCCCAATGCAGCCACAGCTTTCAGGGGTTTATTTCCCGGGATTTACTTTCCAAGAGAGAACGGAGATGTGGAGGTGCCGCTGGCATGCAGGCGTGACACCTCTGCACACCCACCCTTGGGTACCTCGTCCTCACTTTGCTCAGCCCAAGGGACCTTGGGCAGTGTGAAAAATGCATATTTTATTATTGGCTTTTCATAAATATTAGAATGAATTTTATGTGTGTTATGTTAGAAAGTTATGCAGTATTAATTTTCTTAACTAGTGTGTTAAATATAGCTTTAGGTTTTAACATAATGTTAAAATAGAAACTATGCTATGTAAGATATTTTTTTAAAGAGAGAACTTGCAGTGAGATAGCAGCCACAGGACACCTAAATCTTTCAGAGAAAGAGAATTTATTGCTCCATTATCGAGTTCTTCTCGCCTTGCTCAGCGCTGAAGACGCCATCAGGATTCCAAGGAGGAAGCTGACACTGACCAGACAGAATCCTGTTTTTGAATGGAATTTATTCATCATGTGTGAGGTGTATGAATATGCAACAGGTTATTGTTTTTAAGGGTTAATCCTCTGTTACTGTGTGTGCTTTTTCAGGCTTATGTTGCCCAGAAAAAGGTACCCAGACTGTCTGTAACTCTTTGTTTTTATTGTCTCATATTGTCCTAATCCCAATTGTTCAAATTTTTATTACACTAATTATATTACTATTTTGATAATAATTTTATCACTATTAAACTTTTAAAATTTGAAAAACAAATGATTGGCATTTTTCACAGGCAGTGTGAGTGTATCTTTGTCATCAACCACAACAGCCCAGGCCACTTTTAAGGCTAAAAAAAAAAAAAATCCTGTTGATGCCTCCACCTCCAGAGGTTGCTCCCAGTTACAGTTTGGCTGGGGAGCACTAGCAGAAGCAGATGGGTTTGGGGAGAGGGTCCCCACTGAACTCCTGAGCCTTGAGCTCAGGTGGCTGAGCTGCTGCTGAGGATGTGAGTGTGGGGCTGGGGATCAACCCCATCCCTCTGCACATCCCTGCTCAGAGCTCAGTCCCTGCCTCTCTGTGAGGTGTCCTGATGGTCCTCACTGAGTTTGGGTCGTTTGTGCTCATTCTGGGCTTACCTTGACTGTGCAGATTCTGTGCCAGGCCCTGGAATGTGGGGAGTTTATGAACCAAGCAGCAATGTCAGTCCCACATCAATGGGAATTCGTGCCCATGAATTTGATTTACTCCTCTGACTTTTCCCTTCCTATTTAAAACTGTAGTGGTGGTACAGAGGCAGGTAAAAGCTGATCTCATCTCATCTCATCTCATCTCATCTCATCTCATCTCATCTCATCTCATCATCTCACCTCTCTCCACACTCTAGGAGAAAGAAATGGATTCTAGAACAGCAGAGCAAACACCATTTGCTTTCAGGGGACTTTCTCCTGTGCAACTTCACAGATATGCAGGAATGTCACTGACTTTCCATGAGGATATTTAAGGTTATCATTCAATGCAGGCACCTGCTCTCACTCAGAGCTCGGTATTTTTGGGCCTCTTATCTCTGCTAACACTGAGCTGTGGATAGGGGCTTTCGAGGCTTGAAGAGGGAGGACAGGCAGGAAAATTAGCACGTGCACCTGCAGAGAACATTGCATAAGACTTAGCCCAGCTAAAATTAGCTAAAATGGTAACATCCCATCCCAGTGTCCCTCTCCTTCTCATGCGACACCTTCCAGTTTTCTCTTTTATCTGTGGGGGCATTTTTTCTGTTTTTTTTTTTTTTTTTTTTTTTTTTTTTTAAGGGGCATTTTCCCCTCTTTTATCTTTAGGTATTTTTTTCTGGTTCTGTGGCTGCACTGACCTTTAACCTGTTTGACTGTCAGTGTGGTGGTGGGATTTACAGAGCAGCCAGTGATTCTGAGCTTAAAGAGTGACTTTCTGATCTAATCTAGTATGTTTTAACAAGAATCCAATGAAGTTTGAAAATTAAGGGATGGAGTTAAGTAGGGCGGTGCATCCCCAGAATGGAGGAGAGGGAAGGAGTGGAATGGAGCAGTGGGAGTGGAGAACTCTCCCCTCAGATCCTTGCTTGAACTCCATGGAAATTGTCAGTTTGTCTGCATTGGGGTGGAGCAGGAGCACTCCCTCCTCGAGTTCAGTGTTTGTGCAGGCAGTCAGCGCCCCTTGTGAGAAATGGTTACTCACTTTTCATAATTTAGAAAGGTTTATTAAACCTTACCAAAAATACAACAGAAATGTGATGGATGAGCAATGCGATGATTGACTCTCACAATTAACAGACAAATACCATGGATATAGGTGAAGAAAAGTTTTATAGATTTATAGCTATGTTGTACCCCTTTGCGTGGTTATCAAGGGACAGCTGGAGTTGGGACATCTGGGAGGGCTGGTGTGTCACTGTGGTGACATCTGACTTCCAGTCAGGATCTGAGGAAGAGATCTCCACCCCTGGACAGTGAAGAAGGGGTTGATGGACAGAACTTTGGGAGGGGTTAAAAGGTTAAAAGGCGAAATCTCCATTGTGTGGGTGAGCTCATGGTAGGAAAATCTTTTGCTCCTGGTGCCGTAACTTTTTTCTTTATTCAGTCTTCTCTGAGAAACAGCTACTCACTTTTCATAGTTTAGGAAGCTTTATTAAACCATATCAAAAATACAACAGAAGACAGAATAATGAAAAAAGGTTACAGTGCCAGGAGCAAAAGATTTCCCCCCACGTGCTCAGCCCCCTCACAATGGAGGTTTTCCCTTTTTAACCCTTTAACCCCTCCCAAGGTTCTGTCCATCAACCCTTTCTTCACTGTCCAGGGGTGGAGATCTCTTCCTCAGATCCTGACTGGAAGTCAGATGTCACCACAGTGACAAGCCAGCCCTCCCAGATGTCCCAACCCCAGCTGTCCCTTGATAACCACGTGAGGGGGTACAACATAACTATAAATCTATAAAACTTTTCTTCACATATATCCATGGTATTTGTCTGTTATTTGTGACAGTCAGTCGTTGCATTACTCATCTATCACACCCTGAGATCTGAATCCTCGCTTTGCTCTTGCCAGCACTGGTGGATCCTCCCTCCCACCCGGATCCCTGCAGGTACCGAAGCAGGGCAGGGCTTGGAGCTCGGCTGCTGTGAAAAATGCCAATTACTTGTTTTTAAAATTTTAAAAGTTTAATACTAATAAAATGGATATAAAAATAGTAATATAATTAGAGTAATAAAAATTTGGACAATTTGGATTAGTACAATATGAGACAATAGAAACAAAGAGTTACGGATGTCCGGGTACATCTTTCTGGGCAACATAAGCCCGAGAAAGGACCCCCGTTAACAGAGGATTAACCCTTAAAAACAACAGCCTGTTGCATATTCATACATCTCATCCATGATGCATAAATTCCATTCAAACACAGGATTCTGTCTGGTCAGTGTCAGCTTCTTCCTCTGAATCCTGACGGTGTCTTCAGCGCTGAGCAAGGCGGGAAGAAGTTCATTTCTTCTGATAAGAAAGCAATAAATTATTTTTCTCTGAAAGATTTAGGTGTCTTGTGGCTGCTATCTCGCTGCGAGTCCTTTCTTTAAAAAACATATCTTACATAGCATAGTTTCTATTTTAACATTATGTTATAACCTAAAACTATATTTAACACACTACTTAAGAAAATTAATACAGCATAACTTTCTAACATAACACATATAATATTAATTTCAATATTTGCAAGAAGACAATCATAAAATATGCATTTTTCACAGCTGCGGTGCCAGCAGCAGTGGTGACTGTCCCAGAGCCCTCCCTGCGTCCCACCCTGGTGTCTCACAGCTTTGTGCAGCAGATTCCCACTAGATGGAGCGATGGCTGAGCCTCAGCAAACCCGGGGAAAGGCTTGGAAGTGGTTTCACAGGGGAAACAGCCACTGAACATAAAAGGTTTTATTTTCCTAAGACTTCTGTAGTAAAGTTTCCCAGCTGAGATGTGTGGATGCCATGGGACAGAGAGAGAGAAACAGCAAGTGTTTCTCACAGCGGCTTGTGAGAATTTTTAGGGAGTTGTAAGGATGTGATAACTTCTTAGTATAAACAATCTGCAGGTGGTGTTTTTCTACTTTGTCTTTCTGTTCTTCTCAAAGACCATGTGTGAGGAAGATGTTTTTGTCAGTTAGCTAATCAAATAGAATCTATTGTATCACTCTATAAAAACCACACAATTCTCTTTGTTGGGAAGGATGAAAGTTTGACAAGAAAGTCTCACAGATATGGATGCTTAGCAGAAAGATTTTTGAATGTAGAGTCTGATGAAGGAATAGAGATGGAAGAAAGTTTTGATATAAAAGAAAGGATTGCTGAGCCACTCTCACTGGCTAACCAAGGAGCCAAGGGTGTGTTAGTTAGAAGGGGTTTTTATGGCTTAGAGCAAAGGATAAACCCACCTCAAACAAGATGTTTTTACCAAGCAGAAAGATTCCACAGGCAAACAACCCTGCAGACGTTGCAAATAGAAAAAAGGTTTCAGGAATTTTCCAAAGAAAACTGAAAAACAACTTCTAGCTTAAACTGTATTGTACTAACTTTTAGTGATTGGAGAGCAGTAACATGAATATAGTAATTATAGTGGTTATGATAGGCTATAGATAAAAGTTAAAGTATAGATTGGTCCTACTGTATTAAGATGCTCAGCAAAGAAAAGTAAATAATGCAATGTAACCAAAACCAAAGGGTCTCCAGCCTGCCTGCAGCTGGAGCTGACAGCTGTAGGCACAGCTCTGTCACCCACGACCCTGGACTGCTGTAACATCTTGGATGGAATAAACTGCATTTTGAAGAACTGCCTGGAGTCCTGCATCCCTCATTTTGGCTCTTACACTCTTGAATAAAGCCTTCTTTGCTCTTTCTACAATACTGCCTGTTCCTGTGTCATTCTCAGCACAAGAGTGACAGAGGTATGTGAGGAAGAGCTCTGCTTCACCACGTGGAAATTCAGTTTTCTTCCTGTAACCTGGGCTGAAGTGTCCTCCTGGCAGCTCCTGCTGAGGGAGGAGCAGCATTGGCACTGCTGCTCCTCTGTCACAGACTGTGACAGCCTTGTGCGTGTCCCTGAGCCTGCTCACTGTCCAGAGTGTCCCTCTCTCTGCCCCTGCCACGGCAGGTTCCCCATCCTGGTGCACCTCTCCTCACAGCAATGCAGCATCTCCCTGGGGCTGCCTGCACTTTTGGCACCTGGATTTTCACCAGAGCCTCCCACTACCACCTGGGAGCTCGCTTCAGCTTGAGTGGGTTCCCCAAATTGCAGCATGAATGGATTCCACCCCTCTGGCACCCCGAGGCAGCCTGGGCCATGTGGCACACGGGGCCCGTGGGAGGAAACCTGGACCTCAGGTGTCCAGATGCTGCTCCTCCTTGAGTCCACACTGGTGTGGAGAGTGTGGCAGGACCCAAAGCCCCTGGCCACAGCCAGGGTGGGCACCTGGATGTGGGGGAGCAGAGATGCTCCCAGTGTTGGTGCTCCCCTGGATCAGGCACGCTGTCCTTTCCCAGCCCCTGGGAGAGCAGTGACCACTCTGGCTCTGTCCTGCATGGCCCCACATGCAGGGGAGGGTGTCAGGATGTGGCCCTGCTGGGGACTGTCATCTCTCCTGTTATCCCTTTTGGGATGTAGCACCAGCTAGGGGCTGTGTACAAATCACCAACAGGACAGGACTGCTAAGAACGTGCCTTGAGCTGTTTTATTTTCCAGCATCAGCCTCATTACATGGTTATGACATTGGGAAGATGTCAGCAGCTCACATCCCAGGCAGCAGACCCAGAACTCAACGTTACAACTTACTTTAAGAGTTTTTTGACCAATCACACAAAGCAAAAGCATATTGGCAATAATCCCATCTAATCACTATAAGCACAGGTACCTTTTGTTAAACAATGCTTGCTTATTTTGAATACAATACCTGCTTGTAAGCCTTCAAACACAATGCACAGAGCTCCATCATCAAGCTTAGAACTTCCTAATATCTCACTAGTGTGACGGTGTTCACAGCGGTCCAAGGATGAGGGAAGAGACAAGGATCTGACTCCATGTTTCAGAAGGCTTGATTTATTATTTTATGATATATATTATACTAAAACTATACTAAAAAATAGAAGAAAGGATTTCATCAGAAGGCTAGCTAAGAATAGAAAAAGAAAGAATGATAACAAAGGCTTGTGGCTCGGACAGAGAGTCTGAGCCAGCTGACTGTGATTGGCCATTAATTAAAAACAACCAACATGAGGGCCAATCACAGATGTACCTGTTGCATTCCACAGCAGCAGATAATCAATGTTTACATTTTGTTCCTGTGGCCTCTCAGCTTCTCAGGAGGAAAAATCCTAAGGAAAGGATTTTTCATAAAAGATGTCTGTGACACATTAGATATACTTTTGGGCAGCTCAAGGAGTTGTTCTAGAAAAGTGTTAATACACAGACCATTGCTCTATTTGTCCTTACTTTTCTGCATTTTACATAATTTTTCTGCTGACCAATCTCGTGGCTACTGCTTAGCTCTAATCACAGTTCTTCTGTCTCTGAGGCCTTTTGTAGCTTTCCCAAAACCCTCTGATTGTAAGGATTCCCACAGGATGCCCCATTCCAGTGGCTCTGGAGGAGGGTGCCCTGTGCTGGCTGCACTCTGGGAACACCTGGCTGCATCTCCTGACCTGGCTGTGTTTGGAGTGGTGCTCTGAAGTCCTGCCACGTCCACATTCCCAGGTATCCTGTGGTGCAGACATATGCTCCAGGAGCTGCAGTTCTCACTGTTCCTGCAGGAATTGGGCTGTGGTAGAAGTGCTGAATCCCAGAGCTGCTGCCAGGAAGGTGGGTGCTGTCCCAGGGGGAGGATGTGGGTGGGGATGCTTCCATCTGACAGCAACCCCTCCTTCCTTGGAGATGATGCTCTGTGGGAGGAAACAGGCAGAGAGTGGCACATGGATGATAAAAGGGGAGATGTACACAAGTTATAAAAGGTGAGAAGAACACAGGGGAGTAAGAGAGACATTTCCAGCTGCAGACCAGCAGCCAGCCTGGGCTGGCCTCACTGATGGGTTTCACTGGGCAGTGGAAACTCTGGCCTTTTGTAGTTCCAGGTAATATTGTGTTTCATAAGGGCAGAGGCTGTTCCTGGCTGATGCTGCAGACAAGTCTCCCCTCTTTGCATCAGCCCAAGGATAAATCCATCTGCACAGCAGGAGGGTGGGAGCTGCAGGAACCCTTTGCCCACACACAGAATAAGGAATAACCACAGCCTGGGCAGCCTCAGGCAACACATTTCAGAAGTGACAAGCTGGAAGGGTTGGCTTCCTTCAAGCATACCTGGTGTCACCAGTGAGTGACGAGGACAGGATCCAAGCAGGGAATCAGACATCCAGGCAGGCTGAAGGTCACCACACACTGTCCATTTGAGCTGGGCTCTGGGGATGTGGCTGCTTTCCACGTGAGCCCTGCACAAATTCTGTCAAGCACATTCTGAAAACTTTAGCTGACCTTGAAGTTTGGGGTTGGAGGAGCACTGATCTGTGGGGAATGGCAACTGATTCTTCCACTGAAAGGCTTCAGCTGATCATCACAGAGCTTCCACTTGAGGGCCTGAATTTCAGTTTGATGGCTGTTCTTGTCCCAGAGACTTTCATGGGTGTCAGGGATGGGAATTGTTTTACCCACCAAGAAACCACAGTAGATTTGGGGTAATTATTCAGCAAAGATTGTGTAACACACAAAAGATCATTCTGACAAGAAAGACTCTTTCAGGCAGTACAGACAGACAGGTGGAACAACATGCCTGGCATACTGGGCTGACCCTTCCTGTGGTTCATGGTGGGATCTTTTCTGCCATCTCTTCTGGAGATACACCCTCTGAACCCTCCTGGATTGACCCCTCTCTGTCACTGGGTTGCAGACCCAGCTGAACTTCGCTGAGTGTTTCACCTTTAATCCTAATGCAGGGGGAGGGGTGTGAAAATGCAAGATAGAGAGTTTTGCAGCCAAGTTTTCTGGTCATTTGGCTGCAAAGGATGGGAAAAAAAGAAAAAAAAAAAAGAATAAATTTACATGCTTTAAAGATTTAATATTGATTAAAAATTATATGGTTTAATATGGAAATGTGCATATTAGCTGATTAAAATGCAGAAAAAATAATCCCATCTCTCTGTTACATTTAGAATGAAGCTGACTTTTAAGTGAAATGTTTGTTGTGATTCAGCACTTATCTGAGCCTGAACTCCAGCATCACGACAATATCCTGCTCCCAAAGGCTCCCTGAAACCAAACTGAAGAAATCCAAGAGGGAGAGTTTTCTATAAGAGCAGCTGCCAGCTCCCATGTGGGCATTTTTCCACCCTCTCTCCCTAATCCCTTCCAGAGCAGTAGCTGCCAGCTGGGAATGGCTCTCTGGGGCCTTGGGAATGCCCTCCTGCCCATCTGCTGCTGGCAGGCTGTGCCTGGTGCTGCTCAGGTGTGCCCATGGAGTGCTGAGTGACAGGGGCTGTGAAATGCCCTAGAAAGGTGAAAACACAGATCTGTCTCCACTCAGCACTTTTGTTTTTAGACCCACCTCAGTGGCATGGGGGAATCAGGGCTGCACTGGCAGGTTGGAAACGTGGAATGGTGACAGGAGTTTTCCCATCTCATCTTTGGGCTACCCAGCGTGGTTGGCCGCTCTCCTGTCCTGGCTCAGACTGTTTGAGGGTTTTGGTGGGCTCTGCTGGTGATGCTACTGTGTTTCCAATAGAAAAACCCCAACCTGAAATAGCTGAACTTTTCACCCAAAAGCCCATCAGACTTTCAGGGTGTGGGAGTGTGTGGGTGTACTGATCTGTGTCCCAGAGCTGATCCTCAGCACACAGTCACTGTGTCCTGGTACAGCCCTCCTGTCCTCAGCAAAACTGCTAAATTGTCACAGGCATGTTTTCTGAAAAATCCTTTCCTTAGGATTTTTTCTCCTGAGAAGCTGAGAGGGCTCAGGAACAAAATGCAAACAATGATTATCTGCTGCTGTGGGATGTAACAGGTGCATCTGTGATTGGTCTCATGTGGTTGTTTCTAATTAATGGCCAATCACAGTCAGCTGGCTCGGACTCTCTGTCCAAGCCACAAGCCTTTGTTATCATTCCTTCTTTTTCTATTAGCTAGCTTTCTGATGAAATCCTTTCTTCTATTTTTTTAGTATAGTTTTAGTATAATATATATCATAAAATAATAAATCAAGCCTTCTGAAACATGGAGTCAGATCCTCGTCTCTTCCTTCATCCTTGGACCCCTGTGAACACTGTCACACTAAATAATGAATCTCCAGCCACAAACCAGACCCTGCACCAGAAGAAATCTGATTTGACCCCTGTGGTGCAGCTCTCACGAGCAGGGTTGTTGGATCGGAGCACTCTCCTGGTTCACAGTCAGAGCACACCCGGACCACAGCCACTGAAAAGCCACCAGAGGGACACCCCTGCCCTGTCATGGGCAGGCTGTGGCCTTTTGCTGAGGGCTGCGCGTGCTGCAGCTCTGTGCCAGGGCTGTGCTCCGGCCCAGGGGTCACTCAAAGCTGACCCAGCGTCTCAGCCATGCTCTGGCTCTGGCTGCACTTCTGGTGGGTGCAGTGTAAAATAAAATAAAGCTGCCTTGTGTAAAATGCAGCTGCCTTGCTCTGTGGCATTTCTCTCTCTGCTGAGGGACAGAGCTTTGGCCAATGCCAGTGCAGGGAGGTGCCACTTGCAGCTCAGTTAATGTATGCTAAGTAAGAAATTTAATTAGCCAGTAGTCAGTCTGCAGGATAATTTGCTTGGTTTGATGTGCATCATTAACACTTCTTTCCTTTGTATGGGAATTATAAATTCTGCTTGCATGTGGTTTTTTTTTTTTTCTTCTATTTACAATTTCTTCCTTCTTCCTGTCACTGCCATCTCTCCCCTACTTGCTAATGAGAGATTAAAGTGAGCTTTGAATTGCACAAAATCATATGATAGACTAAGATAGGGTAGGGTAGAAGAAAGAGAATAAGGGGAAGGGAAGGGAAGGGAAGGGAAGGGAAGGGAAGGGAAGGGAAGGGAAGGGAAGGGAAGGGAAGGGAAGGGAAGGGAGGGAAGGGAAGGGAGGAGAAGGGGAGGAGAAGGGAAGGGAAGGGAAGGGAAGGGAAGGGAAGGGAAGAGAAGAGAACTTATTAAGAGCTTAAAGCACGGTATTAAGGGCATTATCCCTCTAAGGGACTGACCATCTTGGGGCATGGGCCACTTCACATTCTTCCCTTTTGTACCTTGTTTTGATAAAACTTGTCCTCTCCATGTGTCTCATACCTTGCATTTTTCAGGGAAGGGTACAGAAAAAGTCTGTGCTCCCTGGGCCTAAAGAGGTCCTGCCTTCCTCAGCCTCCTCTTCTTCCCATTGCTGCTGGATGAAACATCCCTGAGGATGCCTGTGGCTGTCATGCGGCTGCTCTCTCCATATGATGGTATTTCTTATTGACCATATTCACAGACCACATCCATCCACCCATCCATCCATCATCTATCCATCCATCCATCCATCATCCATCCATCCATCTATCCATCCATCCCTCCATCATCCATGCATCCACCCATCCATCTATCCCTCCATTCATCCATCATCCATCCATCTACCCGTCCCATCCATCCATCCATCCATCCATCCATCCATCCATCCATCCATCCATTTCCCTGTCCATTTTTTCCTCCCTCCTCTCCCTGCTCCCTGCCACCATGCCATTGTTTCCTCATCCCTGCTGCTTTGAAATCTTTTTTATTTTTCTGTTTGGCAGCCAGGGGCTGCTGCTGGGGGCTCACCTGTGGGCTGTGTGCTGCCTCACCTCAGTGTAATAAGAGGCCTCTTATTCAGAGGGCAGAGACAAGTTGATAGGTGGTGTTTTACCTCTCTCTGACACTCAGGGTTTGCTTTTTAGAGGCTTTTTCAGAAGCTGTTCTTGCACTGTTAGCTTGAAATTGTACTTGCAATAACTTATTTCTGGAGCTTTTCTATTGTGCTGTCTGTGCTGGCAATCAATTATTAAGGCAGCTTATTTACAGGCAGTGCTGACTTTTGTCTAGCACCTCCAGTGAGATGTGAATAGCAACATTTTTCCTTGCTGGCACAGAGAGGCAGATTCATCCTCTTTCAGAGCAAGACTGTAATCCAAACAATAACTCTAAGAGAGTCAACCTTGCTTTTAAGAAAAGAAATTCAGCCTTTGAAATCACATGTATGGGGCAGTGACCTAGGACTTGTTTGCTGTTGCTTTTTTGAAGTTTTTGTTTTTTGTTTGTTTGTTTACACTTTACAGCAAAGGCTGTTCTCAGTAATTCCCATGCTCCAAGGCTGCCGTCTCTGTAGCTCTTGCATTAGAGCAATTTACAGCAGATGATTAAAAATCTGGGAAAGGTGAGTCCCTCTTCCTCTCATGCCTATTCCTGGGAAGGAGATGGGCAGTACTGACAGTTCAGCTCTCCTCCACCGAGCTGCATTTTGCTGTGCAGCTGCAGGCTGGGGACAGTGCTGGCTCCTTTGTCACCCCCCAGCACACAACAGAGGCTGGACAGAAAGTCCTTTGGGATGTTTTTAGCATCAGCCTTCTCTGTCCCAGGGCTTTGGATGATCTCCTGTCCCAGACTGGGGAAAAAGACAGGAGCTGCAGCCTCTGCTGCCTGAGGCCAGCAGGAGAGGCCATCTGCAAGTCCCTGTGGGCTTGTAAAAGCCAACACCATGAAGGTGTGGCCCATGGCTGCACTAAGACCTGGTTAAAAGCCAAAATCACAATGGGGTTTGTTAACATTTTCCCCCTTTCTGTAGGAGCATTGTGGGGGTAGGACGGTCGGGATGGACGGAGATGAGAGATCTCTGAAGCCAGCTCGTGGAATTTGGGGTTTGTTGCAAAGGGCCTGGGTGCAGGGCCCTGCTGGGAGCTGCCAGACACGGCTCAGAGCAGGCCCGAGAGAAGAGAGGGGCAGAGAGGATGAGAGAGAGAGAGTAAAAGGGTAAGAGAGTAAAAGGGTAAGAGAGCGAGGTTCTCTTTACAATACAATAAATATTTTTCTGTGTTGAATATTGTAACTCTCACTAGCCAATCTACTACAATATACAAATCCTATAGCATTTACATACAGCCCATAAGAATCATTACATTACCATACTGTGTTACATTTTAAACCCTAAAACTCCTCTTTGGACCCCTTCTTCCAAGCTAGTAGGGTCTGCTCTGACCCTTGGAGCTGTCTGCAAGCAGAGGGTATTGTTTCATCAAAAGGGGATTACCTCAGCCAGCCACACCATTGTTTTCCAGTTGTTCAGTAACTCAGGTATCTCAAAGCTTGCTTTCATGTCAATCTCACTTATAGCTTCCATATTCTCAAAATCTTTTGCCAGACAATCATATTTATAAGGCTTTCCTGTTTCATCTTCCCCAAAACCTTTCCATCATGGTAACTAGAATCCATCCCATCAAAGGCAGGTCTGGACCAACCAAAACCCAACCTACATGAGCACTGGCATTCTTCTTTACCCTTGTGGTGCTCTGCTTGACTTCATCTTAGAAAGTTTAACCAAGAAGTCAAAAATCCACCCCCTTTGAGACATCAACTCTGCTGTTTATCTGCATTTTTCCAGTCCCAGCAACAGTCACAGTGCTGACAAGGCCATGGCTGTAACCATGTGCTGGAGGGGCCTCTTTCTGTCCAGAGAAATTTGGGGGATGTCTCTGTCCATCACGTTCCCCTTCCTCCAGTGGGACAGGAATCCTGTGGTGGGCTCGGTACCAGGGTCTTGCTTCCAAGCCTTGCTCCTGAAACTGCCTAAGTTCCTCCATGGACTCCCAGCGGGACACAGCATCTGGAGGAACAGGCTCATGGACTGCTCTACAAACTGCCCAGGCACTTGTGCACTCCCTTAACTCATGATCAACACCTTCTCTTGCACAGGGAGACACCACAGAGATGCTCGTGGTGCTCACCTGGAGCCAGGGCTGCCCTACCTGTGCTTCCCAATGGTCTTTTCTCCTCCTTCAGGCAGTGCCTTTGGCAATGCGCAGCACCCTAAAGCAAGACCCCCATGGCTTTTCCTGCTCTACTCTTCAAAATAACAGCTGTGTCCTTGGAAGGCTCTTTTTCACTCAAAGAAACACCATTTTATCCTCCTTTGCTCCCCCACAGCTGCGGCTCTGAGCTCTGGCAGCTGCAGGACTGAGCAGTGTTGTGATGTTGTGAGGGTCCCCAGGATGAGGTGAGAGATGAGAATTGACTCCAAGTCCTCAGAAGGCTGATATATTATATTATATTATATTATATTATATTATTATATTATATTATATATTATATTATATTATATTATATTATATTATTTATATTATATTATATTATATTATATTATATTATATTATATTATATTATATTATATTATATATATTATATTAAAATGATATACTAACTATACTAAAGAAAGAGAAAAGGAGGCTAGACAAGAATGATAAAAACCCGTGACAGACCAGAGTCCTGACGCAGCTGGACTGGGATTGGTCATTAAGTAAAAACAATTCACACAGAACCAATCAAAGATGCACCTGTTGGTAGGCAATCTCCAAACCACATTCCAAGCAATCAGATAATTATTGTTTACATTTATTTTCTGAGTCTTCTCAGGAGAAAAAAGGTTTTTTCATAAAATATCATGGTGACAGAGCAGGACCACAGGGCAGGGGCACCCACTGGCATCAAGCCCAATGTTCTGCCTCTGGCACATAGCTGGACCCTCTGCTGAGGCACATCCAGGGGCTGCTTTCTCTCCCTGCCCTTTAAAGGTGTGCTTGAAAATAAAATAAACACTGCCTGTGATGTTCCAGAGAGACAAATGCTGGAGAAAGTCCCCTGCTGATTTTGGGCAAGCAGGAGGACATGAAGAATTGTTTCCAACTTTTCCAGAAGAAAAAGATCCAAAAGAAGCATTTTCTGAGGAGGAATGCTCAGCTTCCTCTCATCTTCACAGTCTGCTCATCTTCACAGCTTCCCTTGGACCAAAAACCTCAAACCTGGCAAGGACAGTGGATAAACAGAGGAGCAGCATTGGGTGTCTGAATTTCAGGCTCCTGCATTTTTCTTTCCCCTCTCTCACCTCTTGCTCTCCAGCACAGTGGAGATCATTCCTATCAGCCACATTTATCTGCCTTCTGCACTTTGTTTTTCAGCCAGTCTCAACAGCTGCCAAGCAGATGGAAAGCTCTGAAGGATTCAATGCCCTTGAACAGGTTTTGGGTTGTGCCCATCATGGGTTGTAGCACTGGAGACTGTTTTGAACATGCTCCTGCTGTAACCTGCTCACCCTAAACTTCCCAACTTAGGTATTCCTGCCTTTGAACATAGCACAGGAATGCTTTAACCTTGCCATGCTGCTTCCCTGCCCCTAACAGGGAGATTCCCCAGCCTCCCAGGGATGGGAGCTCCCAGTGCTGTGGGATGAGTGTGCAGAGAGACCTTCACAGCACCACAGGACCCACAGTGTCCTCCTGCAGCCTCCCAAACCAGGCTGCTCAGGGAGGTTCATGGGGACTGTCTAAGAAAGGGGTACTCACAGAAAGTCCTTTGGATCCACCTCTGCCCCAGAGATGGGTCCATCCTGTGTCACTGGCTCTGGAACTCATCCCAGTCATTTCTGCCCATGGGCAAGAGCAGCCTGACCTGGAGAAAAGGGTTTTTCATTCACATAGGGATTTTGGGGTTCAGTGTCTGTGAAGCTGCAGGTGCTCCAAAACAATGCTGGAAATACTGAAACAGTAAAGAGAGGGTTGGTGTTTTCCTTGTGCTAATAAAACCAGCCCCTCTGTGTGCTGCCCCAGCCCTGTGGGCTGTGCTCCAGCCAGGAAGGGCCGTGCTGGGCTTATCCAGCAGCTCCAGGAGCTCTGCAGAGGACAAGGGGGACACTTACACCTTATCCTGATTAACACCATCCATCAGTGCCTGATTGAAACGAGCAGAAATGTTTCTTCCTTCTTGCAGCAGAAGAGCTTTCTTATGCAGAAAGTGCTTCTCTCAATTACCACTCTGTAAACCCTCAGTGAGACACAGCACCAGCATTGTAGCTTAATTCCTCTCTGTGGTAATAACCTTCTCATTTTATAAGTGCATAAAGCAGCATAATACCTATGGGGTTTCCTTTCTTTTCCTTTCCTTTCCTTTCCTTTCCTTTCCTTTCCTTTCCTTTCCTTTCCTTTCCTTTCCTTTCCTTTCCTTTCCTTTCCTTTCCTTTCCTTTCCTTTCCTTTCCCTTTTCCTTTCCTTTCCTTTCCTTTCCTTTCCTTTCTTTCCTTTCCTTTCCTTTCCTTTCCTTTCCTTTCCTTTCCTTTCCTTTCCTTTCCTTCTTTCCTTTTCCCTCTTTCCTCTTCCCTTTTCCTTTCCTCCCTTTCTTTTTCTCTGATATTTGTACCAGAGGTGTCCTTGTTTCAGTGATGGAATAGCAGGAAATGCAACAGCATGGCAATTCCTACAGCAATGATAGGCAGAGCCCTGCTGTAACCCTCACATGGGGCAGGGGAGCTCAGGCTGAGATTGCAGATCCAGCTTTCACAGCTGGCTCATTTCTATTATCTGCTCATCTGTGCTCTCTCAGATTCTTGGTGAAACCCCAGCTTGGCTAACATCAGAGACAAAACTCCCATTTGCCTCAATAATATCTAATATTTTTTTTAATGCCATTACATGCTTCCTTTAAATATATAAAGCTGTGTTTTAAAGTGTTTTAAAGCACAGGTTTCTCAGCCACTTAGAGAAGAGCATCAGTGGGCTTGTGAGAAGTGTGAAACTTTACTGTGAAACCTGATTGTGGCAACAAACCCCCCCAAAAAAACTTGGACATAGCTTGGACACATGCACAGCAACAACAGCAGAAGGGCATATGTTGAATAAGGGTGTGTGCCTAATCCTGCGTGGTGAGATTTGGACAGGATCCTGTGAGGCAGAGAAAGGGATGAACAGATGTGCCTGGGAAGATGCTGTAGCCCAGAAATGCTGGCAAGCAAGCACTCCCAAAAAGGCATTGAGGAATTTTTTGGAAATCAGGGCAAAAAGTGATTTTTGGCTGGGATAAATGCAAGAGAGTGAAGGTGAAATATAAAGCAAATGCAAGAATGGGTGGGTAAAATATAAAACAGTGCCAGTCATAGGAGGGGCTGTGAGGCAGGCACAGGGGGAGGGAGGAGCAAGAGTCACCCTGTGTGTACCCTTTGCCCTGCTGGCATGTGTAGAAAGTGAGAAGAAAATCTTTATAATGATTTCACAGCTGCTTGTTGGGTTAAGAAGGGATTGTTTCAGCTGAGGACATAGGCTGGTGTGATGGCAGGACAGAAAAATGCCATAGCACTTTGCACCTCAGCAGGGATCTGCTGTACCCAGCCCCTTCCCAAACATCAGGGCAAAACACAGCCTGTGAAATGCAGAAAATGCCTTTTGCACTTTAAATTGTGCTTTTCTTGCCTTCCATGGAGGGCAGCACAAAGCTGTGTGGTTCAGACAAGTGAAGGGGACAGGGTCAGAGGTGAGCTGAGGCTGGGGAGGCAGGGGGAGGGATGGCAGCCTCAGCAGGCACAGTGGGGATGTGGTGGTGCAGGGGGTGCTCAGATCCTGTGCTGGGTGATGGGAGGCTGGAGAGCCCTGAGTGAGGCAGAAATAAATGCTGAAAAAACCCTGGGCTGTCACAATCAGCAATTTGAGCTTTCCTGTGCTGTTGCTACAAGAGGAGAGGAAAATCTACCTGCGCCAAAGTGGTTTCATGGGGTGGCTTTGACAAGGAGAAACAGCTCTCCATATTTGTGGGCAGCACAAAGTCATGGAATATGGGAAAAGCAGAGCCACCCTGACAAAGGAAGGAATGATGCATCTGACTCTATTGATATCAGAAGGATAATTAATTACTTTATTATATTATATTATATTATTCTATACTATTTGAATTTCCACAAGCACTCAACTGCTCAAACCTTGTGACTGTCAGCTGACAGTCCTGATTCACACATGTGGATTCAATTGGTCAATAAATCAAAACACTCACATCCAATTATCAATTCCCTTCAGGTAAACAATCTTCCACAATGCATTCCACTTGTTCTAAAACACAGGAGCAGTAAATGAGATAAGAATTGTTTTTTTCTTTCTCTGGTGTTCAGGGAATGTGAATCTTAGAAAATCCTTGGGAAGCTGTGCTTTGCTTTTCTCTGTGAAGAGAAATGTGGCCACAATGGAACCCCAAAAATTCAGGAGCAAAGCTGTAAGCTTCACCTGGGTGCCTGAATTACAGTCCAAAAAAAATACAAAACTCAACATTCTGCTTCATGTTTTTGGAGCTTTTCAGGCAGCAAACAAACCCTGTTCCTAAGCAGAGAAATGGGGCAATCTTTGAGCACCTGTCAAAGTCCCAGTCCCAGTCTGGAGAGCCATGGTCCCTTCTCCACCCTGGTTCCAGACCCGTTCCTGGCGGTGAGAAGCAGAGCAGCTCCTGGCAGCACAGGAGAACAGCTGTGGGGTTTGCTGTGTTAATCTTCATGAATTCTTTAGCCCTGCAAATGCCCTTTCTCTTGCCTGGTGCACCCAAGATATTGACTTTTCCCTAAGGAAGAAGAGATTTTTTCTTGTTTCCAAAGTGGCCTCAGCCACAGCCACACAGTGCCAGAGGTGGGGACAGCCTGGGCTCTGAGCTTTGCTCCAGGCCAAGGTTCACCTTGAAGGTCCTGAACAAATGACCAAATTCACAGCCTGGAAAAGACAAAGTCCTGAAATGACTCTGCAATCAGTTTTGCCCAATTCTGGCACGACTACATTCTGGTCAGCCCTGTTTGAGACACGAGAGACTCAAAAGTCCCAGGCAGACAAAGCAAATTGTAATCCCCAGAAGAAGAACAGGCTGTTTCAGCCTGATAGGAAATGTGGCTCTCCAGGCAGATGCCTGGGGGCAGGATTGTTCTCCAAGTGGTGGGTCTGGCTTCCCACAGCATCAAAATGTAAAGGCTGCCAAAATTTTTAATGGATCCACAGCCCAAATAATGGATAATTGGTGTCCTCTGTAGGTTTTTGATTGTTGATTCTGATAAGCAAATACAACACCTCAGAAATCCCACAAATTCACAGGGGAAAATATTAATTTTTATACGCCTTGCCCAAGACAACTTACCTTGCCCTCTGCTTTCCCTTCTCTTCTTTCCAGCATCTCTGGATCATTGACATTTGAAAAACTTCCAGCAAGAATTTTCCCGTCTTTCCTTGTTCTTCACCTCATTTCTAGACATAGCCTCTTTTTCACACCTAACTGTTCTAATTGCCTAATTATCTGTCTCACACAATTGTGATTCACAGCTGTAAAATGCTCTTTATCTTCTGGATGAACATCTCATTCAGTTCCTCTCTTGGAAAGCAAGGTGAAGTTTGTTTTGCTTGGAGAAAAGGATGCCCAGAAGCCAGAACACCATTTCCCACTGCAAATCCAGCTGGATTTGGTTTCTGTCCCCATGTAGATGTCCCCAGGACCTCACAGGCCACATCTCTGTGTGCCACCTCTGCAGGCTGGTGGAAGTGAGCAGCAGGGAAAGTGCAAAATGTAAGAGACAACTTCAGCATTCCTTTTTGCCCCTGGCAGAGCCAGATCTCCCTGTGCAATGTTTTGGGGTTCTACTGTTTGTGGCTTCTCAGGGCTTAAGGTCCTGGAGGAAGTAATTCCAGAGGTGAAACGACATGAAAGCAGGCAGAGCTGATATCTGTCCTTCCCCTGCCTTTTGAATAAACTCAGTGTCCATCTAAATATCCAGTGTTCCTCTTCAACAGCTCCCGAGGGCTCCGTTAGCTGTTTGAGAGACTGCACTCGTACAACTCAACTTTTTCCAGTGTTTGAGTCACGAGTTCTGCACCACAGCACGGTGAGATAAGTCAGGGTGGTGCTTTTGCAAAAGCAGTAACAGTGACCGAATCTGTAATATTTTGGGGACTTTTTGCTAACTCCTGTCACAGACACATTTTTATGAAAAATCCTTTCCTTAGGATTTTTTTCTCCTGAGAAGCTGAGAGGCCACAGGAACAAAATGTAAACAATGGTTATCTGCTACTGTGGAATGCAACAGGTGCATCTGTGATTGGTCTCGTGTGGTTGTTTCTAATTAATGGCCAATCACAGTCCAGCTGGCTCAGACTCTCTGCATGAGACACAAGCCTTCGTTATCACTCCATTCTTTTTCTATTCTTAGCCAGCGTTCTGATGAAATCCTTTCTTCTATTCTTTTAGTATAGTTTTAATATAATATGTATCATAAAATAATAAATCAAGCTCTCTGAAATATGGAGTCAACATTCTCATCTCTTCCCTCATCCTAAGACCCCTGTGAACACCACCACAAACTCCAAATGTTCCTATCCTGAAGAAAGCATTGTTGGGAGACATTGGAAAGCTGGTGTTAGCATCACAAATTACAGCAGCACTGTGGAATGCTGCTGTCCCAGCACAGGGACACATCTCCAGATATCCATGGGATACTCTGAAACAAGTACAATCCAGCAGTCAGGGATCAGCCTCTTTCCCTCTGTACCCTGTTGAAGTTGAAGCTGTCAGAAGTGTGCACAGAAATGTGTCTGTTTATACCACTCTGCAGAGTGAGAAAGTGATGAGGTTTAAACAGCAGACAACTGCCATATGTTCATATACTGACTGAAAGCCTGGGACTGCCAGTCTGTATTTGCTTTCCACAGTTGTATTTTCCTCAACAGCAGCTAGACACTGTGGATATGCACAGGATTTACCAGGCTTGTGAAGTAAAAAAGGTGCTGAGAACCTCTGGCTCAGATTTGTGGGGTTTAAAGTGTGTGGCAGGGACAGCGTGGCAGGTGCCAGTGAATGTCCCTCTGGAAGTGTGAACAAGGGTGGGGACAAGGCAGGTGGGCTTGTTTTCCTGTGTTTTCCAAGAACATTATTACTGTTAAATTAAATAACCCACAGCACAAACAGAACAAGACTCTGCCTCCGTGGGCACCCTGGAGTGCCCAGTGTACAAAATATGAGAAAATTCAAAGCTGTCCTCCCAGTGACAGTGAATTCATTTGGAGAATTTGAAATTCCAGCAAGGATTTCCCTGGCAATACCCTTGCTTTAAAGCAGGCTGGTTTCCTGTGCAAATGCAATTCTGGAGCACTGACCTGCCTTTCCCTGGGGTGTGTGGGGAGGGGAAGGCTGCACAAGAAGATTTTTGCTTCAACACTGGCACTTCCTTGCTGCCTGGGAATATGCTGGGTGGTTTCTTGGACCTCATATGTCTGCCCACTATTTGGGAGAGCCAGGCACATAACATCAGGAGCACCACAGCTCTGCTCTTGAACTGTGGTATTTGCTGGCTCCCCAGGATGAAGGAGGAATTGAGAATCTGACTCCATGTTCTTAGAAGGCTAATTTATTATTTTATGGTATTATATTATATTATATCACATTAAATTACATTTTATAGTACTATACTGAAACTATACTAAAGAATAGAGAAAGGATACTTACAGAAGGTTTAACAAGATAATAATGAAAACTCGTGACTCACCCGAGCCTCAACACAGCTGTCTGTGATTGGTCATTAAGTCAAAACAATTCACATGAAACCAATGAAACAATGACCAGTTGGTAAGCAATGTCCAAACCACATTCCAAAGCAGCAAAACACAGGAGAAACAAATCAGATAATTATTGTTTTTATTTTTCTCTGAGGCTTCTCAGCTTCCCAGGAGAAGAAATCCTGGTGAAGGGATTTTTCAGAGAATGTGATGGTGACATTGAACCAGCACCACTGATGCTGCTCCCCTCTCCTTACAGACCCATGCAAGGACTGAGCTCACATGACATGTGTGGAGCCAAGGTTGGATTTGGAGCTGGAACTCTTGCTGCCACATCCAAATTGCCTGATTAGGAGAATAAGACACCCAGGTGCTCTGTAATGTGGGTGAGCTCCATAGGGGGTTAGAATACAAGAAAATAAAGATAGTGTAGAAAGTAATCTTACTCCTAAGGAGTTGCAGCTGGGCCAATTAGAAAAGATTAGGTACAGGCCTGACTTTAATGGGCCACAGCTGCAACCAGTGAGAATAAGAGTGCTATAAAAGAGTGGGGTGGTTGGTTGAGAAGGGGGTTGGAGTTGGCTGGCTGGTTTGTATAGAAGAGAGAGTCAGTGCTCTGAGGAGCTGCCCATGAGAAACACCAAGAAGGTCAGCAACTTTTGTGATAAGGAGACAGCATTATGGAACCCCTGCAGTGAGATAGCAACAGAGCTCTAGAAAGTTTACTTTTTATTTTATTAAAGAGGAAGGCGGGAGAAAGGAGAGCTTGATGCAATTGGGTGCCCTAATGGGCATCAGAGCAGTGACACAATTCCCCTTTTCAGTGATGCACTCCTGCTCTGTGCAGCATCACTGGCCCTGTCTGTGGAGCTTCCTGCAGCATGGGCCCAGCTCAGACTGGGCTGTGTGGCATCTTGGGATGTGTTTTATGGGAAATGCTTGAGCTGCTGGCCTTGCACAACTCCCCAGGACACATCTGTGCACAGGACACTGACCAAAACACCACTCTTGCAGCACATCTGCCCCAGCAGCTCATTCATATTGAGAGATACATATTTCTATAAAGGGACTCTTTTCAGAGCCCCTTTGTTTCTGCTGCTTTGCAAAAGCCCCTCCAGACATACATTAAAGAGCTTCACTGCTTTTGAAACGGCTTGTTTGCCTACTAAGGGAGGAAAAACCAATCTCTGAAGTTGGTGCCTGAGCAGCACTTATATCTCAATTATCTGCACATTGCTTGTCTGTGTGTGAGATGATGAGCTAACATGGTTTTCATGGCTTCATCAGCACCATTTAAGAGCAATATTTATCCCTGGTCATGTCAATCCTTTGGTCAGCTCAGCAACAAAGGTGATGCTTGCTGCCCTCTTGCCAGAGACTCCACTAACAAGCTGAGTGATTTATTCATTAAGGGCAGGGAAATCTGGAGCTTTATTCCAGAGGCCCTGGTGGGAAATTTGCATGAAAATTTCATGCTGTTCACTTGCAGGAGCCCTTCCCTGCTGTGCTGCCCTTCCCCTCACTGCAGGAAAAGGTCCTGCTGTGCTCCAGCAAACCCTTTAATAGAAATACTGAATTCAAAGGGTTTTTTTTGGTAGTTGTTGTTGTTTTGAAAAAGTCGTGGGACCAGGAAGTTGTCTGTTAAAAAAAATAAAGAAAAGTTGGGCTTTGAAGTCCTGGGTGGCTTTTTGACAGCTCTGGCCATGTTGAAACATCAGAAGCTTGCTCTGGTCCTATTAAAGATCAGAAAAACAACCCCTTTAAAAATCTTTGGACATGCAGGAAAGCAGCTTCCCACTTCTGGAGCAATGGGGTGGACCAAACTGGGTCAGCAGGTCTCCAGTACCTGGACATGAAATTAAATTTGAGTTTATTTTAGAAGTCAGGCTTCATATCCTCAAATGGGACTTTCTGTAAGTCTGGTCACACTTGCATTTTGACTCTGTCCTGCTTGCTTAACTGAAGGCATTGCAGGCATTGGTCAGGCTATCTAATATCAAATCCAGATAAAATTCTTTGTGTTGTTTCATGAAGGATGTGGGGATCCCAAACCCATGGGTGCACCCAGGCTGTGTGCTGCTCTGTGCTGAGCTGAGCCCCTGATGGCTTCTGGCCCCTTCTGGGACTTCCCTTTCCCCATTTCTTTGCAGGAGGAAGGAACAGAAAAGAAATAAAAATCAAACCAACATTTTATTTTTTCTTTTCCGAGGAGAAATTTATTGGCCCCAGAAAACACAACCAGCAACTTCCACATGGTCCAGCCTGGAAACCTGGCTTTAAACAGAGGGGGTTTGATGTATGAACCCCAGAGGAGGGGGGGCATGGATAGGGGTGATGTGTGTGGGAGCTGATGCCACTGTAACCCTGACCTCAAACCCACCAGCAGCTGGACACAGCCTCTGCTCCTGTCTCTGGCACTCAAACACCATTGGGAGAGGGAGATACCTTCAGGAGGAAAAGCCTAGGGTGGCTTCAGGTGGGGGTGCCTTGGTGGAGATGTGACTTGATCTGCTGGATTTGATCATTCAAGTCTGGCTCTGTCTGCATGGAGGGTTCTGTCCTGCATGAAGGGTAAAAATTTGGGGGTGCAAACTTTGGGATTGTTGGTTTAATGACTATTTGGGCAGCCCTCAGAGGGAGATGCTAAAGCTGACATGTCTCTGAAGGCTCTCAGGGACCACACACAACCCCTCTGAGTGCTGCCACCAAGCTCCTGCATCCCTTCCTGTGGGGGGCTCAAGGCTTTAGGCTATTTTTTGAGGGAAAGGCAATTTTGTCCTCTTATTGTTGGTGCTCCCAGCACTCCCTGTACCAAGTGCCTCAGGGGCCTGGGTGGCAACTGCTCTGCTGAGGCTCCCAAGCAATAGATACCTTCTGTAATTGCACCTTTGGAGCACTCGACTGGCTCCTGCAATGAGCTCTTGAATAATTGAAGCAATATTTGCAGGGTTTGCACTGAAGTGCTAACAGCTGTGGTATGTTTTGATATTTATGAAGCCAAATAAATTATGGATTAGTCAGTGCAGTGAGCCCAGCATGATGCTTATTACTTCTGGAGTGCCAGAGCTGATGGAGTGCTATTCATCCCCTTTTACTTCCATTGTGTGGCTGAGTATGACTGGTGTCTATTACTGGACTTAATAGAGCTTGCTTGCAGGTTTAAGTTCCAGTCCCTGAGAGCTGATGGGGTGTTTTAATTTGTTCTTCACTCTACAGGCTTTAGAAAGCCATGCTGGGACCGTATCTCAGGGTCACAGGCCATCACAGATGTGCAGGTGATTGTTTCTGTGGTAATGGGGATGGGTGCTGGCAGAATTAGCAGCAATTCTTGGCACTAAACTGGAAATTATACAAAATCCAATCTTCTTGGCAAGCTGGTCTGTGGGTAAATATTGTGTGTCTTCTCTAGGATGCCTTGTTCATTGCACAAACTTTTCTCCATAACTGAGCCAGCGCTTGTGAGATTAAACCCTTAATTCCATTTTCTATTATCTGAGAGTGTATTTTTTTTTATGGATGACAAAATTTGCACTTCACAAATGTTCGGAATATATTTCAAATTTCTCATTTCTCCTATTAGTGGGAGCTGCCCGCTGCGAAGGGATGAGGAGGGAGCAAGTAACCCATTGGAGCAGCAGATGGCATCCTACCCCTCCAAAGCTTCCCAGCACTGGAAAGTGTAATAAATACAGAGAGCAAGTGCCTGTGCTCTGCTCAGCAACTTGCTAGAAAACTTAGGGGTTAGGAATCATTCCCTTACAAATAAAATGCTTTCTCTGTTTGCTGTCCCTGTTTTCTGGGATGAAAAGAGATATCTGCAGCTGCTCACCCTGATCTGCCTGGTCCATGCAGCCCACAGAGTGTGCCCTCAGGAAGTGGGCACAGGGAGCTGGCTGGATAAATTTGGGTTGGAATGGGTGTTGGAACTAGGTGATCTTTAAGGTCCCTTACAACCTGTTCTAGTTCAGGGCAAATTTGGGAGGAAACTTCCAAAGGGGTCCCTCTAGAAAGCAGATTCAAGTGGCCCTTCCTGCAACTGGTTCGGGAAAAGATTTCCTCAGAGAAAGGTGGAAAAAACCTGTTTATTTAACAAGCAAAGTATTCACAAGCATAAAAAAATGAATTATATTAAACAATCAAACCTCTTGCTGTTCTGAAGAGATGGCAAATTCAGAAAGTCCATGTTGTAGGGTGTAGCTCAGCACGCTCAGTCTCTTATCAGTCCCTCCTGTGCTGGAAATGCCACGTCCCTGGCCCAGGTGGGCCACAGGTGTGAGCTCCTGGTGTTTTATTGGGTTTTCAGTCCAGAGAAGGGCTGAATAGTTCCAAGAAAAAGAAATTCACACTCCTGGGAACTTCTCTGCCTCAGCTAGCTGAAAAGAAACTAACTAAAAAGGAAAGGAGAGCTCTCCCCCATGTGTCTGTGCTGCAGACAGCACAGTCCATGAGCAGGATGTGGGGGAGCAAGTGCAGCTTCTGAAAACAAACTGTGCTCTTCTTCTCCCCCTTTGCTCTTGGAACCAGTCTTAAAGGTGCAAAACTCAATATCCAGCATAAACAGGACAGACCACTGGGGCTACAAGAATCATAAAGTCACCCTACGACACAATCCAAACCATGATTCTATGGAATTATGCCATGAAGTGCCTATTAGTCTGAATGAAACTTATAAAGTCTAGATTGGCTGTCTCAGCTGATGCCTTGTGAAGGCTGACCTAGAACAGAGACTAAAAGAGTTAAAGAATAAAGTAGGGATTTATTAAAAGGCCTCAGTGGATGCACCTTGGGCAGCACAAGAGCCCAGCAAGGGCTGCACCCAAGATGAACCAAAATGGTCACAAAATGGACAACCGGTCATGGGGTCTGTCACTTTTATAAATTCTGCTCCATTTGCATATTGGAGTTAATTGTACAATTACAGCTTTAGGTTATGAAGTCCCTTCTTGTTTTTCTCTCTTCGTTCTGCCATTGTTTATGCTCTTGGGCCTGAGATTGGATCATTTGTCCTTGGTCCCCAGCTACAGAAGGAATTGTTTTGTCTCCCTACTCTGTGCAGAGAGCTCACCATCCCCTAATAAGAAGCTCAGAGCGACACACTAAAGCAGCATAGAATCTGAAAAATATAAAAGCTAAAACTTGAGGCATCAAGCTGCAGAGATGTTCCATGCAGATGTTCCATGACATCTGTATTTTACTACACCCCTCCACAAAACTGGCTGACATCTGTCCTGAACAAACTGTGGTACTGTAAGTTTTTCCTAAAAACATATTTCTACAGGAGCTCCCAGAAGAGCTAACTGAGGACTACTGCAGATAGAGAAAGTCTTTGCATCAATGAAGTGGGCATTAATTCCTATTTTTTACTTTCTTTTCTGATGATGCTGAGTGAGGGGGTGAAGGATATTTTCTCTTTAAAATCCTGATGTAGGTAAAGACTGTAGTTTTCCATGTTTTGTCGGCTGAGGCAGAGTTGCAGATATTTTAAAGGAAGTTTGGGCTGAGTTTGTGGCTGCTGTCGCTGTGTTGCAGATAAATTGTTTACAGCCTGTCTCTAGAGACAAGTGAAAAAGTTTCTCCTCTCCCAATTTCCTTGTAAATGATATAATTATCAGAGTCATCACAGCAAAAACAAAAGTCTACTGGATCACAGAGACATGAGGCTTGAATTTAATGTTTCTGGGGCTTCTATTTTCAAAAATGCCTCTTCAAGAAAACTGCAGCCCACTGTACAGAGACGATAAGGATTAAAAATGATTCCACAGCTCTGGCTTTTGTTTCCACTCTGAGCTGGGACATTGTTTGCTCCTGGTCCCTACAACACCTTCATCACCTTCATCTGACAAAAACCTTATCACCAGCTCTGGTACTGACAGTTCTGCAGCTGTGATTTCTGCTCCTGTCATGGCTCCAGCCCCTCTCTGTTTTTCAGCACACCTGCTGATTGTGTGCTTACTGCTCACATTCCAGTGCGAATTTCCTCAGTGACCTTTACCTTCCATGAGCACAACCTTCAGGATAAAATTGCAGGCACAGCTGGTGGCTTTTGGGTGAAAATGTGCCTATATTGTTACCCCCCAGCAGCTCTCAACACGATCATGGGTACATGTGTTTCTTGCTCCTGGCAGTTCTGAGGGTGCTGGCTGTGATGAGCAGCTCCAAGGAAGAGCTGGGAGCCAGATCTCACCTGTCTTCAGCTCACATTGATTTCTAGACTCCTACAGATTTCCTACAGATGCTTGATAGCTATGAAATTTATGTTTAATATGTTGGTCTTGCTTTTCTCATCTGCCTTTTGGCACCTGCCTTAGTGAACAGACTGAAAATGTCTGGAGAGTCTCTCTGTTTCTCTAACCCTGTCAGAGGAGGGACTATGTCTCAGGATGGGCTATCCCACTCTGGGCTTATTTCCCCTTTGCTCTGCAACACTTTTTAATAGATGACAAACTTTTGGCATCACGTGCCAGCCTCCTGTGGTGACCATGTATCCCTGTGTGTGCCACGGCTCCCGTGATGGGAGCATTGCTCTGATGATGAAGGAGCCTTGTACAGGCAAAAGAACCTCCTCAATTCCCTGCTTTCTGCACATTCAAATGGGAATTTACAGGGAACAAAAGTCAACCAGGGGCTCCTGACTCTCTGCACTCTTTTCCTGTGGTGTTTCAGAGCGTAATGTGGAGTATTTGCCTTGTTCATGCTTTGCTCTGGGTTTGGTTTTTTGGGCAAAGGACTAACCTCACTTTGAGTGCTCCCAAACAAGGTGGTGGGGAGCAGGTGCTCAGGATCTTCTGCGGGCAGGTTCCAAATGCTCACTGGAAATTACATGTCATTTGAGTTACTGGAGCTGCTCAGCACAAACTGCAGCTCAGGACATTGACAACAGCTGTTACCACTGTAAGGATTCCTTTCCCAGCAAGGATGAGAGCATTCACATCAGCTCAGAGAGTTGTTTCTTGCTTTAAAATGACCCAAAAGATAGATTTAAAGTGAAGGAAGGAAAAAAAAAACCCAAACAGCCTGGAGGGAACCTTGCTATTCCACAGGAATATTGGAGCATGGTTTACTTTTGTGCCTTCCTGGGGCCTTGTTCCACCTGTATTTGCTTTTTACTCTTCTTTGCTCAGTCATGGAAATGGACATCTTGATTAAAGCTGTTCTTCCAGTGAGGAGGCAGAATGTGGCATCATTTAATCTGAGACTTTTCATGAATGTCTCAAAGCAAAAAGCAAAAAAAGAAAAACACCCAATTCATCATGCATTAGCTATTCGAATAAAGAATTTATTTTGGTTATGGCTTATTGAGGGGGCTCACCATGCTGGTTTTATATTTGTCTCTTCCTAGTTTCCAAAGGGGTTCCAAAGCTGGGTTTGCTTTCAGACTGTAACTATGCTGAATGGGGAGAGGATGGAAAGATGAAGTGGTAAGAGGAGGCAGATCTTAGCATGTGCTCTAAGCTCCACTCTGAGCCTCCAGCTGGGAGCTTTATTGTAGAGAGCAGAATAAAAATAAGCAAATATTGGGCTCAGTAAGACAACACAATTACAGAATTGGGAGCTGAGATCTTGAGCTTTTTCTGGTATCTTTTCCATTTCTGCCATTTACTCTTCATTTGCCAGTGGAAAGCAGGCAGGAAGTCCAGGGAGGAATAAGCACCACAGGAAGCCAGCATTTACTCAGGTCAAGGAAGAAAGTTGTCCTCAGCCCAGCCCTCAGCCAGGCAGGTCAGGCAGCTCTGTGCCAGCCCCAGCAAGGGCTGCAGGGCAGATGAGCCCTGAGACCCAACAAGCAAAGTTAAAACATCCAGAACCTGGTCACTGCCAGCCTGAGTGAGGTTTGGGACAACATGGGGATGAGAGCAAATGCAGGAGTGTGACTGTTCACAGGGGGTGAGGATGAGGAAGAGACGGGGATCTGACTCCATGTTTCAGAAGGCTGATTTATTATTTTATGGTATATATTATACTAAAACTATACTAAAAGAATAGAAGAAAGGATTTCATCAGAAGGCTGGCTAAGAATAGAAAAGGAAGGAATGAGAACAAAGGCTTGTGTCTGGGACAGAGAGTCCGAGCCAGCTGACTGTGATTGGCCATTAATTAGAAACAACCACATAAGACCAATCACAGATGCACCTGTTGCATCCCACAGCAGCAGATAACCATTGTTTACATTTTGTTCCTGTGGCCTCTCAGCTTCTCAGGAGAAAAAATCCTAAGGAAAGGATTTTCATAAAAGATGTCTGTGATACAGGAGCACGTCCCAGGTACCAGAACTGGCCTTGAACCTTTGGTCTCCCCCACTAAATGTCATTTTTCCCCATTGCAAACAGCAGACTCCACTGTTTTTCCCACGGGAACATCCCACATTCCCTTTCTTGTTCAATTTTTTTCCTTCCCACCCTTCAAAGAAGCAGTGTTTATTTGGCTTGAGCTCATGAGCAGAGCTTGGATGGGTTTATGAGCTCTATGCCTGAACCCACAGACAATTACAAACATGGCTGGCTGCCTGGCTTTGTTAATTAGCTACCAGCAATGCTTCATTTTTCCCTCTGTGGTTTCCTTCTGAATTAGTAGGGCACTGCTCATTAGTTCTCTTCCTCTTTGGGATGCCACAGTTGAACATTATGGCATCCAGATATGCCAGGGAGCTGAGAGTACAAGCTTGATTTGTTTGGACAATAAAAATTAATAGTTGCATTTAGATAATTAAACAAAATAACAGCAAAGCTATTTTGTACTGTTGCAATCTGTCCTTCCCTGTCCCAGTGCTCCATTTTCTTGTTTCCTGATCCATTGGAAAAAAAGACTGGAGTAAGTGTCCTCAATAGTTTCTTGGTTTTGCTTTGAAATATGAAATTTCTCTTCTTCTAAATCTGGTTTGGTCTAGTGGGTGTCAGCTGATGGGACAACAGCAGCCAATCAGCACGTGCCAGTTTGGGCTCAATTCAACCAGAAACAGCACTTCCAGAAATTTAATGCTTATTTAGTAATTTAACACAAACTAACAGCAGTAGCAACCAGGGTGGTAAAATAATGTTTTATTCCATGAATGAACAAACACTACCATGCCACATCCTAAAGTTCTTTCTACAAAAAGATTGTGGACAGAGCAGATTTTTACGTTTCTCAGTTCAAGTTCTTTTCAGGCTCTCGAGCCTGTTCAGCGTAGCAAAATCTGGACACGCAGCATTCTCATGGTCTATTTGGCTTTTTGCCAGTTAAAGCAGATTTACACTGTAGTTCTTGTTCACACAATGTTGATGCACTGTAAATTAAAGGAGATAATCCCAACCAAACTAGGTAATTCCTGTGGTTTATCAATATATTTTTTCATGATGGTCAAAGTACAACCAACATTCAAAGCTTAAAATAAAGGTAAGAAAAAAGACACACTAAAGAACACAATGGAAACATCATCATTGCTGTCAGGATGTGAGTTTACCCACAGTACTATGTAAAAAGTAGGAACTGGCATTGACATTCAAGCTGTTAAAACAAGAAAAGAAATGACATTAATTGTTATATTTCCAAGCTAGTGCTTCTAAGGAGTCCTGACCAGCAAAGAAGTGTTCCCGCATGCATGTCGAACACAAGACTAATATTGGATTGGGGATCTGACAAAGAGCTGACTTACATTCCTTTATATACAACAAAATGAAATATACAGTATTAATACTGGCTGTACATTTGGTCAGAATATTTTACAAGGAGCGACACTGTCAAAATTCTTATGATGCAGCACGTGGAAGTGGATGGAGGTTGGATTCCTTTCTGAAAGCTGAATGTTTTCACAAGGAGTTTTAAAAGTTACTTTCCACTGCTCAAATGAACAGTTAGACCTTTTAAAGCAAAAAAATTCCTCCTTTTTTTTTTTTTTTTTTTTTTATGGTTGTCAAGACTAGTGTGAACAGAAGAGACAATTAAATGTGTTTGTAATATGGTAATCATTGACCTGGAATAAAACTAAGCCACAGACAGCAGGTGCAGTAAATCTCTGCACATTGTCTCTGTTTAAATGGCTTTATAAGATGATGTGTGAGGTCTCTGGTACAAATTCCTGTGCCACAGCCTCACCTAGCTGTTCCCTAGCAGGTTACCAACCATTTGTTCCAACTTTAAAGAAAGAGAAAGAATAATCATGACTGTCGCATATTTTTCTACATTGCAATAAAAAATATCTCAATGTATGCTGATTTAGCTTATTTATATGCATATTTTTCAAGGCTGCCAAAGAAAATACTCAATCTTGCTGGCAAGAGCTATTTTGGGAACTCAAGAGTGAGTTTTTCTTTGCTTTATTCCAATAGATCTTTTAATATCTGGGTAGCTCAAGTCCCATTGCCTCATTAGACCCCTGAGGTCTAAAGTGAGTCGGTTAATTAATTTTATGTTTTTCCCCATCCAGAACAAGCTGAGAAGCTAATAAGGTAAGCATGAGACCCAATGAACAACAGAAGTAAAAGTCATACAGAATTAACAAATAATTACAGGGAGGTAAAGATCAGTGTAGCTGTAGTGATATTTTGCACAACTGGGTTTGTGTATCCTGTAGCAATGACAAACCTCCTGAAGATGGAAAAAAGCAGGCATGAATCTGCATCCTTCAAAATAATTGTGCTATAATCTTCTCCATGTATTAGATTAGATTTTTTGTTCTGACACAGTGTGATGCTAACTATAGCAACCTTAATGTGGATGATGGATTTCACTGCTACTGCTGACTGCTTGACTGCAAAGAGACATCAAATCTTCCAGTCCTCAAAGTGGTTTCTTGGGGTGTTCCTTCAAGTTCAACGTCTTACCATCTTCATTCTAGAAGTCATTTTGTGGCAAACAAAAAAAAAAAAAAACAAAACAAAACAAAAAACAAACAACAAAAAAAACCCAACCAAAGTGAAAGAAGATGTTGGTTGTGATGGATTTATTTCAGACAGCAGTTTCTGCTGAGTTCACCATGCTTAATGTTCTTCCATTTAGGAAGGAGTTGCTGTCAAGTAAAGCAGAGGAGCTGCTTTCAGTTTGGTTTTTTTTGTTTTGTTTTTTTTTTTTTTTTTTAAATACATGCTAACAACATCTCTTTCTTCAGGAAAATGATCCAGTTGCATATTGTCAGAGAGATCTGCCTTGTGCTTAGCACGGACAAGTAGGGTTAATCATCCTCCTCTTCCTCTTTCAGTGGGGCCAGTGGGAGTTTGTCTGGAACCTGGAAACACTCCGCAAAGAAGTTGACAATGGACTGATACAAGTGCTGCTCAAATGCTGCATTGCTGAAGTAATGGCTTTGATCAGGGTAAATCTGCAAAAAAAAAAAACCAAAAACAGGTAAATACACACCTTTTAGAGCTGAAAGTCTCAGGAGTGACCACCCACACCTGCAGCTTGAGCTGCAAACCCCTTGCATCTCCTCAGCATCCCAGGGCTTCCCATGGATGCTCGTGAGCCCTGGGGAATTTGGGCACAACAGTGCCCTGAGTGAAGACCTGCCTCTTCCTTCACAAGGAACCTTTTTGGGGTGGAGGATTTTCCATTTAATTCTGTTCTGAACAGGTTCAGTTTAAGAAGAACCAGCCCACATTTTCTTGGTGAAAACCAAAAAAATGTGCAGTTTTGGTGAGAAATGGCATTAGGTTATACTGACTAAAATGAGGGCTTTAAAGCAAAAATGTCATTAATTAAAAAAATTTAATATAATAAATATTGCTGGAGAATTAAATAAATTGAAAAAAAAATGTGAAGCCAGAAATGAAATTGTTTAAACTCAACTTTTCAATAAAACGGAGCAGGTGACTTGAAGAGGATCATAATGGGTTGTCTAGGCAGGGATGCTAGGGTGGGTTAATTTTGAAACATTTAATGGCTTAGACATGGACCATTCAGCAAAATGTAGATATAATTTGGTGGAAGGTAGAGCTGTGCCATTCCCAGTGGGATGTCAGATTTAGGTGACATATATCTTTGTAACTTTTCTGGTTGATTTAATGTAAAACCCTGTTTCCCAAAAATTCATCCTGGATTTCTTCTGTTGCTCCCAGAAAGAAAGTCAACATGCAGAAATTCTTTAGGGAAATGTCTCTCACAACCTAATTTACTGTGATTCAATAATTGTTCTACAACTGTCCAGACCAAAACACTGATGTCACATAAGCATGGGACTAATAGAAATGTTATATGCTGGTGCTACTTCTACTGCCAGGCTGAGTTTGCAAGTGGTTTTTCAAACCTTGCTTCATAACAGCAGCTTGAGTTCAAATAGGGAAGTAACTGTTCAAATAGGAAAAAAAGAAACATATACTGTACCTGCAAGCTGTAATTAGCCTTTGCCCTAATTAGGTGTGTGATAAGGTCTGTAGTATGCTGAAAATGGATTTTTTCTGTAAAAAACAGATTGCAATCATTAAAGAGACAAATTTAATTAACAAAAATCAAAGCTATCACAAACATATAATGAACTCAAATGATGGGCTAACTTACCATCAGCAGTCGGATGGATGATCAAAAATGTCTGGTCCTTTAGTAATGAGACTCTGTGAGATAATTTGCTGATCTGTGAAGGTAAAGGTTGCAATAAGATTAAAAATCTTGTTAGAAATTAGCAATTTATATGGAGGCAATAGAAGTGCTTATTTCCATTTAATACTTTATCACCAGGATAACAAGCAGACACCAGCACAGCATATTCTCCTGGCTACTTATATAAATCTAGAGGTAAAATAAACCCCACTCTGTGCTGGCAGGGCAGTGTCAGCAGCAGGAACATGTCAGAGACCCTCCTCTGTTCTGATAATATTCAACAAAAGCCTGAACTGTAGAATACATGGAAAACATCAAAGTGAATAAAAAACTCTGATGAAAAGTGTGCCCAGGTGCCTATGCCTAATAACCCTCCATGGATCTGGAGGGACTTTGGTGTGTTTTGGAAGCCAACCTCAATGAGTTCTGGCAGCCTGGGAGATGATCTGATATGAAATTCAAGTGTCCACTGTTGAGAACACCTTTGCCCTCATTTGTCTTTCAGATGCACAAGGGAATATAAATACAAACAATTTCTAAAAGAACAAAAAGTGTTTGCACTAATGTAGAGATTATGAGTGCAAAATTTGAGAGACAATGAGCTCAGAGTTTAGGTAGCCAGGATAACCTCCCTTGTGAGGGCATAGGGTGGTATTTGCTTTCTCTGTGAGAACAGTGCCAGACCTTTGCTACCTTCCTGTCTTCTGGCTGGAGACAAGGCTTGAAAGCTGAACAGAATTTCTCTACAACCAATTTTGTTTGTGTGACTACTCTTTATCAGGTTTTGCCTCCAAGTAATTTCAGCAAAGGATCCAACTGATCCCATCACGTGTATTAAACAATGTCTTTAAGTGGTGCTGTGTTTCCTTTTCCATGTCCTGCTCAGTTCTGGCACAGAGTTCTGCCTATCTGAAATACCACAAAGTTTGAGAAAGTCAAGCTGAGTTTCACTTGAATTTGTTTGTCTCAGAGTGAATCAAAGTGGCAAGATCATTGGCAAGAGCTTTCCAGGAGGTCATGACACTGTGTCCTCTCGCGCACATTTGAGTCACTCAGCTCCTTCCATATCTAAAACTGTATTTACCCAATTTAGAGAGGCAGACACGAGGGCTAATCAATAAAAACTTCATCCATGATTACTATTAAGACAAGAAAAGCAGTAAGCAGGCTGAAGGACACCTTCAGAGCTCCACTATAGAGTCCCTCTTGCATAACCTTGCTTCTTCCCAAAGGAGAACACATGGAAGGAGAGTTCAGAGTTCACATTTTATCAGGGAAATGCAGTGTCCATGCAGTTACCTCGTATGCTCTGTTATCAACCCCGTGCAAGCCCAGGTATCTTTCAGAAAAGGCTGAAGCTTGAAGAGAAAAAATGAAAATATCACTTTCAGTCAGGAATACATTGGTGCTTCTGAGTCAAATATGGCAAGTGCAAAAAAAAAACCCCTTATATTCCAACATGGTCTTAATTACAGAGGATGCATTTCTAAAGATTTTGAAAATGCATTACGGACATGTGTGATACCACAGACTCTGTCATTGTCACCATGGACTTCTGGTCTCTAAATAAGTCACAGAAAAACCTTTTTTTTTTGTTTGTTTGTTAATGCAACTGAGATAGAAGAGCTCTGTCAGGTTGTGTCCCTTTCTCCTTTCACACCGAGCAAGTTCCCTTTGGTCTCAGGGATAATCGCACAGCTCCTGAAGTCTGGCTGAACACCACTGAGGTCCCTGGCAGCCCCCTGATTGTCACTGTCACTAAGTGCAAAGGGAACTGCTCTCCTGAGAGAAAGGACCCCCATGTGCAGGGCAGGGCTGTGGTCAGAGGCAGGATGGGCCAGGCAGACTGGACGTCAGCTTGCATGGGTGGGTGCTTCAAGCAGGAAGGAAGAAGGTTCAAGGCACTGGGGGGTGTTGGCGGCAAAGGCTGAAGGGGTTTAAAGACAATTCTCCTTTATTTAAAACAATAAAGTGATTTGATTGCTCTAACTACCATGGCTGGTCCCACTGGTGCAGCTAAATTGATTTAGTGGGAAAAAAGGTGCATGGCTACTCCCAAAAAGACACAGAATATAAAATAAGCAAGATCTTGGGAAAGAAAAATGGCAAGTGGGAAAGGATAGGGAAGAAACATCCCTTGTGGTCAGCAGGGGGGTCTGTGGGCTGAGGAATGGGATTTACCATATAGTCTGAAGTCTGTCACTGGGGAAAGAGCAGCTCCACAGGTGAACACCTGGTTGTCTTCACCAGCTGGAAGCATGTAAGTGCTGAGGTAACCACCATAATCCTGAAACAAAAACAGGACAGGGGCATCAGTGATCCTGCTGGGAAGCACTGCTGCTTTTGGGTACAGAAACAGGGCAGCTGAGACCTTGCAGCACATGCTTGGCCAGTACAGAGCCTGTAACACCTTGCCCTGGAGAAACACAAACCAAGGGACATCTCCTGAAGGCAGGAGGGTGGTGCGCCCAAGAGCTGGCTTTTTTCATCTCATATTATGGCTGTAGCTCTAACCAGATCTGTTACCTCTCCAAAACGTTTACTTTCTCTTACAGACTTTCTCTACTTAAAATGAGCATCACAATTTCATTGTCTGCTGCCAGCCTGTTAACAACTCCCTGCAGAGATGCTGCTCTACGTGCAGCTCTCCTCGCCCACTCCAAGCCCTTGTCTCTCAAGCAAATATTTCTACTCGCAGTCCCACTCTCATCTCAAACTGTTTGTACTTTACAGCGGCTGTTTCCCAGCCAGGCACACACGGCAAATCAGCCTCAGAAATCCACAGGGTTGTTGTACACATGAGTTAGATGTTACCCATGTTCCCACAGGCTTTAGGAGACAAGGTGAATATAAAATGAAAGTTTGCGATGGGAAAAAAAAAATGAACTCTCTGATGATGTTCTCTGAGCAACAGTCATGTTTTGCACTTGGAAGTTAATTTAAAAGAAGTCATTGATGAGTATATTGGTGAAATGAAAGCCTCCACTTTAACAGCACTGGCAAGGTGCAGTCTTGTCCCAAAAACAAATAATAATATAAAAAAGTCACCACTGATGTATTCAGTAAGTCAGAGTTTAACTCAGCTGTTTAGCCATACCAGCCAGCTGGGACAGCACAGAGGAGCAATGTCACAGCATTACCTTCCCAAACACACCGACTCTCGTTTTATCAATGAAATGCTCCTGCAGCATTGTCCTAGAACATGAGAGAGGAAAAGCAATGGGTTAAAAATATTTTTCTCTTTAAGAGCAAAACCAGTGTGATTTTAATCAGCTTTAAATTAAACTGGCCCCAGAAAAAATTCATAGAATGGTTTGAGTTGAAAGAGACCTTAAAGCTCATCCAGTTCTAACTGGGCAAGGACACCTTCCACTATCCCAGGATGCTCCAAGCCCTGTCCAACCTGGCCTTGGACACTTCCAGGGATGGGGCATCCACAGCTTCTCTGGGCAACCTGTGCCAGTTCTCACGCCCTCTCACTTAAGAATTTATTCCCAATATCTAATCTAAACCTGCCCCTTTTCAGTTTAAAGCTTTCCCCTTGACACAGACAATCTAAATCACACCAAGTTGCTTTCACATGGACCTCTCTGATTCAATCTTGCAACCTCATGTGTTGGATTTGACCAAGCAATGGCAACAAATAACCTGCACTACCTCTGGAAGCCATAATAAGCTATTGCACAGTTATTGCAATACTCTGATAGTGGTTTTAACATGATTATGTGCAGAATAAATCTAACAATATGACAGGCGTTGACATTTAGGGTTTTGCCCTGGTTATTCTGTTTAAAAAGTTTAAGGATTTAAAGATGGATTTTTTCCAACTACCAGGCAAGCAAAAGATTAATGTAGGAACAGATATTCAAGCTTGCTTGTTTGTAGCTGTATGACTGTACAGAACTAAAAATAAATAGACTTTGAATATGTGATACACATAAGTGTGCTCTAATTTAGCTCTATTTAAGGCTTGTTTTTCTCCCTCTGCTCTGGCTGACATGAGCTCCCTCTCACATGCAGTTGTGATTGCACAACATTGTCCCTCCCTCCCATTTCCTTGCTCTACCCTACACACCATTAAAGCAGCCAGGACTAATGAGTCTTGGATTAATAATCTGTGGTATTTTCGGAGTTCCCCGGATGGAGGAGGAATTGAGAATCTGACTCCATGTTCTTAGAAGGCTAATTTATTATCTTATGGTATTATATTATATTATATTAAAGAATACTATACCAAAACTATACTAAAGAATAGAGAAAGGATACAGACAGAAGGCTAAAAAATAATAATGAAAAACTCATTACTCTCTCCAGAGCCCCGACACAGCTGTCTGTGACTTGTCATTAAGTAAAAACAATTCACATGAAACCAATGAAACATTGGTAAACAATGTCCAAACCACATTCCAAAGCAGCAAACACAGGAGCAAACAAATGAATAATATTGTTTTCCTTTTTCTTGAGGCTTTCCAGGAGAAGAATCCTGGGCAAGGAGATTTTTCCAGAAAATATAACGGTAACAATTATCCTAATGAACAAATTCCTTCAGTAACAGTGCCATTCACCTGACAGCTTCCAGCTGATCCTTTTCTTCCAGAAGGCCCAGCCTCCTCTTGACCTCGTGCAGCAGCTTGGCGCCCTGGAAGCCGCTGCCGCGCCCATCGAACTTGAGCACGATGGCGCTGTGGGAGCTGACCATGACGCTCTCCCACGTCACCTCAAACCTCTCCGTGACGATCTGGCTGCCTGGCGTGCCGTCCCTGGAACAGAAACAGGCATCAAGGAAAGGTAACAGCACCCAACACCCTCCACAGGGCTGTGGGATTGCCTTGGGATGGGCACCCACAGCCCCATTGGGCAGGGTGAGGGAACACAGGTTTCTGGAAAGGGACACCAGTCTCTGCAAGAATGGTGTTATAGATGGATAATGAGATGATTTGCTCTTGCAATTAAAAGATAACTATTGTGTGAATATTAAGAAAAGCTTTAGTGATGTATAGCTGTTATAAAATCAAACGAGGCTAGACTTTGAGAAGAAAAAGGCTCTCGTTTATTAAAACCAACTACAGAGGACGAGAGTTTGAGATAAGCTCAAACTCCCACACAACAGCCCAAAGATAACGTGTCCCAAACACGCCGGCTTGTCCCCCAAAGAGCAAGACCTCAGAAGGAGAAGAACCCCAAACTCAACGGAAACCCTCATTTTATAACCCCTCTCAGGTCCAGGATTGGTGGGTTTTGGATCCATGCGTTGATTGGCTGGTTTCTGGCATTCTCTGGTCCTTATTGATATTCATCCTGGACCAATCATTTCCTCAGGGCGTCAAATGATTGGTCAAGTCCCCTGTCCAATCACCTCCCAACCCCCTTCAACCATCGCCCTCACCAAACCCTGGATCTCCCTCCCCAGAACCTGCAACAAATATTCATCAACCCACCCCAAAACAACAATTCTCAACTCAGCCCTAATTTAACACAAACTGAACACCATTTATAACATTTCAGAGACATCAGGCACTTCACTGCAGGACTTCAATGCACATGTGTCTCCAGTCATTTGCATTTATCCAAGTGAGACCCTGGCCCACCCAGCTCCAGGGGCAGCCTAATCAAGTGCTGGGTGCTTGATGAGAGCCAATCTTCCTCCAGCACTTTGGTAATGAAGCAGGTTTTCTCTGCAGTAATTTAATGATTTAACAACATGCTCCCTGCAGTGGCTTTGTCCTTCATGGAGACTTTTGCAGGGTGGCACAGCCATTCACCAGGCATTTATCCCTCCTGCATGAGGCCTTCCTCTCATGGAGTGTTCCCTGGCAGGCAGCAAGTGATGCACTGGGATGCAGCCAAGGCCAAACAGGTTCTTCCAAGGTCAGTCAATTCCCTCCCGCAGTTTCTTTCCAAATTGTCAAAAAAACCCACTCAGTAATGTGTATTATTGTTTCTAAATGTTGCATAAAGAAATACCCATCTGCTCTGCCTGCCAGGAGGAAAACCTACCTATTTAATATAAATGCTAACTTTGGGGAGATATTCAAAGGTTCCCAGCTCTCTTTACTGTCACTTCAGCAAACACCAGCACTTAAAGGAGAATGATTTCTGCATGAGGGCACCTAAAATTTAAGCTCTAGTAAGGCTGACTGAATTCCACTCTAAAATTACCTGTTAATCACAAGGTGGGTGCCCTAAGCACTGGGACAGGAAGCCAAAATTCATCTTGTATTTCTCCTCCTCCCATTTATGCCCCACAAGTGATTGAAGTGTGCATGAAACACCTTCACAAAATCCCAAATTTACTCTGCAGGATTTCAACAGGGTCCCTCCTGAGAGCTGAAAACCTTGGCTCAAACCTAGGAAAGAAGGAATGTGCATCTCTTGATGTACATCTCACTTCAGCTGTGAAGTGAGATGGGGTAGGAACCAATGTGCTGGACTCTGGCATTCCTTGTACAAAACATATCTTAAAGGTTTCTGATCATGACCAAGGTTTCCAAGCTGCCCTGATAATGTGAACAGAAAGAAAGGACAAGAGAGAACTTACACAACCAAAAGCAACGGGTAGTGAGCGGTGTCTGCAAAGGTTGCTGGCTTTAAGATCTGCATTGGCAATCCTAAGCAAAAAAAAGAACAATTAACAACATATCTTCAATATGGGAATGCTGACATGATTTCAAAAGATTTTTCTGGTGTTCTGGCCACAGATAGTAGGAGCAAAATGGCATTTCTTCAGAGGCTGTGGTAAATATCACCTTAGAAACACAGATGTTGCCAGAGAAAAGACCCACATTGTGATAGCTGAGGTGACAAGAAATGTAAATGGGGAGTACAGTGTGAGCTGTGAATGAGTGTGATGCTCAGTCGTGCATCACTTTTACAGCGTTCAATTAACATCTGTCAATAGCTACAATTTTCCTTTTTTGGCAGCTGGATGAGTGACGCAGACAGAAATCAATATTTCAGGGCAGCAGAGAGGGAGGAAAATTGGCAATGAAAATGGTAATTTAAAACCCAATTAAGTATGGTGGCTGGGGGAAAAACAGAATTATTTTGCTATAATGGTGTGAGGACAGAGGGAGAAACAAGTATTTTAATCCTAACTTCCAAAGGGTTAAATTTGTGGCAAACAGGAGGCAAAGGTGCTGAAGCCCAAGTTACACTGGTACAGAACCAATGTAAGGACGGGTGTGATCACTAAAGCTTCTTTTAACTGAATGTCATTTCTGTGGCTTTGTATCAGTAGCCAAAACTGCCTCCATAAAAACACTCTCTGCATCAACAACAGCACATTTATTTTTGAAATGTTAACTACAATCTAGATTAGCAAAGGCTCAGCAATTAAATCGGTATTAGGAGCATTGTCAGTAGATTAATACACAGATCAGCAGCACGGTTTAAGTGGTTTGCTTTGCAATCGTTGCCTGACACTCTGCCTAATTAGTTATTCCATCTGAATGCTAATAGCTGCAAATTGGATCAATGGCCCAGGGACAGCCAAAAAGGCCATGGATTGACTTTAAATATTACAAAGTGCTATGTGCAGTGTTCCCCAGGCTGCTCAGCCCAAAGCTTTGCAAACACAGGGATGGCACAGCAGAATGGGCAGTTTGTATCTATCATATATATACACACAAGTATATTTTTGGTTAAATGAGAAGAATTGTAATGAGGCCTGTATTTAAAAAAATTAGTATCAAGCTGAGTTGCCCCTAATAAGTGCCAGTCTCACATGAGCTGGCTCATGGGGCAAATATGGGTTCTTTATCCATCCTTTCCTGTCCATAAAACTTGGAATTGCATGTCTGTTCCTGTTATTTTATGCACTGGTTTATGTTCCTTATGCCCCTGTGGCAAACAGAACATTTTAGGGCCATTGTTACCCTTTTCAAATGGCAACCATCTCTCAGCCTTTGTTTCACATTTTATAACTTCTGGAAATGGCTGCAATCAGTAACCTGCCCCCAGCACAGCTTGCTGCTTTCACTTCACTGCCTGTGGCCTGAGAAATACACTTCTTCTGGCATGGGAAACATTGTGGGCCACACTTTGAACCCAGAGTCTTTGAGGTTTTGTTCTAGAGTTGCCACCATACGTGCAGGCTGGGATTTTGGGGAGTCTTTGTTCATCTCTGAGTACGTGGATTTTCCCCATATGGGGAAGGTATCTGCCTACAGCCAGAGGAGGTGTTTTTTTAGGTTGTTTCAGGTACAACTACAGAGACAGGCTTGCATTTTGGCTGTCTGCCACCAGGCTTTTCTCTCCCTCTTTGGGATATATAGATATATATATGTGTGTGTGTGTGTGTGTGTGTGTGGGGAATGATTATACAAGTGGTAGAAATAACACACCAGCTGCAGATGCAAACTGCTCTAAGTGTTTGCTTTCTTTACTCCAGGTGAAATTTCCTTTGTCTTTCCTCATAAAGCTTTTTTTTTTTTAAACCCTCCCAAATCATGGCTTTTTCGAAGAATCCTGAGTGACTCCAAAGGGCAGTCATGCAAGAGTCATCTTCATTCACTGCAGCTCACATTGTGCACAGAGAGGCAGCCACAGCTGTAGGCAGCAAGCACACACATTATCCCACTCCAAACCCATTTCAAATGACACACACACACACACCCAGGGCAAAAGCTTCCAACAATGGGGCACCCCGCCGTGTCATTTCCCAGAGTGGCTTTTTCTTCACAGAGAAAGTTTTAAGAGGAAAAAAAAATCCAACCCTATCATTTTGCCTTTCTTCAGCTCAATTCTCATCAAATTCTGCCTCTGTAATAACCTCCTTATGTAGCACATTCCAGGAGAGTGCTTTGCAAACTGTGTGAGTTTATTGAGAGTCAAAGTCATTTTTCCTCCTGCCAGTCTAGTCAGGATGGCTGTATCATTTCACAGCTACAGCAGTGAAAGAGAAAAATAAGTGAGAAGAAAGGTGCTACTTACTGTAATCATCTATCTTGATTTCCATGTATTCTACCTTAGGCATTTGCCTGTCATTTACAGCCAGCTGCACATTTTCATTTACCTCCAGCTCAAAAATTTCTGAAAGAAGAACAAGGCAAGATCACAAAAACTTTTGGCACAGTTTGAGAAAATGCATTTTAACATTTTATAGTCACCTTGATATATACAAAACAAGTTTCCTTACAATGGATTTCCTTCTAGTCCTCACAGAAGTCTAATTCACTTAAATCTTTGAAACCCTTTCCAAGTTCTGCTTTGGCAAAAAGCTATATGCCTGAAATCAGAGACATTCAGCTGATTTGCAGGAGGTGGGGAGGTGTCCTGGGACACTACCATGGGTCCCAGTCAGACATCCAGCCAGCATGCCAAGATAGGTCTCAAATGAAGAGGTCCTCAAGGCTGTGTCCAAATTATAGATAATAAATAGGAAGGGGAGGAGACTATGGAGGGCTTCAGCCAAAGTTGTGCTGCTGTGCAAGATAAAATCCATGGGAGGGAAAGCCATGGGGACAGGAGAGTGGACAAAGCCCATACAAACCTGCAAGGTCAGGTTTTGCAGCAGTCTTGACTTCTGGACTGTTTCAAAAATTTTTCATTGTTGCTTGTGTGTCTGACCCAAGGACTTCTGGGTCTGAAATAGAGGATTCCTTCCTCCTTCCTGGGATTTAACCTTTATCCCCTCATCCTGGCCATGCGCTCTACCCGCTGAGCCTCTTCCAGAAAAAGCAGCCCCCTCCAGCTGCAGAAAGAATAAATCCTTCCCAGCCGGCAGGGAAAGGGCTCCTCTTTGGGGGACCCCTCAAGCTCTGTGTCTTACATGGTGGGAAATGTCTCCATGTGTGGGCAAAGCTCCTGAGCCCATGGAGGGGGGATGCAAGGGCTGGGGTGGGAGGGAATCCTGGTCTAGGGAGTGCTCATTCCCTGGTACCAGTCTGGATGTGAACCAGGGGGATCCAGGGCATTATCTCTGCCACATGAACCCAAGGAAAGTGTGAGATTTCACATCCCATTGTGTGTGTCACTGACTGTAACTTCCCTTTTGAGACACACTGATAAATTTATGTGTAACCCCAGCTCCTCAAATAACACTTCTGGTACCTGATCATCCTGCTCTCACTGCCCATCTCTGCTGGGCAGGCAGACAAACCCTTACCCTTCCCAGTTAATATATTTCAGAGATATTTCAACAGTAGTTATTGGTTCAGTAACTATTCACCCTGCTTCTGCAAAGCCTGGCCTTTATCAAAGCCACAGCTCCCACAAAAGTGGCAAAGCAACAGCCTATTACGTTTAGTTAAATATTAAGATTCTCATTTAATTATGGCACACACAAGTAGCTTTATCAGCAGAAAGGGGCTTGCCACGTAGGGGAATTTAGTCAAGCCCTTTTATTTGTTCATATAATTGCATTCACAGAAAGCGAGGAAGACTGTGGAGGAAATACAAAGATTGGCATATCTCCTAAAGGACTTTCCTTTTTGCTTTAGGACCACAGGGAGCTTGAGTCTGTGGAGTACAAATGGTCATTGCTTAATTAAATGTAAGCATTCTCTAATATTCAGTGCAACTCACCATTATCAGATTATTGCAGGATACAGAGGCAGACTCCCTTTTATAGAGTAATGGGCTCATATTAAATAAGTAAATTCAGTAACATGCAACTGTCAGTTGCCCTTTATTCAAAAGCAAAAGAATGAGGGGGGAAAAAAGAAAAGAACCAGGGGGAATGGTAATTGTATGCAGAAAATCATGAATTTCAGTAGAGGATGTGTTCTGCACATGAGTAGACTGAATTCTCTGTGTAATAGATACTACTCATATGCATCTGCAAAAGTAAAACTAGTCCTAGTGTGTTTTGTTTTAGTTTTTAAAACCCTTCATTTACTGCTTCTGTTTTATGTTGTCTGTCATTTTATTCACCTAAAGTATTTTACAAAACTGTACAGGAGGGTATAACACCACCCATGAGAGCACTATCCCATGCTGGTATAGCCACTCAGACACCTCCATGTCTATGGTAAAATTCAGGTGCTTTATTTAAAGTGGGCCAAAAAGAACGTGACTTTGGAGCTGCAGGTCAGGGTGAAGAAGCTCTCCTGGCTGAAGGGCCTTGTGAAAATCAGCTGGGCTGGACTGGGGTTATCCTTGGGGAGGGCACTGCCAAACTCAGGCTCTGCTGGGAAGAAGGACCTGACACTCCCTTCAGGTGCCAAAAGCCTGTGACACTCACTGCCTGCAGTGGGAAATAAAGCAGGTCAGCATTTCACAGTAAATCTTTAGTATATTAAACTAAATTTCTTGAATTGCTCACTCTCTTTTTTTTTTTTTCTTTTGAGACAAGGCAGTGAGTTGCTGTAAATCCAGGTAAGTAAAATTTTTACTTGATAAACTGGTATTGACTGTATATAAAGCAGATAGAAATAGAATAAAGATGTTGTTTAATACTTGGGTCATATCAGAGCCTGACGCCCCTAACTGCAGTTAAGGCTGGGCTAAAGTCTTTGTTAAAATGAAATATGATCTTTCCAATCAAAATGATGGGAGCAGATAAACCAAGTTTCACGTGAGACTCAGTGCCACACTCTGCCAGAGTGGAACCCCAGAAGCTCCATGGCTTTTTGGACTCTATATTGCCAGTCTGGTAATGGTTATAGAGAGTGCCAAATATTTTGAGGGAAGAAACCTGTTTTTGGAATGATTCCAGCTTTGCACTGATGTAGATGCAATTCATTAGCATGATAAAGCTTTACCAAACAATATGTGCTACAATCTCTATGGACAGATCTGGGAACCAGGCAGAGGCACCACTTGTGGGGCTCCCTCCTCTGCATTATCTCTGATAATTCATATCAGAGTGATTTTATTAAAACCACAGATTAGGCTAAATATTTCTTATATTTATCTTATCTTATTTCTTATATATGGGACGCAAAACAAAATCAGAGGAAGACTAACAAAAAGAGATTTGAATTATGCATTTTTTTGAGACAGAGCATAACAAACATGCCTCAACCAGTTTTTTCATCCCAAACAACAGCTGTTGTGATGGCAGTACAACAGCTCTGCAAGTCCCTCAGAAAACTTGCATTTAGGCAGAGTCTGGGGTCCCCAGGAGTGTAAGTTTAGCAAAGAACAGCTACATCTTGGTGTCCTGCCTGGCTGCTTTTCTCTGAAGAGTTGCAAAACTCAAGCCCATTCTTACTCTGTGCATCTGTTGTGTTGTGAACAGTCACCATCGGGACACGGGGACCTTGAAAAGGAGGAGAAAAGAACTTGGTTAAATTTCTGTCAAAACACACACACACACACGTGAACCTGGGTTTGAATTCCATGGAGCTGAAGGCTCTTGAGACTTGCTTTTCATGCAAGAGTAATCTAAAAAGCAAATCACACTGGTGTTAGAAAGAGTTTATGACTAGATGACAGTACTGTAGATTCAAAGACATGTGAGGTTTCAAAGCTCTTTCCCAACAGACCACTAAATGCATCTTTCCCTAATTTGTAAACATTATAATTAGCACAAACACAATTAAATCACTTGCCTTTAAAATTATTCTAATGACACCCAAACACCACAGCACAAAGCATTTACATTTTGTATGCTATGGATAAATATTGCTGTTTTGCATATTACATTCTCTTAATGAATTAAACACCAGCTTGGCTCTCACACTAAAAAGGGCCACATATTCTGTCTTAAAATGCAACATTTGGGTATTGAAACCAGTCAGTGTTATACAAAGAGGATTATCATTGCTATGCAGTGTACATGAGTGAACCACACAATGCACTGTCACAGGATGCTGCAGCACTCAGGATGCCACAATTTTAACCACAGGATGCTTCAGGGTGCTTTAGTCCTTAGCACAGTGAGCTGGGCTCATCTTCTTGTTCAGAAAGCCATCAAGTGGCTGATTGATAGAAAAATGGGATGGTACATGAGATCAAGCTCATATTATGGTTGTCAGCTTCTCTTTTTTTTTTTCAATTGTCATCTGGTGACTGCTCTTGGAGACAGGACACTGGGCCAAGGTGGGCTGACCCAGGACAGACACTCACATGTTGCTCCCATGCCTGTGTGTAGATTTTTCCTTGGGCCTGACAATACTGCTCAGGATGGTGAAAGTGGCCCCGCAGTGATGAAACAGTGAATTCTTCACCTCAGAGACAGTGGATATCTCACTTTCCTTCCCTTTCCTCACAATGTAACGTGGTACAACAGCAGCAGGTGTGAGCAGCTGAGGAATCTGTGTGCCCAGCAAAGATCCCAGCAGCAGGCCCAGGAGGCTCCCATGTCATGTGTGTGGGAAGACCCCCAGAATCAGAGACCCATGGAATCATCTAGGTAGGAAAACACCTCTAAGATGATAGAGTCCAACCATTAACCCAGCACTGCCAAGCCCACCACTAAACCATGTCCCTCAGTGCCACGTTTACTTGTCTTTTAAATACCTCCAGGAGTGGTGGCTCCACCACTTCCCTGGCCAGCCTGTTCTGATGCTTGGGAAACCTTTTGGAGAAGCGATTTTTCCTAATATCCAATCTAGACCTCCCCTGGTGAAACTTGAGGCCATTTCCTCTTGAGGCCATGGCATCAAGTTATAGGATTATAAATTATAATCGTATAATTTATTCCTTGGGAGGAGTGGTCAGCCCCACCTGGCTGCACCCTCCTTTCAGGAGGCTGTAGAGTGGTAAGATCTCCCTGAGTTTGTTCTTCTCCTAAACACCCCCATCTCCCTCCGCTGCTTCTCACAGGACTTGTGCTCCAGACCCTTCCCCACCTCTGTTGCCCTTCCCTGGACAGGTTCCAGCACCTCAATGTCTTTCTTGTTTTGAGGGACCCAAAGCTGAACACTGAATATCAAAAAACCCAATATTCTTTAAGCTTCAAAAGTAAGACAGCTTTAAGAGATGATATTCCCTGAGATTTCAACCCTTTTAAGTTGTCTTCTGAAGCTTTGGGATTCTGCAAATCCCCAATCCTGTGGGATCATCACTTGTCCAATGGCAATTTGTGTAGGGCTGGCTGAGAACATTCCTCTGAAATGCTGTAACTGGGAGTGTGCACACAAATGGCAACAAAAGCAGGTTCCTGTGAGCCATTCACACTGCTTTGGTGCATGAAATAAGTTCCTGAGAGAAAGAAAAGCTTTAAGGTGCTGTAATTGTGTCAGTGGTTTTCCCTGTGCTGCCACATCCCATTGCAGGCAGTGTTTCATCCAGACTACCTATACAGAGAAAAGGCAGAAAATTATTTTATTTATAATACCTAACTAATATTGCAACTAATATCAGTTGCCACCTGATTTTATTTCCTTGGGATCAAGAATCTCCTCCTGTGACAATTCTTTTATTAGCACCATCTTTTAAAGTGCAGGAAGGTGTATTATAATGCACTTAGGAAAACAGGTTTGCTCACCAGGATTTAGCTGAATTTACCTTTCTCCAACTGATATACATTGATATGCTGACCATATTTATTTATAAATCTGCCCTGCTTTTTCCCTGCAGTCCCAGAAGCCAGACTGTTGGAAAAGCAGCAAACCTAATAGACATGGGCATGATAAAATCATCACTGAAAATAAAAGGAATCCTCCCAAATGGCTTCAGTTGGAGTTAGAGCAGTCCTTTAATTAACACCAAAATGCCAACAAAAAGAAAGGGATAAAGAGAGAAATACAATGCATCTAATCATTTTATTTTCTATTATATTTTTCCTTTTTTTGTTGTTGTTGGCACTGAAAAAGCTGTGAGAAACTAATAAATAAAGAGAAATTCTAGTGTGTAGTTTAGGAAGTTACATGTATTATATATTGTGTTAGTCTGTCTACTAACTACTGCTACTGTTACTGTGCCATCTCCCCAAATCAATGTTCTTAAGCAAAGTCCTATATAAAGATATTCAGTTTGAGATAATATGAAATTCAAAAAAGTAATTAAAAATTAACAAGTCTCCTTGAAAGAGATTTTTTACTAGCCTAATTAAAAAAAAAAGCTGAAATAATAAAGACAGAAAACGACAGAGTAGAATCATCTCTGTTAAAAGGATTACTCTTAATATTAAATATTCTCAGTGATAACACTCCAGCTAGAGAATGCACTTCACTTGTGAGCAGGCTGAAAGTCATCAAGAAGAAAAAGTTAATTTTTTTAGGAATGACATAAATTGCTTATTTCAATGCCAGCTTTTAAAGTAAAACAACCCAGTTACATGCTAGACTGTGTCTTTTAATGCACACACATCAGAGGTCTTTCAACACTCACAAGTTGAGTGCCTAATGCCTGACAGGGACAGAAAGAATTCCTTGAAAGGAGAATTGTATATTCATTAACTGCCTCCCCAGCTTTATTTTTAAACCTGTGTTGGTGTGACAGTCCCATTACACATGCCATCTGCTAAATGCCATCCACTGTCATGTGTGGATCTGAGAGGGAAACCTAATTTGTTCAATGAGCTGCTGGGAGCTGACAGAAGTAGGGTGAGGACATCCCTGCTCTGTCTCCTTCCTCCAGAGCCCATCCAGAGGGGCTTTGATGGGGACTCCTGAGCCCCAGCACATTCTGCTGCTTCTGCTTTTTGATCTGCACTGATGATCCATCCCCCTGTGTCCACCTGCCCTCCTCAGGAATCTTGTGACTGCTCTGCCTCTTGCTTAAAGGGGTCCTGAGAGCATGGGAGTGATGGGATCCCTGAAGGGTAAAACTCACTGGTGCTCCTGAAGGCTAAAACACAAAGTTCTCCCTCCACTCAAAAAAAGTAAAGCAGATACTGAGCTGTCAGGACCCAGGACATGCCTCTGGCTGTCCAGGATGGCCAGGACCCCTGCCAGGGGTCTCAGAGACCCTGGCACAGAGCCCAAGATGCCCCTGTGGGTTTGATTATGACCCGTGGAGCAAATTACCAACCTTGTATGAAGATCAGCAAGCACAACAGTTTAGGTAAAAAATAGTGAAGTTATCACAGGGTAGAAAAGTAGATTTTGGGGTTTCTGGTATGGGGGTTCAGGGGCCAAGATAGAGGGATCTGGGCGTGTCCAGCCTTTCTCCTTCTTCTTCTTGGCCTCCATCTTCTGCTGTGATGTTGGCACTTTTAGATTGGTTTAGAGTAGAAGCTCACTGTCTGACATAGGTATTGGAAAGTAATTGTAAACATTGTATGCATAGTTTTTAGTATAAAGACATAACACTGCCCGGGGGCAGGCAGAGTGCCTGAAACTGTCCTGCTGGACAGACCTCAGCAGGGCAGGAGAAAATTTTTTATGGATAAGATGCGATAAACAACCTTGAGACTGAGAAATGAAGAGCTCTGACTTCTTCTTCAAGCTTCAGGCTGGGAAAAGAGACTTTCTGACTTTTCTCAGGGAGACTCTGACAAGCTAAAGATCCTGACACTGAGCCGCATTGCCCTGATTTGCAAAGGTAAGAGAGACCCAGCTCACACCTTATAACCTCATGACTGTCCCCAAAATCATGGGCAGGCCACTTTCTGCATGTCTGGCAAAGATGCTGTTGGTTTCTTGCCCCAGAGGGGTGGCTACAAGCAGGGCTGTGACATTCCCCAAGGTGTGGGGCCTGGCACTGATGTTCCCTGCCATCTCCACCAAAATTTTTAGAGGTGGCTCCTGTTATCCCTCTTTGCATCCCTGTGTGAGTGGGATGGGCTGTGCTTGAACGCCATTGCAGGCTCCACTCCCCTCTCCCGCCTCCAGCATTATACCAGCCAGCTCCAGCATCCTGACAGAAGTCTGAATGATGTTTCTTTATTTATAGCTTAAGAGAAAGGAGCAAAACTATTGACAGAAAATCTGTGTACATCACACTCTGTACATCACAGATAGCTGCATGGTTAATAATGCTGCACAAGTCTCTAGTTACATCAATTAGATTTTCAATTAATACAGCTGAAAGTCTGAGTTTATCATAAGGCCTTTGACTTTAAAACCATTACTGTAATTATCCATGCAAGAAGTAAATTGAGCTATATTGCTGTAATGACAACAGGCAAATTTATCACCCAGGAAGAGCTACCCATCATGATCTGAATGGGCACAGAACCACAGTGCCTCAGTAATTTGATAAGAAAATGCACTGGCCATGATTTTTCATCAATTTTTAAGCATATTTTATTATTATTTCTAGGAGGGTTTTGCTTATACATGAATGGAAAGAAGCAACTCTAGATATAAGGTAAGGTATAGATTTCTAAAATAAAAATGGAAAATCATTTTACAGCCTTGAAGAAAATATTTACCAGACACTTGTTTTGTAATACTTTTTATATTCCAGAGTATTTCTGATGCCTTCATGATGTAAACAGCATAGGGAATTATATCAGTTAATATAACTTTAAAATGAAAGTAGTGATTCTAAAAAGGATATGAAGTAAAATTGAAGAAAAGTTAATCAAAATTATAGAAGTGTTTAAAAAGGATAAAAGAGGAATTGTCTTATTCTTCTCATCTATATTCTCAAAGGCTTCAATGTTGCAGATAATTTCAGACCAGAAGCTAAATTCACAGTGTGTAAACAATGAAAATTCAAATACTCTCTGCCAGTGCCACCAGCATATCTCTTAAGCACTGATGAATGATTTAAAAGAGCAGCTGCAAGGGATGGGAGCTGAAAGGGTCTGGCTCTGCACAAGTGAGATAATTGGCAACAGCCATCTCTGTGTACAGATTCCAGATCTCTTTATTTGCTAATCCATGAATTATTTATATGTGCTGCATAAAGTTCATATGTTGGGGTGATGTTATCAGCCTAATAAATAAAGACATGGGGAGTTCCGTGAACCACGGCTCACAATTAAAAGATTTCCCCAATTTGCAGCATTTTCCAGCTGATGCTATGGACAGATGTTTGTGCTGTTTGCTTTGGCAACCCTGTTGACATAAACATCAAACAGCTTTATGCTGCTATTCACCCTCCCCAAGGCATTTAATTTTTTAATCAAATCTTCACTTCCTCAAATGTAACTTGTCTTGTAAAATAATCAACCCTGGCTTTCTCTCAGGCAACCACTCTGATGGTGCTGCTTGTCTCTGCCCTGTGTGATACTGGTTAATAAATTTCATGCTTTCTTTATGTGGAGCAGAAATAAATCTGGGGGCTCTGAGGCAGCATCAGTTAGCAGTGACTAGAGGGAAAATGAACAAGAGATTTGCTCTTAATTCCACTACACAGAGCAGGCCTGATGGGTTCTCCAAAAGGTTGCTGGAATGAATAAGCATGGTCAGGTCCATTCCATGGGATTTTGAGAGGCGCCTGCAAACAGCATTGGGAAGCTGGGCTGGCACTGAGCAGCCCATCCCACTCTCTGCCCTATGGACACTGAAGGACACAGAGCCTCTGGGTCTGAGAAGATCCTCCCTTGCTGCTTCAGTTACAAAATATTGACAAACACCCTCTAAATATAATTGGGTTTGCTGATGTAATTCCTTCTGGTGTCTTGCTCTTCTGGGAGAAGCTGCTTCCAACTTGAAGCTGTACTGGCTGTCACTCCCATTTACACCTTTTTGGGGTTGTTCCAACAACCTGTTTTCTACTCATCATGATTATTTCCATTTTAGTCAGAGTAGTCATGTCTCCCCAAAAGCTCTCATCCTGTTAGATAAACCAGATTACTTTAACTCCCTTTTGAAGGACAAAGTTGCTTTTCATCTTATTCTTTGATGCAAGGGTGTTTTACATTCAGTTACTCCTTCCTGAACAGAAATGACCAGAACTCTACCCCTGCTTTCTATTATTAATTTCTTCCAATCCAGCCCTGCAAGACTGGATCCAGCTTTTTCTCTAGTATTTATCTCTGCCTTCTGATGATGCTTATCAGCTTTTTGTCTTAAATTCCACCAGTCTCAACCAGCTTTGGGTTCCCAGGCTGCCAGGGAACAATGTGGGTAAGGTCATTTCCCAAACCAGCTCCTAATGAGCCCTGCTGTTGATCTCCAATTAGCCTCTTATTCCTCTTCATCATAATCTACTTCCTGTTCCTTTTACTGGCACTTAACCTTCGCTCACAATTGTTTCACTAATCTCCCTCTTCTCCTTCTTAATTAATATCAGCCAATGAGGTGTCACACTGAGTGGGCTGAGCATTTCCTCCCTTTCATGAGGCCTTGGCTAAGGTTTCAAGAAGCTTAATGCAATAATGCATGTGGATGGATCCAAAGAGGAACGTGGCAAACATGCAAACTCCAGGGCCTGGAGCAGGTATATAACCACTGCAGTGACAAGATCAGCTGTGAAAAGGAGGTAGATTAGGGGAATTTGTTTTCAGAGTTCATGAGCCTGACAGTGCCCCACTGGAGCTGCAAGTACCAGAGGTAGGAGGGAAAAACTCCAGTCCACATGGCGGTACCTGACTTCCCAAAATCCCAGGCTATTTTGACCAGTATGCTGGTCCAAGCTATGGAATCTGAACAGAAAAATCCCCACACTGAACTCCCTCTCTGAACTCCCTCTTTTTTCCAGTTTCTGTGCTATGTGAATACCTCAATTTAAGCTCTTTCAATTCAGTTTTAATCTAAGCTTTCTGCAAACTCTGGAAAGAGATGAAACCAAAAGTTTAAACTTTTGGTCCCTATTTTTAAAGTCTAGGTTTCTTATTGGATTAGTCCATGCTGGCCCCTTCCAATCCAAACCATCCCGTGATTCTATGATATTCAAGGAAAAAAAGATAATTCCTTGTAATTGCAGCATGAAAGAAAATACTCTGTCTCAGTGCCATTTACACCTCATTACAGACTGAATAAACCCCCATTTAATATTTTCTGTTTATTTCATTAAAAACCTAATATAAATTGATTTAGATAATCTTAATTTATTCTTTTCCGTAAGTAAAATTCTCTTGCAACAAAATAATGGCTTCCTAGCTAATTAAGTAATAACTGGTGCTGGATATTACCTTAAAAAACACCACCAACAACCCATCAATATCATTGCTTCACATTGTCTGGTTATTAAGCTGTTTTCCTCTCATGAGTTCTCAGGTTTTAATACACCCTTAATGTACTGACTGCATTAATAAAGGGCTTAGCAGCTACCATGCAAAGAGAAAACAAAAGCCAGCAATAAACCTTACAGCTGGTCCAGCTGGCAACCAAGGTGAAAGAAGCAGTTTTCCTCAGAGGAAGCATTAAATCTTGTGGGATGGTAACATCTGTACTACCCACTGCAGAATAATGAGTTCATCCAAGGTTGCTAATATAGCTGGAAATAATGCACATGCACCCTGGTCTTGACATGCAGGAAGCTTCTGCCTGATTTGTGAGGCTTCATTATTTGAAGCATCAGAGGAAGCCTGTTGTCATGGTCATTTATCTCCTACCAGTGGAGCTCAGATAAAATTTTATATGTACAGAATGACCAAGTGACAAGAACCCTGGCTGGAAGCTGATGATAGATCACCTTCCTCTGGGCAATGCCAGGCAGCTCATATTTACAAGCAAGAGTCAAAATGAAAACAGGGTGAAAACATGTAAAAGCAAAGAACACAGAGTGCTTTGCAGGATGGGGCCATTTCAAAGGAGAGAGGAGTTTTGCTTTAATTCTAAATATTTTTTCAGGCATTGAAAATCACAGACATTTTCTATTCATTTTCTTGTTAAATATTCATGCATATCACTTTGGGTTCTTTTTCACCTGTTTTTATGTCACTGAGTGTTTATGGGGAGTCTACAACACATTAAAGATGTATAAGACTAGAATGTAATAGTTTATAACATAAATGAGAGATCTGCTTAAAGGAAGAAAAACATATTGGAATATTCACAAAAGTCACCATTTTAATTTATCTCAGACTACAGAAATAACTGAAGCCATCACTTTAATTAGTCTCAAACTATAGTCAGAACTGTGTTGTTAACAGGAGATAGAAAAGAAGTTCTCACCCAACTCCCAAACCAAGAATACCATCCTCTCTTTTCCTGCAGATAAAGCTCTGGTGGTACCTTCTGTTTGTGCCAAAGGGCACAACCATGCCAGCCTGCTGTTTTGCAGTAGTACAGCATGTGAGGGAGTGAGACCCCACCCTGCCTTCACCCACAGGATCTGTGACCCATGAACTGCGCACAAAGGGCTTGAGGAGCCAGAGCCAGCCTCGGCTGTTAAGTAAGAAAAGGAGTCAAGTGAATGCAAATGTCAATTATATAGTAATTATAATATAAATAGGGCCCAGAGATTAAGCCTGTGCATGCTTTCAAACAGCAGAAACTAATTTAGGCTTCATAAGCCTCAGGAAAAGTTCCAGAAGGTCACAGTGTGCCTGGGAGCGCTAATTACAGCCGCCCGCCACCGCGTATACAACAACCCGAGGTGGTGGCAATCATCCTTGTGTGGGAAACCACTCTGGTCACAGCAGATAACACTCACCCAGTGACCTGGGATGTGAGCAAGCCCTGGGAATGCCCCCCAGGCCCCAGCACGCTGCTGTGCCCGTTTAGCATCCCGCTGGGTGGCAACCTGCAGGCACATGGCCGGGGCACGCCTGGTTCCTGCACGCCCTGAGCACATTGCAGGACATTCAGCTGTGTGTGAACGTTGTGGTTCTGATGCATCCTGGGATTTTTAGACAGGTATTTTGGGTGTTTTGGGATAGAACCCAAGCCAGGATACCTGGCTTGTGCGGTCACACAAGGGTAGAACCACCTGGGTTCTACCCCAAGATAGATCACCCAAGGTATCTTGGGTGCCCTGCTCTACCTAGACAGACCCTACAGTGTTCAGACCCCCAGAGCACACACTGGCAAATATTGGCTTTCTGCCCCTTGCCAGAGACCCAGAACCCAGCCAAGGACAGCTCAAATGGTTCAGAAAACACAAACCCCCAAGACCTGCACATCAAGAACCAAGTGGCAAAAAATTATATTAAAGAATACTATAGCACTTGGTGGGATTTATAAAAAATATTACATCTGGGTGGACTGAAGAAAACCATATTTTATTTTTGAATGATATAGAATGTAGATACCATTCTACTCTGGAGTGCAGCAGTAATAGGCTGTAGATATCCGGTGACCCATAAAAAATTTCCAAATGATGCTTGGGGTGGTCCTGTGCAGGGACAAGGACTTTGATGATCCTTGTGGGTCCCTTTCAACTTAGGGTATTCCATGTTTGGAATGATGAAATGATGATGAAATACTCACTGAAGTTCCCTAAGACTCTGAATTTAGAATTGTCCATTCTAATCCCCACCTCAGCCACTTGGTCCCATGCCAGCATGTCCCACTCCCTTGCAAGATCAGAAATGTTTGTAAAATCATCCAGTAAAGTAGCACAACAGCTTCTGGAACTTCTGATCCCAGCAGAAAATATAAAAATTCAATTTAATTTTCATTTAGTTCAGTTCCTGGGCTCAGCTCAAAGTGAGCCTGTTTGTGGCACAGGCAGCAGGTTGGTGACAAAGCCCCTGAGGTGGACAGAGAATGGATCTGCACTGACTTTGTCTTCCAGTCCTTGTGGACAGGCAGTGCTGTGTTCCTCTGAGATGTACTGAGGAAAAATACAATAAGGAGCTTAAGAGGGGGTTGTTGCATTTCTCAGGAGGGTGAGCTGGGGCCCAGGGAGGCACAACCTGTTAGGACAGCAGCAGAAACAACCTTCCCCTGGGTTTCCTCCTTCCAGTCATCACCTGGCAGTTATTGCTTATGGCATCAGCAGTAAAGAAATTATTTAAAGCCTTGCCTGAGGTCTTCAGAGCTGCTGGCATGGCTACATGGAGCTGTAGCCTCCAGCTGGTGCATATCCCAGCAATAAAATCCAGGTATCAGCATTTCACATTTGTTTAAACCTAGGTGTGCCTTCTGCACTTTTATATCCATAGGCTCTTGACTTGGTTAATAAACCCCATTTTCAGTGCTAATAGTTATTCCAGCATCCAATTAAGTCTCTTTAGATCTCAACAACTTAATTTATCATGATATTTGCCAAAGGTCACCTGCCAAGCTCTGGCCCTCTTAGCAGGACCAGCTGCACTTGGAAAGCATTTGCTTGAATTCCAGTAGGAAGTGAGCCTTCCTGAGATGCTCTGCCTTTACCATGATGGGCAGTTTTATGACATTTTTAGTTGACACAAATCCAGAAATCTTGCCAGGCAGCAGGCTTTCAACCTAACTAAATTTAAGTAGGGATTAAATGAAGGTATTTCCTCTCTGTGCATTTAATATTGTTTTCAGGCCCTGGAGTGAGATATTTGTACCCACAACCACAAGTTTTCCCTGGTTATCTGCCAGAGATGCTCCAAGTCACCGTGGACTTGTCACCTGGGGAGGTTAAATGGGACCTTCAGCTTCTTTGTCTCTCTAGGAAAAGAGTTTCTATTATTTTAATTTGGGCATTATGGACAGAAAACCCTCCTAATGAAATATTACCCCAGTAGCATTTAAAAAGCAAATTCTTCTAAGAATTCTTCTTCTAAGAAGCTCAGTAGCTCCATATCACCCACAAGAAGCAGCACACACATGCATGTCTGAGCACCCTCCAAGTGAAAAAAAGCCACAGGAAGATAATTCCCCTTGCAGCTGCACTGGATCTCCCAGATCCTGATGCACTCCCAGTGCTGAGAAAACACATAATGACGTGCTTTAAGCCAAAATGTTGTTATATTTTCCATATTTGCTTTAGTGCTGCTACAACTCAAGCCCCAGTCCCTGATTCAAGATCCCTGCCTGTCTCTAAAGGCATTGAGTGCTGCTATGGGGGCATGGGAGGCTGGGCTTGCTGGAGCCCTGTCCTGCAGCACACAGAGGGCTCCTCTGATGTTGCAGCACCTGGGAGGACTGGCCCTGCATTTTTGAGGCTCATGGTGTAATCACAGGCTCGTTTTTGGGTTACTGTTGAGACGAGGCACCGCATGAGCGTCTCCAGCCGTGCCTTGTTGGCTCCTCACTCCAGGGCCATTTAGTCACTTTTACATGCTGGTCCTGTCACTAGAGTGCTCTCATGAATACTGATGGCTGGGTTGCTGTGCTAGGAAGGTTTTTCTGCAGTGAATAGACTGAAGATTCACTGAAGCTTTCAAAACCATTCTGGAAATTTATCTGTCTAGGAGCCTCTGTGCCCCTTGTTGTCACTGCACACCTGAGCATTTCAGTCAGTAATGGACTTCATTTTCACAGCACCTCCAGGAAGCTGGAATTACAAGACCTGGTTGAGTTCTCTAAAGGAGCTTGTGACAGCAGAAAAAAAACCAAATCCATGTGTCCTAACCAGCATTTGGCAGCTGGTTAGGACTTCTCAGAGCACCGTTAGCAAATGTGTCTTTGAATTCTCCATGTTTGGATGTGGGTCAACAAATTAAAGCAACTGTTGTAAAAACCACCTGTTGGCAATTGTGTGTATCATAGGGATCCACATCCTACTCAATATTTAGAGAATCCAACAGTACTGTCCAAAAAACATAATTATTTTGTAACAGAAAGGGAACAAAGAAGCAATCCACCTGCTTTTTGCAGATAAATTTGCCTAAACATGGAGCTGTTTTATACTTCATAAATAGCCCAGTACATTGAGGGAAGAGCCAATGTGTACTTCCATTATGGCTTGCACTGATGTTTACCTGAGCATAACAACTGCTAATTACAATCTGGTGCCAGGGATGTTACTGATGGGACTGTGACACGCAACATTTCTATGTAATATTTAAGGCAACACATGGGCAATGCAGAGAGGTTTAAAACACTGTTTTATGCACTTGTGCTTCGTGAATCATTGATTTACATTCTGCTTGTCCATGGTAGTTAAAATATCCTCATCTCCAGATTTTCTATTGCTTTCCTGGGATGGTAGGTCTGGCCCAAATGGCACAGGTTAAAAGGTCTGATTAAATGAAGGAACTGAGGAAGATGTAGAGAGAGGTTCATTATTCTCCTGCCTGAAGGCATGAACCAACCTCTTATTGCAGGAGCTGGGCAGACACATCCCTGATGGGTACATTATTGCAAAAATCCTGAAGAGGGTTAATTATCCACCATCCACAGTGGAGACAGGCTGCAGGAGGAGTCATATTTCTGGTCTGTTCCAGGAGTCAGTGCTGCTTTTCCTTGGAGTACTGGCTTGCAATATGAAGATGGAAATGGGGGTCATGATACTTGACTCCAGATGTGTCCATAGGCAAGCCCCCAATTCTCACTGTGCCTCTGCTCCCCACTTGGCAAGAGCATGAAAATGATCATCTGGAGAAAGGCTGTAAATGGATTTTCATACCTTTCCATAATTCAAATTAAAAACTTACTGCAGTACTTATTTTGCCAACAATAAAACTTCTACTCCCTGTATCCTGATAAATATTGGTATAGGATTTTCCTGAGACATTAAATAATATTAAGCTCTTTCTGTTGAAGGAGCCATAAATGTAAAAATTGCTGCCAAAAATATCTCTATGACATGCCCCCTGATTTTGATGGAGTAACTGAAGAAAAATGTGATTTGATTCGTTCACAGTGAAAAACAAATGTCATGATCTTCTGTCCTGAGGCAGAAAGGATCCAGACACTTTTATTCACACAGTAAGTCTTTATGAGTAGAACTCCTGTTTTTTGATGAATGTTACATTCAAAATTTTCACAAGAGTGGTATTTTAAGCAATTTTCATGTAAAAAAATTCCTCAAAGCCATTTATAAGAAGGTTGATGTGCAAACCAAAGCAAAATGTTATTTTGTTAGTGAAATTCATCGAAAAATCCATGTGATTTATTGATTTTAATTTATCTTTTCTATGGCACACATTCATTTCTGTCTAAATCATCTGGTAATCCATGAGAGAATAAAATACTGGGAGATTTTCCAAAATATGAATCTCCTCAAAAAGGTCAACATCTTTATGCAGTAATGACATGAAGTATAGCCACAATACTAGAAACATTGCTCAGAATTTTATGTTTGCTGACGTTAGGGAAAAAAAAATAAATCCTGGGGTTTAACTCTTGAGCTGAGCTATGCAGTGATGCTGGATGCTGAAGCTGGTGCCTCAAAGGTTTCCCACCCACCCAGCTGCTGGCTGAGCTTATCTCACTCACATTGTTCATGGGATATGCAGCACACAAAGCAGCATTAATGACCCAATTTTCCCACTTTTCTGATCACCTCCAGCCTCCATTAAAAGTTCCCTTGCCCAGGAATGCTAGTCTGTGATTTTTAGTAAAAAACCTTCCCATGTTATTAAAAGAAAGCAGGAGAAATGCTGGTGAGCAATCTCTGACTGGGTTTAGAGAGATGGCACTGCTCAAGGACAGGAACCTGGGTTTGGATCCTGGCCCCAACAAGCACAAATGCTTCTCCCAAAGTAGCCCTCATCAGAAAACACTGATTTCACATCAGAAAACACATATTTCTCATCAGAAAATACTGATTTCACTCAAAGGATTTCATGACTTAGACTCACCCACACTAAAAATTTCTCTATGGTAAACTCCAGAAGCACCAAACATTTCAGACTTCTGTCATCTTGTGTTGTGTCCACATCAGTGGGCAGAACAACCTAGATACCTAAAAGGATTCCAAACCAGGGGTTTAGACATCCCCACAGTGGAAAGCTGAACCTTGTTAAACCATGCTCTGGGCTCTTTGGTGCTAAAATGTGTTTGAAAGCAGAGTCAGGACAACCTGCCACAAAGCAGAGCCAGGTCATTGATGAAACTTGGCAGTGAAAATCTTTACAGACCCCAGCAAAATTCTGGAAAATAAAACAAATGTGGAACAATAAAAGGACTTTTCAAGGCTCAGCATAAAGCTATTAAGTGAAAGCAGCAAGTGATGCTCCTAAGTGCTCCCATCTCCAGATGGTCTTTCCAAGTTTCACCAAGAGGGAGGAAAGAAGATAATTAAATTCTCAAGAAACAGTTTAAGGAGCTGAGAAGTTTATAGCTACCTGCTGCTTCTATAAAGAAAAAAAACTTGAAGCCCTTGTCTTTAAAACTCATAACAGCACAGACAGAATGAATGAATTTCCAATGGCATGAGAAACTTGACTCAGATCATTGCTAATTTAGTTGTGCTGCTCCTTCATTAGTATGAATTACTCTCAGAGGAGATCCTTAAATTGCAGAGTTTTTTCTAATCAGTGCTTTTGTACCACTTGTTATCTGTGAATGGGATTGAAACATGACTTTTTCTGGCAAGAGCAATAAATCCTATTTTTAGGATTTTAAAGATTTCCCAGGCCTATAGGCACCCCTCAGTGCCTCAGGGCCAGCACTGCAGTGACAGAGCTGTTGTCACAACAGGGAAAAGCAGATATACCCAGACAAATTCCTTTTGTACTTGTTCTTTAGTCTTTTATCAAGCATAGCTCAGTTACAACATAACATTTTGCTCCACAGCTGCAGAGTTGCCTGCTAGGAAAGGGAGAAATGGCTTCATTTCTGTTACCTGTCATTATTGATCTATAGCATCTAGGCTAAGCTGCTGAGAACCACTGTGCCAGAGAGGAGCCAAATCAGGTGACAATATTTGAACATTTTTCCTACAAAAATCTGTTTTCTTCTCTCCAAAGACAGAGGCAGCTTTAAGGTCATTTGGCCCGCGCAAGACTGACAATAAAGGCTGCCAGTCAGCCACAGACACAGCTTCCAGCAGAGATAATATTCAAGGAGACAGGATAAAAGTGGTTTTATGGCATTTTGGAACAAAACAATCTTACTGTATCTAAAAGAAGAGGAAGGGCTATAGAAGGTGTAACCTGTTCAGTTACACTGCTGTCCCTTCTCAAAGCTGTTTCTTCCCTAATTGGTCACTGGTTGAAGAATAACACACAGTGTAGTGGCCAAGGCTTCTCTATCATCAGCAACCATGCCAAATGTGAGACAAATCTCCCCTTAGCCCTTGTTACCGGCCTCTCCCCTCCAATTTCTTTGTGACATCCCTAAAAATGATTAATCCCTTCTTGATAACACATGATTATGGAGAACTTTGATTAGCAGGCTGGTAGGCATCCCAAGCACAACACTGCCCTTTCCCCATCATATTAATTGTGTATTAAAGTCATTAATTGCAGAGATGTATGCACAGGCCAGGGTCTTCCCCTCTAGTCCTCTTGCCTCAGAAGGCATTAACCCTTTGTGGGGAAAGCCACACAAAACCTAGGGCCAGGATGAGCTTATGGATGAGGTCAGTTGATGGAGAAGGACCAGCTGATATAAAGGATGCTTTGATGCTACAGTCTGCCATGTCAGGGACATGAACTCCAGGCACCAGAAAATATTTGCCAGCTCTGTAAGTCCAACTGAAAGTCTCTGTGATCTCACAGGGCTTTTTTTTATGATAGTGAGGACACTGCAACCTGAGTGCCAGAGTACCAATTTTGCTGAGACAGGAAGGGCTGCTTCCCTTGCTTCCCCCACGAACAGCCTCATTAGGAGCTGAGTTTCAGTGGTGTTGGCTGGTTACACTGGGGAGAGACAGGAGGAGCCACTGAAGACAAAGTGCCCCCATGTACAGTGGAAGTACTAAAACACTGCACAGCTGACTACAGGGATACTAATTGATAGGGATTCATCCTTCAGAGAAGGAGCTATCACCTAAAAATGGGCTTTAGTGCTTTATTGGCTGGTGTCATTCAGACTTGCACCCTACCCATCTGAGTCCCACTCAAGAAACAGGAATAAATTGCTTCTCATAACCAAAATTTGCAGCTTCTTATGCTTTTTTTTTTTAAATGAAATTAAAATTTACATCCCATTTCAGATGAGAAAAATCCAACCTCAATTAAATTTATCTATCAGATAGCAAACCACTTCCATCCATATTTTATTTCTGTTTATCTTAGAGGGAATCAGTAGAGGTGCCTGTGCTGGTTTATGAGAAGAGGCAGAAGTGTAAACCCATATTTTATGGTGAAAATGACAGTAGGAGTGACCTTGGTCAAGCAGATATTGCTTTTTCAACCATGTCTAGAGGAGATAATCTAACAGCAGTCTGCAAAGCATCATGTTTCCCTAGATCCTGCTACAGTAATTCAATCATGAGCATACAAAATTAGATGAAAAATAAGGTAACTAGCCTTCTGGGACTGACTGATTGCAATAAATGCTGCCTCCTGACAGCAAGCATTACACTGTCCTCTTTCAGGAGAGGTTACCTTCTATTGCAGCAGCTGCTCTCATTTCAGCCTGTGCCAGGTAGCAAGGCTGTTAAATGTATTCTGCAGGACAGCAAAAAATCTTTTAAGGAAATTATGTGTTGCCCTTAAAGTACTAAAAGAGCAAGAAGAAAACTTCCAGCTCTTGACCTTTGTGATCAAATGAGCAACGCCAGACCTTTCTTGGTTTTTTTGGGGTCCTTTTGGGAAAGATATTTTCCCTTAACCTTGCCTTTCATTTGAGTGTCACAAAGTATTTTATAAGCACTGATTGATTGCTCAAATCTTACAAACCTTGCCATCCATTGCACAGAAGTTCAGCTGAGCCACAGTCATGTCTGTGGCTTTAAATTCAAAGAAATTTGCAACAAAATGTCACAAAAGAAGGGACAGAGTGAAGCTGAGTTATAGCGGAGGTTATTCTCTGTCAGTACAGAAATTGTTTTCAAGCTATAAAAATTTGTCCATGTGTTTGTCCTGTGGACAGCTGACAAAATAAAATTTTTAAGCTATTACAGGCTTGATTACAGGAAAATAATTTAATTTAGCTACCTCCAAAGATACATATGGGGCTGACATTGGGTACACCAGTGATCACTATGAACACACATTTTCATGTCGCAGTCACAGAGCAGACAGCAAGACCTGAGCTCTGGGTGCTTTTATACACATTGATGCACTTTATACATATTATGGAGATTTATGTATTTGATACCTATTTAGATACAAATTTATGCATGTTAGACGTGTTATGGAGAAAAAAGCACTAAACAGCCACAGGTACTGTCTGCCACTGTCTGGTCTTGAACATTGACTCCAGCTGGGGGGATTTTTTTGGGGGAATCAGAGATGGGAACTCCTGGCAGAAGTCCTTGGGGAACAAGACAAACTCTTGTTCACCTTGCTGGGCTTGCTCTATCTGCTGGATCAGCTACAGGATCTGTAGGGTCCCTTGGTCGATCCTCATCCAAGGGGTTTTTTCCTTTTTTGTGTTATACGTGCATATGAATAAATAAGATTTTCTGTTAATCTAAACCATACCAGAGCATGAATGCTTGTGAGCAATGACCCAACATCCAAAGGAGCTGAGGCTAAGCAGTCTGAGGAGCTGTGCAAGTGGAATGCTCACAGTTAAGGATTCCTTCCTAAAAACCCTTTCAAAACCTACTCACTTCTCTCCTGAGCTTTAAAAATAAGGAATTTCTTGTTTGCTTTTCAAGCCTTTTCCTCTTAGTGGATCCAGATGATTCTCCGTGAAACCACAGCACCTGTCTATATGACCAAAGTCTGACAGGATGATGTTTATATCCAGAAAATTGTGCTTCTTCCAGAACAGAGGTTTCCACTGACCTGGCTCACATCAGCTGCAACAGGAACCAGAGAGAGCTGTCCCTGCTGCAAGTGCACCCACAGCACACATCTGAATTAGATGGATCCTACATGAAAAATGCCGAAAAGAAATGTGGTTCCTGCAAACTGCTTGAAAGCAAATAGGTTGAAAGACCTCTCACTTTCAGTCATGTAAATAAGGAATAACTCCACCAAATACAATGGACTGATATTTTTATAAAATCACTGAAAATGGAAATTCTATCAAGATTTCTGTATTTTCTCATGTATGCATACTTTTTTTTTTAAGTTTTCTGAATGGAGACACTGAGATGAGCTCCACAGATGAAGCTGTGCTGTATTTGTGCTACAGTGAGATTTGAGGATTTAGTCCTGAATAACTAAAATTCAGACAAAGATATATTCAGCAGATGTAAAAATATCTAATCCTAATGACCTTATAATTGAGTTATTGTTTACAGCAGCTGAGAATCAGACCCATAGTTTATTATGCAAAATCATTATCTTGTGTACTGGATTAATGCACACACTAATAAAACTAATTAATCTCTTCAGGTATCACTGCAGGTTTTTGTGGATGAGATATAATGTAATCAAAAACAAATCACCTCATAACTGCTGATAAGGCCCTTTAGAAACCTTAATCTTGTTATTCACAAATGCTTCTAATTACAGTAAAAGAATTTTCTTGATGCAAAGGAAATGGACATTGTCTCTGGTAGCTCCTGACAGCTGTTCTTGAAATGAAAACAAGAAGAAAACTAAACAAGGTTTTTCTTTTAAAGGGAGGAACTTAGAAAACATAATATTAACTACAGAACTGAATGTTTATTGACAAATGACACTTCTCTGCATATGTCTGCCATACCTATAGATTCAGATTTACAGGTAAGTCCATTAAGTTAATTAGTCCATTAAATCAGTTAGTGTATTGCCCTGTTAATGCTCTTTTTCTGTACTGTGTTGCCAAATATATATTTTTTAATACCTCTAAATGCCTCTGACATGCAACCTATCATTCCCTTCCAGTGAAAAAACATGTTTTTACAGTCGTCCTAGTCCAGGTATTTTACTTTATACAAACCGTTCTACTTCTCCACTTTATCTTGATTATTTCCCACTTTACCATCTCAAGTATTCCTTCTTTACCTTGGTGCTCACCAGAAACAGGGGCAGCAGTGGATACCTTGCAGTCAGAGAAGGGGCAGCCCCTGCATCACCACAGACACCCCTGATGTCCCCCTGCCATGGTCACCACCATCCCAGATTGATCAGAGCCCCGTCCCACCTGGCCTTGAACACTTCCAGGGATGGGGCATCCATAACTTTTCTGGACAACCTGTGCCAGGGCATCATCTTGCTCACAGTAAAGGATTCCTTCCTAAAAACCCTTTCAAAACCTACTCACTTCTCTCCCGAGCTGTTGAAAATAAGGAATTTCTTGTTTGCTTTTCAAGCCTTTTCACAGAATCACTGGGTTGGAAGAGACCTTCAAGATCATTGAGTCCAACCCATTCCCTGACACCTCAAGTAAACCCTGGCACCCAGTGCCACATCCAGGCTTTTTTTAAACATATCCAGGGATGGTGACTCCATCACCTCCCTGGGCAGCCATTCCAGAACTTTATCATCCTTTCTGTAAAAAAATTTTTCCTAATATCCAACCTATATTTCCCTTGACACAGCTTTAGATTGTGTGATCTGGTTCTGTCAGTTTCTGCTTGGTGAAAGAGCCCAGCCCCAGCTGAGCACAGGCACCTTTCAGGAGCTGCAGAGAGTGATGAGGGCACCCCTGAGTCTCCTTTTCTCCAGGCTGAGCACCCCCAGCTCCCTCAGGGGTTTCTCACAGGGTTTGTGTTCCCAGCCCCTCTCCAGCCTCGTTGCCTCCTCTGGATGCACTCAAACATCTCAACATCCTTCCTAAACTGAGGGGCCAGAGCTGGACACAGCACTCAAGGTGTGCCCTCAGCAGTGCTGAGTACAGGGGCAGAATGACCTCCCTGCTCCTGCTGGCCACACCATTCCTGATCCAGGCCAGGAGCCATTGGCCTTCTTGGCCACCAGGTCACTCTGCTGGCTCATGGTCAGTCACTGTCAACCAGTAACCCCAGGTCCCTTTATTTCTGGGCACTGCCCAGCCACACCATCCCCAGCCTAGAGCACTGCAGGGGTTATTGTGGCCAAAATGCAGAACCTGGCACTTGGACTTACTAAACTTTATCTTGTTCGGCTCTTCCCATCCATCCAATCATTCCAGGTCTCTCTGCAGAGGACATGCAGCCATTTGAGCAGCTTCAATCCCAGGAGCAGATGATTGGTGTGCATGCATTTTGTGTGCAATTTTGGATAATCAAGCAGAATTAAATTATATAGGATTAAGTTTAGTGGAGTTCTGCATTTAGTCTTAACAGAGCTAGAGAAAACTTCAACAACTCTTCTCTGGAAATGCATCCTTAGCCTCTTGGATACTCTCTGGCATTTCCAAAACAGGAAATCCCTGTTGGACCTGCAGATTATGCCAAGTTAAAGCAGATCTATGATGGATGAAGATACACCAGATATTCTGTACTCACATTGTCCATCAGGAAGATTTCTGTAAGCTGCCTTTTTGGCAAATTTTCTTCTCATTGTAACTTACTTTAAATCCCTCTGTTCACAGTATTATTGGTTGATGTATCTGGAACTTAGTCCCAGTCACCCAGTCAACCCCACCTTGCTGGCTTCTGTCTCATAAATTTTCTGATGTTTTATGTCCTCCAGGTTTTGCTGTTACTTTCCTTTAAGGATGCTTGTGGTGGCTGGGGAATCTACCTCTACCTTCTGTGCATGTATGCATAGAAAAAGGTTGTAAATATTTGCTTTCTAGCTACAAGTAAAAATATAAAAGAAAAGAAAAACGTCAAGAGTAAAGCTTTAAAAGCAACATATTCATGGCAAGTCTTTCAAAGCTGACCTCAGGTACACAGAATGTCTGAAGATGTCAGTGCTGGCTCTAAATCCTGCCCCTGAGGCACAACAACTGCAGTGACAGAACCCAGCACATACCTTCACATGTCAGCAAGAAGTATTCCAGATTGTGGCTGAAGGATGCACTGAAATAAGTGCAGTTTTCAATCAGATCACAGGACAGGCACCTCCTGTTGAAGTTCCCATTTGTGCTTGCACTGAAAAAGTTAATACAATTCCATGAAGGTCACTGAGCAAATGTTATTTGAAAGCAACATTAGTTGAACCTTTCTTTAGAACAAGAGTATAAATCTAATGTGTCCAACATTAGTAAGAGACAGTGTATTTCCATTTGGTTGAGTTTAAATAGCAATGATGGATTTTTTCCCCTACTGCTTGAATAGAGAATATATAAATGGATACTGATGTCATTTTGCAAGGTCAGGTGGTTATGAAGGAAGGCACAGTTTTTAGAAGAAAATTATGGTTGCAATTTCACAAGAGGAAGTAATAATTTGGTGGATGAAGGCATGAAACAAAGGAGCAACATTTCAACACTTATTTATATTATAACAGACAATAAAGAGCTGGAATTGCTTCCTCCAAGTTTCTTATTGGTTTCACCACTGGTCTGATTTGCTAGCTGCTGCCTCAGAGGCCAAAGCCCTTTGTACAGGTTTAAATAAAAAAAACCTCTGCTCTTAAAACCCCCAAGCAGAAAGGACAGGTTGCATTTAGGAATCTCTTGTTGAGGAAGGTAATGTGGCCTGTCTATTTACTCACAAATTTGCTGCTAAGAGTCCACTGAATGTTGAAGAATTACAGATTACTAGCAAATATTAACAGATAGCATTTTGAAACCTCAAGAATATTAACCAAGAGATCTTTCTAGTATTATTGTAAAGGAGAGGAGTGTTTTTTGATACCATTTCAAGAGATGAGGCTGAACAACCCTTTTAGGATCACAGAGACTGAAATGAGTAATCATGGGCTCTTGTTTAGGCTCAGATTTTATCTCTGACTACTATTCTAATTAAATCTACTAAATCAAACACAACAAAGGAGGGGGAAAAAGCCCTGAACAGGTCTTCATCTGCTCTTTCTCTGTTGTCTATGTGGGGAGATGATTCTGATGAGGCACCAGGGTGAGATGGATGCTGACAAGGAAGTGTGGGGAGGGCTTTCACTCATGCCAGCAGCTCTTGAACTCTGCCTGGACTCTGTTTTTAAAGTGAGCTTTTATTCTCATTTCAAAAGAAATGAAGGGTTAATACATTTTTTAAAAATTTCTTCAAGAAAATAAACACTCAAAAAACTGTGGAGTGCAGTGAACAGACATATAGGTCTTTAAAGGAAAAAATATTAAATCTCAGGTAATTTACTTTGCTCCAGTTTCCTTCTCACTGAGGAACAAAAAGATATGATGTCATGTGAGAGAAGGAAAATGTACTGACTGTCCCTTGTCCACTGATGCCTTCCCCAACTCTGCCCTTCATTGCAGATGTTGTGATGGCAGCAGGGTGACTGAGAAGAAAAACAGAACAAATGGAATAATGACTCCAAAATGTTTATTCAAAAGTTTGTGTTTCCTGCACTTTGTCATCTGCTTCCACAACATTTCGCAATGGCAACACTAACAATAGCTTGCTGTAAAACCAGATTTTTATTCATCATATAACTTAGGGACAATGTTAAAATTCTGGAACTACAGAAAAAGGTTTGTAAATATAAAATATTGTTAATTCTCAGTTTCATGAAGAGGTGAGCTAGTATGAAATTTCTCAAAACCTCTTTTGAAAAGTATAAAGACTGTAAAGTATAAAGCCTATACCATTATTTTATGTATCTCTGAATTCCTTCAAGTGCTAAGCAGTTCTATTGTGAACTATCTTTTTGTGATAGTCAATCTTGACACCAATTTAAAATTTGAATTAATATGAGAAAATTGCTAAATGTAAAACATTTCCAAGTGTCAAGCATTTTGATTGCTATGGTTACACTGTTTCTTCCAGTGGCACACTGAAAGATCTTGCAATGTGATTAAAGAAAAATCTTAAGAAACTGCTTCTACTGCAATTGCTTATGATTCATGTAAAACTGAAGAAATGAGAAATTCTGTATATGAAGTTAGTAAAGCACAAACCTGTATAAATGTCTCCTTCTTGGTGAATCTTCTGTGCTGTGGAAGTAGCTGGAGGGGGAAAATAAAAGTGAATTGCACCTTTAGAAGGGTGTTTAGAAGTGTCTCATGCAACATCTTCACTCATATTGCCATTTTCATGATCTTGTAAAAGCAAGGGAAGTTTAAACTGAACTAGGAAAGGATACAGAGGGACACATCACTGAGAGGCTGAAGGAAGTAATTGCACACTGCACTGCAATTGAAACAAGCATGGAAAACTTTGGGTCCTATACTGGTCATGTCAGTGGATCAAAAAAGGATCAAGTGATTAAGTGGAAGCCATCCACCTTTTTACCAGCAGATTCATGGCTCAGAATTTCTTTTAAAGACCTTTCTTCTCTCTCTAGAGGAAGTTTTTACTTTTCTGGCCACATTATTTTCTTTGGAAAAGAAAGTTACACATCTAATCAGCATTTGATGGGAAGCAGAATCTGAAGCTGAAGAACACTCTGCTGTCCTTTTTCTGTGCTGAGCTCCTCTCTGGATAATCAACACAAGCTCTGCCGTGCACTGGCAGCTTCTGGAGGTAAAAGAGTGATGCTGCAGGAGGAGGCCAACCTCAGTCCCACCTGTGAAATCTGAATTAAACCCCCAGATGCATTTTGTGTGGATGATGCCAGAGCACAGGAACAAATGTAGCATCCATGGGGTGAACAATGCCAGGAAGGGTTTTCCTCCCTGCACATCTGCACTTGCCTAGGCACACATCTTGATTGTACAAATTGTGTGGGGCATTTTCTGCTTGACTGGCCAGTTAAAATACCAATAAGACTTTGGTGCTAGTTTGCTACTTAGGCCACCCCTGGAAGTGTTCAAGGCCAGGTTTGAGGCGAAATATGGTCCAGTGGAAAGTGTCCCTGCCCATGGCAGGGAGCTGGAACGGGATGCTCTTTCTCTCCCAGCCCAAGCCATTCTGTGATTCTATATTTCTGTGATTTTGTATTGTTCATAATATTGAAGTTATTGGTAATTGAGAGCATTCAAAATCTTGAGGAAGCACTGTGCTCTTAATGATCACTCAAAGTTTATTATACTCCAGAGACTATTTGCTCAACTGTTCAGTGACCTTGAGTAACTGAGAGGTGAGAACCTTGCATCCACCCAAAAGTTTTTCTGGAAAGGAATCTGTTATTTGATTCCAAAAGCTATCTAAATATTTTCTTATGTAATTTCTTGAAGGGTATTTGAAAAAGTGAGTGTTTACAGAACTTCTTTTAAAAGCATAAAGAGCAAGTGTGAAGAAAGGTGGGTTTGTTTTTCTTGTTTTTTTTTTTCCTAATTCTAACTAAATACTTTTTAATTTTTTTTTTCTTACTGCATTGGTATTTTTGCAGGTCAACAAAAGATTCTTTCCAAAACTGACTAAGTGGTTGATGAAAACAGGCTGCTTTCCTACAGAGGGTAATATAAGAAGTTACAGCAGGAGAAATGACTTGTCTGCACAAATATATTTAACGGTCATAGAAAGAGAGCTTTGAAATGTAAAAATTAATCAAAATAACATAAGTGTAATGGTGTGAGAGGTTAAACCAAAATGGAGACAGCTTCTCCTGCTTTCTTATTCCCAGCCCCTCATGCTCACAGTTTCAGTGCATACACAACACCTTTGTAACAACCCAGAGCCCAGGGCTAAACAAAGGAAGTCTGATTTGTCAGGCCAAAGTTTACTTACATTTTCTGCCTCTTTTCATCATATGCCAGTATCTTTGTCACATCCCAATCTCCAGATGTAATAGCTTGTAAGTCATCATTGCTACTGTTGGGCTGACAGAAAGAAAAGAGAAATAGATTTCTTTATTGTTAAAACTTCTGAAAAAGAGAGCTCTTCTGGCTTCATCGCCCATGAAAAATAAAGCAAATATCTGCAATTTCCACCACTACACCTGCCATTTCTGTGAATCTGTAGGCATAGAAAGAAGAGAGAGTCTGAATCATCTTAACCATGACTCCACTGAAGATAATGAGGTGAATTCAGCACAGAACAACTTCAAACCCCTTCCTCTAAATGCAGGTGCCCACATGCTTCTGTTTAATCCTTTATGGCAGGGTGGAGATTCACTTATCTACAACTAAGAGGCATCACAAAAACCAAACCAGACCAAACCAATAATAATGTTTGGAAAGAGGCAGTCCACTGACCTTTTTCTTTGGAAATTCACATTACCTTATGCCCAAATGAAGCATCATTGGAGGTTTTCTTGTATGCCCAAGACTTTTTTACATCTGCACCTCCCCATCTCGTTGTTACAAGCACAGGCACCTCTTATTATTGCTGTCTGCCTCAGGTGAGACCCAGAGCAGCAGCAGGGAGTTACCTGTGAGGATGACATGGCAATGTGGTAGAAATGGCCACGTCCTCCCTGGGGAATGGCCCGGACAAAGAAAAACTTCCGACCGTCCCTGGAAAAAACAGGCTCTTCATTCTGTAAGAGCAGCAAAATTAAGGGGTGCATTAGTGTTAATTGGTTGTATTTAGAATCGCTCAGCACTCCAACACCGTGTAAAATGAATTCACAGAAAAATAGAAAGTGCTCTTTGACAGGAAGCTGAGGCCAACAAAGAGCCCACTGAAAACTGGAGGAAGTTTTGAGTTTTGCTTCTTGCTCTTGGGAAAGCAGACACCTTTCAGCTGGGGGAGGACAGGCAGCCAGGAGAGTTCCTTGGCTATAAAGTCAGTTCCCAGTTTCAAAGCCAAAATGCACATGTACAGCTGGCTGCTTGGGGCACTTGGAGCCTTTAGAACTGCTGTGACAAACCCTGTTTACCCTGCTGGAAGAACCTCTGTGTTCTTCCAGGGGAAACACAACTGAACAGCATCTAACTGCTGTCTTTTTCTACTGCCTTACAAATGCTTATCTCACTGAATTATTTATGAAGGAGACGATCTCCTGCAGAACTCCTTGACACAGAGCTCCCAGGTGAACGTGGTGATTGACTTTTATTGGGTGACTGGAACTTCCCCCCAGAGACAGAAGAGACTCAGCAGAAGGAAAATCAAACACCACAAGTGGCAGCAAGCAGCTCCTGGAAGGGAGTATTCTGTTTGTGAACAAGAGCCCTGAGGCACATGAGAGTCTCCACTACATGAAGAGGTTGAACAGCAGATTACCAGGGAAGGCAGAAAGATGGCCCATGTGGTGGGACACAGGAGCACCGAACCAACAGAACTGGCTACATGAAGCTGACTCCAAGTCTCAATTAGTTGGGAGTGAATAACAAGCTAAACCTCTGCTGAAGCTGTCCTGTGATATCAGGATTTTCTGTGCCTGGATGGGCCCTTCCTTGGCTGGGGTTTGTGAACCTTTCTCTATCCAGGGCAATCAACAAGGGGATTGTTGCCAGCCTCTTCTGGGTCCTCTGCAGTTCAGTGTTAATCAAACCCCTTGTCTTTCTTCTCGGCACATGCCAAGCACTGAACCACACTGAACCAGCAGGAATCTGATTGTACGTGGAGACTTATGGCACAGCAAAGGAATAAACATTTTTATTTCCCATAAGCTAACACATTATTCTTACTCTATGTTCCTTTGCTCCTTTGTTCTTTACTGATTAATTCTTTTCTGCTGTTTATCAGATTTGTCAGTGCTCTATTAGGTGTTCAAACAGTTCTTTTTGCCTTTTATTTTCCCTTGCTTAGGTTTTCAGTGTATTTTTAAATGTGCCCATTTGCAGCTTGTTGCAGCTCAATGAAATAATGGTTTCATTTATTTCTGACATTGTTCTCGAACCTGAAACACAAAACTCTATATTATTTCCAAAAGTCTTTCATGACAGCAGAAACCTCACTGAATAATGACTGTGATAGCTCAGGCAAACCTTCTGCTGGACAGGTTTTCCTTTCCTGAGGTAGGTAGCAATGAGCTCACCCTCCATTTCTGTATCTGTGCCTCCTGCATTATGTATTCCAGCAATATGTCTCTGCCAGTGAGAGCAGGCATTGTGCTGATGAGTTTGAGGTTCATTCAGAGCTACAGGGGAAGGGGGTTCATGGCACAGGTGACAGATGTGAGGATTGAGCGCTGGGCTGATGATACAAGACAGTTTGCTTACATGTTTCATTGCTGGAAAGGCAACACATGAATGAGGCAGAACTTTGTGACAGAGATGATGACTTACCCAGGGGGTAAATGGAGAGACAGACTGAAATTCTCTTGGAACGGGATTTTATAATTCAGGGAGCTACACTGGGCGTATAATTAAAATATTCTCTGTGTGATGAACTGTCAGAACCTTTTGTCAACTGTTGTTGGCTGAATCCCACAGTAATAGAACAGGACAGCCCTCCTTGAAAATAATAGATCAGTTTAGTGCCAGTAAAAGACAACACTTTTACTATGCAGCAGGTATGGAATGTTTGGAAGTTTTTGCCACAGGAGGATTGTAGACACAGCTGGAATCAGTAGGTGAAAAAGGTATTGAACAAATTCATGTTTCATTAATAAATTTTAAAGGATATGGGTGTAGTCTCAAATGTCTGTAATCTTTTTGTTGTAGATGATAGTGAAATGTGAGGAAGTTATGCCACCAAATACTTTAGGTTTATTGGAAAAGAGAAGGTAATGGGAGGCTCCTGGAGGGCTCAGAACCTCCAGGAGGGTTCAGTGCTGGAGCTCAGAGCTGCAAAACTCAACTCAATGTATCTGCAAATGGTCAGGAGAAGAACACAAGGGGTGCCTCAGGGCTTATCCTGGTGTAAAGAATAAAAGTCCTGGTGTAAAGAATAAAAATTAAAAAGGTAGAGTGTATTCAGTTGTGTTTGGAGAGGGATCACTGAGAATCACTGGATCTGCAACCACCTGAGGAAGACTCCTCTGGCAAAACAAGGGAAGATAAGTTGTGTGCAGGATTGTGGGGCGTGCACAGGTGTCTCTGACCTTGAGGATTTGCATGATCAAACACACACCAGGACAAACGTTTGAAAGAGAAATTATCCAATTTAGGGTGAGCTGGAATTTATGGAAGATTAGTGGGCACAGAAATACAGCTCCACCAAACCCACCCACATATTAACATGGGGCAAACCATCATCACATTTCAGCACCACACAGCTCCAAACTGGTTTGTCTGTGCTCAACACACTCCCAGGTCTTCTACAGGGCCTCACATGCTCTTGGACACATTTCCCCACAGAAATTAGTGGCAAAGCAGATTCTCTGCATGTTGGTTTTATTACCAAGTGAGAGTTATACTTCCATAAGAATTATGATTTTCTGGTTCATCCTCAGGTTTTTAAAAGAAAACAAATTAATCTGAATAACTGGATCCTTTCCAATTGATTCTCTGATGCATTTTCCCATCCTCAGCAGTCTCCTGCCCTCTGTCTGATCCACCTTTGCCCATATCCCAAAATTAATGATTTTGCTGTGTTGTCAAATTATTCTTTCAATGAAATGCCCCAACACTTTCTGTGTCACAGGCCCATAGCTCTGCTAAAGCAGATAGGTGTGACATGAATTCTTTTAATCTCTTGGTAAACACTTTGTTTAAATCCAGCAAGGAAAACACCCAATGTGCATTGACTCTAATGGGACAATGCAGACACCTCCTCTTGAGGGCACAGGGGGAAGATCTCTTTCCATCTCCTGACACACTCAGTCCCTGGGGCAATGCTGAGCTTCATCCTCATCCCTGTCCTCATCCTCTTCTGTGCCTGGGTGCACCACACCTTTGGCCATCTCTGAAAACAGGGCAGCTGCACCAAAATCAGGGTCAACAACTGGAGAGGATCCCATGTCTCTGGGTACAGATCCCCTCCACTGGGTGAAGTGGGAATTCTTCATTTAAACACCAAAAATATTGTTTGTAGCCAGAAGCTGCTTTTTTATTTCTGGTAGATGAATTTGAGTATTTGAGTTATGGAACTTTGGGTCCTATTTCTGCGGCATCCTTTGTCTTTAGGCCAAAATTAGGTCAATTATGGGATAATTTAATGGCAAAAGGGCTTTACAGAGTGAAAAAGTGGGTCCTGTTTGTAAATTCCTCTGAACTCTGTTTTTATTTTAAAAAGCTCTTTTCATACCTCATATTAACTACATGTAAGAATCATTAGTGGGTTATCATGCAGGATTAAAGCAAGGGAGTAGTAAAAGAAAAATGGTGCCAGGTTTTCATCACCTCCACCTTTCAAGAGAGTGAGCCTTTAGCTTCAGATTGAGGTCATCTAAAATAATGGGCAAATAGGACTGGAAAGAAAAATGCAACCCAAAGAAGTTGCTATCAGGGGAGGGCAGCCAGCCCATGCAGGCCGTTTTGGAGGTTATAGGTCTCTAAACAATTTTATGGTCTCCTAGTCCTGCCAATGTCAATGCCAAAGACTGCAGCCTTTGGTGGAGTTGCAATTGCACCCTGGTTTCTAATTAAATCCTTTTTTCAGGCCACATTCACAATTAAATAAATAAAACAATTAAAATGCCAGTAAAGTTTATCATCAGCAGGTGTTCAGAAATTGCCTGATTTCTCCCTTGCTGAATCATTGCCTGTACATGACCATCCCCAGAACTATTGGAAAAAGGCTTCTTCACAGAAATTGAAACAAAACTGCTTACAGCCATAATCAGTGTTTCAAACAGTTTGTGTATTTAAGAAAAAGTATGAGTGAAGTTCAATGTGAGTCTTGTGATAAAAAGTGCACAAGCAAGTATATAAATAAAAGAAATATAAACTGCAGAGTCCCTGGACAGTTTTAGTGAACATGTGCCACCTCATCTGACAAAGAGTGACACTTTCTAACACAAAAGTGTGACACAAAGAGTGACACAAAGAGTGACAGAGACTTTCTAACAATTCCTGTGTAAATGTTCTTCATTATACTTTGAGTGGTTTATTCTAGTTTTTAGCTGCACAGGGAGTGGCTGCATTATTTCTCCTTGCCTGTGTTGGAGAGAGGCTCTCCAAAGATTTTGGATTTGCGTAAAATATATTCATGAACTTGAGCTCAGAAGGAAACAAGAGATTGTTTACTATGACCTTCCATACACAGACTTTTAAATGCCACTGAGTCACCAAACTACTAAACAACAAAATTGAAATTCATGGCTTGTATGCTTTATCTCAGATCTCCCAAAATTTCAGAGAGCTGAAAAAAGTCAACCCTGTCATCCTTGGAGACTCCCTCATGTTCCTGGTGTCTTCTTGTCTCCTGCTCCCAGCTGATTGTTTGTCCCTATTAAATTCCCAGGAAAAAGGTAAAACCTGTGCAAAAAAACCTTTCAAACCAGGCATATGGAGAATTTTGGAGGAGTATTTTAAAGAACAAGGTAAGCAGTTGGATTCCTTGGTCCTGCTGATTTAGAATTGGGACACTCCTCACAAGGAGGTTTTTGGGGTGGCTGAACCCTGCCCAGGGTCCCTTGGCTGTGCGACCCCACTGCCACCACCCTGGTGCCACCAGAGGGGACAGGGCATCACCTGGCTCATTTGCAAATATTAAAGTGTCTCAACCAAGGAGTCCTCATCCTGAACCAAGCCACACTCCTGAGCTCCATCAGCAGCTGCCTGATGTGCAATTCATCATTCATCTCCTTCCTTCTTGAAGAGGTTAGTGGACCCAGACTAGCATTTAACATTTTCACATCATCCTCGTAGTCAGGCACACATGCCATGAAAATACCTTTCCAGTTATCTAGATTAATGTGTCATAGAATAAAAGGCAAATATAGAAAAATACAATTATCCCAGTAATCGTGTTCAGTCAAAACTAGAATTTTAAGTAATTTTGTTGTCAGAAATACTGGCAAAAGAGCTATATGATTCTTCAGACTGCTACAAAAGCTTTTGAAGGATGCTATCAAATGTCTCCAAAGTCCATAGGAAATGTTATTTTGGTTTAGCACTGAGATGTCTGACTCATTTGGCTGTAATGAACATCCTTCTCTAATATTAAACTAAGAGTGTGCTCTCAAACTAAGTATATGCTTTTTGGAGATGTAGTAAAACAAAATATATTTCCCTGGAGCAAGCCCATTAGAGACTGACAGATCATTTACTTCAGAGATGAGGATAAAGCACTATCTTTTAATGTCTGTCCACGTGGCAGGTGACTAAATAACCACAGCAGGATAAAAACACAAGTTCTACTATGCTGTATTAGTAATATAAAACACAGATTCTACTATACTGCAGTAAATAGCAATGACAGGATTATTTTATTGCTATTGCCTTCAAACTCATAAATAATGCCAGTTAAGGGTTTTTTTTTTAATTTTTATTTTTATTATACAATATCTGGACAATTTAAATTCCCCTTGATTTGGCTTGTCTTTAAAGTTTTTGTTTTCTACTCAAGCCAATACAGTCCTTATGAATGTAAAGAGTATTTCAGCACCATTTTTACTCTATATCAGCAAAAGATTATTTGAAATGCTACGAGCACAAAATCTATTTCCCCATAAAATCAATTTTCATGTGGATCACACACAGCCCATTGCTGCAGAACAGCCACTGGAACAGAGGAGAGCATTGTTCTTGCTGTGAACTGATGAAGTGCCATTTCTACAGGGTCTTGGCTCCTCTGAGCAGGCTGTGACAAAAATCTGAAATGCTTTAAATCTGGACTTGGAAAAATATATTGAACAAGATAATTTGTGACATGCTGCTCCCTGTCTGGTGTTCACACAAGGCTTGAAAAACAGTTTGGCGTTGTGGCTGAATCAAGATCACAGCTTCTCTTTCAAAACCAGCTTCGTTTAATCTGAGGTCCTGTCACAAACTGACTCCTGGGCAAGTGTTACATATGATATTTAAGTGACTCAACAGCCTATCTGCATGGTTTTGTCTCTGAATGGACAGAGATCCTCTCAACAAAATGACCAGAAAACAACAACAATAGTGTTTAAACTGTCATCATCAGTGTCAGGGCAGGGTATGAAGGGCTGCCTCTGAGGCTGATGAGTCCTATACAGATACTGCCAGTGAGTGATTTCCCACCCACATCAGCTTTTCACCTCTTTTAAATACAAGTAAATTGCAGGCTAAGGACTATGGGACCTACCAGAGTGGATGGCACCTTTACTGAGAACTTGTTTGTTACTGAGAAGCTCTTTTCTGTTATACAGATCATGCCATCTTCCAAGTAGCTCTCTCAAATCTGGAAATCAGTTTTTTCTCTTTGGGGAAAAACTCAGTGAAGCAATTATCCTACCAAAAACTTGACTGCAAGGGAAAGATCACTCTTACCTGTCTGTGCAGCCAGGCATCGCTCTCATCTTCATGTTTCTAAAAGACAAAAAAGATCATTAATACCATACTTGTCATATATTATATTTTGCCTATCAATGCATGAAGCTGTTGGATTGGAGCTGAAAAGTTGGTCAGAAATACAAAGAAACGGTTTAAATGTGTGCTTCTGGAATGGAATCCAGAGGCTGCTTTCCTTGACTTTCCTTTCTGATGGATAAACATTCACTAGCTCAAGAAAGCATTTTACACAAACAGACAAAACACATAAATCCACAAGATGTATTATTCCCCAAAGAAATAAATCTTAAGAAATAAATAAAGGCTGAAATGAAAGTTATTAAGAAAAAAACTTCTTGCCATGCTCTATGCACAGAATTGCATGATCTTTTTCAAGGGATGGGTGTATTAGAATAATTTTATACAGTGGAAACCCATGCCAGTTTAAATGATGACATCTGCTGATCTTATATCAATACACCAATTGTATTAGTGCATCTATAGAAGGGATTAATTAATTACAATTAAGATATGCGTAGATAAGCATGAGCTGGTTTTGATGCCATTAAATACATATAATGCAGCTAGAATGTTGCAAAGATATTTAGGTTGCAAATTGTTGCTTGTGTGTAGGTAAAGGTAATCAAGACAAACACACACAGAGTGTTCTTGGATTATTTGGTGTTAAAAAAAAATTTAAAATTGAACAATGTTTATATTGTGTCTGCCTAAATTAATGCGTTCCAGCTGGCTTTTCACCATGTAAAATAAGTGAAATAGTTTCTCCCTGCTTGGGCTTTGGATACTGATGGCAAGTGAGTGCTCTGCAAACCCCTCCTACCTTGGTGCAGACCCCCGTGGTGGCATCACAGAGCGTCAGGATGGACACGTTCTGGGCCCTGTTCAGCCAGTTCACTGCCACCTTGGTGCTGGTGGCCCATTTCACCATGGTGATGTAGTAGTCCCTGCAAACACACACACACACACAAAGCAGATCACAACGCTGCCATCCTGAATTGCCACATGGCAGAGCAGCTGCTGCAGGCAAGCAGGCCAGGAGAGAGCTGTGGTTTTAGAGAGCATTGTGTCCTAATGTCTCTAGACTGCTTTATGTATGGATTTCAACCTCTAAAAATGACATCTTTAGAGCTGAGCAAGTGTTTTATCTGCCACTTCTGGAAGTTATTTTCAAAGAAGAGACGAATACAGAGATAAAGAATCTTCCAAGCTATTCTGTCTTCCAAGAAGGATTGAACTGCCTGGAGCTACAAATTTATGCACAGGTGGAAAAGAAATTGCAAACCATTTCCATTCTGAGCACACTAAACTGAGCTGACTCAGACCCCTCACTATCAATGGTTGGGTTCTTGATGCTTGTGAAAAGCTGATGGCCTCTGAGCATGCTGGCTACACACCAAAGTATCCATGAGTGTTGCATTAAAAGACAAATAGGAGGAAGAAAAGAGTTGGGAGTGACACAGGGTTTCTGTAAAGCAGGTGCAGCTGGTTGCCATAAAGACATCTGCAGAGATAGTTTGCATGAGCAAAACCACCCTCCTACACTGCCTGCAGCATCTTATTGCTGGGCATTTTCAGGTTGTGATGATGCTTGTAGCAAACCATGGGTGTGGGCTGCACAGTCCTGTAATTGATACCTTCAGGAAAAGTCCCATTCAACAGTGAGGACTGCAACCACCTGGGCTGGGCTGGAAAATGCAGGAATAAATTCACTGATGGTTGCTTTCTCAGAGCCAGGGCATGGTGCTACCACATGTCCACCTCTGCAGCAATTCAGGGCTCCACCACTTCATTTGTAGGGCACAGCTCTGGCTGAACTGCCAAAGCTGTGATGTTATAATATACTGCTGGGCCATGCGGGCCAAGACATCCTTAAAGTATAATAAGACTTTTTACAGCATACAGTCTATAAAAAATTTATTAGTTCATTTGTTTGCTATAAAATATGTATAAGGAATTGTTGCTCTCGTTGGAAATAATGCTCTGTGCCACTGGAGAGCCCTTTGTGTTCTGGCAAGAGCTCCTGCATATACTGAAGAGAAAGGGCAAAAGCACAAAGGTCTGTTTGTCTAGAAAAATAACAAGCTGGAAATTGATTTTGTACTTTTCAGTAATATTTAGCGCCTGAAATTGGCTGCAGGGAAAAGGAAGAAAAAGCCTCAATGCTTGCATCCACTGCACTGGGGGAGAAGGATATGCCCAGGTGAGAAAACAGCAGTCTGAAAATTTAGAGCCTTAAATAAAATTGTAATTTTACTCTTCATCAGCAACAGTGTAGGCCCTAAGAGGAAAAAAAACAACACAGCAAAATTAAACTGTATAGCTGTCTCTTCTTTCTCTCCAAAATGAACTGAGCAGATTCATTCTCCCCAGAAAAGGAATGTGATTTTAGTACTCATTGTGTCTTGGAGCATTTCTTCTATAAATCCAATTTAAAGTTTCAAGGACATATATTCAATTTTTACATCCCTCTCACTGTTTGAACACAGGAACCACAGTTCTTAGGAACTTTTGATTATTATTTCAGGTGAATCATGGCCTTCCTTACCACCCTAGAGGAGGGCATGGAGTCTCAATTCCCCTCTGAACCCTCTTCCAGTTGTCAAGACCATGGATAACCCAGCCCACAGATAACTGTAGATAGCTAGATAGTAATTTTTCTAGTTTTTGAGTAGTGGGGAGCCTTTAATTTCATTTACTTCCCTTCACATCTCTTTAGTAGGACACCCAAGTTTTATGGTTCTCATTTTGCAGAGGAAAATGAGACAAGAATGTGTGATTCATCTCAGCCAATGTTCAACATCTGCTGCTCCTGCAGCTGCACTGGTGGAGCAACCCGTGGAGAGAAATGGGAAATCAGTGCAATTCCCAAGCCCTCCCTGCCTGACCTGTCCCACATTTTATGTGGAGCTGATTTAGGGGAGAACTTGTTTCCTCCATAGAACAAAATCTTTACCAGCAGATCCTTGAGCACTGCATTTACAGACATCCACATCAGAGCAAAAGGGAAGGGACACCCTGCTTGAGCCCTGTCAGGAAGGGTGAAACCATCCTGGGTTTTGCAATGGATTTCCACATCCCAGTAAAGACATTTTGGTTTGGTTTAAATAATCTGAGACAGAGAAAATTGTGCAGCAGCCTTGTTCATGCCCCAGCTTTCCATGGCTGTTCCTGGAGGCAGGAATCCCAAACATGAGGTGTGACTCTACAATATGAATACCTGCAGTATGGACATGGTGACAAAGCCACAAACACCCCAAAGAACAGACAGGGATTTATTACAGGCCAAGGGACAGGCAGCAACTCAGCTCATGGTCCCTGGGCACAGACAGTGCCTCACATCCAGACTGGAATTGTCTGAGTTTTTCCATTATTTATTCGTTTGGCCTGTGCAAGAGCCAGTGATGATTTCTGCACTTGAGGGAGATAATATCATCCCTCGATTTGCCACCTGAGATGCAAATATGAGAAATAAACTGGATGATGATCCAATTCTGACCATCTGCAGATGAAACTCTTGAGGTCCAGTGGTCTTCACCAAAATAAAAAATGCCTGTCAGGCATTAAATGTTATAGTACTGCTTTTCACCCTTCAATTTCAACCCCTTCCATTCACTGTCTCTTTTTCAGAAGAGCAGGGCTTTGGAGAAAACTTGACAAAAATGTTCAGAATGAAAGATATTTAAAAAGGACAAGTGATCAATATTGTACATTCCCCCCCCAAGTGTTTTCCCATCATCAGCTTTGCTTTGTTTTTTCTTGTTTTTTTCTTTTATTTATTTTATTTTATTTTATTTTATTTTATTTTATTTTATTTTATTTTATATTTTATTTTTGTTTTGTTTTGTTTTAACCGAAAAATACCCAATTTCTGTGGAAAATTTCTGGCTTCTTTCAATTTTGAAAGAAAAAAGGCCATGGCATATCTCCACTTTATTCTCAGCTTTATTAATTGTACTAAATCACTTTGCTCCAGATAAAAAGAACACGAAATCCCACTCTGTCCATATATCATCTGCACTGAGCACACTGAAATGCTTCAGATAGGATGTGTCTGCTGGAAGATCCTTATCACCAGCTTTCCCTGCTTTCTTGAGACTCCCTTCTGTAACTGAATGTACAGTACATCCCTCTTGCCTATTTTAATAACATTTTATCACACTAATCTTCTCATTTCAGAAAACATATGCATAATGAAAATACACCCCTATTGCTCTGGCACCACTACTTCTGTCATCCCTAGAGATGGCAATTGCCATGGTTTTGATGAAATATACAGGCACTAATTAATTATGATGTATTTTACATCATTTTGCAATATTGATTGCAACTAAAGAAATTATGGCCTCCCATAACCATATAGAACAAATTTATGAACAACACTTGGATCCTGCAGTCAGAAATTATTGCTGTAATTAAAACCTTTCTGAGTCTCTCTGTTCACAGAGAATGCTACCAAAAGAGAAATTATATTGTTCAGGAGCCACCATTCTGTTACTCTGACGGGGATACTGTGATCCTGAATTCCCACCTGCTGTACACAGGTCTGAAGTTGTATTTTTGAAAGGCAAATACCCATTTGATTTGGCCACAGGTCATACGTCTTTTACATAAATGTGTTTGGATTATTTCAAAGTTATTCAGTGTAAACCTGTTCTAATATAATGTTCTATAAAATGCATGTAAAAAGACAAGTAAATGGAAAAAAATTAAGCAGATTTACACAAAATGAAACTTCCTGATAGCAACAGAGAAAGGTCCAGTGTTAAAAACTGCAAAATTATCTTTAAAATACCCCAAGGGAACTGGGGCCAGCATTGAAGGGTGAGAAAGCACCTACCTCATTCTCTGATCATCTGGGGGAGTCATTTCGAGGTCATGAGTGGGTCCATTCAGACCAATCACGTGCAAAGAAATAGTCGGATTTTCCATTCCAGCCTGGATTTTAGAAAAGAATAAATTACCATATCATATACAACGCAGAATGGTTTTGATTTATTGTATCCCCATGGACTATGAAAAGCATTCCCATTGCCCAGGATATGGATTGGACTGCTGTGATCTTTCACAGGGAGACTGCAAATCTAGGGATGTGGCACAGAGCTCTGGAGAGGTTGGAAGGCACAAAAAAAGAAATTTTACTCAGGACCCTTCTAACCTTAGTAAAAAAATTCCTACTTTTCATGACAACTAGAAATTCTGCTATTTCTTGCACCTTTTGACAAAAGATTGTCTAATAGGATGATGGCTGATATAGTGAAATACTGATTCATTTGTACTGTAGAAAAGGGCATCTCCTGCTGAACTGTTGATTTACACAAAACCTGCATATTTGTGGGTATCTCTCCTGCTAAATTACGCTCCTATTTGAACCAGCATGTGAGGTTGTAGGCAACCAGTGCTTAAAGCAAGAAACCCAGAAGAAATGAGTGCAGCAGACCCTGCTGTGCTGCTTTAGAGCAGGAAATTACAGCAATACCAGCAGCAGTGAGTCTGTGCTGCTGGAGAGCTGTGCCAGTGCTGTGCACTCCCTGCAGGTCTGCAGTCAAGGGGAGATTGGCTCTTAAGTCTTTTTCTGTCTTTCAGGCACACTAAACCTCTAAAAGCAATGTCTTCTCTGACATCAGGCTGTCCTGGATATTCTAAGAAAGTCCAAATACTACATTTTCCTTCTATACAAAAGGGAACTTATGTAAATATAAAATATATGTATGTATGTGTCTATCTATCTATCTATATATATATCTGCCTATTATCTATCCATCATTAACTATCTATTATATACCTATAATCTATATATATTATCTATCTGTCTATCTATCCATCCATCCAGCTATCTATCATCTATCAATAAAAAAATCTAAATATAAAATTGTATCTAAATATAGAAACATGTCTAAATATAGAAACATATCCAAACACAGAAACAAAAAAATTCCAAGCCCTCAGACACCAACAACCCTAGCCTGGAGACAAACCCATAGATACCATCCAACTTCCACCCGTTCCAGCATGGAAGCACAATTGCTTTTGTGTGTGTAAAAAGCAAGGATTTTAAATTTTATTTTCATTGTATATAGAGTTACTAATTCTCATAGAAGCAGAAAAGTGCAATTTTACAAATGCAGCAAATGAATGTGCTAAATGCACATTTGCTGAGGAACAGCTGATCTGTTTCATTGCTTATGAGCGTGCATTATTAGTCTCCTGTCTGAGCCTTCTGGAAATAAACAATTATTTATTTCTGATAGAGCAGCAGGAAATATATTTTTATTTTCCCTTACCTTTGGATAATGGTAAGTTTTAACAGTAGGGTAAAGGTTGCCTGTATATATTGGGATCTCCATGGTGGGGACTCTGGAGGCATTAATTGTTGCATATGCCAACCTGGTGCCATCAGGAGACCACCAATGAGCAATGTGAGTCTTCAAGATCTCCTCTAATTAAAAAAAAAAAGAGAGAGAGAAAAGAAAAGGCTATGAGAGGTAAATTACTAGATAGTAATAAATGAAAGAGTGCAGATATGAAAATCCCAGTCTAATCACAGCACAGGGAGGATGCCACAGGAATATCAATCAAAAATACTCATCAAATTATGCCATATACACAAATGAGCACAATTGATAACAATTACTCTGTATTTATAGGTTATTAGGCTTAATTACCTTTGCTGAAGAAACATCAAATTATTCATATTAGTACACACACTCATGACAGCGTAAAAGGCACTGCTGCTCCTGCCATGTGTCCTGCACATCATTAGGGTTCACAACATCAGACTAGACACATATCAGTCAATTTAAACAGTGTTTATACAAGTGCTTCAGCAACAATTTAAATATTTCTAAGTTCTGTTGCCAGTTGGGAATAAATAAATATAGAAATTTTCTGTAATTCATGAAAGGCTGGAACTCCAAAACAAGGTACCAGGCCATAGAGTCTGTGCCTTGGCTACCATCTTGACTTTTGTCTCTGTTTCTTTTTTAAATCACTTTTGCAAGGCATAAGTAGCCAGAATTAGAGACTGACCCTTTATACCACTGAAATCCAGGATTTTTGAGATTTCAGTAATATAATTACCAATGAAAAGATGCTCAGAAAAATGCCAATGCAAACATGTCAGAGTTCAAGTATGTAAGGAGAAAACAATATTGCCATCATGTGAAATTATTTTTAAGACTGGCAGAACCTAGTTCTTATTAAATTCAAATTCAAATTTAAATAGCTGCTTATTTCTAATAATTTTCATGTAATTGAATGTCCTTCATTGTAAAGATGAGTTCATCTTACAGATCTGCAGAAAAGCTATAAAGTTCACTCTTGGTCCAAAGTGTCTGCAGTTACTGACATTTGGAAGACATTAACTTGGCTTTTTAAACCTCCCATTTTGTGAAAGACAATAATGAATACATTTTCATTAAGAGGCTTAATATCATGTGAGTCATTCCTATTTAAACCACCAGAAGGGCTTGCATATGCTGTACAGATTGATGGGCAGGAAGATGGGTCCCATTACTTTAATGTGAGAATAAAAATTAGAGAGGCTACAGAATGTTTCTAAGCTTTCACCACGAAGTTCTGATGCTCTGGTCCAAGCAGCTCCAATATCTGCTGCCATCACTGGTTATTGGAAAAAGGGATGAGGAATTTCTGAGTTCAGACCCACTAGGTTTGTACAGCACCCTCTGATGACCCCCCAGTCCAACCAGGACATCCCTCTGGTCGGAAGAGTAAAAACTCACCAGACATTGTTTAATTAAAAAAAAAAAAAATTGGATTAGCAATCCTTGGAGAACAGACAATTACATTCATCACAGGGTAAATAAACACTTTGCTAATCAAGACTTGCATATGGCTTGGAAAAAAACTCAAGGTAACATCAGAAAGGGTGCAAGGGAAAATTCATCCAGGATGCATATGGTTTTCAGAAATAACAAATTAATTAATCAATTGTTAATGACAGCATGGAAGTGGGGTTTTTGAAAGATATTTAGGAAGTTACAAATGTTTCATGGGAAAGCACATCTGGCAAATTTGCTTTGCTCATTGTCCCACCTGTTATATGTACATTTAAAAGATTCTGCTTTTGACTTTTATATTGGTTGCCCATTAAAGAGATAATGAAGAGCATAAAGGAAAAGGAGTAAAGATGGATGGCACATGAATCATTGACATTTTAACATTAATTAGGAATGACTTTATTCAGCAAACATTTTCTCCAGGATCTCAGACTTAATGAAGCAGTTCTGCTGAAGGTCACATACCCAGAAAGGTTTTAGTGCAGGTTTTGTGGTCCTCTGTTAATGAGATTTAATTGAGTGAACCTTTGCCTTGAATTAAAGCCAGGACCTTGCTGTTGTTGGAGAGATCAGTTAGTTTTAGCAAACCAGAGAACATTCTCATGGACTACAGAATGGATTAGTACCAGAAAGTTCTTTCAGCTGAAAGAAAAAATGATTTGCAGACAATTTGCTCTTGTAGACAGTTTATTCCTTGTGTTTGCATTTAGCACGTGCTCTGAAAATCAGCTGCATTCAAAACTGGTGAGTTTTTCTAAAGTTAGTTCAGATCCTGCCTCATGTGTGAAAAAACAGATTCTCCTTGTACACTAAAGCTCCCTACATATTTGGATCATGACCTCCTGACTAAGAGCATGAAGTGATAATTGACCAAAACTTTTGCCCTCTTCCCCAGAGCTTGCAGTCACTGAGTGCCTCATGATGTCAGGATGCTGTGAGTGAGCTGCTGAGATTCCTCACACTCAGATCCTGCTGGTTTTCTCTTTCTTTCTCCACAGTTTTGCCTGCCAGCCCCAACAGGACATGCAAACTTGAAAAATAGTGAGAATAAAGTTCTCACTGAACTGCCTTAGCTGAACAAGGGCTGTTCAGACCTGCTGGCTGGCTTCAAGCACAGGGTTTGAGACAAGTTATTCCATCTCAGCACATTTAGTGATGAATCACTCTGAAACAGCTGGATGACCCTGCTCCTGAGTAGTGACTCTTCAGTGGGGACATGTATTAGACAGTGAAGTGTTTGTGCTCAGGGAATGTGACAGGATGTGTATTTTAATCCTTTTTTTTCTAGTTGAGTACGGTCCAATTGAACCATCATTTCAAAGCTGTGTGAAATAAAGAGTCTTCTAAATTACCAGACCCTCAGGAAGAGAATTTGAAGCCCTAGGTCAGAGTATATTCAATGACAACTGGGTATATATCCCTCTTAGAGACTTCAGTATCATTGGAGGAGAAAAGCAACTGGAGGAAGTAATAGAGGTGTGATGAGAGGGATGCCCCCTTGTCAGGGTACCTGTTGCTGATTCCCTGGCTTCTGGGACTCTGGCTGGGCCCTCCCAGGGGGCTCCCCTGTCAGGGGAGAACCTCCTGGAGTGGTCTTGTGTCAGGAAAGAGAGATGCACCGGGTCTTTTTGGTCTCCAGGTTCTTGTTTATTGTGATCTTATCTACAGTTTTGCGCGCTGTCCACACCAGGCTCAGGGCACTGGAAAAGCACCACAAAAATGGCCAACAATCTCTTGTTCCAAGGTCTTTTAAAGCTAAATTATCCAATTAAGAAGTGACACCTAGATTATTTCCCCTTTTAACCCAATAACTGATCCCTAAAAGCCCACAATGTGGACTTTCTGCCCAATTACAAAATGCCACCCAAACCCATGAAGATGAAGGAAGAAGAAGCATGAAGAAGAAACCCAGGATGACACCCTGTGCCCTCCATCTTGCTTCCTTCCACAACATACTAAAAATCCCAAAACCTCAATTTCCCATCTAAGTGATACACCTACACTGCTCTCTACAATCTACTTCACATCCTAGTGGATTCCGGTCTATTCTGGAGTTTAGGAAACTTTCTCCATGAGTGAGGGTCAAAGTCAGAGCTCCCCTGGGGGTCAGGGCACCCCAGAGCAGAGAGAAATATTCCCAGTGCCCTGCGTTTCCAGACTCCCTGAGCTGAATTCAAGGCTGCTGCATTTGTGCATTATGTGGGTGGCTGTCTTTGGGATCAAGACCTGAGCAATAACCAGAAAAAAAAAAACAAACCACTTTTTCCTGGGCCTTCTTGTTAGGAGACACAAATAACTTGTATTTTTTAAGTGTCTGTTAACAAAAAGAGAGACTTGCACAAGAAGACAAAGATGCTTGGCCAGCCCAATCCTCTGACAGTCTGACAGTCTGACAGTATCATTGTCAGTCTTTTCCATCACTAAAAATAAAAAAAAAAAAAAAAAAAGAAAAAAAATCGAACACATCAGCTATTTAAGGTTCAAAAGCTCTCAGGACCAGTGTTATTTATCGCTGATTTGGTAAATTACAGCAATTCTGGGGAGCATAACCAATGGTTCTGTTTGTGTGATGTATTGTAGCTGATGCTCAAATTATGAAGTATTTGGTGCGCTGAAGACATTTTGCTGTTTTATTAAACTGTTAATAAAAAGGAATTTCAAGCAAAATGAAATTAAATCCTGACATAAAGGCTGTGGTTTACTTTGGGAAAGAAAGCTCAAAAGAAATTGTCAGTAGGATGCATCAAAAGAACATGAGAGGAAGAGAGATCAGAGAACAGCAAGAGGGTCTAGGAAAGGAGAAAACAAAGAGTACTGAGACAGTGAAACCCCAAGGGTTCTCACAGAAACATCAAATAAATACAAATGCTTATTTGACAGCTGCCATCTGTTTTAAAATCAATTACTAGATCATCTCAAAGCACCAACCACATGTCCAAATCAGTTACTATTGTGGAGTGTGAAAGCAAGTATTTTTAGCCAGTTAGGGAAAACTCATTGTTCATATTCTCCTTTACTGACACGTGTTTCAGGGATAGCTGTGGAAAATGACCTTTTATTCTATGCAACCAAATTTTTCTCTCAGTTGCTGTAGTGTAGGTCTACACTGACTTCCATTAAATCATTGTAATAGATATAAAATGAGTGCAAGAAAGTAGTTATGTGTATGCAAATAGTATAAAACTGTTTTAGATTACCCTACCCAATCTACATTTTCCTGTGTTGACATTATTTTGTGCTGGTGTCAGCATGGCTGCACTGCTACACTATTGATTTCAGAGCAATTAATCCTCTTTCACAGTTGTCTAATTGAGCCAGGTGGAAAAAAATTGCAATTTTGCAGGGTTGCTGAACAATTCAACAACCTTTTGCAGAAAACATAAAAATTTATGTGGCTGAGGTCAAACTATGGGCTCAGCCCAATTCCACAGTTCCTGACACTGAGATTAGCTTAGCTGGTCAGAGCATGGTGCTGATAACACCAAGGGCTGGGTTTGATCCCTGTGCAGGCCATTTTGAACTCAATGATCCTTATGGGTCCCTTCCAACTCAGAATATTCTGTGAATCTGTATGCAAACAACAACCCTTCTCAAGCTGCTTGTGCTCTTGTCCAAGAGATCCTTAAGAAAAATGAGCTGCAATGCTCCCAGAGATCCTTAGGACAAACAAGCTGCAATGCTCACCCCTGTGACTCTTTGTTCCTACCCTGAACACAGAGTTTCCTCTGCCACTGACAGGCAACAAGCTTAGGAAGAATAAACTATTTCTTGAGGATGTGCCTTAGAGAGCACTTGATAAACTCCAAACCCTTGATCCAAAATCACATTGTGGGGGGCGAGCAGCTCCTGTGTGTTTGGCAGCCATGAGAGGGTGGCAGCCCCTCATCTCAGGGAAAGGAGCCCAGCCAGGAGTTCTGCATCTCCTCAAGCACAGGGAAGGTGAGAGCTGCAAGTGTCATTAGCTCATCTTAGTCACCTGGTTTAACTGCTTGAACACAGGTTGTTTTCTGCTCAGAATGTCGTGCTGAGACAGCAGGAGAGGGTTTGGCCAGTGCTTTTGCCTCCCTGGTTGCCAGATGCTGAGGGCCAGCAGAGAAGCTCATTTCAGCAGGGTGGTTCATGCTGGACACTGAGGAAAACCACTCTTCTGTGTGGTCAGCAGGATCATGTCTTGCCTCTACATCTCTAATGGGCCCTGGAGCTGCTGCACAGCCTGAGCCAAACCCAGGCTTGGCAAATGTCAGAACCCAGGAAATTCCTCTGGCTGCCCTGGAGGACTCGAGACCCTGACAGGGGGCTCAGAGACCTTGGCACAGAGTCAAAAACACCTGTGCCTTCAACTTTAGCCCTTGGAAAAAACAATTACCAACCTTATATGAGGATTCACAAGCCACAAAAGTTTAAGTAGAATGATAGTTTGTTACACGATAGAAAAGTAGAATTTTGAGTTTTTAGAATGGGGGTTCAGAAGCCAAGATGGAGGGATTTGGGCGTGCCTTGTCCTTCTTCTTTCTTCTTCTTGGCCTCCATCTTCTTTTAGATTGGTTTAGAGTAGAGACAGACTGTCTAACATAGGTGATAGGTATTGGAAAGTAATTGTAAATAATGTACACGTAGTTTTTAGTATAAAACTAAAGTGTGCCTCAACCCAACCTGCTGGACAGACCTTGGCGGGTCACAGAAAGAATGTAATAGATAACAGCAAATAAACAACTTTGAGAACCAGAACAGAAGAATCCCAACTCCTTCTTCAGCTGCTGGGCTTGGAAAAGAGACTCTAACACATCCCGGGGTCATCCTGACCACAGAGACTCCGAGAGGCAAACAGGCAAACCCCACTAAATGTGGACACAAATGGGCTGTGGTCCACCTGCACTGCTGTGAGAGGGAGGTGTGTGATGGTGTTCACAGGGGTCTGAGGATGAGGGAAGAGATGAGGATCTGACTCCATGTTGATTTATTATTTTATGATATATATTATATTAAAACTATACTAAAAGAATAGAAGAAAGGATTTCATCAGAAGACCAGCTAAGAATAGCAAAAGAAAGAATGATAACAAAGGCTTGTGTCTCGGACAGAGAGTCCGAGCCAGCTGACTGTGATTGGCCATTAATTAGCAACAACCACATGAGACCAATCACAGATGCACCTGTTGCATTCCAGAGCAGCAGATAATCATTTTTTACATTTTGTTCCTGAGGCCTCTCAGCTTCTCAGAAGAAAAAATCCTAAGGAAAGGATTTTTCAGAAAATATCATGGCTATAGAGGTGGCTCTGGGTGACACCACCACAAGCTGCAGTGCTCTGGAGGCAGACAAGTCACTGTGGGATGCTCGCTGGTACCTGGCCAGGATCCCTGAGGGAACACACAGGAATGAAGAGCAAACAGTGTCCAGCAAAGCCAGAGTGGGCACATCAGAGGCAAATCTGCCAGGCAGTCTGGCCAAATCCTGACCACTCCAACCTGGCCTCCTCATCCACACTCCCAACTACCAGCAGTAACCACCAATGTTTCTCTAGGATAATCTGTAGGACACCAACCCCCAAGAAGCAGGACGAGATCATGTCAGCATGGGACCAAGCTCCTGACAGAGAGAAGAGATTTTCTGAGGCTATTAAATTCACCCTATTTCAAAACTGTTATTTTAATGTGGTTTGCCTTTTTTTTTGTTTGTTTTGTTTGTTTTTTTTCCCCCGACCCATTGATTTTCTAATTTGTTGTGTTTCCAACACTAAAGGATTCTGTGCTTGCCATATGAGTCAGGGCATTAGGAATGTTGTTTATAAGGTTATTGGCAAGTAGCTGCCAGAGCTTCTTGACTGTTTGATTTGCTTGGGGGCTTCAAAAGCTGGGTTTATTGAACACCTGCCTGATCCTATCTTCAGGTACACCTCTACAGCCCCTACAGAATACACACGGGAGGCCAAGCTCAGACTGTAATAACTAAAAAATCATGAATGTTTAAAATCTCCCTCAATCATGCAAATGCATTTGTTGGAAAAAAGCCCAAATCAACCACCTAACAAAACAGATACACACAAGTATGACATGTCAGCTGAGACACACAGGTGGATTCTTACAAATAAAAGAAGAATTTAGAAATAGTCAGTGTCTCCTCCAGGCCACCTCACACTGTGACACACTGAGTGCACCCAGCTCTGCAAATCCAACTTGAGGAGTAGAAAGCCATGGAGAGGAGCTGTCCTCCAGGTTTCACATGGATCCTGGTGCCCAGCAGGATCAATGAGCAACTCCTCAGGAGGTTTGGCACCTCTCCAGAGCCATCACAGCAGGCAGGCAGGGTTACCAGGTGTCATACACAAAGCCTAACTATCCTGTATCCTGTACATAAGTGTTATGGGGCCTGATTTTTAATGAAATATTTTAATAACATTTTTAATAAAATATTGTTTAAAATAAACACATCAGAAAAAATGTTGAGTTGCCTCCACATCCTCCCTCTCCTCTTTTTAGAAGTTTCTTTCTCCGTGCTTCTGGGTTTTTGTCACCTGTACCCCATCCTTAGGAATCCTTAATTTTCAAAAGCATTAATGATTAATGCTCACAACTGCTTCTAACAATTAGTAAGTGTCCTTTGGTTGTGTGAGTCATTCTCAGTGTCAGTAACAACCTTTGGACCACGGTGACAAGACTGACGTGCAGATTCCAGCAGGGCTGTGATCTGTCAGGATGCTCAAGATGTAATAATGGAAATGGAGTTTGAATTATGAAAATAGAAATATTAGCCATCCTACCCTCAGCTATTCCTGTTTCCTGCACTCACTCCAAAGAGCAAATGCATCTAGGAAGCCCATCTGCAGTGGGAAACTGCTGTCTGCCACTAATGTACAATAAGAATGTGTTTTTTCCATCACCTGGCACAAAACTTAAACCCACAGCCTGTTGTCAGCTCTTCATGAAAGCCTGTTAGTAAAGGCACTAAATCTGTAGAAACATTTCCTGGCAGAAGTCTTTGGAGCAATTTGCAGTGCAGGTCACTGATGTGAGAGTGAATGCTCACTGCAAGGTCCTGTTGTACCTTCTCAGCTGCTAAAGACAGAGCAGAGAGAATTCACGTGGCCCAAATGAAGTAGGGTTCCTTACAGACAAATCCTTTTCTTCTTTACCCCTCTGGAGCCACTGAACAGGTTGCTATGGCTGGAAATACAATTTGCTTATCTGTGCAATGCAGTGAGACAAATCAGGGCTTTCATTATATGCTGAATATTTCTCTATTCAGACGTGCTCAAGCAGCTTCAACTTCACCTTTCCTTTAAATTAAAAGTTACAGGTTCTGTCTAACGAATCTGTGGGGTTTATGACAGGAGGAAGATGGACAGCCAGCCTTGGCACAGGGGATCCATTTCAATAGCTGCAGAGGTATCAGGAAAGTTAGTAATCACAAAACCCTCGGAATAAAAAATTCATTAGACGATTGCAATAGTTCAAGAACACAAGTGCCCAAAAGCAATCTCTTTTAATGTTTTATAAAGAAATATGAGAGATAAGAAGACTGAACAGCCTGACATTGCTATTAAAGAACTTGATTCTTCAACCCCATGGATTTTTATCAGCACTTGCACAAGCTGTCTTTCATGTGAATTGCTTGCATGATTTATTCACCCTGAGCAGCACCTGCTAGTCACCTAGTCTGAGTGCTAACAAATGTCAGTTAATATTGCAAAATACAGCCCTGCTTTATGAAATGGGAACTGGAGCACATTGACTGAATTTAGTCCAGCTCCTAATTCCTTACCCAGTTTAAACAGCTGAAGTCATTGAACAGCCATTAAAAAACCACTCAGGGTACATATTGCCCTGTTATGGCAATATTCCCAGAGGTTTCAACTTGAACAGTGACTCAGGACCTGGCTAACTGAGAGATTTAGCTCAATAATGACTCAGAGGGTGAATCTGATTTTACAGGACTGAATAATCAGAGGAACTACTGAGATCAGTAGAATCACCAAGGAATAATAAAAAAAAGAGAGCTGGATAAAACAGAATTCAAATTAGCTTACAGCAATATTTCAGAAAAAAAATGTTCTTATCAAATAAGAGGAACATTTATTATTAACGAAGGTAATGGTATGTAATCAGGTTATGCCACTGATGGATCAGTGGGGTTTGATGACTGTATTTATCAGAGTTGTGGCATTTGCATGTTGAGCACAATTCTGCTCTTTCCTAGGTGTGTGTTTTGAAGGTCATCCACTCTGGACCCAGGTAAGAATAAAGACAAACATCCCTGCAGGATAATGTCCATGCATCAAAATCTCCTTTATCCCTGATACCAGGAAATACTTTCTTTTATCAATATTTTTGATCTGTAGACTCCAGTGCAGTAATCCTAATTCTACTGACAAAATAAGAGGAAAGCTGTGCCCCTGGGGCAGGGGCACCAACCAGGAGGAAACCTGTAAGAAAGATGGGGACAAACTTTTTAGATAACCAGTTGTGATAGGAAAAGGGGTGATGATTTTAAATTGAAGAAAGGTAGATATATGAAAGAAGATTTTACAATGAGTGTGGTGAAGCTCTGGCACAGGTTGTTGCCCAGAGAAGTGGTGGATGCCTCACCTCTGGTCATTCAAGGTCAGGCTGGACAGAGCTGGGCTTGGTCAGGGATGGGGTGCTCATGGCATATTTCCCATCACAGGCACCAACCCCATGTACATCTATATTCACTAATATTATTTTTGAATTTATGACCATCTGAATTTCCTCAGAGAGCCCAAAGTTTGTATCTCTAATGATCACTGTTTTTACTTTAAAGCTACAACAATTAGAGTCTTCTACAAAGAGTTTTAATTGGATAGTGAATTAAATACCAAATCAGTTTGACATGGAATTCCAGGTATTTAAATGTGGCAATGGAATTCTAATTATTTAAAATTCTTTAAAAATTTCATTGTATTGATTTTTCTATTCCCTGTTGTACCTTATTTCTCTTGGTTGTGCATTGATTCCATTATTTTCAACTTTTTAATTTCAGCTGACAAAAACTCTATCCATAAACCAGCATAAAAAATTTCCGAAAAAAATATCCCAAAATATATGGAAATGTACATATAAACACACACAGGGCCATGCAGTAACAGTGACAAGAAATTGCCTGTATAATTGGAACTAAAACTGGTAGGAGTAAAACTTATTAAAAATCAATATCATAGAAAGGCAATTAAGAATTTTAAGGAAAAAAAAGCCCTGATTAATTAACTGCAAATTATAAGTATTACTTTGAATTGCATTGTACAGAACAGGCTCAAATTACCAATTATCCCTGCCCGCTTTGTTCAAAGATCATGAATGTGCATTTTAATTTACGCTGGAGAAAGCTAAATATGCTGAGAACCAGCATGCAGAATTTTGCAGAAATCACTGGGGATGAGGGTGAACTCTCCCCCATTACCATATAAATGACATGCACAGGCTTATAAATGCCATGCAGTGGATCCAGCTTGTATTGTTCCTTCAGATGTAGCAGGAAAATACCGGAAATTAAAATACAGCTTATAACCTGCCAGATAATAAATGTAACCCACACTGCACAAATCCCCATCTACCAAAGATAATTTTGTCTGCTGTTTTTTGCTGATTAAGGGTGGCTTTGGAAAGAAATACCCTCCTTTCCCCTCTTTATCTGTTGCACTTATTGGCAGGATGGAGATGGCTCCATTTTTATCTACCCAACAGATCACAATACCTAACGTGGCATAATCTTAATTTCCAAGGTCCCTGCAGCCTGCTCTACCCTTAAAAAACTTCCTCTTTAGTACTGAGGACAATTCCCACATAAAAAACAGAAACAAGCAAAACAAAAAACCCCAAACCACAGCCATTTAAAAAAGACTGATTATAGCAGCCCCTTTTCCACCAGTATATTTTTACCTCAACATCCATGACATTAGCAGTGCTGCTGTGTTGAGGCCATGGCTGAGCAATATCTCACTATTCCCTGCAGTGGTCTGGGGACCAGCTCTGGTTTTGTGGGATGTTTTTTGAGCACTGAGCACAGCCAGACCACAGGATGAGCTGGTGAGAACTTTCCCAATGCCAAACTATGAAATATAAGTTCTGAAATGCCTTAAAATGTTCTGATGGCAAACATAATGAAATTGCAAAAAAAAAAAAACAAAAAAACAAGCTGTTGTCCTTGCTGAGTAGGACCAGAAATGGTGATTTGTACTCTTTGCCATTTATTACTTATCACTAAAACCCAGTTTTCAAAGTCAGGTTATTCCTGGAATATTTGGATGTGGGTTACACTCAGAGGTGCCAATTTTAATACATATATTTTCCTTTCTTTCTAAGACTTCCTTGGCTGTCTTTCATCTTTTCTTGGTAACTTTCCTCCTGGAGAGCCCAGCAGCTCTGGGCTGGCTGAACACTCTCCTGCTGACGCCACGGGCAGTGCCTGAGGTGGGTGCTCAGCCCTGCTCCTGCAGGCACAAACCCTCCTGTGTGGGGGTGTTTGTCAGGGAGGGAGGCTGGGACTTGCTCCTCAGGCTGCTTCCAAGTGATATTTCTCTGTCATGCCCTCCAGTCCCTAAAGATTGTGTGCTCCAGCCTGCAGCTATAAATCCCAATTTTGTTGTTGGCATGTTGGGTGGAAGGTTTCATCTTTGTCAGGCTTAACAGGATTTCACCAGGTTATGAAAATACTCAAAGCATGGTTACACCATGATTACACTGATTTTTATCATTATCTTTTTTTTTTTTTTTTTTAGTGTAAAGAACTTAAGTTTAACTAACAGGATATCAGGTTTATCTTTTGCTGATTTATGTTTCCAGACTGAAAATGTGACCATGATACACTGCTACAAACACAAGCACCTGGCTGACTAATTGCCTGTAAATTACCTTTCTGTGCCTCTTGTACTCTGACAGATGGTTTAATGTGGTTTTAAGTCCAAATTCATAACTGGTATAAATAGTAATACATATTTACTAAGGCTCCAGTTCTTATTTTGTAATTTCTTTATCAAATATATAAAGGAATGTAACTGTCAGTTTTGTCCACTAAGGACTCATGTCTTTGAAGAAGCCAAATCCACTCCTTTAATTTCTGTGAATGCACTCATGGTTCATTGGTTTTTTTCTTGAAATTAAAAACAGACATTTACTTAAGAAAACTGTGCAGCAAGCAATGATTTTATGCTTTCTTTCCTTTTTCAAGTGGTCAGCAAAGTACACAGTCTTTCTAATAAGTTAAACTAAAATTCTGAAAAGAAGTTAAATCAGACTGGAGATGTCACTCCATCTTTAGGCACAATTTAGCTGTTGTGTAGAAGGCAAAGGGCTGTTTCCCCTCTAAACCCTCTCTCAGCTGTGCTGTCAAATGTGTGTTTTATCATACAGGAAAAGATCAGGTCAAACGTGGGACAGGGCAAGTCAGGAACCATCTCTGGATGTCCTAGGAAAGTTATTTTGCTGGAAGCAAAGTCAAATTCTTTGTGATCTGGTGTTTACTGTACTCAGTGGACTTGCATTTGCAATTTCTATGAAGTCCAAGCAAGTAATTCATGCAGGTCAACAGCAGTTGTGGGAGGGAACAGAAGGTTCTGGTTCTGCAAGGTTCTGGCAGTTGGTTTGAACCTAATTTGCTCAGTCAGGGACAAGCCTGGGCTCCAAGCAACGTGGCTAGATCCGTCATATTGCTGCCTTTTCCCTCTTCCAGGGGAAGAAGCTCTGCCGGGATGAAGAAAAGCACACCTCTTGGCTTCTCCACTCTTCCTGCAACTCCCTTCAGCTGCAGTGCCATTCTGCAGGGCTGTGCTGTGAGATCTCCTCATTAAGGACAAACTTTGACCTCAGTAATTGGGAGATCCTGCATTACAACCCTTCCAAATGGCAGCTCAACTGTTTTGAGGACTGCACTTCTCTCATGCTATTCCCACCTCTCACCTGGAGCTGCAGGCTCTCTGCTAACGTAGCCACAACAACTCCACTAAAAGTTACTATTTCTAAATAGTAGAAATCGGGAAATCATTTCTAGTAGAAATAATTTCTCCTTTTGGGGTTTATTATTCTGTCTTGAGTAATTTAAAATCTCAAAAAAGCACCGAAATATTCCCGATGCATGCCCAGCTTTCCTGGCTCACTACTTGCCAGCTCAGCCTCCAGTTCAAATTACCCTCAGCTGCAAGGTCAAAATCAGATGCCCAAAATTCACAGGCAAGCTCTTAAACAAGAGGTGTCCCATAAGCAGCCTCGTGTTGCTGTTTCTCAAACAACATAATATTTTAGCTGTGTCATTCCCCAGAGAGAGTTTTAAAGGGACCCTGAGTGTGCAGAAGGGAGCTGCTCCTTTGTCATGGTGTGCTGGCACTGAGGCCATACGAGCAGGGTGACAACTTCTCCCACCATGGCTCAGGGTCTGGTTTTACCAGCAGTGCTCACAAGCCAGATTCACAGCTCCACTGCCTGTGCTGAAATGGGGAAACTCTCAGGGAAGGAAATTCCCAAATCTACTCCCTGTCCCACAGAGCCGGACAATAATCAAAACTCCCTACGCCTCCTGACCCTCCCTTCCCACCACTGCTCACCCTCTATAATTGCTGAGATATCCACAGCTGTAGCAGATATGGGAAAATGAATGAGGAGCTCAAAAGGATTCTAAAGGACCAATATTTAGCTGGAAAATGATTTATCCAGTATCATCACACACAGTACAATGTGGGCAAGGAGTGCCTTCAGACATGCAGCCTTTTGGGCATTGGGGTAGAAAGGTAGAGAGGAGGCAGAGTTAAAAAACAAGATCATACCAAAGAACCATAACTATTTCTTTCCCTCCTCATGGATTTATGCAACTTTGTGCTGTGCCTCCAAGGGGCAGCACAGCCTCAGCTATTGCATTTCAAATCCATCAGCTGCTGGGGACACAGTTCTTGCCTCCTATCCTGTTCTCACCATTTCCAGCCTGCTGGTGATACTCCAAAATGCATGACAATTTAAGGGTTAGGATGGGTCAGTTCAATAACCAAGTGAAGCTTAATTTTTTAAATGAGGTATTGAATCTTTTAAGTCATGTCCATGACTACAGTCTGAGGCAAAGGCTGGAAAATCAAAACAAATGCAATAAATACAATGATCTCCAGATAATTCCCTTCAAGTAAGATTTATTTTGATGCCTGTTTTCAGACTGTTGCCTTCAATTTTAAAAGCACAATAGCATGAAAACATAATGCTTTGGTTTTAGGAGCTGTTTTTCTTCAGCTCTATTTCTTACCAGTTTCTCAAATGTTTAATCTAGCAATCATGAAAGCCTCCTTTAAGGAATTGCTTTTGATCTACTCTTATGCAGTAGCTACTGCTGGCCATTTTTTTTTTCTCCTGCTATTGTTGTTAAATCAAATACAAGACAATGACTCAACTTTGAGCAAAAGCAAAACTAATGTAGGAGGCAAATGCTTATGAGTCATTTGTGTAAAAAGGGAAGTGATTTGCTCCTTTTTTCTGGGATTTGAAAGGCAGGTAAGAGTCCATTAGTCCCTTAAGGATGCAGAACAGTCTGACAGACGCTGGGGCAGCTTTAAAAACAGGCATTTGCCTTCTGCTCACAGGGTGCCCTGTGGGTTGGAAAGGTTCTTATTCCTGTGGAAATCACTAGGAACTAGCCCAGCCTTCCTGCAGAGTGACACATCTCTCCAGCTGTGCATCCCTCCTGTCCTGTGACCACAGCTGGAGGGGGTCTGTGCTGCAGGTGAGCCCAGGGATGTGCTGAAAACAGCCACATCTGGGTTTTCACACAACTGCAATTTACTGGGGTTCTAGGGACTAAGGTGAAACTCTGACTTCAGTTTTGTGTCCTAATTTCTCTCATCTCATCTAAAACCAGGTCAATAATTGTGCCTCAGTTTGCCTGTTTCTAAAAAGATGGTAATAATTCCTGTTCTACCAGGACATTATGTGAAGTTTTATTAATTGATGCTTGCAAAAGGCATTAAGATCAAGACAGAATAATTGCCTCAGTGGAGGTCATAATTAGACTTGTACCAAGAGCTACATCTGAGCATCAGCTGTGATGGTCATTTCATCTTTTTCTTGCACTTTAGCCACAAGTGTGGGAGTGCTGAGGAGTGGAGCTGCTCTTAAATACAGAGGCAGCCACTGTATTTAGCATCAATTCAAGCCCTTTATGAACCCAAGGGGTGCTGTGCACAGACCAGGGAAAGGTACAGGCTGCAGAGAAGACAAGAAGCAGGGCTTGCAGCAGGACAGAGCTGTCTGGAGGGATCAGCAGCAATCCCTGCCTTGGCAGGACCCAGCTCCCCTTGGCTGAGGGTCAGCTCAGGGGTCAGCACTAATCTGATCAGAAAGGGGATTGAGAAAAGCTCATCCGACTCAGGCTGTGAAATCATGCTCTTGAATCCTAATAATTTCTGCTGCAACCAGTTGTCATGCCGTGAGGAATTAGGAGCTGGAGTTGAGGGGTGGGGGGAGAGCAAGGTGACGCATTTTTGTGAATCCCAAATCCTGCTGTAGGCAGAACTTCCATAAAAAATTACATTTCCATATAATCTGTTCTTAAAAGCACTTTGTGAAACACTAAGGCTCATGTTTCTAAATATTATAGAACTGGGAAGTATCCCAGATTTATCAGTAAAATTTGAAAAAATAAAAATTCATGCAGAAACGTTAGGGATGATTTCAAGAAGACGTGCAACAGAATGATGGATTTTTGTACTCAAAAAAGCTTATAAATGACATCATTTTAAACAGAGAACTTTCTTTTTCTATCTCTTTCTGCACTCTGTTCACTTTTCCACTGAATATTTTATGTAACAGCATTTTGTATTAAAATTCAAGTCAAAACCCCCACAAACACACCACCAAAAACCCAACTGCACAGGCTAATCAAAAGCAAAAGAGGATTTAATCTCACATTGCTTCTTTCCAATCAGGATGCCATTTGCATACTATATTTTTTTTTCCAGCAAATCATGCAGATTTCTGGCTGTTTGCAGCTCTTCTCTCGAATCCTGATGGAGAGAGGAGCTCCTCCAGCTCTCCACAGTTTTACCACATGGTGGCAATGTAACCTCCACCTTCCTGCTCAGGAGGTGAGTTGCCTCTGATTTCCTCCTTCATTACTTCTTATTCACTCTAATTATCATATTTGTAGGTGGCAATTACAGACTTCTGAGTTTCTGCTTTCCATTTCCTCAATAAATTTAATAGAGGCTTGTTGGGTTTATTTTTCAAATAAACTCTGCAACATTTCTAAGGACATTAACCCACTAATAGAAGAGTTTTTCTTCCAGTTAATGCAATATTGCATGTTTTTCTGATCTCTAATGAAGTTTTGAGGACCACTCTGGAACTGTTCCCTTCTGCCAACAAGCATTCATGTGCCCTTCAGTATTAACCCTTTGCTCTGAAGATAGGAGCTCTCTTTAGACTATGTTGCTTTAGTTGCCTCATTGGAATTGAGAACAGTCTCAAAATATTTAAAAACAGCTTAAAAAGAATGCATGAAACACAAAAAAAAGAGAAAAATTAGGAATATGTACAAAATAATAACAACAACAAAAAACCCCAGTAAAATATTCAGCCTGGAAAGGAATTACAGGTACAGAAGGTGATCCCATGAGAAAACACGCTTTTAAAATCACCCTAGGAGTAAACTTGTAGTCTTCATTTTAAATGACTGTGATATTGAAAAAATGAAAAAAACAAGATCTATTTGTTACTAATTTTAAAATCAGAATGCATCAAAAGTCTACATCTAAACTGTAATGTAAATATTTCTGTCTGCACTTTTGAAAAGTGTGGATACTTCTCATATATAATATATAACTATACCAGGTCTCAGAAGAAAGGTTCTATTCTCTGGTTCACAGACCAGGCACCACAGATTTAAGGTTTAATCAATGATAGCCAAGAACACAACACTATATAAGTCAATGAAAACATTCAAAAAATCTTGAAGCAAAACGGAGAGAACTTAAAGGAATATACAAATATTTTAGAGGAATCAGCTTCTGCTTAACTGTACAATTCTGGTCTGGATCTAATATATGAATCTATACATACTGAATGAGATTGTAATCGTGAATTTTACATCTAAATTTCTGGCAAATCTTTCTGGGAAATATTTCTCAGCTAAGAGTTTGAAGTTCAGATAATGTGCCCAACAGAGTATTTGCAGAGGTCATCCTCTGCTGTATAACCAGCGCCAGATGAGATGGAAAGTAAATAATTTCTTGGTGTAGCTTATATCCACATGGCCAGTGCAGTTACAAAACCATCTAGGACACCTCACTACATCACAGGAAATTTAATGAATAAAAACACAGAGCACTTAATAGTTTGCTTTGGTACTATATGATACTTACACTCATTAAAATCTGAAAAAACTTTAAAAGTGAAAAGACATCTCTTCAAAATCCACAGTTAAGGAACTTGTTAAGAAGAAGTACTTTAAATAACTATAAATAAAACACAGTATTTAGCTCTTAGCAGCATTTTGTGCTCCTGTGCTGTTTGATGTGACTCAAAGCAGCAGAATAAATTTTTCCAGTGCAGAGTGACAGGCAAGGACTTTCATGGTCTTAAAAGTTATTAGGGTTGGATAATATGGCACAGCAGCTTTTTAGTCATTAAAAATAAAATAAAATAATAAAAAATAAAATAAACAAGGTATTCTAATCATAATTTTCTGTTATGCAAACTGGCTGAGGGAGGGTTCATTCAGCACCAGAATGACACAGACAAACACAGGAATGACCACAATCCCCTTAGAAGAAAAGAACTGGGAAGAATGGCAGCAAATCCAGCTCTACAAGGCTCAGCTGTGCTCTGGAGATGGTTCTCAAAGTAAGAAACTGTTTTAAATGGAAAGGGTGGAAAGCAGGCACAGAGGCTGGGCAACACAGAAGTGGTTGGGGCTGTTCTTGCTGGAGGCTGTGGAGCTGAGCAGGCATCTCAACACGGGTTTATTTTGGTCTTTTCCCCCCTGCAGGGTCTGGCTCTGCCTTGGTGGGCCATGGAACCTGGCTCAATACGTATTCCTCCATCTCCAGACTCTAAGAAATCCTGGTGGGTGTGGGCAAGAGCTGCAGGGAGCCAGAGAAAGGTGCAGGTCTGAGCAGTGCCTGCTGCTGTTTGCCATGGACTTGAAGGAAAACATCTCCTATATGTCACTGCCTTGCTTGGTCTCTGCAGTCCTTATCCCAGGAGAGGACTGAAGGTTTCTGCCATCCCTCTGGAGTTGGTCCCTGCTGTCCCACCCTGGCTGCTGTGCACCTGTGTGTGATGTTGCAGGCACTTGGAGTCCCCAGCCTGGCACACAGCAGCCAATGCATCCCTGCCCACTTATATTTTACTGCTTAACCCATCCAAAACCTTTAGGGTCATCTTTAAAACCTGCAATTTACCCTCACTTTTCTAATTGCTGCTCACTCTGTGGCACAGTTTCCCCTTAGACCTGTACTTGAAGACTGGAGAGCAGCTGGTGCAGAAGCTGCACCATATGGTTGTTACTTATAGCAATGTAAACTAATTGAGTGTTGAGGGTGAAACAATCCCTGGATGTTTCATCTCTCAGGAACTGCTGGAGTGTCAACTGATAACCTCAAAGATCTGCTTTAGCCCTTCAGCTCTCCTGACACAGAGCAGAACCCAGCCAGAGTCAGCTCCATGTCCTGGCTGGTGCCCACACTGCAGTCACCACTGGGCTTCTTTGGCACAATCTGAAGAATTCCCTGCACTGTATCACCCACAGCCCTCTTGTCTTCAAGGGCTGAGGTCCTGTGGAGAGCTGGTACTGGGAACACTGCTGGAAAAAAGCCTTGTATTCCCACCAGCAGGATCTGAGCATGTTGGGCATCCTGCCTCCCACAGGGCCAGGCAGGAGCAGCACAGACAGGGATATGGAAGGGTGTTTTTCACATACAAAGATTTGACCTCTTGTTAATTTCACATACAAATACTTAATCTCTGCTGGAGGAAACCATGGACTTGAGCTTGGTGGGGCCCTCCCAGGTGCCCTGCCAGTCCTTAGCAGTGATGCACCCCTTGCATTTCACATCATTACTCCTCTGCTCTTCCAGTCACAGACTCCCCTCTGATTGCTTTCAGATGGCATTAGGATTTGGAGTTGTGTATTTTAAACTGTATTCTATTTGGTTCTTTGTCTTTTTTTTCCCCTTTAACTTTGGGAAGCAGATGTACACACATTATAATATGATTTGTGTCATAATTTTGGATATTCTTTTGATTTTCCTGTTATTATACAACAACAGACAGGCCAGCTCTCTAGTGAGAATCACAAGTGACAGCAGAATTTTCATCCTTTTCATTTAGCTTTCTCTCATTCTAATTTGGACAGAGTACATTCATTTCTGCTTTTTTTATTTCTTAAGGCAGATGCTCTTTATTCAGGCCAGGGAGTAGTGAGACAAATAGGAAAGCTATTTAAATAGCCAGTAGCTTTTGCACTGGCCCCTTAATTTCCACAAGCAAGGCTGTACCAAAAAAAAAAAAACCTACAGGAAATTACTTTTTAACTAAAATGGATGGAATTACACACTAACATAAAATTTCTATGACTGTCTTTCAATTTCTTTGTTCTTTCTGTAATAATTTCTTGATTGCAGCACTTTAAAAACATGAAGCTTTCTTTCTTTCTTTCTAACATGTTTTTCAAATAAAAGTTCATGAACACCCTCAGAAGAAGAAAATTACCAATTTTCCTCAGGGAAATAATGAGGCACATATAAATTTATCATGATAAAAAGCTCAATCCCCTACAACCATCATGTACAAGCAGTTTATGTGTATTTACCCTGTTGTATATAAAAACAGGCATTCTTTGTAATCCCAGAGCCAAAATGTCTAACTGCAAAGATATGAGAAAAAGACATCAAAACTATACACAAGATCATAAAATTGTAGTTCCAGAAGAAGCCCAAAGAAGTCTTAATCCCCTCCTTGCACTGAAATAGGATTGATGTTTATCTCAACAACCCATGACAAAAATCTGTTTAATTCACTCTTAAAAATCCCCCAGGACAGAGATCCCTGCAGTATCCCTAGGAAACATGCCCTAACAGCTATATTTCCACTCTATAATACTGTACATCATTTTTGTACAATTTAATTAAATTCTTTTAATCTCTTACAACATTCTACAGCCTGGAAGACTCCTACATGTGTCAGAGCCCTCCAGCTGAATTCTACCAACATAGAAATGGTGCATTTTTGTTTTACATGCAGTGAACCTGATCACTTAAATATATTTTTTGTGTTTCATACTATCCAACCACTGAAATTATTCTTGGAGGAAAAACACGGCTTTTAAATTTGACTGGATTTGAAAATAGTCTCTAACATGCCACTCTATTTTCTGGGAATAATAGTGTTTTAAGATATTTCCTCTGAAACCCTGAAAGTGGACATAAAGCATGAATATTACAGCAAGACCCTCTCATTCAGCATCCTGGTGCAGATCCAGGGCATCACAATTATCTCCAGGGATTTATTCCAGACTTCAACTTAGTGTGGCATAGGTCAAAATCTGTTCTGCAATATCCAAAGTGCTGGTATACTAATTAGTTATTAAAAATACCAGCATAATCAGAAAATGAGGACACAGCTCTCCAATAGGCAATTTAACCCAAGGCCACTGTAATAAAATTGGTGCAGAGAAACAGAACTTGTGTGCAAGCAGAAAACCACAGTAGCTCTGTTATACAACTCACAATACACATTTTTTTGGAAATATTTGACTCCAGTGATACAACACCGATTTTTTGTGATACCCACCAGGGCTTCAGGGCAAACAAAAACAACTTCACTCACTGAACACCTTTAAAGCACTGGCAGCTGCTGGCTGCGCTGCAGCATCAGGATGAACAGCTGGCTTCCTTCCACTGCCTCAAGGAGATCACTGACCACAGTAAATAATGTTCTCCTTTCCTTCCAAAAGCCATCCTGAAGCCTGAATGATGCTGATCCAGAAATTAGAGGATGACAGGTGTTGGTTTTGGCTGGCATCCTCCTTCCAAACAACCTTCTGCAGAGAGGGAAGGTTAAGGACTGGGCTAGAGCTGGCAGGGTTTACCACGGTGCGGTGCTGGATTTTGAAGCCAGTCCAGGTAACAGCACATTTTAAAGCACATTTTAAAGTCCAGGTAACAGCATATTTTTAAGTTTTCAGGAGCTTGTTGGTTTCCAGGCAGGCATTCACAATGTGCACTGTAAACGGTTCAGTTTTTCCCTGACCTTTGCCAGCTGAGAAGGGCCAGAAGCCTAATCCTGGTGATGCAATCAGTAATGGGAGCTTCCTTGCGACAGGGGAACCTCCACTAAAGCCAGGAGGTGATGGAACTTCTACAGAACCTTTCATGACATCATCTGGTGAAATTTAAGACTCTCTTTTTCTCTGCTTTAACATGAATAAGGCAAAATAATGTTGCATCTAGTTCCTTTTCCTTGCAATGGAATTTTATATGGTAGAAATATCCACTTCAAACAAATGGCTGAGGTCAAGAGCTGCTCTTCATCCTTTGAATGCAACTAAACTGGGCAGGTTTTATGCACATTTGGTATAAATGAGTGTGCACATAACAGTTCACAGAAATCTAGTCACCTTAATGAGCTAAATAATGGCTAACTGAGACTTGGATGGCTCCAAATGCTGCAAAGCAGCTGCATGAACTCAATGGGCAGCACTCAATGATGTCCAAATGCAAAACAGAGGAAAACTTCCTATTTTACTATGGGGACAATGCCACCAAAGCACCACTCTGCTTCTGCTACTTCGCCTGAGCAAGCACACAAATGAGGGAACAAATTCCATGCAGCTTCCCCCAAAACCCCTCAAAAATACCAGCAAGTACTTGAGAGCAAACTAATGTTTTTTTAACTTGCATTTCTGGCACTATCTGGTGTCATTTCCCAGTTCCTTATGTTTTCCAAATTCCCTTTACCCCACAGTAGCTGTGTAGAACTGCAAATTTACCCATGTCCATGGGATATTTTCTTTGTGGCTGAAAATATGAAAGTTCCTAAAGTAAAATCTAGATTCTCTGTCCCAATGATTCTTCACATATCTTGTCAATATAGAATAATTTGTAGTCCCATTAAGGCTGGTTTCTTTCACTGTCTGCAGAAGTGACTTTAGTATGGCAGGAGATTTATTTATCCAGACTATCTTAAAAAATGCAGTGATGAGTCAGTCTAATTCTTCATCTCATTCCCCCCAACCAGGTTTTGGAGCTTCTAATTACTGGGAAAGGTTAGCCTTGCCTGTGAAATATGAGGATATGTCATCTCCTTCTCTGGTGGCACTAAACAGGAACTTTAGGACATACTTGCTTTCAGGCTAATTATGAATGTTCCTTTTCACATTCAGGCATAATTTGATCATCAAGGTTCCTGCTTCCTAGCAGAAGTTCAGCATTCTCATGCTATACAATGAAAAATTGAGCACACAGATGAATTAGGTAAGGCACTGCTTCAGCAGACTTACTGACTGCTTTCCCAGTACTAAGACCACTTCCAGAGTCTCAGAATTAATATTTCTAAATGTAAGAAATATGTCTACTTCACTTGCTAGAAATGCTATAGGCATAAAAGGTACTGCTCAAAATAACTGATATTTGATTTGGCAGCTCCTGCCAGGCGCTGCACTTCCGAGACCAGTCATACATGTTCTAAATTTACCCTCTGATATTTTTTTGTGAGCCGCTGATTAAATTATGGAAAAGATTTTTCTTTATTACTGTGTTCTCTCTCCTCTCTTTATAAAGTGTACAAAAGAACAGAAGCACTATTAGCATGAATCAACCAGTGGCTTTGGATGTGTAGTTCCCATAAGCTGAGAGAGAGTTTCAGGGAAATGTATGTGAGGGGAAATTGGGAGCCTTTCCTAGATCTTGCAGCAAAAAAATTCTCCAGTTTCATTGCCTTAATGACGATGACATCCTGGCCTCTCCCACCAGGTGTCACTGCGAAGTCACACAAGAGGATCTGCTGGTGATCACGCAGACAAAATGAAGATTAATAAGGCATGGGAGTCATCTCTGAAAAAGAGGCTTTTTCCCCCTCCTCCTCCTGGTTCCTAGCCAAGAAAGGAAACACAGCAACACCACTGTGTGGTAAGCTGAACAAAGCAGAGTATCAGCTTTAGAGGATGACTGTGTAAAGCTCATACTACTCAAGATATTTAAATGTGTGTTGTGGGAGCTGGGGCTGGGGCTTGGCTGCCAGGAGTGGCTCCCTCTTGATGTCTGAGGATGAGGAGATGCCCAGATGAGACATCCCAGCCATGGTGTCAGGACAAAGTCTGGAATGGGGATTCTCAATTTGAGATGATTTTGAGATTTAGAGACTTCCAAATTTAGAGACATCCTCTGATCCTCTGATCTTCTGACAGTGACACGAGATAAGGGAGTAACTCATATGCAATTCTTACATTTTTAACTCACTTCTTACTTTTTAACTCACATGTTTTCCTACCAAAGTCCCTAACAGCCACAGGCATTTCCCACAGAACTAGCTACAAAACTGTTCCTTTGTTTTCCTGCTTTCTACTCTAATATCTGAGGACAGATGCAGCAAACCCCTAATGTCACACTTCATGCATGCCATAGGACCATCTATAGGTGAAAATCCTTCCTTCCCCTCCCAGCAGTGACAGAAGCACACAGCACTGTGTCACATCCTTGATTTCCAAGCATGCACTCAGAGCATAACACCAGAAGTTATCCAGCTTTATCTGTGACTGGCTCAAGGAGACCACACCAGGACTTCCCAGCACTGCAGCCCGGAGGAGGTCCCTGTCCTGATAAAGGGACCCTGATTAACCCTGCTGGGCTGCTCCTGGTCTAGCAGCAACATGCCAGTATGGAGGGAAGTTCTCCTGCCCCATTCCCCAGGATTCACCATCACATAATCCCAAAATCAACAAATTTCCAAACTGCAGCACAGAGATGTCTCAGGCTTCTTTTGTCACTTAACAGAATCATGGAGGTGACCTCCATCAGAGTGCCCTGCTGCCACCCCTCCTCACAACAGCTCAACAGCCTTTCCAAGTGCTTGGTAGCAAATTAAGACACTTTGATTACACCATGACAGAATTAACTTCTCTGGAAGAGTGCTCTAAAAAAAGCATATAAATGAAATTCATTTTACCTGCAATTCACTTTTTAAATGCATGTTATTTTTAAGATATTACTCCTTATATACAGAACATATAAATACTCTTATCTTATTGCTTTGGAAGCCCTTTTTGCTACACTACCACTTGCTTTAAAATTATCTGTAAGACTTATCATTGCTAAAACATATTCTCAAACCAACAATGATCATACAGTGAACTGAAATAAAAATCACTCTTCGCTGCTGCTATGCATTTAAATGTGTAGCTGATTTCAGTGGCAGAACTTTAAACTCTGTTTTATAGGATATCACTCGATTTTAGTACAAGCATTTATCAGGCACAGCTCTGAAAATGTTAAGTCAGACTATGAAAACATTGTCAGTGCTTATTTTAGTAATAAACCCCATGCTTAATCTATGCTTTCATGTTACAGTAATCTATGTATCCATCTATAACCTTCCAGCTAAATGCACTAAGTAGATTAAGCTCTGATTGATTTGAAATGTTTTTCACTATATTATCAAAAGTCTACAGATCAGCATAAATACCTCGAAGAAATTTTTTCTCCTTTGGCAGATTTACAAAAGCAGAGCTTAACTTGAATTGCAATGAACTTCTGCATTTTTCCAGGGCAAAAAGCCTGTCAAATTTACTCTAGATCTGCTGTGCTTGTGGACTCAGGAAAAACCTGTGATTAATAGTGCGGTGCATCTATTCTGTCGTGACAAGAGCGATGACATTGTGGAGAAAAGTGTCCCTCCAGGGTCTGCCATGCATGTGAAGTGCCAGGAGCCACCCCAAAGAGTGGCACTGCTGGGTTGCCATCTGCAGAGCTCACTGTGCAAACAGCTCTCACAAAGGGGAGGGGGAATTGCTGTCAGGGTGCTCTTGCTAGGTAGATGAAAGTCGTTAAAAGTCATTAAAAATCATCTTCCCCAAATAGAAAACACTGAGTTTTATTTTCCATGCTGCATTTAGGGAAAGTGAGAAGCAGGTTGTGAGCTGTCACAGAAACCCAGTGGGTGCTGCAAGGAGGCTCTGCTGTCGCTGCCAGGGGTCACAGAACTTCAGCAACAAAAAGAGCATGGAAGGGAAGAGGAGTGTGCTGAACTCTCCATGATCCTGATTCTCACAGCTCCTCTGCAGACTGCCTGCTGGAGCTGGCTGCACAGATGGAGGGAGAGTTCTGCATATGCTCAGCACTCATCCTGGTAGCTCGCTGAGATGGCAGCAGTGCAAACAAACATGGGCCCAAGCATCCCACCCAGCTCAGCTGGGAAGCGGGGAAGGCACGGCTACAAACCACAGCAGTAATGGGTGAAAGCAAAAGTAGTCTTGAGGTGGCACAGTTCAGTCTTTGCGAAGTTTTCAATCATTTCCAGTCAGGTAAGTTTGGATTTAAAATGTAGTTCAAGTTTATCCCACTGAAGAGGTGGCATCCAAGACAAGGAAAGGCTTTGGAAAACAAAGGTGATGATGTGTTGGCAGAGTATCCCAGGTCAAAGCTCACTGGCAAGCACAACTGGATTCTCTTGGACCCCACTGGGGAGGTGTCTCTCATTTCTCAAATGTCCTTATCCACTTTTCCCCATGGAATATCCAGCTGCTTCTGGATCCTGCTCCATCCATCCATGCAGGTAGACAGCTGGTGTCTGAGCACTGCAGACCCAATGACACCATGGCCCCACATCTTGTTCAAGCACAAGTTCTCAGTCCTGACACCAGTCCCAGGTTTATCTCCATGAGGATTGCACAAGTGATGACAAGAGAAGGAGCTCAGCTCACACAGCTCAGCTCTGGATTTGATTTTGAATTCCCATTAGTTGGGAATGTTTAAATTGGGTTTTCCTGTGGGACCTTCTACACCTTGCTTGTGAAAAAAGATTATTATTTAGTTCAATATAAACTGTATTAGGACACAAAGTGACATTTCCAAATCCTAATTTCTTTCAAACATAACCCCAGTGAACAACAGGTCCAATGGTCCTAATGTGCCTCGCACCTCACAGGTTACAGAACCTGGCTTGGCATAAGCAGGCTGCACTCAATCACACATTCATTTCTTACCCTAGCACATTAACATAAAGTTAACAAGCAAATTCATTATAGAGGGCAAACCTGAAAGTCAATGTCAGCCAAGAAATTGCCTGAGCAATCCTGTAATTGAATAAAAATAGGTGTCAGCAAAACAAGTGTCATCCTGGGCTTGCTGATGTGCTCTGGGTTCATGGGCTTGACAAACTCCTCTCAGTGTGGTGCTGTGTGTGAGACTCTGCAAGGAGACCTGATGTACTAAATGATGTTTATCAGACAAATATGGGTAGTAGGAGTAGGCACATTTGACCTCCAGAGTCAAACAGCCTGCCCAAAACTTCACGAGCAAATTAATAAAGTGAAGGAAAATTAGCATTTTGTAACTTCTTAGCCACTGCTCTGCTTACAAAGTGCTTTCACAGCACAAGGAGGACACTTACTTGCAAATATGTTGTATTGCAGTAGAAGTATGTCTTTAAATGTAAAAGATAATAAACCTGTATCTGATTTTTCCACTGATGTGTTTGATGAGTTTGTACACTGATTTATGGGATCAGCATCTTTAGGAGGGTAAACAAACTCATTCATTCTAATTTCCTCATTTCTGGGCCTAAGGACCATGGTCTAGCTGTGATACAGACCAATTTAAATAGCGATACCTATTTTTCCACCAATTAACTGTTAATGGCATTTTGTAACCTATTCTGGTCCTTTAAGCCTCAAGAGAACTCAGAGCAGCCAACAGGACACAGTTCACAGATGTATCTGGAAACTTTCTCTCTGTAGAAGTAAGAAAACCTTGGGATTATGCTGGGACCTGTAGGAGAAAGGTGACTTTAGAGGGAAGCTGTGTCACAGGAAAGAGACACTGCCAGGTCCAAAAGCCAGGAACCCTGTGAGAAGGAACTGCTGGCAACAGCATTAGTCAGCAGCAGAGAGAGGGATGCATGATAAGGACCTGTTATACATATAGATACAGATATATAGATAGATATAGATAGATATAGATAGATACAGATAGATATATCTATATAGATATGTAGATATAGATATAGATATATAGATACAGATATAGATAGATAGAGATATAGATATAGATAGATAGATAGATAGAGATATGTAGATATATAGATATAGATATATAGATATAGATGTAGATAAAAATATATAGCTATAGATATACAGATATACATATACATGTGTGTTTGGGTTTTTTTTTACTTTTTATTCTGATATATTACTTTAAAAGCCTACAACAATGCCCAAAAGAACTGGGGGTGGTGAGGATCCTCTCCCAAGGTAACAATATCCGAGATCACTTTTCAAGCAGCTGCTCACACACACCAAAATGGCCATTTTCCAGCTGAAAGGATCAAAGAGAACAGTGCTCCAGAGATGACCCTCCACCCTGTCAGGCCCATTTTCACAGGAAAGAAGCCAATTACTGGGGTCTGCTTTTAGAAATTTTTTTAGGTGGCAAGATGGGGGCAGCTTCCAAGGCCCACCTAGTTCTGTGGAAAACAACTAATCAAGTAAAATTGTTTCCTCACTTTCTCCTTTAAGATAGAGCCCCTTTCCCTCCCCATTTCTGTCCTTTCCTGTGATTTGAAAAGTGGCACGTCCATGAGTGATTGCAGGTGCCATTAAATAATGAAGCAGTTCTGTTCATTAAAGCCCAGTGATTTATTACCTTTGGACTAAGGGAAAGAAAACAGCCTGAAAACAGAATTCTTACACCATTTCACATTATTTCCACTCCAGCACATCAGGCAACTCTTAGAATAGCAGGTTTTCAGCTCTGTGGTCCACCAGTGCCCAGAAATGCAATGCTGGATGTCTAATTCCAGCAAGGTCTGTAATTCTAGAGTGTGACTTTAACTCATGTCTAACTGCTGGCCTAAATATTGTGTCCTACCTTCATAGAGCCAGTCGCTGAGCCCATTGAAAATAACACCTTCCTTTCCTGTGGAGACCACTCGGATGGCTTGTTTCCCCACATGGGCACAGTAATAGATGTTATTCTCAAAGATAAATATCTGATTTGAAGGAAAAAAAAAGAAAAAGAAAAAGAAAAAGAGAACAGCATTAAGCAGTGGCTCCAGCATAAAATGTTGCATTTTGCTTTTACAATAATTGGCAGTACGAAATCACATATCACAGTTTTACGGCATCTTTTGTCAAAAAAAAAGGGATTTCCACAGCTCACTTCCAATGCCATCAGCTAATAGAAAGATGCTAATTTACAACAAACTGAAGCCTGGTGCTTTGATATAGGCTTTATTGCTCTCACTCCTGTCTTCATTTCAGAAACCGAACAGTTCAGTTAGAGGGCATGAGATGAAGAGTTCCATTGCTCAGGTTTTGAGAGTTGTTAGAGCTATTGCTGTGAAATGTTCCTGTGAATCAGGCTCTTTATTCATGTGTCTAAATGCTGATCAGGAAGTAAAGCTTTAGCCAGCCAATAATAAAAATATTGTTCCATGGCATCTGTCTTTATCATGTGGTTAAATTGTTCTGTGCTCCTCTGTCACTGATTGCACAATTCCTGTCCCCTCACCCCAAAGTGAAACACACCTTGCTCTAAGTAAAGTCACAGAATCACAGAATCACTTGGTTGTAAAACACCCTCAAAGTCTTTAAGGTCCCTTCCAACCCAAACCATTCTATGATTTTAAGAGCACTGAGTCCAAGCATTAACCCAGCACTGCCAAGGCCATCACCAGAGCACATCCCCCAGTGCCACATCTACACAACTTTTAAATACCCCTAGAGATGGTGACTCCAGCACTGCCATGGGCAGCCTGTTCCCATGCTTGGCAACCCTTTCTGTGAAGGAATTGCTCTGGGAATCCTGGCACAACTTGAGACCATTTCCTCTTGTCTTACCGTTTGCTCCTTGGGAAAAGAGATTGATCCCCCCTTGCTACACCCTCCTTTCAGGTAATTGTGGGGAGTGATTTGGTCCCCTAATGCCTCAGGTTTTGGTTTTTATATTTTTCAGATTCTGTACTGCTTTAGTTTGTAGTTCTGAGCTTCATATTAAGGGATAGTAAGCTCTCTTCACAGAGTAGGGAGACAAAACAATTCCTTGTCTAGCTGGGGACCAAAGACAAATAAATGATCCAAATTTCAGGCCCAAGAGCATAAACAATGGCAGAATGAAGACAGGAAAACAAGAAGGATGGGATTTCATAACCCAAAGCTGTAATTGGACAATTAACTCCAATATGCAAATGGACCAGGACTTATCGAAGTGAGAGACCCTGTGACCATTTTGTGCCTATTTTGGTTCATCTTGGGTGTAGCCCTGGCTGGGCTCTTGTGTTGCCCAAGGTGGATCCATTGAGGCGTTTTAATAAATCCCTACTTTATTCTTTAATTCCATCTGTTCTAGTCTTTGTTTTAGGTCAGCCTTTACAAGGCATCCACCCTCTGAGCCTCTTTTCCTCCAGTCAAACAATCCCAGCTCCCTCCGCCACTCCTCACAAATCTGGAGCTCCAGACCCTTCCCCAGCCCCATTTCCCTTGTCTGGATGTGATCCAGCACCTCAAAGTCTTTCTCCTTGTGAGGGAGCTGAACACAGGGTTTGGGGTGCAGCCTCACCAGTGCCCAGGACAGAGGGACAATCACTGCCCTGGTCCTGCTGGCCACACCATTTCTGATACAGGCCAGGGTGCCTTTGGCTTTCTTGGCCACCTGGGCACACCCGGCTCATGTTCAGCTGTTGTCAACCAGCACCCCAGGTCCTTTCCCCACAGGGCCACTTTCCAGCCACTCTGTCCCCAGCCTGTAGCACTGCCTGGGGTTGTTGTGACCCAAATTCAGTACTTGGCCCTGTTGAACCTCTCACCATTGGCTCTTTTTGCAGACAGGCATCACATCTGCTGACCTCCAGTGACCTGGGCCTTACCCAGATAGCCAGGGCTGCTGGTAAATGATGGGGCAGTGGCTCAGTGAGCACTTCTGTCAGCTCCCACAGCTCCCTGGGATGGATCCCATGCAGTCCCATAGACTGTGTGTGTCTGAGAGGTGTGGCAGGTCACTGACCCTTTATTCTGCTCCCCATCCCCATCTTTAACACATTTCTAAACTCTATTAAAACTGAAAAGATGTTATCAGTAAGCTATTTAGACTGAAATGCAAACTGTTAATATAATTTAGTAGACATTTATAGATGGGTTTTTCTACACTTGAAGATATTGGAATAAATGTTATGTATTTTTACCATGATACTAGAAAGCAATTTCTCACGTTATGAAAAGACAGAATTGGGAAAAATATTTGCTTTCATCTTCTGCTTCACATCCTATTATGGTATATGTTTCATCCAAAGATGAGCTGGAAAGATTCCAGAAGAAAGCATAGATCTTAATTTAATTTTGGCAGGAGTTACAGCAGGTTTGCTTAAAGGTAAAAATTATTACTGAAACTGTAGCTTGCTCTTCTTCCTTTTAAACTAGGAAGATCTGCATTCAATGAATAGATTTGGAAAGTAAAAAATACATTGTGAAAGATATTACATTCTCTTTCCTACCTTGAATTTTAGTAAACAGAGCAGCCAGATAAGGTATTCCAAGTAAAGAATTTTATGTATTAGCTAATCTGCATATGGGGAGGTTGTTGAAGTTTAAATGTGCATAAAAATTGTGAAGACTAAGCAGAACAAGATACTCAGGGTTCAAATAAATCCAAATCTCTGTGTCTGAGTACTAAATGTGCTAAGGGGTGCTTGGGTAAGAGCTCTTCTATGACAGGCACACAATCAAGTGGATTTATTCAAGTGATGCAACCCTTCCTTGCCCACATTCTTCCAGCAAAATAAGGTTTGCAATATTTTGTACTATAGTCAATGTTTTATGAGTTTACAGGAAAAATAAAGAAGGTGGATTGACAACCTGTTCCCACCCTTCCCTTTTTAAGGTGTTGCAATGTTTCCATCTTCACTGTTTGATCTTTCAAAGCTTCATTGCACTCATCAGGCTGTGTGAGGTATCTGGGGCTGCAGTGGAAAAATAATATAGTGCTCTGACTTCAAACTGTCTACCATATAATTCAGAGCCAAACTGCATCACCTCATGGAGATTTGAAAATGATCCTCCTAAGTACAGTGCCTTGTACCCTAAAAATGTCAACCATAATCAAGATAAAAGATAACTGAAGCAGCACAAGGAAGATTTCTGTGTAATGTATCTTATAAATTAAGAAAAAGATTTTGGACTTCTGTTATTCATCAAGAGAGAAATGTCTTTAGATTACCTCACATCCCATGTTAGAAACAGATCTGAAGTTATTGTGAAATACCTGTGTAACAATTTTTACTGTTTTGGCTTCATGGCATCAAAGCAGTGCTTTCTATCAAATGATCAATCTTGTCAGCTAATTAGAGGATAAGAAATTCCAGTAAAGAAAAATAGTAAAAATATGTACAGACATCACTTTTACATGACTTTATGCCAGCTTTGCACAGCACTCCTAGACAAATTTAAAATGATGACAGAAGGGATCAAGTTCAGTTTTATGCCTCTCCATAGAGGAGATGAAGGGCAGAGCCCAAATTTCTGGTGTCTTCTCTTTTGGTGTGCATATTTGAGCAAGACTTTAACCCAGACATTCTTGCAGTACGTGTGCCTTAAAATCCAACACTGAACACAACTACTGGCATGGAAAACCAAGCTGTGGGAAGCCAGGAAGAGCCCTGTGCTGAATTCCATGTCCTTTTTCATCATGACACATTCAACACAGAGGAAAGAGAAGATATTCTGAAAGAAGTAAGAAGAATGGAAGCATCCATACATAGATTGAAGAAACAGAAATTGCTAAATCTACAGAAAAAAACAAGGAAGATGTAAGTTCTACAAGATGATGGACAGACACAGAATAAAAGGAAAAACGTATTTTTACCATTTTATTTCTCAAAAACAACAGGCAAATCAATGAAACCTAGAACATTTTTCCTAATGAAATCAGAATTAACATATTGAACTTCTCACCACTGGATCTAGCAGAAGACCTCTCTTTCTGCTGGATGTTTTAACAGATGCCCCAAAGATTAAACACTTAACAAAAATAACTGCAACATCTGAGGAGATTAAGATAAAGTTTGGGGTTTTTCAAATGCATTCACTTAATCCCAGGATAATAAAAATCAATGGATTTTGCTCTTGGCTTTTTGTGGCTCAGTATGTGACTTTGAGCTGTAACCCCTTTATCCTCAGGTACCAGCACACCACTAACTCCTGTGATCTGGGAAGAAATCTCTGCCTGTATGCAACTGGTGTTAGAATTGATAACCCCAAACCATTTGATATCCTTGCACCACACAATTAAAATTGGAGAAAAGAAAAATGAGGGTGATTGGACCACAAGCCTGAGACAGGAAGAAAAGTCAAAGCTTAAGTATCCCGTAAGATAAATTTATACAGTAGGGTAAATATTTGATCTAACAACAAATTAAACTTAAGTCACTTCAAACATGCAAGAGACTTAATGACACTGATTGATTCAAGGATTTATTTAAAATGCTTTTGCAACTGCTTAAGGGCTTCTAAATTAATACTCTCTACCAAACTGACCCAGAGTGGTGTTCAGCAAATACGCTGCATGAATTAAAATATTGGTACTTTTAAATGGATTCTTTTATGGATTTTTTTAGGAATATAATGAAAATCATCTCCTTAAGACCTAAAAAGTCACAATGACCAACTATTTTGAGTAGGTGAACACCTCCTTTTACAGTTGGTCGACCTACCTTCCTTCCAGCCAAAGAGGTATGTGAAATTCCTACTTCTCCTCAGATCAAAAGAAAATAAATTCATGTGCACTAATCTGCATTTTCACTGCTCCTATTTATTTACCAGCTGTGGAGTGGCATTCTAAACTTATGTTCTCTTTACCCCACAACTTCTAATGCATAACTTGTCAACTGCATGAGCTGCATCACTCAAATTTCTCATAAAGTTAATGCCTGGATGCTTATTACTTTAAGGTATTAGCACATTGAGAAGTGCAAATGTTTCCTACACCTTAAAGGCACCGTTCCACACAGCAAGGTGAGCCCACAGGATTTATCTGTGAGAGATAACATGGAAAGGTTGTCACTCTGACATGGAGAGTTTGATCAACAAGAACTGGTTTCCATGTACAGAGTCACAAATCTTTCCTTGGCACTGTGTGCTGGGTTTGGCTGGGGTAGAGTTAATTTTCTTCCCAGTGGCTGTGTTCTGGATTTGTGCTGAGCACAGTGTTGATAATGCAGAGATATTTTTGTTGCTGCTGAGCAGGGCTTACACAGAATTTTGTGCTTTTTGTGCTGCCACGCTGTCGAGGATGCTGGGGGTGCCTGGGAAGATGGGAGGGGACACAGCCAGGACAGGGGATCCAAAATGACCCGAGGGGTGTCCCAGACCACACAGCATCATGATCAGCGTTTAAAGTGAGGGAAGGAGGAGGGGAACTCCTGGAGAGATGGTGTTTGTCATCTCAAGCCATTGATACACGTGATGGGGCCCTGCTCTATCTGGAGGTGGCTGAACACCTGCCCAGCCATGGGAAACAGGGAATCAATTCCTTGTTTTGCTTTGCTTGTATGCACAGCTTTCGCTTCCCCTGTTAAACTGCATTTATCTCCACTCACGAGTGCTCTGGGTTTTACTCTTCTGGTTCTCTCCCTGATCCCACTGCAGCAATCAGCTGTGTGGGGCTTGGCTGCTGGCTTGGGTTAAACCACAAAACCCTGCTTTAAATTCAAAATCAGCTCAATCTTCCTTTGAGGCTTAAAAAGACCAGGCACAAAAAGGAAGACACAGTGAGTGGGGAAATAGAGCTACAAATAAACACACTATTGTCTCCTCATCCAACATGATGTATTTCATTGTTTCTTGTTTTTAATGTCAAACTTTATTTTTTCTCTTTCTGCTCTTTTGTTGGAAAAACAGTTTTCCTGAGAGCACATTCTGAATAATAAAAAAGAAACAGAATAATTTAAAGACTTTTTGCACCTCTCAGAAACACTTGTATTTATTTTGCAGAATCAGTAAACAAAAAAATCTGTGAAAAAATACAGACCTGCCACTGGTTAAAGATGAGCCCATCAGGGGCACTGCTAGTGCATCTGTGAAAATGTATTTATAAAAGGGTGAAAATGCTGGGTTTGTATGTATGTGAGAGGAGTGACAAAATGTGAGAGAAACACAGTCACCACAAACACCAAGGTCACCAGTGGATGGGGAGGGGTAGGAAGAGAAGCTGTGTTTATTTTTGTTTATTTTCTCACTCTCACAATTCTGTTACAATTAATAGCAAATTATCAAACTGATTTCCCCAAACGAAGTCTGTTTTGCCCCAGTGGCAACTGGCAAGTGATCCCCCTGTCCTTAGCTCCACCCATGAGATTTTCACAGAATTTTCTCCCCCAGGCCCACTGGGGAGGGGGAGTGATAGAGCAGCTTGGTGGGCAACCCACCACAATAATCTCACAAGGGGATTTAAAGTCCCTTTAATCAAGGGCTTTTAAAAACTTTTTCAGCATAAGAAATTTCCTTAGACCAGTCTGACTCATGTCCATTTTTTTGGGTTTCAGTGATAGGAATGTTTTGCGCTGAACTGTATATTAACTACATATTTATATGGTGTTATTCATCACATTGATCAGAAAGCCTCTGGAAAATACACAGATTTATCTTACCAATATGTTCAGGAAGTGGAAAAGTATTATATCTTTATTTATATGCTAATTAGCTGGCTGAGGTCTGTAACAGAGCCCCAACTTGTAAATGTGGTTTGGAAATGTCAGACCATGGACATAAGTAATTTTAATTCTGATCAAACCCTTCCTGCAAATACACAAACAGAAAGACCTCCCCTCTACACCATTTCTAGTGCTCTCTAATTCCATCCAAATATTTTGGAGATATCCCTTCTTAGCTGGTTTTGTTTTATGCTGCCATATGAAACCTGGAAGCTGAGGACAGTGGAAATGAAAAGCTGCAAAGAGAGAGACTCCCTGCTGTTTGTTTGAGTTAAATCCTGACTGTACCACCCAGAATCAGCCTGGGCCTGTCCTCATCCATGTAGCATCTTGAAGCAGAAGCAATAATTGTGTTTTAATTTTGTGATCCCAAGGAAGTGTGACAAGCATGGTACCAGAAAGGTCTTGGCATTTTGGAGTTACTGCTCTTACATCAACTTCAGCAGAAAAATGTGTGATCAATTCAAAATCAGTTCTAAAGCTTGTTGCTGATTGATTATGCATTATTTAATGAATACTCTGCCAATTTCTTTTGAGCCTCATAAAATGCAAACTTTGATGTTCAAATAGCTGTCATTAATGTATTCTGTCATTAGTGTTTTTCCTAATGCATATGATGTGATTACACCAGCTCTTATCAGTTCTTCAAAAAGGGTAATAAAACCATAAACTGCTCCTCACCAGTGAGCTTGCATAATAAGACCTAGTATTTTAATTAGGTTTTTCTTCTTGCCATTTAAATACAGTTTGATAGCAGGTGATAAAAAAGATACAAGACAAAAAACTTCAAAATATTTTCATTCTCTCCTTCAATTGGTTCATGTTCATAACTTAGGAAAGAGACAGAATACAATTGTGACAGAGGAGTGAGATAAAGAATTTTAAATCGACTTTTTTTCTTCACAAAATGAAAATGTCATTATTAAAACCAGTGATTACACAATTAAACTCTTCCACACAATCAGAACATTGCAGAGAATCACATCTTAATAAATAATTGACAGAAAAGGCTACAGTTGCAGTTTTTCATACCAGACCATTTGTCTGCTTTAATTCAAAGTAAGAAGCTAACTCCTTAAGACACCAGGGATTTAGAAGACATTGCAGTTTCTGCAGGTATGTCACAAAGAGATAAAACTTAGTTTAATTCAAATTTACCCGGCCCAGACATAGGCAAAGGTAATGTTTACATCACAGGGAATTTTAAACCTGTTTAAAATAATTCTGCAGGGAAGATTTCAGGACAGAGAAACTTAAAAAAACAGGGGATCACTACAGGCAGAGAATACAGAAGTGAAGATTGATGCATGTAAGAATCATGCTGATGCATGAACACATCAAAACCAAGATTTGTGACTCATCACTGGGGATGGAAGACTTGAAAACATCTGATTCCAGTGGTGTAAGAGCTTGGCTGCATAGAAATCAGTGCAGTGAAAAGAAATGCAGCTGTTTGTGCAAGGGAAACCACCAGAGCCGCTGCAAAACTCAAACAAAAAATCTCCTGCCTTCAGTGGCCTTGACTGAATATTTGGAAAAGGAAATGTAGAAGAGTCACCCCCTGTAAATCATGAAAATCTCCTGATTTTAGGCACATAGCTTGGAAACTGCCAATATACCTTGCAAAATAAACATTAAGAAATTAATTTTGCTTTCATTACATGCGATCAACAAAGCAACCGAAACATCAGAGAGAATGGAAAAAACATTCCTTCTTGTCTTCAAATAAAGAAACATTTCCTATCTCTGTGAGCAGTGTCCAGAACTCTAGAGCAGAGTCTGAAGGGTTCCCCAGAGAGGATGTGGCTCTCCAGGTCTGGAGGTGACTTCTGTTGGGGCTGGGGTTTGGTGATCTCCTTGTGGGACGCGGGTATGGGTGGAGGAAGGAAAGGAGCAGTGGGAGTGCCTGATCCCAGCTTTCTGGTCAGGAGGAAGGAGATGTGCCCTTCTCCATATAAATGGAAGAAGGCTCACATTTAAATACCCTAATCCTCATGGGGAACCTTAACCTTTATCTCCTGCAGGGTCAAAAAAACCAAGCACAATAACCCAGGAGGTCTGTGGAGGGCGTTTGTCCTGACACAGGTGATGAAGGAGATGATGGAGATGTTCTGCTGGACCTCACACTTTCAAACCAGGAGAAATTACAGGGCAAGGTGAAAGCTGGGAGTAGCTGATGCTCTACACACCATGAGGTGGTGAAGTTCAGGATCACAAAAGGAAATATGGCAAAAAAAGAATAAAGCCCTGGAATTTAGGAGAGCAGACTTTGGCCTATTCAGAAACTTGCTTGGAAGTAGCCCCTTTGCATTCTCTCTTAGGAAATCAGTAGAGTTTTTAAGATCTTATGGGTTTAAATACCTTTAGACAATCCAAAATTGTCAAAACTGATACTCGAGATAAAGTCCCAAATAACAGACTATAGAAGTAATGTCAGATTTCTATGATATGGAGACACATTCCCAAAATTTTTCCTTTTAAACTGGGTATAGAAGAGATTTTTTTTTCTTCTTGATTCTCTCAGTTTAAGTCCTTCAGTACATTAATATTCTTCTCCATTTTTTGCAAGTTTTTTTTATATTTTTGACATTGCATCATTACAAATGCTGTGCATTTCAATTTGTATTCTGTGAGCAGGTTAGACCACAACATGCATGGATTCTAATCACACCTAGAATCTGCCAAAGTACAGACAAATAAACAGTTATCACAATTCTGGAGATTTAAAAATGTATGTTTAAAGAAAAATGTGCTGTCCTATTTTCTGTTCTTCAGGGAAGAAAGGAGGGTTTGTTTCACCTCAACAAAGAGAAAGAGCCATGTCTGCTTGTATTTCATTGCCTGTATTCTAATGGGGTTATTTAAATTTATAACTGCCTTGTTATATAAAAGAATGTAATAGTAAATGTACCATTTAGTATGGAACTCTGCTTCTGCTTTTAAGTTCTGCTTGATGGATTATTGTGTATTCTATAACCTAATATCTCTGATGGTTATGTAGGGCATGACTATAAATTAGATTATTTAATGTGAGATGATACAGTGTTCCATTTAAATACTTTATTGTGTTATAGAGAGAACACCTGACTAAGAAGAGCACAAAGATTATTTGTGTCAGCATAAAGAAACTGTCAATTGGGATTTAGGATTCCTCCAGGTGCACATCTGACCTTGGACAGGGAGCTGGCCACTGCAATATTCCTCTTTAATTAGAAGCTTGGTTGTAGAAACACTCAGCACCTATTCCAGCAGGTGAGGAGGAGAGCTAACAGAATTTTCCATGAAGTTTCCTCATTTCTCTGGTAAATGGCAGCTCCTGGGGAAGAAGAGACCAGCACCACAAGCCAAGGTTGGACCCTCCATGGTCCCTTGGTGGCACTGCCCAGTCCTGCCTGTGGCATCCAAATGTCTGTAATTTCCCCACACTCTCAGCAGCAACTGCTGCTGTCTAAAAGATAAGGTCAATATTTTCGTGGCAGCTATCTAAAAGATAGCTAAAAGAAAATATCTAAAAGAAAAGGTCAATATTTTCACGGCAGTTTTAAGACCCACACTTTTCATAAGCACATATTCCAAAGGACATCCTCCACCTACCACTGATTTGTAAGATGCCAGGAACACTTGTGCATGGACAGGAAGATAATTTGGCAGTCAGATCTCTGAAATGAAAACTGCCCCTAATAAAAAAGAGTGGTTCAATATCCATAAATCTCAATTGAAATCCAAAAAATTTCTGTAAAGGGAGGGAATAACTTCCAGTGGTACTGATCCAATGCTGGAGTGTTTTCCTGCTAGGAATATTGTACAGAAGCAGGTGAGGAAATGTGGTAACATATAAAGGAAGAGAATTCAGTATTTGCTTGTGAAGGAACAGGATGGTGAGTTCCTCTAAGCTAGAAAATCCATGGATATTTGCATTTCTTGTGAGAACACACCCAGTTTCCTTAATGCACACTGTGAATGTCAGTGACATTTAATGCATCAATTCTGTAAGTCCATTTAAAAGTAGGAATCTATTGCTGTAACTTCCCCAGAAAACAAAGTGACATATGAGAAATCACAGAGGAAGCCTGTGGCAGTGTCTCACCCCCAGGGGAAATGCCTGCATCATCCTATGTGTCATATTGGGTGTAAGGGCAATTATTTCTGATTTTTTGGTGAAATTCTACACAAATAGTAAATTTCATTTTGTCCTCTGAAATATTTCACGGCAGGAAAAGAGCAACATCCTATTTTAAATAAAATTACCTAAATATTCCTTCAGTAACATTTTATTGCAGCACCTGCAGTTATCCTAAATATCCTGCTCTTTTGCCACCTGATGAAGATGCAGTAGCAAGGGTGCTGGGAGGAGAAGAGACGTGACCATTTCTCAGCAAAGAACATAACACTGACTGTGCCAAAGCCTCCCTTTAGGGCACAAGGACCCAACACCAAGCCCAGGGGTGACAAAGGAATGACAAGGATGTGAAAAGTTAAAAATAGGGCACTGCTGCCACTGTAAACAGAGAGAGAGCATCAAAGGCATAAAACCTCAGCAAACAAAACAAAACCTAAACGCAACACTTTCCAGTGGAATGATTTGACTAAAGTGAGGGGAGAGGGGAAAGGAGCAACCTGTCCAGGTGCTCAGTGTTTATGCAATATATATAAATTAAATTTTCCTTAAAAAAAAATCATATTCTGACGCTAAAGAAGGGGATGAGGAGATGGCACATTATTATGCTGAAATTCTTGCTTTTCCAGAATGCAGGGACCATGTTAAAATCTGTCTGAATATCCCTCACTATGCTTAAATAGGGCTTAAACAGACTTTGGGGTTGGCGGTGGAGTGAGACAGGGCAGAAGTCTTTTTTTTTTGCAACTAGCAAGATAAGCAAGCCAGAATAATTACATACAGTAGACCACAGCTAAATATTGATTCAGATGTCATTGCAAAAAAGAAAAGGTGAGGGAACAACAGCTTGAAAATAATGATGCAAAAATCTATGAAAGAATGGTGGAGACAAATAGACCTACAGCAATTATACACAGAGCAGTTTAAAAGCCCTGCTGGAATAGGAACAACAGCAGATGATTCAGTGCCTCCTGTGGAAATGGTCCTCTTCCCTTGAAATCTGTGCAGCCCTTCTGCCTGGAACTAAGCTGGCATGACAGGCACAAATTCAGGCAGGGAAAAAACTCCTAATTAGAGGAGTCACTCCAGTTTAGTTCCAGGTGTCATCGCTTAACCAGCTTTTTTTGCATCTAGATATCCTAGTTGGAAAAACATTGTACTACAGCATTAAAAAAATTATAAAGCAAATAGGTAGGTTCTGGTCATGTGCAGCAGGATCTATCATTCAAATGTTTTATATATTAAAAAAATCCAATGGTTCACTTAATTGTATTGCACTTTTTAATATTTATGACACTAAGCTGTTTACCAGCATCAGCATTCACTGTTTGAAGGCACCTGCAAACCCCTAACATGGAAGAGGCTGAAAGAATCACTCAGTTTTTTCCCTGGCATTTGCATTTCCCTGAAATAGAGTTTTCTTATTGCATATTCTGCACCTGCTGTGAAACTTAACTTCTGTTACCTTAGAACCAATTATAAACTTGATTGCAGCACAATCTACAAGAAAAGGAGATAGCTCCTGCTCCAAAAAGAGTTGACACTGAAAAAGGCTTATTGCCCATGAATGCAGGAAAAACCTGTTTTGACCCTTCTGTGGGGCTGCAGTAAATGCAAGGACATGCAAAACTTGCAGCAACTCCAATCTGCTTTCTGGATAGTTTTTGTACCTAAAGAGACTGTGTAAACAATAATAGACTGACTGGTCAGGAGAACTTTAAAAGAAATATTTCTCTTTGTAGAAGAATAAATGCTATGATCTATGAGAGAGATTTTTTAGAATTATAACTGCTGCCTCTGAAGTTGTGCAAAACTGCTTCCCCCTGCATCTGATGTGTCACCATTTCCATTAATATCTGTCAGGATGGTTACAGATTCTGATTTTGGAAAAAAAAAGAAAATAGCAGTACAACAGAAGTGCTTCTGCTTTTGATATTGGAGTTTAACAGTTCCTGTGAAGTGTATTTAGTGCTGTCAATGCAGACAAATATTCACTGCATTTTATTAGAGCAGGCCTCCTGCTTCCTCTCCCCTTGTGGCAGCAGGGCCCTTGGATATTCCTAGCTTGCCCTTAATGCAAATACTTTGAACCTGGATGTGCTCATTTTGGGGTGACTTAGATAAAAGCCTCCTGAAAGCTTTGGGTTTATTGGATTCCTTGGGCACCTCAGTTACAGACATGCACTGGACAGTCCCTGAAGCACTCCTGAAGCACTCCCTGATTTTGTCTCTGCTGCCAAGAAAAACAGCAAAGAAAACCTCTTCACACTGCACTCACTTTTCTTGATAAATAGACAGGTCCAGGCCTGTCAGCCACAGAAGTTTCATGAAGCTGAGCTCAGGATCTCAGGCACCATTAACCTTTTCTTAGATACTGTTGGGACAAATGTACCGCAGGAACATTGCTGAGCTCTCAGCACGTGGGCAGAGCCTTGGAACATGAGATGGAACACGATGAAACTGGTAAAATATTCCAATAAGATCAATTAACAGAAGGTTTTTATTTTTTGGTGGCAAAATCAGAAGTGGGTAGCTGTTGAGTCATAGATGGCATAATCAGAGAAAGAGAAGAAATCCAAGGAGTGAAGATTCTTGTGCAGATAAGCATGCCCAGAACAGGACAAAGGTACAGAATAACACTTTTGCAGTCCTGTCATGCCACCCACGGTCTCATATTGCTGGAAAATATCACACAAACTGAGGATAGTACAGTCTGTTCACTAAAAAGCCACCAAGCACCATGCTGAAGGCCAGCAGGCTGATGAAATGGAATTCTAAGTGCGGCTTTGGGCTGTCAGGTGCATCATGGAAAGGACGGATTTTTCCCATAGGCATTTTGCATAGTCACTTACACCCACAAATAGTGAATATATCACACAGCTATTCCAAGTTAACAGTGTTTTCCACTTATTCTGGAAAGGCAGAAATGATGACTCATGCTGTAGGACAAATGAGAGGAATGAGCCCTTTATTAACAGCCAAAATTAGGGAATGTGTTCCCTCTTGCATTGAAATTAGTGGCTCTCTTTCTAATGACTCTGGAGCTCACAGTGGTGAGGGCCCCATTCTTCCAACAGCTTTGTGAGACTTAATTTGTCAAGACTTTGGCTGAGATCAGAGAAAAGCTGAAGCATTTTTTCTGAGATGCCAGAAGTGAGAGCTTTTTTGCATTCTGATCTTCTGACAGATTTTCTCTGATCCAGTATCTGCCATTATTTAAACAGCTCAGTTGGCATTCTGCAGGCTAGTAAGAAGTCAAGAAACATGCTCTGAGGACTTAATCATCCAAAAATTGGCATATAATTTAATGAGAAAGGACAAAATAAAGCAAGATAAATAGAAAGTTGCTCCTGGGAATATTCTACTATATTTTTAATTGCAGAGAATGCAGATCATTCAGGCTCCTTCTATTTCAAATTTATTTCTATTTTGAATGATTAGACATGCAAGAGAGAAAGAGGTCAGGCTCAGCAACCCAAAGTTCCCCTAGGAAGGATGAAACAGAAGCTACAAAGAGAATAAAAATTCTGGAACCAAGCCCTCCTACTCTCCTGCCCGGCCTTTCCTTTATGTTGCCGAAAAAGAACAAACCTGGAGATTTCAAGGGGAAAGCTATTTTATTTCCTGAAAACCGTGGTATCTTCAAGGTGATGCAAACCACACTTGCCCTTGGCTCCCACCCTTCCTGAGAGATGCAGGATGGAGCCTGTGCCCGGGGTGTGCAGCATCAGGGCTGACACAAAATTGGGGTCCTCCTGATGCTGCAGGACCCCCCTCAAACACCTCCAGGAGCCTCCTGGGGCCAGGGGAGCTGATTTGTGGTTCCCAGCTACTCCCTTCCCTCCCACTCAACACATTTTCCCTCCTTCTCCTGCAACACAACTCAGTGTACATTTAGCAAACACATTCCCACTATCAAATTTTAATAGGCTTTAATTTTTCCTCTGTCTTTGCATCTCCAAAGAAGGTGACATGAATTTCACTGGCAATTACATTCTGAGTAACCCAATTAGTCCTGAAATACAGAACATGAACATGGTGTGTTTCTACACCTCATTTATTTTTCTTGTAGTTTTTTTTTTAAATTTTAAAAGCTTCTTTTTTGCCTCTGGCAATTCTCCGCTGATTATTAGATATAAAAAGATGATATTGATGTATGTAAAAGCATGTTTATTTTATAAAGTACAGCTATAATTTTATTTCAAGGTCAATGACTGGCAAAGAAAAGGACAAAAAGGCACATATGTTAGAAGTATGAAAAAATAATGCTTAAACTACCAGTGAGTTGCTCCTCATCCACCCTGACTCCAAATGCAAGAACAGGAACTAGAGCTCAACTACAGGCCAATAATTTTGCAAATCTTGAAGTAAAAAAAGACAAAAAAAAAGACAAAAAAACTAAAGGAAAAAATAAGTATGCAGAACAATTTTCCTGTAGCAAGATTTTTCTGAGATTCATATGGAATTCAACAAACAAAGGGATTTTTAAAGGTACCATATATATATATATATACATATATACATATATATATATAGCATATACCTTACAGAAGGAACATGCATGAAACTTGATGTCTTCAGGAATTCCTAGGGCTTTGAGTTTTCATTCTAAATTGCTTAAAAAATATGTTGGAAATTGGTATCACCCTCTTCAACATTAAATGATAAAGTTGGTTTTAAAGAAGACTTTTCTCCTGGACTGTGCATACTCTCCTGTTGGAGATATATAATTTATCTATTTTGGTATGAACATTTTTCTTCATTTTGGTATAAAATCTCCTTAGATTTTCTTTCCAAGGTGGGAATCAGGTGCAGCCCTGCAGCTTGGTAAAATGAGCACGATGTGAGTGAGCAGTGAGCTGTGACCACAGGCGCTGAGGGCACACAAGTTCACAGCAAAACTCTGTTAAAGGAAGGAACATTCACTCGTGGGGTGGAGAATCTGACTGATGCCACTCAATATTAGATTTTAATTAGAAAATGTAGTTTTTGTTACATATTGTGAACTCTGTTAGACTTAAAATAGAGCTAGTGAGTAGTGAAGGGAAAAATGTTTTGGCTTTCTTTGCTAAGTCCTAAACGTATTCCCTGCATGTGATGGGAGATTGGAACAAAATGATGTGTGAGGTGCCCCCAGCTGTGTGCAGTGAAGGCAAAGAGCTCTTCAGAAGACATTTTGCACAGAGATAAAGGCTGCTGACTCCCCTCTCTGATCAGATTTGGGGTCAATGACTCTCAAACACAATTTTCCTGATGGAGCAGGAGGAGGAAAGCCTCCTGATGGAGGAAGGACTTTCCTGTTCCTGTATCTGTTTTGTCCTGATTTTCAGGCTTGCAATGATAATGACTCCTATTTTTTGTTGGGTTTTTTTTTTTTGGTTTTTTTTTTTTAATCACAGAATTTAAAACAATCTACTTAAGGACACAGACAAACAGTCCCCAAGGGAGGACTGGGAACAGGAGATCCATGCCAGATTTTCTTTTATAATGAGCTTTCAAAGCTCATATCTTGGTATAAAGCTTCCATATCAAAAAAGATGTTGTCACTTTTTCTCTTCTTGTTATGGTAGAAAGAGAATGTTTGGAATATAGAAAAACTTAATATTGGATTTGCACCAGGGAATGAAGCCAGGGGATCTGGCCAGGAACACATGCTCTGAAAAATGGGCACATCCAGGATGGCAGTGGCTGAGGGGTAAAATACTGGGGATTTTAAGATTTTTGCAGTATGAAGAGCTCCATGAAATATAATGAATCCATGACAAGTGGTGTGGTTGTTTTTTTTTTTAAGCAGCTCTGAAAACTTTCCAGGATCCTCTTCTAATTCTGTCTATTTTGCAAACAACCACAGGGCAAATTCAGGGCAGCTCTGTTCTAGAGAGATGTATTCTCCAAACGGGGCTGCTAATATTAACATATCCCCAGAGCCAAGTTTGCAAGTCTGAAGATGCCCTTGTGAAGCAATGAGATGCTAAATAAATCAAACTATTATCTCTATAATCTGTCCTGTGTCCAACACTGGGAGAAGCAGGTGCATCCTCTCAAAAAGCTTTCATGAAGCGTTCTTTCTCTGCATTTTTAGACACGATTACTTTGCAGTGAACGGATATATTTGGGAATTTTATAAATAAATTACATGATAGAACAATCATAAATAAATGCTAGAAGCTACCACACAGGCTTCAAGAAACTATTCAAAAAAGGAATTATTATTTTTTTACTTCCAAGCAATAGCAGCATGATCTCTAAATACATTTGCACACTTGTTTTTTTCTCTTACCAGCTGTTGCCCTTTTGGACCCCAACCAGCATACTGAAGCTTTGCATTGCTGACCTCAGGAGGATACAAATTCTGGGGATCCCTGCAAAAAGAGAAAAATAAGATTCCAGCTTCAGAAATGTCCTTGTTTCAGGTGCTGCACAGGTGTGCTTTGGAAATACACCACAAACTTGTAAGATGCCTTTCAGTCAGGTTTCAGCAGACATTTTAACAGTAAGGTAAACACTAGCAAGTGTTGGTAAGATCAAGGATTTAAGTGACAATTTCTGTTTCTAATTAATAAGAAGCTAAACACTGCAGACTTGCCTAAGCCTTAAGAATTAGTTCAGGGATGGCAAACAATGTAATTGTATTTATCAACTCTGATCATGCCCACAAAGGATAAACAATAATTCTATATTTTAATGCTACTGCCACAAGAAAAATAAAGTTTTGTCTTCTGCACCCAATGACTCTTTTGCCTCATACATTTCCTTGAATATGATGGAAAAGACTAGCAACTGTATGACAACTGATACATAGCCTGGCTTCAAAGGGAAAAGCTCCTATTAACACAAAATATCTATTTTTTTTTTAGAAAACAAAATCAAAATGCTTTTCTTGTTCTTTCATCCATTACCTTCATTTGGTAGCAGAACACAAGTGACACACAGCAAATGCAATATAGAAAAAGGAGGCTTTTTTGGTAAATGTCAAAGCAGCACAATGTCATTTTCTCCCAGCATAGATAGCATTGCCTTAACTGTATTTATACTCGGCACAAATAATCACATTACATATTCTGAAGTCACATTGCAACAGCCCTGTGTGTCGTAATATCCTACAAACAAGAACTCTGATAAAGCCTGTATAAAATGTGCCTCATTAGAACATCTCAAACTGCTTGAAAAAGTAAGACTGTTATCATCACTGGTCCACAGACAGGAATAACAAGGCAATTTGAGGCCAACATCACCAAAAACCAGAGAAAACAGCCAAACCCTGCCTGGCCTTTAAGCAAAAGACCTTGCACAGTGTTTTGCAGAGCATGTTTTCAAAACAGAACAGAGCTGCATGCAGTAATTCAGCACTAAGTGAATTCTCTTTGTGAAAAATGCCAATCACTTGTTTTTCAAATTTTAATAGTTTTAAAGTTTAATAGTAATAAAATGGTTATAAAAATAGCAATATAATTAGAGTAATAAAAATTTTGGACAATTTGAATTAGGACAATATGACACAATAGAAACAAAGAGCTACAGACATCCAGGTACCTTTCTCTGGGCAGCATAAGCCCAAAAAAGGACCCACGTTAACAGAGGATTGACCCTTAATAACCTGTTGCATATTCATACATCTCATACATGATGCATAAATTCCATTCAAACACAGGATTCTGTCTGGTCAGTGTCAGCTTCTTCCTCGGAATCCTGATGGTATCTCCAATGCTGAGCGAGGCAGAAAGAAGTTAATTTATCCTGATAATGGAGCAATAAATTCCCTTTTTCTGAAAGATTCAGGTGTCCCATTGCTGCTATTTCGCTGCAAGTCCTTTCTTTAAAAAAAAAGTATCCTACACAGCATAGTTTCTATTTTAACATTTTGTTATAACCTAAAACTATATTTAACACACTACTTAAGAGAATTAATACAGCATAACTTTCTAACACAGCACATATAATATTCATTTTAATATTTGCAAAAAGTCAATCATAAAATATGCATTTTTTACATCTTTATTGCCTTTTTGGGGCCTGGTGCAGCCCCCCAGTTACAGTCCCTGGGCTGTTCCTTCCTCTGCACTGGGGCTGTTGGAGCAAGGACAGCACAGCAGCAAGAGGAATGCTCAGAACCGATTTTGTGCAATTTTTCCACTGTGAAAAAACCCTAATTTCCTCTGAGATGTTCAAAGGCCAGCCAGAATCAGGGCAGACCCAAGGGGAGGACCCTGATGGCCACAGGTTCCCCCTTCCATCCCTCCTGCAGGTGGAACCCTCGCAGTAAAGCCGGAGGTTTGATGGAGATGGGATGAACAGAGGTTGTGGAGGGGCAAGAGGGGTTTGTTGAGGCACTGGCACTTCAAAGTCTGTGTGTACCATAAGGGGCCCAGACAGCTTTCATTTCTGCATGCAAAATGTCATCCACAGCTGCTGCCTGTAGAGCAAAATTGTGTCTTTTATTATGTTTTTTTTGCCTAGAAGGTGTCTTTGTGAGCAGCCTAAAGTCATTTTTTGTAAGGTATGGATAAGAGAACTCATAATGTTCATACTGAGAGCAGCCACAAAATTCCCTTTGCTGTAGAAAGATGAGCCACACCACTTGTTCTGGATTGTGTGTGTTACTACTTATATTTCCAGTCAGCCATGCCTGTTAGGAATCAATCTCTCTGGTTAGCTGTCTTGATTATCTTAACAGAGAGTAACCTCTGAGGGTAGAAGGAAAAGAGAAAAACCGTGAATCAAATCAAAACCTCTTTTGGGAGAAAAAATAGCACTTCACTATTTGTCAAATGAACTATCTAGTTCTTGGGTTATTTTACCCATGGTGAAAAGAAGAGCAAGAAATTACAAATAGAGGGGGAAATACCATCCCAAAATAAACAGATTATACAAATTGTAAGAATTTAAAGCTGTAATGCTTCAGATAACACAGGTGGAGCTCAGGGACAAACGTGCCAATTACAGCAAATAATTCAGACCAGAGCACACACAAGTCCTGTCAGTTCTGCTCATTGCATCATCTTTTAGAAGAGGAAAACTCTAACACAGTGAAAACTGCTGCATAAACCAGCGTTGGTAGCTGGTAAGGCAGAAGGAAAAGGAAAGAGCTGTGCTGTAGACAAAAAAAACCCAACAACAACAGCAACAACAACCAAAAAAAAACCCAAACAAACAACAAAAAACCCCAAACAAACAAACAAAAAACAAACAAAAAAACAAACAAAAAACAAACAAAAAAACCCAAAGTCATCTTCTCATTCTTTGGTACAGCCAAGGAAAACCAGAATTTCATCTCCTGAGTCCTTTCTTAAGTTGTTTCATATGGTTGGGAAGCTTCTTTTGTAGCAAAATCTTGTGTACATCCATCCTCATGCTGTGAGCTATTCCCTTCTACCACAGGCTATGAAAGCAGACCAAGATTCCAGTTGTCCCCCACAAATGCTCCTGACTGATGCACATATTCACCTTGGTATATTTTGGCTTGTTTCTCATCTTTTTGAGGAGAATCTTCTTCCCTGAAGTAGCCACACTCGCGCACCCACCTGCAGCAAACTTCAGTGCCATGTGCAAGGGGTCGAGAGGATTCTCCTTGCCCAGCCTGATCCCTCAGGCTTCAGAGGAACCACAGGAATTACCTGGAGCTGGGCTGCACCAGCAGTGGCCAGGAGAACCTGTGCTGTCAGCAGGCCCAAAGGTGGCATGAAAATGGAGTTTACTCACTTGAGAACCTCGTTGTGAAAGATCAAATTCCCACACATGTATTTGGGCTCCATTTGGTGCATGGTCCATGGTGGAATATGCATGGACTCCTGCTCTGGAAGCCCCAGAAACCCATTCCAAACCATTCTCAAGGACTCACAGATGCAAACCCATTATCAAAGACTCACTCACAGATAGCTTTGGGTTGGACCTCCAAGATCATCTCATTCCAAGCCCCTGCCACGAGCAGGGATGTTCCCATGGTACTAGGTTTCCTCAAGCCCCATCCAGCATGGCCTTGAACACTTCCAGGTATTCTCTGGGCAAACTGTGTCCTAACTAACCATAAGTTAACTTCTCTGGGCTATTTTATCAGCCAGAGAGAGAAGGAGGAGGGAGAGTTGTCTACACACTGCTCTGGGGAGGATGGCCACAACTCTGTGATGCTCTCTTTGAGAAAGCTCTTAGGGATCCTCAAGCTGAAAAACCCTTTTGGAGAGCATTTCTCAATCACATTTCCAATTATCCCATGCTACTCTGGGCATTTAACTCTCCTTTGTTAAATTCCTGTAGGGGAATCAGGCCAAATGCACACCTGTGTGCCCAGAGCACTCTTCCATTTTACAGATAAATGGGATCTCATGCCACTCAGCTTCTTCTGGGAAGTATGTTATTCCTATTAAGCTACAGCCCTCCACAGCTACACCCTTCCTTCTCCTCCAAAACAGCCTGCTTAAAATTCCTCTGTACTTTTTCCCCCGAATCAATCAATATTATGGGTCATCTCAGCCTCTCCAAAGAGCCAGTGCTCCTCACAGACCCTCATAATTAGGGCTTGTTTGGATTTGAGCCTGTCCCTTGTGAGCTCATTTGTGCAGAATGCTGGCTTGGAAATGGGCAATTCTGAAGGCAGTCTGTACATCTCTGGCTCCTGCTTTGGATGAAGAAACAGGTTCACTGCATCTCACAATATTTTCACTATTTCCTCCCAAAAAAGAACCTCAATCTTAATTTCTGGCCAAAGAACTGGCAAGACCTTATTGAACTGTTGCCATTATTCTTTCCACTTTTAAAATGATTGATCTTATAGCTGAGAAAGAAGGGAATAATATATTTTAGACCAGACAGAAGATGGAGCAGGTGCTACACAAACTCTTCCACATTAAAATGACATTGTCTGGACCAGAGGCTGTTAAATTGCACCAGACACAGGCATGACCTCAGCACCATGTTCAGAAACCATTTCCAAAGTAATAAATTGGGAAATTTGCTCATTTAAGTGAAGTTTTTTTTTGCCAAAAAGTCTCCCCTCAAAATTTCCAAACAAGGAAAGTTCCTGAGTGCAAGCGAAGTGCTGACTGCCAAGTCATCTCTTCTTGCAGTTGAGCTCAGAACAAGATGTAGAATAAAACAAACTAATCAATCATGTGTTACCTGCATTTGACTTTAAAAATTAGTGTGATTAATGAGGAACTTGTCTGAAAGAGTTTGTCCTGGTTTTTGCTTAAATTTTTATATCTATGTCCCTCTTCTGACATTTTCCTCCAAAGAAGGCAAATTTCCCTCAGAGATTTTGTGGCACTGGTTCTCCTTCTGAGCATAAACATGATTAACTCTTCTGTATAAAGTTCTTCAAAAGCAACTTAAAAATACCCAGAAATTTTCCACTGTAATTGAAGGAGTGGCTCCCTTTACTTCAAGAAGAATATTTTACAATGTGAGACTGAAAATGTCTGAAACTGATAAAAGCAATCAAATTCTGGGGTATGGTATAAGCTGCTGCTCTAAGGTCTGTTTTCATAACTTCATTTTAATTTCAAATACAGAACAACAAGATTGGTATGGAAATTCTTTGAATATACTGCCACTGTGAACAAAAATGCAACAATTTTCACCACAGGCTGCTCTGATATGTCCATCCTCTAAAGAAATAATGTAAAGTATGTATATATGTTTTACTGTGGAAAAAAATGAAATCTCCTTACTTCACTATGTCATAATTTTGGAAAACATTAATTGTGTAATTAGCATGTTAAATGTCAGTAGTTTATAAAAGTTGAAGAAATAAAGACAGCTACAAAAGCGTGTGGGGAAGGCAGAAATATCTCGTCTTGTTATCTGCATCAAGGCAGCACTGAATATTTTGAAAAACAACAGTCCTAAGGACATCAGCTCACAGTATTTTGAGCATTTTTTATAGTTAAGTATAAAAAACTATCTACCTAAACTATCTGTCTCAGAACCAGAACTCAATGTCCTCACATCTACCTCTAATAACATAAAATCTGACAGCAGCTAAGACAGATTTCTTCTTCCTTAGAAAAAGGGAAAGAAAATAAAGAATAAAATAAAGAATAAATTCAGAAGGGCAATAAAAAACTGGAAACTTCTTAATATTTAAGAGTTTTTGATGCATGATGAGGAAAGAAAAGCAAACTTGAGGAAATTTGCGAACCCAAATAAAAGGATGTAAAACATACAGGTTAATTAATAAATCTACAAGGAACCATAGATAAGGACATGGAGGAAGAGAGGAAGATTTCTAAGAGGCAGGAATGCAATTCCTTGAGAAGCACACAGACCATTTTAATGAGTTGTTTTTAATGACTTGACACTATTAAATGACTTGTTTACTTCAAAATTCACCAAGGAGAAGAGAAGACAGGTGCCATTAAGAAAATTTCTCCCCAGGAGATACAGAGCCCTGCTGAGACTCACAGTGAGATAAAATAAAATATCATACAAATGGGAATAAAGACTTGCCAGAACAGATAATCAAGAAATCATACTGTTAGAAGATGCAACTAAAAGAACCCTCCTGGAATTCTAATAAAAGTGCTTAATTAGATGGGAAAGGCTCTTCCATTCATCTAGTCTCATCCACTATTAAATATTTAATTCTCACTCACACATATTTTCTTTACAGCAATGTAAAAAAAAAAAATCTTTTCAATGAACAAAAGTAGAAGGAGGTGATGAAAGCAATTTGAACTTATTAATTTAAACTGCAGATTCACGTCAATTAATTCAGCTGCTCTTAAAAACATCAGTGCTCACCAACCATGTTTTCCAGGATGAACGAATTCCATGGATTTAGTGTATAAAATCTAAAAAGAAGGGAATCTAAAACATTTGTCTCTAATTCGGCAATTGTTTTGGATTCAGGCCAACAATTATGAGCTCAGAAATCTTTTTTTAATATAGTCTGCCTGTGCCTGTAACCCCCCATCAATGTAATATTTGGTACTGAGCCTGTAAAACCTTGCATTTCACCAATACCACTTTAAAAACATGGAATGGTTTGGATTGGGGGGACTTAAAAAATAATTTATTTCCAGTCCCCCTGCCATGGACAATGACACAAAAACCAATCACTTGTCAGAAAAGGAGCCACCAACTTCCATTGGTAAGGGTGTAAAATGATGGCATAGACCTGCCCTTCTAGTCTAAAAAAAAAGATTTAAAAGTGCATCAGAGAGTGGTACAGAGCCCTGAGTTGCAGTGATGCAGGCTGCAAAACATTGATCAAAAACTCTGCATTTCCCCGAGTAAGCAAACAGTGGAAATGGACCTTGGGTACTGGCAACATTACTTTTAAAATGATGACATTATCATGTTTATGTGACCCCTCTAAATCACAGGAGACAGAGTGAATTTTTTACTGTATTTTTAAATAGAACTTTTGTTACTGGAGTAATATTTTGTCTCCTAAAGAGACAATGAGAGACAATAGCACTCAGGTGATAAATGCAACCACTTAAAAGCAATTTTCTCTTACTCATGTAATTTTCTTTTACTCTGTAGATCTTTCTCAGTCAGCTCTGACCTCAGCAGTGTGCAAGGCATGAGGTAAACCCTGGATTTACCAGGATTTCATTAGTATTTGTCCACAGCAGAGACATGAAAAAATGAAAATCTAAATTTTTGAATGCTGTAAAGAAGGCTAGTCAGAATTGCAGCTAGCCAAAGATCAGCTATTCAAAATATGGGGGGTAAAACACATGTTGAAGAGAAACAACTTTATAAGCACTGAGATGTTTAAGAATGAACTGGGAAGGATGAGCCTGGGTTGAGTCTGGTTCTTCTGAGCAGCTCTGCCAATCTACAGGAAAGGATGTTTGTGATGAAACCTGAGCATTTTCCATCCAGCTGACCTTGTCTGACTTTCAAACACTAATAAAAATATGGCACCGTGATGTGATGCCTGCAGAGAGCAATCTGGGATTATTAGTACATAAAATGAGATACAGAAATGATCTCCAACCACCCAGAGACAGCAGAAGGGCCTCGTTACCAGGAGACTTCACTGGCTGCTGGGTCACACTTCTAATTGGGCAAGAGATTGATTCTTGGGCTTGTGCTCTAAAATTCAACAGCATGTGCTACTTGGTTTCAAACCAAACCAGAATGACTCAGTATTCTCTGTTTTCTTTTTGAAAACTAATTCCTTGAGTAAATCTTACTTCTTCTCACGTCAGGAGATCCTGGAGGTTTGTGTGTAGGTTCTCAGGGGTATTGAGACACTGTCATCCTGGTTTTTTAAGTTTTTCAAAGCCTTCTGATGTTTACACTCTTGTAACAAACTTTCTCACACACTTTATGTAAATAACTTATTGTTTTGCATTCTTTTATGGAAGACGAGAAATTTAATGGACTGTCGGTTTGTCCAGTGTCATTGGAGAGGTGGCACTGTCACCCTCCAATCCACTACCACTTCTGGAAATCTATAAATGTTAGAGTCAGAAATTAAAAGCTCTCTTTTATGCCTTAGAAAGTCCAGTGTCCGCATCTTTCTGTTTCGTGTCCTAGAGCGACAAGACACCTTTCTAAACAGCCTCTTCCCACACAGACTGTGTCATCATCAGTTAAAATTAACAAGGCATACATTTATTTGTGCCATTATTTCCATTTTTTATCATCAATGATGTGATCACTTTTACACACTACCCCGCCACAATCAGCCGGGTTTTTGGGTATGGTTTGAAAGTGGGTGGCAAAATACTCTTCTTATTCAGAGGACAAAAGCACCACTCTAGCTCTGCACTTCTGCCCCAAAACAGAGGTGTAGAAACCTGAAGTAGCCACACAAGAGAGAATATTTGCATTTGAGAGGGGGTATAACATATAACATATAAACATATAACATCTGCCCTCGGAGCTCTGCACATGGAAGGTCCTTTCATTTCTCTTATCTCCTTCTCATGTGTGTCATGGGAAAGCAACTTTTTCTATTCCAGTCTTATGTTCTCAAATTTCTAGTGGAGCATTCAGTAAATGTTAAGGTAAGGGGTCAAGAAGCGTCAGGGCTGGAGTGACACAGTCTGGGCTATCAGCCACAAAGTGATTTTCTCAGTGGTCACCGTGCCAAGGAGAATTCTGGCTGTAGCATCCATTTTCCACCCAGAGGTCTTCTCTTGCTTTCCAAAATATCCCCTTATCCTTGTTCTCCATGTGTTTTGAGCTCCATAGGGGTTCAGGATGCCCATTTTGAGGTAACAAAACATTTTTAGATGACTAAATTTGCTTAGTGATTACCTGTGGAGGGGTCACAGCACCAAGCAGCAAGGACACCAGGGAGCCCCAGGACATGGTGGGGTGCACAAGAGCTGTGGCATGGATGGCTAAATAATTCTCAGAGGTGGGGCACTGTACAGTCCTCAGTGACTGACACAAGTCCCTGTATAGCCCTCACCATGTGACCAGGACCCATTAAACCCCACAACACGAGGAAATGGCCAAAATCTTGCAGGTTTGGGTCCTCAAAGCCGACTTTTTTCACATGTCCACAAACAAATCAAGTCTGCTTTTTGTAGGATCACATTCTTTGTGCTGTGTAATCAAACAGCACAGTGTTTAATAGGCTGAAAGGTTCTCACCCAGCCACAGCAGGTGATAAACTTTCAGGAATAATCCAGGCTCACCCTGCAGGGTGGCTCTGCAGTCCCACAGCAATGGAACAAAAACAGCTCCCTGGGGAAACCTGTGTTTCTTGTTTGTATCCTCGTGGAAACTCCATCCAGGACCTTGAACATCAGGGCAAAAATGCAAACAAAAATTCCTGATTCCCACCATGAAAATCCACCTACAATTTTATTCCTGGGAAGGTGATTCATGGAAGCAGAAATTGTACAGGCCGTGGTTAGTCAGTGCTCTGCACCATCATTTTATAAATTCTCTTTCATGCACCTTTGTTTCTTTTTTCTGTCAAAACTCTGTACTAATTCAACCTTACTGAGTATGAAAGAGGAGGAATACCCATGGCAAGGAGCTGATTTTTGGTGCTGATTTTTGGTGCTGGAGCCCCCCAGTAGTGACTGTGCTTTGGGCTGACCACAGCCTGGGGTCCAGAGGGGGTTCATTCATCCTGAGGCATGAAAACATCTCCATTTGCAGACATGTTTCTCACCAGTAAAGCATATTTTATTCACTATTTAGACTTTAATAGGAACCCTGCCTCCATTTCAGAGGGTGCTGTCTCAGAAAATCACAATGGAAAAATTTGCTTCAAACCTTTTTTCTTCTTTTTTGATGAGCCATAAGCTATTGACCTTTTCTGTAACATAAGGAGGTTGGTTGCTGGGCTTTTCTCTGCTAAAGTGCTAACATTTGTGTCTAACTATTAATTACTCAAGTTTCTTGCCTTTTTTTTTTTTTTTTTTTAGTCACTACTCTAATTCTTAATATCAAATCCTCCCCTCAGGGGACCATTCTTTATTATTATCACTATACATGGTTTCTAAGGTGTCCACCCACATCACAACTGATTCTGGAAGAAAGAAGTGTGTGGTAGGAATTGCTTTGCCTACACAAGAAAGGAACATTTCACATTAATTAAAAAAAAAAAAAAAAAAAAAAAAAAAGCTGTGCAGTGACCTGCATGGGTGAGCAAGTAGCAAATCCCCTGGGGAAATGATGTGGTGTTGAGCTGCTGAAGTGGATTTCCTCCCACCAGCACAGCCAAGAGTCCTTCCTGAGCTGCCTTCCAGGCTGAGCTGCTTTCAACCTGCCCCAGCTTGGAGCTGAGTGATGCTCAAATAGCAGCTTTGCTTAATGAAATGCTGGCTCTTTCTTTTCAAAGAGGCCCAAAATGTGTCCATAGGCAGTAAGCTGGTATGTGATTTAACCACTATTCCAGGGATTTACAGAGTGTTTAATTCAGAAGATTATAAAAAGCAAGAAGCCAAACAGTTCCATCAGGGCTTGAGCCATGCGCCAGCAAACTCAGATGAAAAATTCCTGTCCACATCAGAGAATGTAAGGTCAAGCTCCACCATCAAGCTACCAAATGTAACCATTCCAAGTTTTCTGTTGTCAAAATGCAACTGAAAAAGCATATGACATCATGAGGATGTTCTTATTTATAGTCTGGCATAAAAGCCACCACACTGTGCAGAAGTGCCCTAATTAACTATATAAACTATCTCAAAATGTGATAAATTCTATATAATGATAATTGTTAGAGAGGGAGGAGAGAGGAGTAGAAATAGCAGGTTCTTCATGAACTAGAGAATATATTTTTTTACTTATTTAACAAATTTCACATTTTCATTTGGTTTTACATACCTCTTCATAAAGATTTTATTTCAACATCTACAGATCATTCTTGGGGGAAAATATTCATCTGCTCTAAGTAAAATTTAATTAGCTGAAAACGGGTTTTATTAAATACTGTATTTTTTCCTCTTAAAATAAAATGTGGGCACTAGTGCAAGTTTATAAATGTTAGAGTGAAATGGTGTAGCACTCTGTACAACAATAATTACATTTTGCTTCCATTGGATAGGTAGAATTTCTTTTCTTGCTTTGCAGATGGGGACACTGAGGCACAGGACTTTTAAGTGCCACAGACTAACAGGCCAGATGGAAATAAAATAGAGCAAACTTGATCAAATGGGCAGATTTCTGAAGTAAATTCAGTTCCCTGAGGTTCTTTTATCTATGATTTTAAATAATGAATCACAATTTCTTTTTCCTGTGAACATGGAAATGGGAACATGTGCAAGGGTAAACTTCCTGTGTTTTTAAATATACAATAGGATACATACAAAACTGATTAAGTTTTCTCTAATTAACTTTAAAGTCCATTTCTTTCCTGCCAGTGGCTTGTGAAAAAAAAAATTAAAAAAAAGGAGGTAGGAAGAACAGTGGGAGCTCTGCACAGAGATCTATAGACAGCACTTTGAAATTTACTCACAGTGAAGCACTGGCTCAGTTCCTCTCCCTGTTATCACTTCTGTGGATCTACAGCACGTTTTGTGCACTCACTCCACTCCTGGGACTTCTCTTGAAGTTACTGGGGCTCAGCATGGGGCACTTGTGCAGGATTTTCCAGGCCTGTAAAAGCCCTGGCAGTGCAGGCAGGAGGAGCTGAGCTCAGCTCCAAGAGCACTCCTGTTTGTGCTCGCTATGTTCCTCTGAGTCCAACACAGAAATCCAGTAAGAAATATGGATTCTGCTTAGGAGTAACTCAATTCCTCTTTCTCAAATGCAAAATCAGTGAGGAGTGAGAAAAACTGCTGATTTTCTCTGTGATCCTGGTAAGAACATTTGGAAGCTCCCACTGACGAGTCCCAGCTGGATGTGCTAAGAGCTCCTACAAGGGGGGCAGCACCAATCCCTGACACTTGGCTGTGTCCAGAGGGAAACGGTTCATACAGATCTGGGTGGGTGCTGGGTGGTCTGAAAAAAACCATGTTTTATGCTGGGCTTTATTTGGTGGAATGCAAAAACAACTGTAAAAAAGTGTAACTTTTCTGCTGGCCCAGCAAAAAATTAAATACAGAAGTACCTCTTTGGATATCCTGTCCAAAATTAGCTCTTGCTTAGGACCCGCAGTGCCAGATCACACCAGTGGTCCAGCAGCATGCACTGGTGTGAAAATACCTTAACACTGGTGAGGGAAATCCTGCAGCTGGGTTAGGGAAACACCCTGCTCTGTCCCAGCCTGACCATAAAAACTCTGAATTAAGTTTTTTTTTCCCCTTATTTCACTGAAAGATGCGAATCACTAAGACAATTCATATTGGAGCCACAAAAGAATAAAACCATTTTCAGTGCCTAGTTTTTGTAAGTAGGTTGTTGCCTCTATGGCTACATTTTTATTTTCCAATAATATTAGTAATTAAATAAAATATAATATTAGTAAATAACTAATATTTAAATTAATATCAAAATGAATATTAATAACGTTAATAAATAACTTTTAATAATAAAATATAAATAGCATTTATTAATAAAATTAATGTTATTAATTAATTATAAATAATATTAGTAAATAACTGTATATGGTGCTGGAGTTCCATATTTCCCCAGCACCTTGCAGGAGAGCTCCCTGTTCCACATCTGGACTTACATCTGGATCTCAGTACCTATAAATTACAAGTAGCTGGCAACTGCAGTGCTGCGAGTGCAGCTGTGGGACTACGAGAAGAGCCTTGCAAAAACATTTCTAATGGAGACAGCTGCCAGCAGCTCTCAGGAACTGTATGTGAAAAGCAGCAGCGTTCAGAGGATGGGGCCGGACAGAGATGCTCATCCCAGGGAGCTCAGGGATGGTTCCACTAGGTGGCACCCGGCGCCAGCGGCGCGATTTTGGGACAGCGGCAGGAACAGAGCCGGGGACACGAGGAAAGAGGAATGGAACACAACCCCTGCTCACATCACCCAGGAAAATGTGAACTGCGGCTCTCAGCCCCTGTGCAAACCACGAGCCACTGAAAGCAGAAGACAAATGAGTCAAAGAGTAAAAAATTTTTTTGTGATTCGTGTCAATTTTGGCAATGGAATCAGCAAATGCTTATACCTGCTGTGTCGAAAACAGACCCAAAGGAACGTTTTGAAACTTGCTGACCAAACAGCCAAATTGTCACAGACATATTTTATGAAAAATCCTTTTGCCAGGATCTTTTCTCCTGAGAAGCTTCAGCTTCCCCATGCTTTGCTGCTTTGGAATGTGATTTGGAGAACTGTTTACCCAGCATGTGAAATTGTTTTTACTTGATGACCAATGACAGCCACCTGTGTTGAGGACTGTGAGCAGTCACAAGATTTTCCTTTCCTTTCCTTTCCTTTCCTTTCCTTTCCTTTCCTTTCCTTTCCTTTCCTTTCCTTTCCTTTCCTTTCCTTTCCTTTCCTTTCCTTTCCTTTCCTTTCCTTTTCCTTTCCTTTCCTTTTCCTTTCCTTTCCTTTCCTTTCCTTTCCTTTCCTTCCTTCCTTCCCTTCCCTTCCCTTTCCCTTCCCTTCCTTCCCTTCCCTTCCCTTCCCTTCCCTTCCTTCCCTTCCCTTCCCTTCCTTCCTTCCCTTCCCTTCCCTTCCCTTCCCTTCCCTCCCCTCCCCTCCCCTCCCCTCCCCTCCCCTCCCCTCCCTCCCCTCCCCTCCCCCCCCTCCCCTCCCCTCCCCTCCCCGTCCCCGTCCCTGTCCCTCCTTCTGATGAAATCCTTTCTTCTATTCTTTTAGTATAGTTCTAATATATCATTGTCTTTTAATAATATATATCATAAAATAATAAATCAGCCTTCTAAAACCTGGAGTCAAGATTCTCATCTCTTCCCTCGTCCTGCGAAAACCACCACACCAAATAAAGCATTGAAATAAAAGAAGTGTAGTGGAGTAAAAGAGATGAGGTAGCAAGATGATTGATGCTTAGAATAAAATAGAGGAAGTTTTGGTAAAGCAAAGAGATATTGCAACAAAGCAACTAAATGCTTATGTATAATAAAAAGCTCGATGCACTTGGCAAAATCATGTAGCAGACACTAATGTAAGGCCTCCCTCCAGATGACCACAAGCAGGACAGGAAGCCAACGACCACCTGGAAAGATGATGAAATGCTGATGGCAGCTTATTGGTATTTGCTGATTTGGACAAACCAAGCACATTGGAAAATGCTTTATAGGTTTATAAACAGTATATACACTTTGCCCAGCTTGTAAGTGGTGCATGCCATGAGTGGAGCGGTGACTCCCCGGCCACCCAGAGATGCTTGCTTGCTTTCTTTACAATAAAAGACATAGAAATAAAATTCAGATTGACTATTGAAAATTTTATATCAAAAGCAGTGGTGGGTTTTACCCCCAATTTACCAAGAGTCTGTGAGAAAGCTGAAATAACAGAAGGGAGGTACTAAATCTGTGTGATCTCTTTCTGCTACCTCGGGCTTGTTTTAATTTTTAAATCAGATCCTTTGAGTCTGTGTCAGTGGCATCTGTTAGTTGTCCTATACAGACCCAGTGTGAGGAGTTTACTTTGGCAACAGCTCTTGTGGAAAAATGCTGCAGTGCCGTGTAAAATACCATTTGGGAACATAGGTACTGAGGACATTCCCAAATCGGTTTGTCAAACTTACTGAGAGCTCAAAATGAAATCTGGAAAACATTGGTATGAGCTCCTTTTGACTTCAGGCACAGCCTGAATCTGGAGAGCATGCAGAACGTGGCAAAAATAATTAGAAAATTCCCTTTAAAAACCAATTTATGCTGGCAGATTAATGGCATGTTATTTAAAAAGTGATGCCAGAGATTAGGTTAATTGGCTTCCTTATTAGTTAGCCTCAGCAGGGGAGTAGCAAGGGCATGAGTGGGTGCAAATTCTAAATTGCCTGGCCTTCCACATCATAGCTGAGGATGGGGAACAGGACAGAGAGAGGGAAAGGGACACTGTCACAGCCTGTTTCCAGGAGTGATGTCTGCTGAGCAGGAGGGACACTTGGAGGGGACTGAGTTTGCTCCCCAGCAGTCACTGCCTTGGCCACTGAGCTGGAGAGATGCCAAGGGCCACAGGCACACACCAACAGGGTGAAAGCTGTGTCTGCTTGCAGAGGAGGAAAAACTGAAAACAGTTTGTAAAAATGGCAAAGGGGTCACTGCTCAGTGCAGAATTTTGTCACTCCTGTTATTGTCAGGTGGAGGACAAGGATGGCTGCTTGTGGATGGCAAATTCATCATCACCAAAGAAGCTGGAATGTCAAACTGAACTGAACCTTGCGCTGTGCCCTGCCCTCAACAACCTTCATCCACAGATATCCATCAGAGCAATAGTCCTGTGTTAAATGTTAAATAGGTGAGGAAGAGGTTTTTAGCCCTTCATCCAACAGAGGTTCTACTGTCAGCTGATGTATTTCACCACCTGTTACATCACGTTCACTGTTCACCTCCTAGATCTGAAGTAACTGTTTTCTTTCCCTTATTTCAGTGAAGGATGTGAATGACTAAGAAAATTCATATTGGACCCTCTTTGTTCATGCACCACCCTAAAATACACAGAGAGCTCCACAGTAAAGATAAATGCCCATGTTCCATGGACACCACTCACATTCACCATCATCACCTGGAAAGTCAATGAAATATCCACTGCACAATGTAGTTTACAATGCCTAAAAGCCTAAACTCTGCAAACCACACCTTCACCAACATAAGACTCAGTGATCCTTCCAGCCCTTCTTCAGCTCGTGGCCTCCTGATCCACCTCCACCACATCATGCTGCGGGGCCACCAATACCTGACACACCTGTGTGCTTTCTGGTGTGCTCTCACTTTCCAGGTTTGCCCTTTATGCTGGAAACGTCTCCTCTGACATATCCAACCCTTCAGTTCCCTGCACCACTGCCCAACCAAACACAGAGAGCAAGGGGAGCCCCAGCTGGGTGCACAGCAGAGTTGGAGCTGGGGGGAACACGGAGCTGCTTGTCAGGGACAAAGAAAGATCATGCAGCAGCAGAAAACTTTTTGGACCTCTATATTGCTATTTTTTAGCATTTCTAATACATGTTATGCATGATATTTCTATTTTTTCCACCTTTGTTTTGTCTGGAATAGAACTGTGCTGTCAGTCAAGCCTTTTTTGCTCTTAGCTGGGTTTGCTGCAGACATAAAGCTTATGTGCTCCTGCTGTGGCTTCATCCTGTTGCTGAACACTTTCAGCCCACAAGCTACTACTCAGATATATTGCCAGAAAGATGGAGTTTTCAAAAAAGTAAGCATATTGAGTAAATTCCCAGAAAAAAGCCAGCTCAATCAACCAACCAACCAACCAACCAACCAACCAACCAACCAACCAACACAAAACCAAACATAACCAAACAAAACAAACTGAAACAAACCAAAACAAAACCAAACAAAAAATCACACACACACACACACACACACACACACACACACACACACACACACACACACGCACAAATCTATCCCCTCCCAAAAAAAAAAGGAAAGCAAAAAACAAAGAGCAGATTGCGGCAGGGAAAGGAAGAGGCTGAAGAAGTCTGGAGTGTGTCACATGGACACTATAGCTTTAACAGGGTTGATGGTGAGAAATCTCCTAATTTCCATGTTCCAACCATACATGGAAACAAACTGCAACTAATCAAAGCTAAAGAATCAAAGAATCATAGAATGATTGAATAGTTTGGGTTGGAAGGGACCTTAAAATCATCCAGCTTTAAACCCCCTGCCCTGGGCAGGGACATTTCCACCAGACCAGGTGGCTCAAAGCCCCATTCAACCTTACTTTGAACACTCCCACAGATGGGGCAGCCGCAACTCCTCTGGGCCAGGCTGCACAACATTCAGAGGAAAGAAATTATTCCCAATATTCGGTCTAAACCTGCCCTTTTTCAGTGTGAACCTTGTCCTAGCACTCCATGCCCTTGCAGAAAGTCCCTCTCCAGCTCACTCCAGGCCCCCTTCGGGCACTGAGAGGCTGCAGTAAGGTCTCCCCAGAGCCTCCTCCTCTGCAGTGCTCTGGTGAGTGGCCAACCATGGCTCTCAGCCAGACACCACCACATCTATATTCCAGACAAAAACCCTGAAATCTGGAATATGAAATTCATGTAGCCTGACTCTCTGGGGAAGCTGAGTACTTCTGTTTCCAGACTTCCTCATCTTTTGCACAGCACACAGCTCAGTGGATGCTGCAGCTGAAAGCCAGGCCATTGCAGAGGGCTGTCACAGGCAGCCATTTGTCACCATGCACATTGTTTTGCAGGATTCTTAATGGCTGAGTTTTTAAACGAAGACATTGAAAAATTGCTTACCCATGAGGTATTTTGCTGAGGACATAATATGCTGTATATGAATGCTGATACACCTGCAAAACAAAATTAAGAAAAAGACAAAACAGAAAAAAAAAAAGAGATTAGTAACTGCCACCTGTGTTAATGGAGCTCTTTTTTTTGCAAGAACAGTTTAGCATTTGTGGCTGAGAAGCTCTCCTAACCACTTCAAAGTGTGTCGCAGAAAAGAACAATGCATGAATGCACTTGGAGCTGTTGTGTTTCCCATCCTGCACTTTGTGATGGTGTTTGGCAGAGCTCACACACCCAGATGCTCGGTGTCGTTGCCATGGCCACCAGGTCTTTGATTAAACTGGGGGCACACAGCATCTGCAAGGGCTAAATTTAGAACAGCCATTAATGAGGACACCTTGGTCAGCTGGAGACATTCTCCATCATTATAACCAGACACAAGGCACGGGGTTTTGTTGCTTTATTTCCACATAAATAAAGCAGGGAGTGGTGCTGGGTGATATCAGAGAGGGCTCTGTCTGTCAGGAAATAAAACTGTATTCAGTCAAGGCATAAAGTTGACCTCATGTTTGTATGACCTGCTAAGTTGCATCTTCATATCAATCTGTGCTCTGTGGACCTTGGGGAGGAGCTGGGCAGCTTGCACAGCAGCTCATCTCACAGGGGACAGTTTATTACTTATTTTCTAAGTAGTAAATAATAACAGCAGAGTCAATGCCAGTGATTTAAGAGGTTGTGATTTTCCACTGGTGACAGCAGTCCTTTACAGTGATCAGGAGTCAGGACATCAGTGTGAAAGGTTTAAACATGAATAATTTTATACAAATTCATACAGGATGTCACTTTTTGAAATTCTGTCCTGTTACTATATGCAACTAAATAAATAAATCTCCCAGAAATCCAAATTTCATTTGGCTTCTACTTAAATCTTTAAACCATTTTTGCTGCCCAGCAGCTCTCAGAAAGCATCCTGTCCCAGAGAACAGAGGAGAAATTTCTTGAATACTTTTTTTACCAAGCAAGTTTGATCAAAGTTATTTTTTCCTAGGCTACTCTGGTTTTGCACAAACATTTTTTTTTTAATGCTTATGCCAAAAACCATGAGATGTCCTGGATGGTGCTGGGAGCCCCAGAAGGGGCCATGCCAAGCACATTATCAGTATCACAAGCAAGCATCACTCACTCCCTGCCCCTCTGGAGGGCAAACCTGCAGGGTGGTGTCCAGAACAGCCCTGCAGCTTCTGGGCTCTCAGTGAAGAGGCAGATAAACATGAGGCACATCAATAAACACAAGGCACAGCATCCTGCAAATATCAAATCAAACTTCTCTGTTACAGTTTGAAAGCAAGCACTGAATCCTTATAATACTGCATGAGTTTCATGAAAAACAGGCACAGAGGTGACAGCATTGGCTTTCTATCTATGAAATGCAGAAACTGATGCTGATTGATGTGATTTCCTTCTTCCCTGCATTGCAAGGACATCATGAGGTCACATCCCCAAATCCTGTCTCCTTTCAGGCATTCAGATCCATAAGGACTCTTCACACAAGGTGATTCTCTGGTGTGTTGGTATCAGGGAAGGTCTTGGAATACAAGTGAATTCCCCACAAGCCAGCATTTATTTTAGTACAAGTGTCCTTTTTAGATCCACCTGTGTCAGATGATGTCAAATAAATTACCATTTTCTCATCCTCACCCAATCATACCAAAGAGCTCTTGAATCTTCTGATGTTGATACCTGAGACCTGGCTGATGCATGCAGCCTTAGAGTTTATTCCAGTTTTGATGAAGTCCTGAAACTGATGCAATTCCTTAAAGAGAAAGCACTGGAAGATTGAATCTGCCTACAGATCTGAAAAAGCTGGTAATACATTGTCATTAAATACTAAGACATTTTTGTCTTCCAATATCCTGGCAGTAGGTTGGAGAAAATGATGTAGATATATAAATTCTGATCTGAGGCTGGGATGGTTGTTCATGGTTATGAACCATGCTGTGTTGTCAGATAACAGAGAAATAAGCCCCCAAAATGAGTATGAGCAGATGCCTTCAGCAGAAAATCAAAAAATGTGGCAGGATGGAGGGAAAAGAAACAGCCAGGGGAGTTTTGAACGGGACACCTGCTGATGTCCTTGCTTGCGGACAGAGTCCTACAGCCCTGCTGGAAAGTTCAGAGCTGTCTTAGAGGAATTAATGGAGACTGAGGCAAAACATTCTCTTTGCTGAGAGAGCTTAGGACTGAGGAAAACAAAAGTTACAGGACACTCAGAGAGCTCTTTTATTTTCTCAATGCCATTTGTCATCATCTTGGGTCTTTGGCCAGACTCTAAAATATCTCACATCAGCTGTGCTATAGTTTACAGACTTCAAAGGCTTGCAGCTGGCAGAGTTCACTCACAGGAGCAAAATTTTCTCAGATAAATCCTTACAATGTGTAGGTTTGCTTATATAAAAAAAAAAGAACTACTTGTATGAGCAAAGATTTCAGGATCAGACATTTATTATTAACATTACAGTTGTTAAGGTCACAAGCACATGCAGCTCAAAAATTCCTCTCAGCCCAACTATTTCAAACCTATTTGGAAAATACTCTGCCAGAAATGGTACTAAGCAGAATAGAATCAAAGAGAAAAATCACTTTATGTCTTTCTGAGAAATTAAATGGCAGCTCTCCTCTTAGATATGCAAACTAAATGAAGTTAACTGAACTTTTTGAGAGAATAACTGTGCTTGCTTAATATCTCTACTAAATTTCTGCTGGGGTCAAGATGAATTTGGCTATTCACTTAGCAATAGGGAAATCCCACAGCAGTGAAAAGTGTAGGGAAGAGATGAGCTTTCTTCCCAAATCCAAACTAAGCCTCAGAGAATGGAGAGTACTTAAAAGTCAGCATTCACTTCATTAATCCTGTCTGCTGCTGAGGCTTGGCCAACAAAAATAGCTGTATAAAGTCCATGTTCCCCTTTTCCATCAAAAGGGATGCCATTGACTGATTTGATGCCCTCAGCTCTGATTTTTAGCTGGATTTCAGAAGCATTACAGCTCCTCTCAGCAGAGAGGCATATTTGGGGGTGGCAGAGGCTTTGGCAATTGTTGTGCTCTGTAGACTCTGTGTGTCAAACCATCCCACCAACATGAGTCAGAGCAGGTTTGAGAGTGCTCTGAAGGGCTCTGGGTATCACCACAATCAGGTCACAGGAGCTCCCATGCCAGCTGTCACCAACAAGTGCTGTGAAAGTCATTATGACAAAACCACTGGGCCAGAAACACTGTCCTGCTGGGCTTCTCATCCCAGGTCACAGCACAGATCTTGTTTACTTTCAATCTAAATTATGCTCTGCAACACGTGCATGTTTACACTGAAATCATACAGGGACTGAGAGACAGATCTATCTGTTCCACTGAAGTCTTGGAAAGGCAAATATCTCTCTAAAATTCAGAAGAATGCAGGGCTAATTATATGTGACAACACCTTGTTGTGAAGCCACTGACCTCATTTTATGAAACCAACAGAAGAAGCCTGGACCTGGTCAGATGAGAGCAGAAATGGAAACACTGCAGCACACGGAGCAGCAGAGAAGGACATGTGCCTTTCTCAGGCCACCAAATTCCAAAGGAACAGGGAAACTGGGGTTCCAACAAGGTACAGAAAGAAAATGGAAGATGCAATTTCTGTGCTCTGTCACTACAGAGCAGAGTGTGGTGTGAATGGTAATGTCTCATTGGAAACACTTGTGTAAGTGCTTTAAGGACACAGGTCCTTGTCCAGCAGGGCTTACTGAAATAGAAACTATCTGTTCTTTAAGCATAGAGTGGATTTGGACTCATGTATTCATTGTGACTCTTCATATACTTTAAATTAGAATCCACAGCTTTTGTTTTTGCCCCAGAGTAACTGCAGAAATGTGTGACAAATATCCAAGAAATTTGTGAAATAGCTTTTCAGCACCTTATGGCTGGTATGAAAGATTGCACTACCTGCTGAGGGTTTATCCCATGCATCAGAAAAAAATAAAGAGTTTAGTTTACACTTCCATCTCCTGTCTGTGGGTTTCTGTCTCACTTTGTGGGCTGATGCCAGGCCAGCACCAGCAATAATCAACATTTATGGAAGGCTTTCCAAGGTGCTGAATCAATACAAAGAGGCACCTCGTTTCGAGGAGGTTTAAAACAAAGAAAGGGGGGAAAAGCCCTTGGAAGAAGGTTCCCCAAATCAGCCCAATCCACTCATCTTCCAGCAGGCTTTTCTACCAAAAGAGCTGATTTAGGAACTTGCCACCCAGTGTATAAAACAGCTCATGGATCTGGGATTGAACCCAGGTGGACTGGCTGCCATGAGCTCATTATTGTTACTCACTTGATAAATACAGGAATAAAACATGCTTTGCATCCATTTTCTAAATGGCTCCACTGAGCCCCTGGCCCTTCGTACAGTAGTGTTATTTACATTAAAGAATTGCCCAGAAAACTCACAAAAAAATCCCATAAAACTTAGAGCTCACAAGGGACCAGCACAGGGCAGAGCAGAAGTGCAAGCTGTTTGCAGCTTGCAAGGTTAAATACAAAATTTCCAGTGTTTAGTGTCTTTCTTTTTCAGGAATCGTACATTTTATCCAAAAAAATCCATCCCAGCCCTCCCAAATGAAACTGAACATACCAAATAGTCATCAGAAAGAAAAATGTACGACAGTTTGCTAAAGCCTGAAAATAGCAAGAGTATATTTTAATGTGATTAATCATAAAGCACCCAGGATTTATCTGGGTAAAATGACCCATTTTTTTATTCTGTAACAATAAAGTATATCAACAAATAATAGATCCCCTCAGGATTCTTAACAGACTCTGTTTGTCTCAAGAATCTATCTGCTTTTACACTGTGCAGTAAGACAGTAAAAATATATCACAAGAGGCTGGTGAAACAAGAACTGCCAGATCCATTTAAAGGGTTTCCCACAAAGAGTCTCTAAAAAGACATTTGCTGGAAATAGATTACACAGCCCATTTTCCTACTTATATGAGCAGACAAATCCCCAAACGCACATATGAATGTCAAGCCAATTGAATAATCCTAAGCATTTGACATAATTACATATTCCACCTTTCAAAATGGTCCTGGCGCCCTTAAACAGTAACTAACACTGTGATGCAAAATATGCAGGTAAAAGATGATTTGCCATTTGGCCTTTAGTGTCTGTGATATTTAACCAGGCTCTGAAGCTGACAGATTAACAAGGAAAAGGAATAAAGTAGAATGCAGGAAGGCTGCTGCTATGCATTGGCAAATAGCTCATGTATTTTGTACCTTGTTTTCTCACAATGGTGTGAAAGGGAGGGGAAAACAAGTTCAGGAGGAAAATACCAAGCAAACATTAGCCAGACATTGATTTCTTCCTCCTGCATGGACACAGCATCTGTGTAAAGGATACCACACTGTCACATGGATTCTTCTATTGTCAGCCACCAATAAGCAAATCTGATGTTCACTTCACAGGGTAACTCTGTTATTCATCAGATCTTCCAGGAGAGGAAAGGATAATTTTTTGACTAAAAATACCTCAGTGCCATAATCTGCTATGGTAGTCTGTGGAGGATTAAAGCAGGTCACTGGACTTGTTTGCAGAATATTCTGTATCTTTTATGAAAGTCAACATTAAAAACTGAATTTTTACTTAATATGTCAACATCATTTGCCTTGATCAAAATTCTTTATGATACCACTGGTTTCACTGAACCCTTCTGTTTTGTTGAGAAGAAATCCTTCTTTTGCCATGACATGTTGAACTGGCCCTCCAAAAGGATGAAAAATCCATTCCTGTGCTTGACCACCAACTTCTGTATAATGTTTTGTTCAATTTTCGTGCTTTTATTCTCCCTTCTATTTGTGATTTAGAGCACAAGGGGTTACCTCTGTCTGAGGCATAGTTGGTTAATGGTCTTTTCATTTTTTCCCTCAGTGCAGACAGAATGGTCAGCAGTGTTCTCCTCAGCCCAACTATTTTTGTGAAGGATTTTATTTTATTGCTAATAGTCACTCCATAGTAACCAGCTTGGAATTAGATTCTCTCAGAAACATCATGCTATCTTTTCTTTTTGTGTCACTGCAATTAAAAAAAAAAGAAAAACTACCGAAATCCATACTGGTATTTTGTACCCTGCACTCACTGAATCTTGATTGCTTGCAAGAACAAAACAAATCAATAAAGCTGTATAATTTGAGGTGTCTTCAACATCTCACCTTTCAGATTCATTGTGATACTGACCTATTTTGCTTTCTTCTGAGACAGCATATTCTCTTTTGTCCCTGCATTGAATTATCCCTTTATTCTTTATCACTTCTCCAGTAGAGTCTCATGCTGTGTGTCAACCTGCTTGCACAGCCCTCTAAGGAACTCTGCCCATTTCTCTTCGTGCTTCCAATAAATTAGAAACCCCATAATGAAATGCTATCAAGGAGCATTTCCTGAGCATTGCTTCAGCTGGCAGCCAATACCCCACAGCTGTCATCAAACACCTGATTTGGGATGCTCTTGCCTGCTGTGCTGTATCCAGCTGATCAGCCACATGTGGGATGTGCTCACAGCCACACAAAGGGCACTCTGGCACTGCTGGGACACTCCAGGACAGTCTGGGGAGCTCAGGGGAGAGCAGAGATGGGGGGAAATAGGTTTGAGCAAGAAAACTGATGAGAAGGGGGTGTCTGAATCAATCAACATACAGAGAATTTGGCAACTGGTTGCCTGTGCTATAATAGTCTCTGTATTCCAGAGGAATTAATTTAATATTTTTGCAGAAGGAGGAAGATACAGACTTGGGGGAATGCAAGTATTAGAGTTGTTAAGGGAAGTAACGCTTTTTCTTGCAAAGAGGAGGGAAGGACCCTGACCCAGCAGTGTAGCTGTGCCTGGGTGGGGTGACACAGCCAGCACTAACCTGTCAGTGCCTCAGAGAGAGCCAGCAGGTCTGTGCTCACCTCAGTCACACCAGTGAGCATCATTCCACTCGTTTCCATATAGGAAATCAGCAACTGGGTGTCTCCAGAGCCAGGGAGAAACCTCAGCATTTGATTTGGAAGAAGGCAGTAATACAAGAGGCAGTGTATCATCAGGGCATGCCTCTATTTTGCAAATCTTTTAACCGTTTAGTCTCTTAAAACTGAAAATTAAATCATTGTCCTTGTTGTTTAAAGGACAACCAGGACAGCTCTCCAGCCATGCAGAGCTGTGAAAGCCCAGCCACCCACACCAGAGAGGCTTCCTTGGAGACCAATCTCACATCAAGGTGACATCAGGGAGGGACAGCACATTCCTGCCACGGGGACTTGCATTTTGGAAGCATTTATAACCAAGCTGAAGCTGATTGTGGTGGGGTCATGCACCACAGGCAGCACACATGGTTAATATGCAAATCTCTCCCACAAACATCCAGAGGCTGGGCTGGGATTAAAAACTGATTTTCCAAGCGCCAAACCAAAGGCCTCTGAAACATCAAAGCCAAGGAATTATTCCTTGACAAATAATCTCATCTCAAGTTTGCAAATCAACCATAAATAAAGAGTGATAGCAACATCCACCACAGCAATGGATGGACTGCCATGCTGTAAGAGAATGCTGCTAATTCACCTCCCACAGACTGATTATCTATCTCAGTTGTTTCATGATAATAATTCTTTGTTAAAAGATTAGTTTTCAAATTACACTTTTGAGAGCCTTATACTGCTGCCAGCGCCAAAAGGGAATTTTGAGGCCAGCTTGAGGATTTATGACTTCGTGACAGCAGCAGGGTGGAGTGAATGCTCTTTTTGTTGCAAACGCAGCTCCAGAAGCGAGTTAGGCCACAGGTATTAACAGGCAGCTCGTGTGCCAGCTCTCACCCCTCAGAGAGTGTTAATCCAATCTGCCAACTGCTGCTGCACTCTAATGCAGCTTTGCCCTGCCAAGCAATTACAAAAGGCTCCTTTTGCTCCAGAGCCACCTGTCCCTCACAGCGCCTCACTGGCACCACAAAGCCCCCCAGTCACTGCCTTAAAGGACAACAGCTACGTTTTTAACTGGTAAATGAAACGGGGGCTGCAGAGCACTCTGTGGGATTTTTGCACCAGCCTTTGTGCGCTTGTTGATGCTCAGGTTATTGGGAGGTAGCTGCAATGAGGTTACAAAGAATTATGAATGAACATTATCAATAATGAGCTCATTCTTTCGTTATCTTTTAGAACTTCTGTAGGGGGATAGGATATAAGTAAATGGAGGTAGTATAGAAAGTAATCTTACCCCCTAAAGAGTTGCAGCTGGGTTAATTACTAAAGATTAGGAGCAGGCCTGATTATTACAGGCCACAGCTGTAGCCCCTAATAAGAAGAGTGTTATAAAAGAGTGGATTGGTTGGTTGAGGAGAACTGGAGTCAGCTGGTTGCTGTGAGGAGAAGAGTCAGTGCCTAGAGGAGCTGCCTATGAGAAACATTAAGGAGGTATGAAACTCTGGCAATATGGAACCTTTGTAATGTAATGACAATAGAACCTTTGTAATGTAATGACAACAAACTTTTATCATATGAACTCCCAGGTTTCCCCTCCCACCCTCTATTCAGAAACTTGCAATTGAGAATGAAATTGCCTAGTACACAGTTGTGATTCTAACACACCAAACAATATATCTAAGGAACAGAAATAAAAGATGAAGTAACATTATTATGTATTATGAGTACAAAAGTAGCCTGAGGCCAAATAAAATATTTAGAAGGACATAACAATTACCCCAAATGCAGGAAACATAAAACACCTTCAGATCCATACAAACACACCTACAGAAACACACAACCATGATTCTTTAGGAATATTTGGGATCATAATAATCCCTGTATTGGGCCAGACCCAAAGTTCATCCAGCTCACTTCCCTGGCTCACTGGCCCAAAGCCAACTCAGACACAAGACAAGAGTAATCTGATTTACAGACATCCTTTCCTAACATACCTTCCCAGGCTCTTGCACTTTGCAACCTGGAGTGCCTCTCTTTGCAGCTGTCTGCCTTGAGGGATGTCCCTGCTGCTGACCTCTCCAGCCATTCTTTACAAGCATTTCCCCTTTTTGCACCTACAAACTCATGCAGCAATTCCCTTTTCCCAGACGATGGTGCCAAAAGCTTGAGTGGGTTATGATTCCTCTCAGCAGCCTTTGATGTTTATTTTGGTTTTAGAATTACACCCTGAATTATACATTTTATAGAGGCAGCCAGGGTTAGCTGGTGGAGGTGGGAGTTTACAGGGTTCACATAACATTCACTCTCACCTTCATTGTCTTTGGAGCTGCAAGTCTGAGGGCTGAAGGACAGCATGAGAAATGAAGGTTTAATACAGCTTTTAATGAAACAATAGATAATGCCTTCTTTCAAACAAACATTTCTCGAGCTGTGTGGACACTGACTCTGGAAATATTCTAAAAGCCTCTTTTTTGTGAAGTTTACAATGCAAATGGTAAAGCTTTATAGCAATTATGTGAGAACCAAACCAGGAAAAAGTGCTGAATGCTTAGTATATCTAATTAATTTATCATTTACCATGACACAGCATATGTTCTTTCTATTAAAATTTACTCTTAACATGTAAAAATTGCATTTTTTACTGTAGCAGCTGAGAATGTGAATACTACAAAGAAGTTAGCACTGGCATTGAAATTTTTATAGTTGGTCCTAGGCTCAGGACACTTTTAGAAGGCTCAAAGAAAAGAATTTGAGACAAGAAATATGAGTCTGTCAGACAGCATTAGAGAGCAACAGTTTAAAAGCAGTGAAGTGGATGTGAAAGAAATGAAAATACTGAGATGCATGTTAGGAACCTTGGTCAAAAATCCTCTCCCCTTCAGTGAGAGATTCATTTTCCAGTTCCATATGAGATCAGAAGACTCAGAGCTGTACCTCAATGTACACACAGATCTAATTCACTGGAGGAGACAATTCTATTTTCTAACAGGAAGAAAAAACAAACTGAAGTCACACAGGAGGCAGGAAAGAAATTTTCTGTGTTACCTTTGTGATGCTGTGGGCAACTTCCATGGGGTAAATGGTCTGTGGTGATGAAAACCATCTTTGGAAAGCAGGGGGAGAGCAAAGGGGACAGGAGGGAGCACAGAGCCTGCCCTGCTCCTTGTCTGCTGCAGAACCCTCCACAGCCCTGCCACCAGCAGCATCACTCCTGCACACAGAAATATGAGGACTCAAGCACTTAAAGACATCACTAAAGCTGTGTGATTCCTCTCCCTTTTCAAGAAAGAGCTTCTTTTGAGCAGAGAATAGAAGAAAGAAGAATAGAAGATTCCATTTTCAAATCTGGGTCATTAGCTGCCCAAGGAGGAACATTAATTATTGGTTTTAACATCAAGCTGGTAAAAGCAGAGTTCTGCAGGCAGTTCAAGAGATAAAAGGCACTTATTCAGGGTAAACACAGAGAGCCACTCACTCCTTGGATTTAGGATGTAACTCAGCTAAAGAGGAGGACATTTACGTCAGAAGATTTGCATTTCTGAGTACAGGAACTTCATTGGGGTGCCCTGCATAGCAAGAGCTGTTTTTCCAGAAGAGGGCACTAAATATATATATTTTTTACTATTTCAGTGATTAAAAATTAAAAAAAAAAAAAAGGACTGGAAACCAGAAGAATTAGATTATAGACTGCTTCATATGTTTCTGCAGAGACGCCAGAATTAAATTCTTTCTAGTTTTGCCTTCTGAAGCTTTTTAAATCACTGTTGTTTTCTCATTTTGTATGCTGCTCCTAATATATTTCTTTCCATAACATTTTAAAATAACTACCTATACTTATTACAATCCAGCACAAGCCAGGATGTTCATTGTCCCTAAAAACTTAGAGAGACTTCACAATTACATCAGAAATGAGTTCCTGCTTTTTAGCATAAATTTTCTTCCTTTGTTCAAAGAATCTAATTATTTGTTAGATTTTTTTCATACTGGTATTAATTTCATTCCTTGTAAAGCAAAGTTGCCCACTAAGATAGATTCCCATACAAGTGCAAGAAAGAAAAGTGTGATTATTTTAATGCTGTCTATCTGATTTTGACTGTCTAGGGGACCTTGTACCTTATCTTATGAAGGCTTTATTCAAAAACAAATTGCAATTTGTTCTTAAGACATTTTTTTGAATCTTATTAGGACATGAACCTCTACCAGTTTGTTCAAGTTAGCTCAAGCTCATGGTTAGCTCATCCATACACTCAGAAAAGGAAGCAGAATGAGAAATATAGCCTTATGCAAGCTAAGAAAAATTGTTTATTTTTGTATCATAGTGTTTTGCCTTGAGGCTTTTCTTTTCCTTCCCTGCTTGATGAAAATCTCATTTACTAAAGAAAATATTTACAGAGGAAGACTGCTGATAGCTGATACTGACACATAATACGCCTATGTACTTTTGCATGACAGACTGATTATTTCTGAGTTTGGGTGCTCCTCTAGTCTTCCTTGGAACTGTGGATTTCCTTTTCAGTTTACTGATGTGTATCTGTGCCTGTGAATAAATGCAGGATACAGTTTATTGGCCTTTGCTACATAAGCAAGGCTGTCCAACTTAGTCTTAAAAACAATTTTGCACTCAGTCATGTTTGTGCAATTTCTGTTGAAGTCTCCCAGCTCAATTCATGAGGCTTCAGGTTTAGTTCTAATTAAATTTATCTGCATTATCAGGAGAACAGCAACGGTTTAATCCATTGTTTTTAATAGGAAAGCAGTTAAAGCTCAGCAGCTGAAATCAGCAGACTCTGTTTTTAATGCTCTGCCTTTCAAGTTTTGTTGCAATGATCAGACTCAACAGTCCCTGGAGTGAAGAGAATGGAGACTGGATAAGGAATTGGGGTTTGGTGCAGTTTTCCCAAAACCACTGCTATGTAGGGAGCAGGCAGCAGCAGAACTGGAATGTGGGGATGGAGGACTGCAGGCTGTGCTGAGCTTTCCTTCCCAGCTCAGGCAAACACATCATGTTGTGTTTCTATGAATGCTCCCAGACCATCATTTCAGAAGCACAGACTTCCCCCTGGAAACATTCCCAAAACCAGAGAGCAATAGAGCCAAAAATCTGGTATCCAGTGTGGTTTTGTTGTTGGCCATGGAGAGCTGCAGGCCCTAAGTCACCAGAGTGGCTGCCAATGAGAAACCATGGAATGGTTTGGGCTGGAAGATCATTCAGTTCCAACCTCTCTGCTACGGGCAGCAACACCTTCTACAGACCAGGTTCCTTCAATGTTGAGATGATCCCACTCCAAGAATACCTGCTGAGCATGAGGAGAGTGCTCACTCGTTGTGTTTTAGGGGTGCAAACATATTTTCCATGGATAATAAACACAAGCAGCCCCCACCCAGCCATTCCTCCTTGCTGACACTCAGTGCCCATCCTTTCCCTTTTATTCAGAATGGAAAACAAAGTATGCAGACTTGGGATGTGGCTTTTCATTCCACTTTTTTTTTTTTTCCCCCCAGTTTCTACTGAGTTACAATGCCAAACCCTTAATTTTAAATAAGAACCCATGGCCCCATGGCTCAAGGATCCTAAGTACCAAAATATCTCTACAGTATATTTGTTTGAGGTCCTAACCCCCTCTAACTTCTTGTTTAAACTATTTTTTTTTCTCATTAAATCAAGCTATTCCAAAGCAGAAGAATTGCTGTCAAAAGCAAAGAACCATCCAGGCTACATAAAGGAGTACAGCTCTGCTGGAACTTTGTCAAATGAACCATGAGGGTCCCCCAAACCAAAATAATAAGTTTGACCTGTCTTAGTCCAAAATTGGCCCTGAAATTTAGCAATATTAAATTAATTTCTTTAGTTTCTCCCTCAAAAGAAAACTCTAGGATTCAACTTGTCAGTAATTATTGCTCCACTGGCCTGTAACTGTGTCCAAAAATTTCTATTCTAAACAAACAATGGGACAGAAATTTGTGGAAGAACAAATATTCTCACCACTTGATGACATGTTTGCTCAATTAGAGTGGGTATCCACCCTCCTAAAGTAAGAAGTTTTAATTCTGTAAGCAAAGGCAGCAGAGAAGGTTTGGCATCCAAAGGGTCCTGCTGCTGAAGGCACAGCTGAGGACATCTGAGAAGGCAATGTTTGCACAACTCTGTAATAGAGTTTTGAAAACCCAGGAGTCCCCTGAGAGCTTTGTGGCAAACTTCCCTCTCTCTCCGTGCCACTGCAGATATCAAATATTAATTAGCCTGAAACAATTACTGATACCAACACATGACACACGTTGGTACCTCTGACAGAGATATTGCTGCTTCTGCCTGTGCTGAGATTCACTGATGGAAAAACCTCCCAGCTGCTGAGGGCTCAGAATAAACTCAGCTTTGGTTTATTCAGTGAAAAGTGACCATGAAGAGCTCATCTCCTGCCTTAGATAGACTCCCCCAGGTCAGACAGAAAAGAAAATGGGAGTTTGGAAATGTTTTTGAATCAACCTTGTCTGATGCCTTTGAAAATTCTGTTTTGTCTATCTTGTTGAAAACAGCAGATGAGGGAATTTGTTCATGGTGGGTTTGAGATTGGAAAAGATAGGCTGTCTTTCACAGAGACCAGATTCATAATTAAAAATTACCACAACAAGCTCCTTTAAAAATAAAATATTGCCTGTAAGTGTTGTCAAACAATAGCTGCTGCTTCAGCTTCAAATCCAAAATAAACTATAACCCACAAAATTAACCCCTTCTATGCTGTTAGCACATTCTTGTTAATGCAACACTTCTGGACACACAGGCCTTAGCTTTAGTTAGGTAAATGTATCTGGAGCACTTCTATTCTACCACAAAGAGGTTAAACAGAAATTATCAAACAAGATTATCACACTGCTAATCTTGGCTTTTGAAATAATTTAACTCAAAACAGAAGAAGAAGGGGCGAGAAAGGTGGTCCCCACCTTCAGCCCTGACAGCCCAGAACAACCTCACTGACAGCCCACACAGGCACACACATAAAAATGCTGCCATTTTCAGAAGCTGTGAGCATTTTATTGAAATATTAAAGATTAGCTGAATAATATTAATAATATTTATTCTATGGGAAGTAACTGAAGTTGTTGCTTTCCTGAAAATTTAGCAAATGATCAGATTTGTTGGGTGGCTGACCTATGTGTTTCCATTAATTCATTAATAACTTTTTTTTCTGCTCTTTAAAAAAGCACTGGATGACTGCAGTGATACAGCTCATTCCTCATTCACAACTACATTCATACAGTTGGTGAATTGAGAAAAGAGAAGATACTCTGCCTAAAGATACACACATGCACAGATGTAAGAACAGAAATTTTTTAACTAATATAAACAGTATTTGGATTGAGTCCTTTTCTTCTTTTTGTTTAGTAAGTGCTTTATCCTAATCCATTATTTATCCTAATAACAGTAAGTATTTCTCACAAGTATATGAAATTACAGTGCTTTAGGCTAGAAAATGTTGGAAAAAATAATTTTAGCCAGCAGCCTTTGATATAAGTGAACAATGCCCTTATATTGCACAATTTCCAATAGAGGAGTCCTTCTGATTTATGAACAATGATTCAAAACTGTATTCACATTAAAAAGAGGATATGAAAAACCATAAACATAAGCTTTTTACTTCAAAATGGCCCTTTCAAAAATAATTTACAACCAACACCAAAAATTAAATAACAATCAATAAAACAGGCAGAATTATTTTATGACAGAAATATTCTGTCATAAAATATGCTCATTTTATCATGAAATCACTAAATACTTTCAGTATTCCTGAAAATAACATTGGGTGAGAATGAAAAAATAAATTTGAAATGTATTTATTGCCATATAAAGAAAACAGATTTATGTAAGCCTATTTCTAGGCCTGGTAAATCCATTTCAATTAAGCAATAAATATCATGACTACAGTCTGAGCAGTATTACTGATGATAGTTATGACAGTGTTCAATTTTTAGAGGTATATTTATCATAATAATGTTTATCACCTAGCTCAAAAGGATGTTGTGAAGATTCATTAATATTTATACCCATTAGTGTTTTGGAAATAACAAGCATTATGTTATTTTAATTTTTACACAGCTAATTAAATTAGTATGAGGTTGCAATTAGACCATAAGCACAAACCCCATTCCTTTAACATATCAGACAGACTGGAGAAATCATAAAAAATAGTAACAACAACAATAGTAATATGTTGCTTTCTATAAATAATGCTTTTTTACTTCATTCACACCCTAAATACCAAGTCTAAGGTTTGCTCTGGGTCTTTCTGAGCTCTCTTTGCTCCCACCACTTGTCCTAGAGATACAGGCAGGGAGAACAGAAATACTGAACTCACCACATGAACTAGGCTAAAAAATAATTATTAATTGTGTTCTAATTACAACAATGATTAATTCTTTCCAGCCATTTGGATTAAAAAAGAGCATTTCTTTTACTGCAAAATAGGTAACAGCATCTGTTGTATCAGCTGCAAAAGCCTCTGAGCCCTAACTTTGTTCAGAAACCTTTGCAGTTTGGTCCACGCTAATCAGCCAGCATTTCTGAGTGCAATTGCCCTTAACTGGCACAAACACAGTAATGGGCTGGTAAAATTGGAGACAAAGAGCAAAAAGTTTTACAAGGAATCTTTAATTCCTCTCTTGCATGATGACAACACTGATTCCTAATAAAGGCAACTACGTATTCACTATTTAACATCTCAATACATCACTCCAAAAAAAAAGGTTTCTTCTCACCTATTTCCTCCGTTTCTTTTGTTCCATTACACAAATTCCACTGGTAACTGACTGCCACACAAAGCTGCACAAGCTTTAGTTACTCGCCTTTGCTCTTACCTCAGTCACAGAAATGCCTTGAGATTTAAGGGTTGCTTTGTCACTTGGCTATTTGGGAGACCCCTTTTGGAGACCAGGGGTACCCACAGAGGTGGTGCCAGCCCAAGGACCTGTGTGTGTCCCCAGGAGGCACACGGGGGGCTTTCCCGTCACACAGCTCGTGTCCCCAGGAGGCACACAGAGCTTGCCCGTCTACTGTAAAAGCAGGCAACCGGACAAGGGGAGAGAATGATACATCTGACTCCATCTTATCAGAAGGCCAATTTATTACTTTATTATACTGCATCATATTAAAGAATACTATACTATTCTATACTAAAGAATACAGAAGGGATACTTACTGAATGCTAAAAAGATAATAATGAAAACTTCTGACTTTTTCCAGACCCTCGACACAGCTTGGCCATGATTGGCCAATGAGTCAAAACAACTCAAAGCAGAATCCAATGAAACAATCACCTGTGGGTAAACAATCTCCAAACACATTCCTCTGTTGCGCTCACAACACAGCAGAGAAGCAAATGAGATAAGAATTGTTTTCTGTTGGGAAGGATGAAAGTTTGACAGGAAAGTCTCACAGATATGTATGATTGGCAGAAAGATTTTTGAATGTAGAATCTGAAGAAGGAATAGAAACAAAAGCAAGTTTTGATATAGAAGAAAAGAATTGCTGAGCCACTCTTACTGGATAACCAAGACGGCAAAGGGATGTTAGTTAGAAGGGGTTTTTATGGCTTAGAGCAAAGGATAAACCCACCCCAAACAGGAAGATGTTTTTATCAAGCAGAAAGCTAGCACAGGGAAACAAGTCAGCAAATGTTGCAAGTAGAAAAAAGGTCTCAGAATTTTCCACTGCAAGAATACTGAAAAACAACTTCTAGCTTAAACTGTAATGTACTAACTTTTAGTGATTGGAGAATAGTAACATGAATATGGTAATTACAGTAGTTATGATAGGCTATAGATAAAAGTTAAGGTATAGATTGGTTCTTCTGTATTAAGATGCTCAGCAAAGAAAAGTCTATAATGCATTGTAACCAAAACCAAAGGGTCTCCAGCCTGCCTGCAGCTGGAGCTGACAGCTGTAGGCACAGGCTCTGTCACCCACCACCCTGGACTGCTGTAACATCTTGGATGGAATAAACTGCGTTTTGGAGAGTGCCTGGAGTCCCACATCTCTCATTTCAGCTCTTACAGTTTTCCTTTTCTCTGAGGCCTCTCGCTGTCTTTCAGTCAGGAGAAAAACCCTGGGTGAAGGGATCCTGTTCAGAGGATGTGAATGCCACACCTGTCAGTGCTGCTGGAGCCACGGGCTGGGCAAGAGTGTCCTTGGCCAGGCACCACCAGAGATAGCCATGAGCCTCTGCCCCCTTCTGCTGAGCTGCTGTGGCCAAACCCCGTTTGCCCACGCGTTTTGGGGTTATTAAACCTCATATCAGAGCCCCACACACTTGTTTTGGTGAAGGATGTTTGAAATCAAAGTTTCTCCACGGAGGTGTTTATTCCCTGATGCTTTCCCAAAATTTCACTCTGTTGTTTCAGCCTCAGGTTGCACCTTATTGTGGTGTAAAGAAACTAAAAATAAACAGCAGGAAAACTGTGGGAGTATTTCAAGACAAAGGAGCTCGGTGCCTTTCCTGTGACCTTTCCAGGAAAAGAACAAATCTTCTGTGTTCAAGGTTAGAAAAGCTCCCTATTAGCACAAGGCTTACCCAGAATATTGCTGCCTGAAAGATTAAACTTCTGTAAATATAAGCACTGCAAAAAAAAAAAGCATTACAATGAAATCTGACAGCCAGACTAGCCACAATGTACCCACACCAGCTTCACAGCTGTCTGCCAAGCTTCCTGGGAGAAATATGTTTTAAGGAATGTGCTTTAATTCATTATCCTTTAAAATGATGGAGTGATAGAACAGGAAAACACACATTAGCTGCCTCAGTGTCTTTGCAAAAAAGGTGTCTGGCAGTTCAGTGCTGTGTTATTCCAATGTGGGTGTCAGTGCTGTCACCCAGACCAACACTGAGCAGACATGCTTCTGTGCAAATAAATAGAAAAATACAGAAGCAGCTATTACTGGAAGGAAATGACTTTGTGGCACTTTTCTTAAAAATATTCCGCTTCATTGGAGTGACACATTGTTCTCCTCTGTTTTGATGTTTATTCCTGGTTGGTATTAAACATAGAGGCTGAATCCATTCATTTCAGAATTCAGACAAATTATTAATTCATACTATGCATATTAAAGCGGCACAACTGTACTGTGTAAAAAATGATGAAAATATCTACACTCACAAACAATTAAAAGGCAGCACATCGCACTTTCAAATGCCAAAAAAATAAGAAACAATTTCTGATGGCTAAAACATAAGTATGAAATAATTCCAAGAAGCTCCTTTTTGAAATTGTAGAATTAAAGTTTAAAGACATGTCCTCTGCCAATACATCTCCTGAAATTTCCTTTTGACTTTGCAACAAGGACAACTGCCCAAGGCTTTGCTGATCAATTCCTTGTGTTGCAGAAAACAGTGTAATTTGAATTTTGTCCAAGAATACAGTTTGAAATGCAGAAAATGTGAAGAGCTAACTAACATGCAATTATTTGTAGCCACAGTCTGCATACCAAGGGAGAAGAAAGCTGAAGAAATAATTTAACTGTTATTGCCATTTTAATACAGAGAGCCACCCATCATGGCTGAAGGCTGCAATAACCAAGACTGAACCCAACTACCCCTCTATTAGCATGCTTCAAAACACAACAAAACAAAACAAACCCAACAAATTTTCTTTTCTCCATAAACATGGATCTTAAAGGAATAAAAGAGGGTTTGTTTTGTTTTGTTTTGCTTCAGGAGCTCTTGCTATATAAGAATACCTGAACAATTTGCAATGTTCTCTTACAGTGAGTATGTGCCACATCCTGAAACGTTCCCAAATAATGTTTTCAGCTTTCACCCTGGGATTTCCTTTCTAGAAAAAGATGTGCTGTGATGCAGGGAGTACCTGGCTGTGTGCTGCCCTCTCTTCTCCAGACAGGCATCTTGAGAACCACAAACTCAGTATTTTTCTGTGCCTCAAACTCACAGGTCTGCAAGCACTGACATGCAGAGAGGAGGATGCAGAGGAAGCACATCCAGCCCATCCCTTTCCATTCCCATGGCTCTCCTGCCACATTGCCCACATCAAGCACTCCTCCACAGGCTGAACAAAAGTCTGGGCTGTAAAAGCCCCCCTAACTCTGCTTCTTTCAGATCTTCAGAGTGTTCAGTTCTTTCAGCGGATAAAGGTTGAGAATAAAAAGTTATTTTCTCATTACTGTTTTTCAGAAATTTAACTTTTTCTCTCTCTTTTTTTTTTTTTTTGGGGTTTTGTTTTGTTTTGTCATTAAAGGCATTTTTCTGTCATTCTCAGAGGAACTGAGGAAGCCCTCCCTCCTCAGGGCTCTTCCAGCTTGCACATCTGAGCAGAGTTGGCACAGAGCTTCCACAGACAAAGGCTGATTTCCACTAAAAGAACTGCATTTTGCAAAACATCTCTGGCTTACAAGGCAGGGAAATTTGAGAGAAAGGCTTTGCTTGCTCAGTGACCCTTAGGCTGTCTTTTCCATGTTTAGAATTAACTTAACACTTCCCCATCCATCTCTGTCTAGAACTCAGCTAAGCTTCAGGTCAGTGAAGTCACACCACCAGTAATTTCCCAAGAAAAATCATTATTAATTACTCCTTAGGTTTCTGATAGTTTTATTTTTCCTTTTTCTAAAACCAGACATGCTTCTTCTGACTTTCATAGCACCAAGTCAGGAATAACTCCAAAGATGATAGCAGAGAAATCAGATAAGCAACAGAGCTACAACTTTCACTGCCTGAAGGGCCCACAAATTTCCTTTGGTTAGCAGCTGAAATGTTATTTACATTATGGAAAAAACCCAATTACAGCTGTCAGTGAATTAATTATGTTCATTTTTGAAGAACTGGTGATATTCTAGACTATGGAAACAAAATATATAGGGCTTATAGTTCATCCAAGTAGTACAGCATAGCTATCACTCAAACATTTCAGGCCTTATACCAGCAGAATTGAGAAAGACAAAAATATTATTCATGCAAAAGAATTGCTTCCCCCATGTTTGATTCTTTGGTCATCATTTAAAAATGACTCATTACATTTTTCCCTTTTGAAGTCTGGTAAAAAATTTGCTGTAATCCAGAACTTAGTATCAACCTAATGGTGATTTTTTACAAATGATTTATACCTAACCCTCAGAAGAAAAGGATTTATAATGAAAGTGATAGCTCAAGCCTAACTGCAGCACTGGGAATGGTGACACCATAATTAATGTATTATTTCAGTTGTGGGAGACACTGACAGCAGCTTTTTGTTCTGAGGAAGAAATTTATAGGGTGATGGAAAAAGGCACAGTAGAAAAAAAAATCACAGAAGAGGAATAGAAATCCTTGTAGCAAAGACATGTCCTTACAATCCCCCTCCCAGAGGCTATAAAATCCTGGCAGTGACAGTGTTTCCTCACAGTCTAATTTATACCTTTCTCCTCTACTAGATGGCAGTGTGACATGCTCTCAGAATCGCTAAGTGAGGGGGTTTCTTGCTTTCTTTCATAGGAAGCAATTAATTTAAAATATCATCTTGCTGGCATAAAAATCAAAAAAAAAAAAAAAAGGAAAGAAAAAATTGCCACTGGCTGTGTATTTTGAAATCAAATCTGTTTACTTACAGGTTCAACATCAAAGGCAAACAGTGCATATTCCCTGTCAGGTGACACCTCATACCGGATAGCCTTTAAGGAGACCTGGAAAATAAACACAGTTTTGAAACAAATATTCATCAGTTTTCCAGATAATGACACCTAGAACTAATGGTTATGATCATCTCTCTAAGGATAAAGAATACTGCCAGAATTAAGTGTCTTAAAAAATATAGTATCTTTTTTTTTCAAACCCAGAAATGTTATGTGGGCACTCATAAGAGAAAGAATAAATGCATTGTGACTCAGAGCAGGCAGCTATATCAAAAAAAAGCAGAATTTTCCTTACTGCACTGGTGAGGTGCAGGTGTAGGCAGTAGTTAGTAGAAAGCTCTGATAAATGGCAATTTATTAATTTCCTCTCATTATCAGCATTCACTGGCCAGTGCAGGAGATAAATGTAAATAGCTTCTGGAGCAAATTAGTAATAAAGACACCACTACATCCCCCAATTAAGATAACCCAGAGGAAAACTATTACATTTTCCCCAGTTAAAAGTTTTTGGGATGCTGCAGCGATCCAGTGCACCCTGACCTGGGCTCTGCAAAAATGAGCACTGTAAATCTTGCTAACAAGAAGAAATGCCAGGCTATCTCAGACCTGCCAGGAATTACCTTTTTCCAGCTCCACTTTTCATTTGTATAGTGAAGCCATTTCTCCTTCCCAGCATGTTTCAGTATAATGCATTGCTGGCACAGATGGCACCAAGGTCAAAGAGAGGTGCCACTAACACATCACTCATGCACTGCCTTTTAAATCTCACCCTCTCACCTAAAAATTAGATCTAAGTCCTTGGGAGAGTCCCACAGGGCCAAACTGAAAGGGGAATTGGGGAAAGTCCTCCCCAAGGCCAGCAAGGATGGATGTGCTGTGGGGACAGGTGGCACCATCACAGAATGATTTGGGTTGGAAAGCCACCCTTAAAGGTTGTCCAGTGCAACCCCTTGCAATGAGCAGGGACTGTCGGGGTCTCTCACTGGTCAGAGTGACTTCGAGAAATGTTAGAAAGTCTCTTTTCTCAGCCCGGCACTCGAAGGAGGAGTCAGGGCTCTTCATTTCATGGTCTCTCATGTATCTTATCTATAAATTTTTTCTCTTGTTTAGCTGAGATCTGCTCAGCAAGACAGTCTGAGGCATTCTCTCTGCCCTCAGGGCAGTTTTATGTCCTTATACTGAAAACTATGTATACAATGTTTACAATCACTTTCCAATACCTATCACCTATGTTAGACAGTGAGCTTCTACTCTAAACCAAGCTAAAAGTGCCACCATCACAGCAGAAGACGGAGGCCAAGAAGAAGAAAGGCTGGACATGCCCAAATCCCTCCATCTTTCTCTTTGAATCTTCATTCTAAAAACCCCTAAAATCTACTTTTTCACCCCGTGATAAATTTACTATCATTCTACTTAATTTATTGTAGCTTGCAGATTTTCATCTAAAGTTAGTAACTTGCTCCACAAGTCCTAATCAAAATTACAAGCATTTTAAGCTCTGTGCCAAAGTCTCTGAGATCCCTAATAAGAGTCTTAGCTGCTCAAGACAGCCAAAAAGATGTCTTGAGTCCTGACAAGGGACAACTTCAGCCAGACCAGGCTGCTCAGAGTCCCATCCAACCTGATCTGAGCATTTCCAGGGAAGAGGCACCCAGCACCTCTCTGGGACATCTCACAGGCTGCTGACCCAGAGCAGCTCAGGATGGGGAGGGATGGGAGAGTCTGGGCACCAGCAGAGTCAGCATGGAGACAGATTTTATATGCAGAAGACAGATTTTATTTAATTTTATGTTACTAACATGGGGAAGGGGAAACATGACCAAGTAGAAAAGTTTTTTTGCCCCAGGGCTGGGAAGGAGGAGGAAAAAGATGTGTCTGAGTAAATGTAGTGGCAGCTCTTGCACTGGGGCTTTGTGGGTTAATGTGGAGGTGACCTGCAGATGTATTTACTGAGAGGGCAGAGGAACAAAGGTAGAACAGGCAGTAGGGGGAAATGGCATGAAAATGTAGGATTTTCTTGTAGCACTATGCTTTTCTTACAAATGGCAATAATTAAAAACCAGTGGAATAAACAAGAGGCCAAATGGAAGTAATTTGACTTCAACAGACCTTGACATTAAAGGAAGCCAGCCCATTCCCTTAGAATTGTAAAGAAAGGGGTTACACTCTGGTAAAAGAGGATTGCTTATGTGATGCAGTAAAGTTTGAAGGTTAAATGCAGCATGTGAAGTTTAAGTTCGGGCCCTGACATAATAACTCAGTAATAAATTCTTTGTCTCATTAAAAAATAATGAATACAATTGATGTACTAACCTCTGCCACAACGCCGGTTTCATCTACTACACAAAACAATGTGACAAAACACTTCTATCACTATAAGCAATACTCTGTATCAGATGTGATTTGGTTTTCTTTGCATTCATTTTAATAGTCACCTACTAACTTCTTCCCACAATTTCTTAGGGTTTCTCTCAAATACAACTCCACTTCTTTTCCTTAGCACTGCTCATAAAAACCACTGAAATCACATTTCAACCATTAGGCAAGAAAAAGCAGCAAATGCACAAATAAAAAATAATTATTTTCGTGGAGGAATGTAGAGAATGGCAATAGACAGTAAATTATATCAATTGTCCTTTTTATTAAGCATGCAGAGATGAGAATTATGCATCTTTCAATTATATATGATATGCAAGACTAGCTGCAAATCTCTATATTATGCTTTCCATAAGTATGAGAGAAACTGAGCTTGCAGAATAATAACAAAAGCTGGAGATCAATCTCACATTATCCATCACTGCATAGCCTATTGTAGCACCAGTGAATTGCTTCTCCTTGACAATACATGAAGTTGAAACCCAAGTCATTTTCTGCTTTACTGATCCAACTGCAAGAGAGCTGTGAAATTCAGCTACTTGTCATAGAAAATACTTACAATTTTTTTGTTTTCTATTAATATTGTTGAACTGTTGGTTTCGACATTCCTCAGAATCACTGTGCCATTCTGGTTTCTATAAATGAATTCATTATCTGCAAGGAGGAAAACAAAAGGTCATTAAGGAAATCTGAATTTGTGTTTGTGTGGAACATAATTACTGGCTTAAAACCAAAAGTACTGCTGGGAACTTCTTTCTGAAGAACTCAAATTATTTTTTAATGCAGCCATTGCTAAAAGTGGCTTTGAGGACAGCCATAAAACAACTGGTTGGTGTTTCTCACATTTGTTGTGCCACACTTTCCCTGAGATGAATGCAAGAGTGACCTGGTTTGAATGTACATACACAGCTTGCTGTATAGTTAGTGTAGAAAACAAGGTCAAAAAACCCCATTCGTTATGATTAAAGGTTTCTCAGTTCCACAGTCTCTGTAGGAGTTTAATAAGCCTGGAAAATCTCTGAAAGTGAAAGGCAAATGACCCCCTAACAAAGCAGATTCTGGAACCTAATATTGTGCTCCAACTCTGACATTTGTGCTGCAGACTTATACCAGCAGGAGAAACATGCAGAGAAATCACCATTTGCACATGAAACAAGGCAAATCAGCTTGTCCCTGTGCACTTTGGGACTACTCCAGCTCTCAAGACAGGTGGACAAGAACAAAAATACTGGAGACAGTGTCCAGCTCTCAAAGCACACAACCTGCCTGACAGAAAGGCTGGGGCAGACATATGAAAGGGACTCCAAATGAGGGTTAGGTAGCAGGTCAAAAGTTCAGGATGAAAAACATTGCAACAATAAAGGGATGTCATAAACTGAAGTTCAAGTTTGATCAGTGCTTACATGCACTGCCCTGCAGATAAAACATAAAACATAAGTCCCAAACACTCTGCCATTAAAGGAATCAGCGGGTTTTCTTGGCACAGGACTAGAGTTATAGTTTTTTTGCAACTTGGCTAAACTGAGGACTGATGGATCCTACCAAACCTCTGCTTTCCTTCTCTGATCTTACCAAACTTCCAGTTCCAGTTAGGGAAACAATTCCTCACCACCTACCATTATTGTGGCTGTCCCAGGAGTGTCACCATGATGCAGCAAGGGCTGGGGACATGTGGATGGTTTAACATTACCCATGAGTTGTCCTGGGATGAATAAGAGGTGATTTTAAACCCTCTAGGATAGGTACAAGCACAAACCCAGCTCACTGTAACTGCAGAGTTGTGCACTGCCCAGTTGGGGTCACCTACCCAAGGCAGCACTGGGTTTGGAGACTCGGTTCTTTCAAAACTTGGGTGTACAGAATTAGCATATCCCTTTTCCATGTTCCAGTCTTTTATTTCCGACCTGGTGATGATAATCCTCATCACAGTCACTAATCAGCTTTATAAAATGCTCTGAAGGTGCAGATGAAAAGTTTCTACACTCTACTTATTCTGTCAATATAAATTCTCCTCCTCCATATCACAGATTTACACGTAAGTGGAAGAAGAAGAAATCTTCTCTGAGATTGGGATGAATCAGATTCTGGAAGGGCAAATGGTTGCTGCAATGCAGTTGATCATCTCAAAACCACAAGGTTTTAGAGACTTCAAGATTCTCAGAGTCCAAATCAGACCAACAGCTCTTTAGACTCATAGACAAAGTTCTCAAAGCATAACTCTTTTTTAAATTACGGAATAAATTTTATCAGAAACTTCTGTCTTAAAAAAAAAAAAAAAAAGAAGAAGGATCTGAATTAGATTGACTTACATTTATCTTTAAAGTATTCCTTCGTACAATTTATGACTGAACAAACTAAGAAACTTAAACTTGAGAAAGAACTGATTGAACAGAGCCAGGACAGAAGTCAAAAAAGTCATAAGCAGTATGGAGAAGATAAATAAGGGATGCTTATTCCCTGCCTTTTCCAAAAGAAATACTGGAAGGCACCAGATGACACCAGCCAGTGTCAGGTTCAACAAAAATAAAAGGGATTATTTCTTCATGCTGAAGGCAAACAAACTGTGAAAGTCAGAGTCCCAGAAGAGAGCAGGTGCCAGGGCTGCAGGTGGATCCAAACTAGAATTAGAAAAATGGAAGAAAAATCCCTCAAAGATTAGATGTCTTGAAGGGGAATGCTTTTCAGGAAGCTCATGAACCAGCCATTGGGAGGGACTAAAGGAATATCCTGAATGTTCAACTTGAGAGATTTGCCTGCTTTTCAGAATCTTCCCTAAGTATTTACCCTTGTCCTGGGCCTTATGCTGGAAGAGACAATCCCTGGGGTCTGATCCAGCATTAACTTATTTACACCTCTAACTTCCAGCTTCTGTATTCCGATCCTTAAGAAAAGTGTTTATGCCAACAATATAGGAAGTGAGGCAATAAAAGATTTAATGCTTTGTACATACCTGGTCTTTATATACTCAGGCCACAAAGTCTGAGGCATTATTTGTTATAAAAGGAAAGTATGCAGCCTAAATTTTTATTTTCCAGAAATATTTCAGGCATTCCAGAAAAAACCCAGGAAAAATTAAACTGAGAGACAGACTATTACCTAATTATCAGACATGTTGAAAAATATTACTGCTTTAATAATCACCCTCTGTCAACAACACAGAATGTTTTCCAATCCACACATAGTTCGAGACAGAAAAAATCATGTTTTAAGCATGGCCAGCAAAACATTTGGATAATTGTAAGGCTCTCAGGATATTTCCTAATTACAGAAAAGAAAAGAGCAATGAAATTCAGTTCCAAGTTCAGAACACAGGTAAAATAGCCTATTAATCTAATGAGTCTGTGAAGCTGTTTCTTGAACGTTGCAGGAACCGATGGAATTCACATTACTGCCCATAACGACATTGCTACCAAGTTTTATTGCTCCTTATGCTCCAAAAACCCCCATAACATTTTAATAAACTATGAAACTTCAAGATTACATAAAAGTTGTTCCATGGTTGGAAGCAGGAGATAACAGACTTTCCCATTATTTGTTAAGCCGTAACAAGTTTAAAATCAGGTGCTAATCTGCCACATGTACTTTTAGAATGCATAAAAAAAGAATAAATGAAGCAGTGCTGATTTGTTAGGGCTCTAAATCTTGCCATTATATTCAATACCAGCCATCAACACACTGTCTGAGTTAATGAACAGAAAATTGGTCTGCTTAAGAGAAGAACAAATTGATCTCCATTATACTCCAAACAAAACACTGTGAAGTTTAGCTGGGTCTTAGTCTTCAAAAGATGAAAAATATTCCTGGACTTCTGTTTTGAAATGTGTGATTTGTTCCAGTGCAGGAGCATTTTTTTAAATGGGACATACCTCAATCAAATCCAGAAAGCAATGCAGTGGCTTCTGTCCGTAATGAATTCTGTCCAGCAAGCTGATGAGAATTTGCAGCCTGATTTACAGTTGTCACCAGAGCTGATAAAGGTCATCACTGTATCTCATTTTTTATATCTGCCTTTCTTTGGGGCTGGTGTTCAGTATAAATGATGTTGAAAATTACAATTTTCAGGCATGCAGCCATTTGTTCAATTTCTTAAATCTTTCTTGGACTTTTTCCATCTGTTCTTCACCAAAGAAGTCATGGATGTCCCATCCCTGGAGGTGCTCAAGGCCAGGATGGTTGGAGCTTTGAGCAATCTGATCTAGTGAATGGCATCCAATGGGGTTGGAACTGGGTGGTCTTTAAGGTTTCTTCAACCCAACCTCTCTCTGATTCTATGGTTCAATAGCAAAGTTCACTTTTCCAACTCCTCACCCCTCTTTCAACTTCCAGCAAATTGTCAGGGTGGTATATCACATTTTCTGACTGTGGATGTAGGCACAGATATGTAGTCACACTTGGAAAAAAGTGACTGATTGCAAAAAACAACAATTGCCAGAAATAATGGATCAGCCTTGGGGCTGTACAGAGCCAGTGCAGAGGAATGGGGAGGCCTGGGGAGAAACTTTTAAAAACCTGCTAAGCAGAGCAGGTGAAATCATAAACCCCATCTGCTTCTCTGTCTTTAATTCAGTCAGAAAATGCACAGGCAGAGAAAATAGACCCAGGGAGAGGGAGCTCATGGCCCTTGGAGTCACTGAGCCCTCATCAGGAGCAGCACAGACAGAACACCAGACAAAACAGCTCACCACACCAGACAAGAAGGTTTGGGACAACCTCACTTCTAGAAGGAGTACGTTTGAGTGCAACTAATTTGAAGGAACTACATCCACTCACAAAGACATAGCATCAGTGCCCAAAAATTTAGTGCAGTAAAGCTTCTCTCAAGTCCACATACCAGAGAGGAGAGACTGTTTATAAGATACTAGCAGGACCATGCCTGTGAGGGAAACTTTCATTATTTGTCCGAGCTTATGGAAAGCAGAAAGCAAAACTGAGTAATAAAATATGAAAACAAACAAACAAAAATTAAATCCAGCTCTAAAAAATATTTTAATGAAATTGTAATTTTCTATAATTTTAATAACTGATGAATGAAAAGTAGACAAGAAAAGGTTATGAAATTCACATGCAGCAAGTCAGCAGCAAGAGACAGTGAAAGAGGAGGTAGAGTCAGAATTGTTGGGGCCACTCCAGTCTTTTAGATCAACAGATTTGAGGAAAAGGCAACTTCCTAAGTCCTATCAACAGACATGAAAGATAATTGAATGAGTCTCAGTATGATGAAAGCCAGCATCGAGGAAATTATCATTTTCAATCCCTAAGGTTACGGAAGATCGGTGAACAAAGGAAATTTGAGTACTGAAGTTGTTCTAAGCCACTTCAGATAAACGAGCCTCCAGATACCAGCAGTGTTGGCAAACATTACCCTGTGTCAGGAGAGCAGCAGCTCCTGTGGGACCTCTGTGTCCCCTCCCGAGGGACAGAGGTCACTTTGCCCCAGGCCACGTGCAGGGATGCTGGGATTGAGATCTGCACTGGCACAGCAAATGTCACAGGGCCACCAAGAGATCACTGACACCCTTCTGTCATTCCTCATGGGGGAAAAAAGAATATTTTTGGGTTTTTAATGACCCAAAGCAGTCTGATCTTTGCTGTTTTACATCTGAAGGAGCCTTGCAGGAGCCCTGCAGCCCTGCCCAGAGTGGTGCTCAGCATCACTCAGCCCTTGGCCAGGCTGAGCCCACCCTCACTGAGGTGACAGCAACTCCTGAGCCAGCCAAGGGCTCTTGGAGTCCTCCCAGGCAGGTATTGATCACACACACCTGGATAACATTCACCATCTAACAAGACAACAGGCAGGAAGATTGCAATGTTAAGACAGATGTTTCTTCTGACAATTGGTATTTTCAACAGGATGTAGTACAGTTGTATTCCTTTGGAAAGATACATGAGGATCAGACAGTGGAGTTTAAAAAAAGAAATCTTCTGCTTGTTTAGCAGCTCAGCAAATTTTCTGAAGGGTCAGGTGAGCCCCAGAACTGAATTTCAGAGGCAGTTGTTTGTTGGGTACATGCTGGAAATATCAAATAGATGCACTGCAGCATGTCTTGAAAGAACAACAGATCACAGCATTAAATGCATCATCCCAACAGCCCTCTTTCCACCTGAGCTTGGGATTGCATCTCTCTGGACACCTGAACAGGCTTCCACTGGGGGCTGATTGTGCTTTTCTTTTGCATGATGATCTGTGTGGTGAAGTTTTGCAGCAGTCAGTGAGCAGGCACAGTCCTGGCATTTGTTCAGCCTCTGTTCTCAGGGTTGAAGTGGCTTCTGCTGGGGAATGTGCCTGGAGAGCAGAGTGGGGAAAGAAGTGGCTGTGCCCTGGGGCTTGGGCATGTCACAGCTCTCATCCCAGCACACACTCACCAGGGCCAAAGAGGAGGGTCCAGCTGCAGAAAGCAAACCCAGACCATCCATAGGTGACGTGCAGCACAGAGGAAATGCCCACTGTCTTGCAGTGATTGCCTTGTTTCCAGGACTGGGGGAGCTCACACTGCAGAGGTGTCTGAGGGAGCAGCAGCCTGAATGAACCCAGCTCGTGGCTGAACTGCTTCCCAGGCAGGCTGGGCTCAGCTGAGACCATCAACATTCACACCCACAACCCAGGCACACAGCAGAGCCCCAGGGGAGGGAGCAGCTCAGCGGCAGCACCAGGCATGGATGTTCAGTGCCACCATCCCCACAGCTCACAGTGAAAGTAAACCTGGGGGCACTCTGAAATTCCTGTAAAAATGTGATTTCTGATGTCACAGGTGAGGGAATAGCACAAGCTGTGGTTAACAGGTTGCTGTGTGAGGGGTCAAAACCCTAAAAACCCCTTAATCCTGCCAGATGCAGCAGAAGCATCTATCTTCACAAAGCCTGCTGTCTTCAGAGACTGGTTTTGAGAGAGAGGGGACCTGAGGTTTTCGGATGGAAGCAGAGTGGAAAACAACAGAACAGGGTAAATTCACAGAGGAAATAGAAACTGTTAGAAAAAAACCCCAAACCAGCAAACATTAAGAAGCACAAAACAAGAGGAATAAAGTGCAGGATGGCATGAGCAGGGAGAAGGATGAACTCAGGCAGGTTTATGGAAATACTTATTTTTCTTTGCTTTCACGAAAGGGGAAATCACATTTTATTTACCAGGCCTGCAGGATTATTAACTCACTTAGGACAGTATCTGCCTATCCAGAGCCAGGTAGGAGAATGGCCCCCCAAGACCTACACCCCTTGGGGCAGGCAGAATTTACTCCTCAGAAAAGCACTGAGAACAGAGGCTGAACAAATGCCAGGACTGTGCCTGCTCACTGACTGCTGCAAAACTTCACCACACAGATCATCATGCAAAAGAAGAGCACAATCAGACCCCAATGGAAGCCTAATCAGGTGTCCAGAGAGATGCAATCACAAACTCAGGTGGAAAGAAGGCTGTTGGGATGATGCATTTAATGCTGTGATCTGTTGTTCTTTCAAGGCATGCTGCAGTGCATCTATTTGATATTTCCAGCATGTACCCAACAAACAACGGCCTCTCAAATTCCCTCCCCACAGCAGAAGCAAAGGCTGTTTTGATATGAGCTGCTTCCCAGAGAGAAAATGCAGGGAAGGTTTCCCAGCCCCTGTCCCCTGGTGCCTGGGATAACAGAAAGTGGGAGGCAAGGATCACAAATAGGGAAGAGCAGCAAAATCCCATTTCCAAGCACACAGCTTTATTGTGCCCTCAGTGAGCTCTCCTTAGGGATGGACCCTGTAGAGTTTGGCATTTATAATTTTTCACAGCCCCTGCCACCACCCTGGCTCTGTTTCAATGCACCTACCCCCACCAGTAACTCCTTTTTCTTCTGCCTTGCTACTTTGCCTAGAAGAAATAAATAAGAATTTCTTAGACTCTGTGATGCTGATACAAGGAGCAACAGGGGACAGAGAACAGCTTGCCTTTAACAACATTGCAATAGCCTTTAATTCCAGGAGACAACTGGAATCCCATTTTTAGCTTTCTGCCATTATGGGTCATTATCCTTTTACTGTTCCCAGTACTTTTTTCCCCACATGCAAGGTTGAAAGAAAAACTTCTTTAAATAGGTGATTTACTGTAATCTAGCTAAATACTGTATAACACATTGAATTGGTATATTAAGTAAGTGCAACAAGATAGAATGTGCTTTATTATGTAAGAAGTGGTTTTAATTGCTCATCATCTCAATGCAGTTGCACTTGGTGCACCAATATAGTGCTTTTACAGTAGTATCAGTAAAATAAACCACAATTACAGCTCAGGAAAATTCCCACATCAACGTGCATCTCTAGCAGGCTTGTAAATTAACTTGTCAAAAACTCCAAGAGATTGAGTCTTGGGAAAAGTTAAAACTATAAAAATCAGCAATGCTGGTGTGTTTCTCTTTTTTATCTAATCTTAACTCTTTCAAGATTCAAGCCAAAAAAAAAAAAAAAATTAGTTCAGCATCAAGCCTGAAATACAGGCAGAGCACACCTTTAAAATTTGGGTCCTAAATTTGAAACCAGGTAAAATTCTGCTCCTGCCTCATTTGTGAGGATGAACTCCTCCTCAAAGAGCCCCAGTCTGGGAACTCTGTGGTGTTATATTCACATTTTTTGAAAAATCCCTTCACCCAGGATTTTTCTCCTGGGAAGCTGAGAAGCCTCAGAGAAAAATGAAAACAATAATTATTTAATTTGCTTCTCTTTTATTTTGTTCATGTGAAATGTGTTTGGAGATTGTTTACCCACAGGTGATTGTTTCATTGGATTCTGCTGTGAGTTGTTTTGACTCTCTGGCAATTCAGGGCCAAGCTGTGTCAAGACTCTGAAAAGAGTCACGAGTTTTCATTATTATCTTTTTAGCCTTCTGTCTGTATCCTTTCTGTATTTAGTATAGTTTAGCATAGCATTCTTTAATATAATATAGTATCATAAAACAATAAATTAACCTTCTGGGAACATGAAGTCAGATTCATCATTCCTTCCTTCCTCTGGGAGAAACACAAATACAATACTGTGGGCTCAGATCATGGCTCAGTGGCACAGGCACGAAGGGCTGAAATGCATGTGAGAAACTGTGACCTCGTTTCAACTTCAAATTACTCCTTCCCAACTTCTATCTGCTTTTATAACATATAGAGGGACAAAAAGAGACACACTATAATTAGGCAAAAACTGAATGAGACATTCTCTGGTCTAAATCCATTTTTATTCCATCCAGGGCAAACCATCTTGATTACAAAACTGCTGCAAAACCCTAACAACAGCAGTGCAACCTCACACCTTGTTGCTTGGTGCCCTCAATTTATCTTTCTAATGCCTGCGGGGAGGAGTGCAATGCACCACACTGAGATGACTTTGGTGTATTCCAGAGCTGAGAAATCTCCCTCAAAAATTCTCTGCCATCTCACTCTCCTGTTCAGCTGTGCTTGTGCCATGTGCTCTAGATGTTCTAGGAGGAGAAGTGATGACCCCTGGGTTACTGGACAGCTGGAGACAGCAGATTACACTCATCCCTTTGATTTCCTGCTGGAAACATTTCACATTCAACACAGGCCAGAAGCAATTTAACCCCAGACAACTATTTTCCCAGAAAATGGTCCTTAATGCTTTTATCCACACTCTACATATTTTTCACAGTTTCATCATGCAACTGAAGAGAGGAAGAAAAAAAAATGCAGCCAACAGGTAGCAGGAGTCAGCTTATCCCATCTCCATGGAGTGACTGGGGTGGGTGCAGAGCCCCAAATACCCAATGGCACAGATTTTACTGGAATATAAAAATTCCAGGGCTTTTCCCACTGTAGTTTCTAGCTCAGATGGGAGCCCAAGTCACCACTCCTGCTGGTGGCACCCAGCTTGGCTGTTCCATGCAGGGTCACTTGCTCCAAGTCCTCCCTGGTTGTGCCCCAGGCCAGCGCAGCATCACTCAGTGACCTCCCTGCTCTCTGCCACATGCACCAGGTTTCTCTGCCTCAATTGGTTTGGCTTCACACAGGGGATGCATAATCCAAAGTGTTGCACCTAAATGTAATAATCCACTTGACACTGAGGAAAAAAAGGAATCAATGAATAAATTTTCATTACAATGTGACCCCACAGCTCGCTTACTTAATTTCTCTGTGCATTCCCTTGCCTCCTTCTCTTTGCCCCTAAACAAACTGCACTTGTTAATGGCCATGATGGGCAGAAAGAACACATAAAGTGTTTTTTCTTGCTTTTCAGTATTATTATCATGGGAAGATTACTCAAATTTCAATGTAGACTGAAGGAGACTGCTGTATGTTAACAAGCAGATGTGCTTTGTGTGCAGCTATGGGTGAAGTTTTAATTACCTTTGTGTGCAATATTTCACAGTCCCTCTTATGTCAGCCTGTCATTTCAGATGTGTCTGGTGAGGAATGATTGTGATGATGTCTAACTTCATGTGTGAGGAGTCTGTCAGAGTCATGGCCATCACCCTGACCTCAGGATTTTGGAAATCAAGGCAGACAAGAGATGAAATCCAAGACCCCAATACACGTTTTGGTTACTGTCACCATGATATTTTCTGAAAAATCCCTTCTCCAGGATTTCTTCTCCTGGGAAGATGAGAAGCCTCAGCTTCTCCATGTTTTCCTCCTCTGGAATGTGGTCTGGAAATTGTTTATCCAAACATGGGAATTGTTTTTAATTAATGGCCAATCACAGCAAGCTATGTCAGGCTCTCTGAGTCAGTCACAGGTTTTTATTATTCTTTTCTTTTCTAGCCTTCTGATGTATCCTTTTTCTTTAGTATAGTTTTAGTATATAATATAATATAATATAATATAATATAATATAATATAATATAATATAATATAATATAAATATATATAATATAATATAATATAATATATATAATATAATATAATAATATAATATAATAATATAATATAATATAATATAATATATAATGAAATCAGCCTTCTGAGAACTTGGGAGCCAAATTCTCATCTCTCACCTCGTCGTGGGTCGTGGGACCCTCACAACACAGCAGGTTATCAGTGCACGATTTCTGGTTTTGGAGTGGTCACAAGAGGGCACCCTGCTACAGAGCCAATGGAAACACTTTCAACACTTGCAAAGAACCATTAATAATAATTAAATTCAGTGCAGGAGACTCATCTGCTGACTGAGATGGCACTGAGGGAAGGAAATGGCACCTGGGTGAGAACAGTCTTTCATGCACCCAGCTGCAAGGGAGCCACTAATGGAGACACACTTTGCAATTATAGGTAAAATCCCATTGTTTTTAAATCAACTCACGATGGATTGAAAAAAATTCATGTCAGCTAAGCAGGGTGGTGAGGCAATAGAAGGCTGCCCAGAGAAGCTGTGATTGCCCCATCCCTGGAAGTGTTAAAGGCTGGATTAGATGGAGCTCTGAGGAGCTTGGTTTATGTGTCTGCCCATGGCAGGGCACTGGAAATCGATGATCTTTCAGCTCCCCTCCAACGCAAACCATTCTATGATTCCATGATGAGTGAGGAGCTTTTCCTTAGCATGGCACACTGGTTTGGTTTGCCTGCAGTTGCTGGGTCAGCCCCTACACAGAGTCCTCACCAAACCCCAGAAAAGATTCCTGAATTCCTTATTTCACTTCTTCTTGTTCCTTTTGCTCTCTACCATGGAGCCAACATCATCCACCTGTTACTGCCTTTGTTCTGTTGGTCTAAGGAGACAGCTGTGCTGATGGTGCAGAAGCAAAAGGGCAGATATAAACACCTGGTTTAAGTGCAATAGGTGAAAAATAGTTACACCAAAAGAATGACAGCTCCTTCCTTCCAATTCTCATCAACCTTCTGTCCAAAATTACCTTCTCAATGGGTTAAGAACTTTCAGCAGATGAGATTAAATCCAAAGAATGCCCATATTCAATGAAAAGAGCTTGACTTCATATTTTTTCCTTATTTTCTATCCTTACATAACTTCTTAATAACTCAGGGCAATTCTTTTTATTGTGCACTTCCAAGCTTCTGTCATGCTCTTAATCTTTCTCTCGACCATTTCTATTCCCATTACAATCTATCTTTTTTGGAGGGAGCAACCCATGATCACTGCAGTGATCAAGGTGATGATGTCCCTCAAACTGGATAAAAAAAGGCTGTTCTCAATATATTTCTCTCCAGAGTATAGGTCAATATTGTTTCTCCTAAAAAAGCTGATTGCAACAGAAAATTGATTATGCTCTCAGTTTCCTGCCCTAGAAGAAGGAAAACAAATGCAAACTATGGAATTCTAATAATCCCTCTCCTGTTTTCTTATTCATAGTCTTCTGGCTTGATAGTTGATCTATATTAGCCATTCTGTGTCGATTAGGAAAAAAAACAGGAATATTATAACTACTGGTGTATATTTTTAAAAATATCTTCCTTTGTGAGGCATTCAAATTAAAAAATACATAAAGAACATGCTTTTATGTTAAATATTAATTTGGTTTAAGGCCATTAAAGCCATATCTTGCGCTTGCTGCTATGTTTGGTATCAGATTCAAGGCAAAAGGTAACAGCAAACTCTTACAAATGCTGCCCCTGAAACTGACACCTGGAAGAAGGAAAATACAAAATACATAGAGAAAAAAATATATACATATAAACGTATATATATATGTATGTATATACACATACAAGTATATGTCTATGTATATATATACACTATATATACATATAGATGTATATATACATATATACACATTATATATATTCTTGGGCATATATATACACATATATATGCATATATATACATATATACACATATACATATATATATACACACACACATATACATATGCATATATATATATACATATATATATATTCTCTTGGGCATGTTTTAAACAAGTGTTTTAAGATATTTTATACATCACACTTCACAGCCTGCTCCCCCTGGAAAGGAGAACAAGGAAGGAAAAACACCTCCAAATTTTTAATAAGCATTTTGGCTTACGCATGAATATTCCAAGCAATTTGTCTTGTAAAAATGAGTCAGTCCATCAGCTGAAGCAGCAGCAAACAGTGGAAACTGCTGCCCATGGCCCAGCATATGTGCATTAACCCCTCTGAGGGGCAATGGGCCAGCCCAGCCCCCTGGCTCCACTCCCTGCTGGTGCTGCCAGGGGCTGAGCATCCAGAGCCAGCAGCAGGAGCAGGCCTGGGCATGGGCTCCTGTCCACCAGGAAATGGGAAAATTGACTGCTGAGCAGAGAATAAGTGTTTATTAGGTTGGTAACAAATTAGAGTATTGGAAAAAATTCTGGACCCTGTCCGCGGAGAATTGGTGGATTTTCTATGTTTATCCAAGTCTTGATGGTTCTTCTCAGTCTGCCTGAAGGCACCACCTTACTTGGCAAAGCCAAGACTTCCAACCAGACCCCTGGAATGGTTTACTCTGCATACATGACCACATGGAACATAACTGCAATAAGACCACAATCTCTCTGAACTGCTGGATTCACCACCATTCACTGTGGAGTCAATTTTTATAGAGTCAAGTGCATGCCAACATAATAATCATTCATCTAATAGATCCAGACTTTTGCTCATTACGGAGGAAATGCTTCTGAACTAATATTTCTTTAACTTTTCTTGGTTTCAACACTACCTTCTTACTAGACTTTGTTTACACAAAGTTTTTTTCACCCCTCTCATTCTGCATTCCCTGGAAAGCTAAAATGCTTTGAGGATGACTACCCAAATTTTGTCAATTATGAAACCTAAGCATTGGAAGACAGGTATAAGTCTGCAAAAGAGCCTGATATTTTAAAAACATATTTACAAATGCTACTAAATGGATTTGGCTCCATTTACCTTCAGATAAGTTTAACATTTGAAGGAGCATTTAGAAATAATTATGATAATATCTCTGAATACTAAATGTTTTTATTTATTAAATTTCTTTTTTGAATCAAAGTAGACTATTTTTGTGTCTCCAGAGGCTGGGACTTTGCCAAGTAGCAAAATGAAAACATACCCATCAGACCCAGTGCAGATTTCAAATGAAGCTATGAAGCCCTGCTGGGGACGTGGATCACATGATTTTATGGCTTCATTATTACTTTGTGTGGCATGATTTGGTATAGGGACCTAAAGATTTTAACTGTAACACACAGCAAAATCATCTGGCTTTTCTTTAAGGTCAAACAAATTATACTGCATGCATACATTTGTCTTCAAGTATCATGAAAGTCAAATAATTTGAACATTTACTCAAATAATTTGAACATTTTTGAGAAGTTAACCCAGATACTTCTGTGCACCCCTTGTGTGTAGTTCCCACTCTATCCTCTCTAAAATTACACAGTAGAGGTGGAAAACATCTGTCTTAAGTCCTGATCTAAGGCTGACCTAGCAAAGCAAATAGAAACAAGTTCCCAAAACCCCTTCCTCTTGCAACAGGTCTTAGGTCAGTGACACTCATTGATGAGAGAAATGCTGGATGCAAGAGGCTCTGGAGGGTGCTTGGAAAGTGTCTTAGAAGAGAAAACTATTTTGGGCAACTAAACAGTAAATATACAAGAGGAACTGAGGATTCTGAGATAAAAAGTGAATGAGGTTCATTGCCCTCTTACTCATCCTTGTGCACACGCATCTTGCCTCCCATGGAAACAGGATTTTGGGCTGGGCAAAGCTTTGGTCTCCTGTGCTCTTAATTGAATTTCCACTGATGTGAGGTTTTAAAGTATAATTACATTCCCTTGATCAATGATAATTATCTCATTATAAATGTCTTTTAATGAATTATATAAGTCAGGGACTATTTCTTGTAAAAAAAAAGTGCTTTTCATACATTCAACATCTTAATCCAGTCAGGAGATCCAAGCTCACTGGGGACTTCTTCTTAGATAAGTAAATCTTTGCCTGCTAAATTTTCAGTCACAAAGACTTCACATAAAGTTTAATCACCAGAAATACAGTATTTCCTGCCTTCAAATTATTTAATTATGGTATCTCAGCACATATTTATTTAATGTTCATTAACAGGAACAAGTAGAATACATACTGCTCTAATTAATACTTGGTAAGCATTCCGTGTTCAACAAGTGTCCAAAGCAGTGGAGCAAGCTCTGGGAAAGATACTGAGTCAGGAAAATGTTCTTTGCACCAAGTAAAAATCTCCAAGGAGCAATCAAAGTTGGGCAGGGCAGTGTGAACTACTATTATAAAACTCCCTCCAATCACTACTCTACATGACCTCGCCCTCACTAAATCCCACTCTTAACCATCTTGGCTATTCTCTCAGCAACCCTAGAGGATGAATGGGTCTCAACCAAACACAAATCCGAAAAATCCTAGCCTTTTCTTCTATCTCTCACCTAGGCTGAATAGCAATCATCATCATCTACAACCTCAAACTCACCCTCCTCAACTTTGACCTGTATGCTGTAATAACCACAACCAACAGAAAATTGGCTTGATTAAAATATTAAAAAAAAAAAAAGTTTTAAAATGTAAGCAAATTTCATCCTAGAGAACAAAAGGTTCCCAGGGCTGGACTGTGTCAAAAGACAAACATTTCTGGAGATCACTAGTGAAGGTATCAGCAGTGTGTAGGACTTTGGATCAATGGCTTAACAAGAGGCCTGAACACCCCAAAGAGTTCTCCTTTCTCCATCACCCTTTACAGTCCTCACTTGAATGTGCTTTTTGCTCAGAATATCCTGCAATTATGCACCTCATTTGTTCCATCTGTGCTTTCCTGGGTGCTTACCTCTTAAGTGCCTCTTTTCTAAAATGTTTCCATCCTTAAATCAGCCTGACTGTTAAGAAAACCTTCAGCAAGTCCATGCAAACCTTCTTTCTTGACCTTCCTTTCCTACAGTTCAAAACCAAGTCTTCTTTCTGTCTACCCACATCTTCCAAGCAGAGCTGGATCCAAGCAAAATAAAATTTCTTCCTCTCTCCAGAAGCAATCCTCCTCATGGTGAACACTGCCAAGCTCCTGGGAAAGGGAGACCACCACCCTCTGCTGTGCCCAGTTTGCTCCATCACCCAGGAGTAGAGCACAGCTCCTGATTCTCTCCCTCCTCTTGCCTGTGTTGCATTCCTCTAAAGAGTCAAAGGAAAAAAACCCAGCAACTTAATTTTAGTACAAACTCAACTAGCAGGAATGCAATTATGGCCATCCTTTTTAAGGCTTATCACAGACAATTTTTGTCCCTGCAGTGTCCCCTTCCCCAAGGGCTGGGGACAGCTGGAGCTCACCCTCACCTGGTTCACAGGTGTCAGCTGGGGAAGAGCATCTCTTGGTGTCACACTCTTCTTGTATCTATTCACATGGATTTTATAACTAACACCCACTGAGAGAACACCTAACCCTCTCCCAGTTAAACTCCTGAAAAACCAGTGCCTTTCCTTCAGCTCTCAGAGGAGGAGGGTTTTGATTTCAAGCCACTTTGAACAGGATGAAAAAAAAAACCCTGATCCTTTTCCTGACTGGATTTAAACTGTTCAGCACACAGGCAGGACTGTGCATGTGGTTCTGTGTCTGTGGTTCAGAAACACCTCTGCTGAGAGCCACATTCTTCAAAGTCCCCCACAGATGCTACTGCTCCCTGTGGCAGCATTTCCTTCCCACTTCCATCCCTGCTGTTCTCTTTTTTTGTTTTTTGGTTTTTGGTTTTTTTTAATCAAAAGGCTCCCCACTGTGAATCCAGCGTCATTGCAGTATGTCTGCCTGGCTGGCAGGTAAAAGGACCCAGCACTGAATTTATCAGCTTTGCATTCACCACCAGGAAATGAGCCTAGAAATGCTGCAGTGCACCTTAGAGCAACACACAGCTGATGGAGAGGAGCAAAGAGCACAGCTTCTACATTAACTCCCAGGGATTTCTACCTCAAATATACAGACAAATTTAACACACAAAGGAGCCCAAACTGTTCTAGTTTTCACACACCTTTTACAACTTCAAATTATTCCTTGAAGCTGCTTCTTGCTGGCAGACACAGACACAACAGGAGGCATTGCCTTGTTTCTGAGCTACTTTGAGGAAAAGCACTAATTTTAGTGGAGTAGAGCTTGAAATGGAAATGGGGAATCTGTTTTTATTAATGGCTATAGAAAGTCTACAAAAACCTGCTGGTCCAACATGTGAGAGTGGGATGTTGGCTGTTCAGGGGAAGTCTATTTTTCCTCTTTTGTTTTTAAAAAAATTGGTGGGAAGAGAATTAGGCAGTTATGGGCAGTAGGTATTAACAGAACCTAGACAAGAAGAAACAAAGTCCAAGGAATTCTCCTGCCTCTTCCAGTCATCTTTGATTCATTAAATGTTCTCTTTGATACTGCCACAGCAGCTGAATGCATTTTCCAGCTCTTCATCATAGGCCACTAAGCCACTTCTCAGCAATACTGACTTCCAGACTCATTTTCACTCTTCACACAACTCCAGCTCCTGCTCCACCTGGGACACCCCCAAGATCCTTCCTGCTTGCCTGGGCTTCTCCCCTGAGTGACTGTGCAGCACCACATTGTCCATACCCTCCTCATCACTCATTCCTTGCCTCTGTTCTGCCAGGTGACCTTCACGCCACAGCCCTGTCCCTGACTCCTCACTCATCCTGGCAAGATGCAGAGACATAACATATAGAAAGTTATGGCACTGGACGCCTGGGGCCACTTTTTAATGCATGTGGGTTTTTAGATGTTCTCTAACTGAAGCCATATGTTGATACCTCGGGAGGACATTTGACTCAGAGGCTCAACAGCAATCATTATGAGCAGGAGAATGATTAGAGTTCAGCAGGCTTTGGAGAAATTAGGTTATCTATGGAGGCTTCTAAATAAAAGGTTAGGCTCTTATGGAAATCTTGGCCTCCTCAAGACAACAAACTACTCAAAAAACCCACACACAAAACTCCTATTTGAGCATTACTGTGTTACTTCTGCTTTCCCAGGCTGTGATATTTTTTTTCCCAAACATGACTTTATGCAACACATTTCTCCTTCTAAATTCAGAAGCTGCTGTAAACACCAAAGAATTATTTTCTCAGCCCAAAAGCAGCACATGTGTCCCACCAGCACTCCAGCACTGCAGAGAAGAGTGCACTGAGGCACCGCCCAATCCTTGGCACCACACTCCTCTCCAGCTTGCTCCTGCAGACTGTATTAATTTTTGAAAGAGCCAAATTGATTTCCCATTTCATTCTCTCTAGCAGTAATGAACAAAACAGCTACATGGCAGGAATGCTCTCCCCCATGGCCTATTATAGTCTCTTAAAAATCCATTAATTCTCAAGTTTCCTGTCTTTAGTGAACAGGTTACTGTCACTGCTGAACTCGGGCAGCTGCCCAGAGGCTGAAAGGCAGGAGTGGGACAAATTCTCTCCAGTGCTCTCAGATCACAGAGCCACAGAAATCTCTGAAAAAGATGATCCAGGGTGGGATCTAAAATCAAAATTATGGTTCAAATGGTTTAACATATTCCTCACTTCTTCCTCAATGTGGCAGTCATGACAAAGAAAGATCTCTTACCTACTCACTTCATGTCACTTCATGAAGGCATTTAGAATAAGGATAGTGATCAACAAGCTCTGAAGTGCATGGACACTTCCATTGGCACCAACACTACCCAGAAGTTAATTTAACAAACATCCAAATCTTTAGAAGTTAATTTAACAAACATCCAAATCTTTATGAATCATAGCAGGGTTTCTGAAGGCCATCCCCAGCAAAACCATGCTATGTTAGACAAGAAGAGCTTTCTTAGTTCTTCGCCTGTATTTTCTTCTGGCCCACACATCATTTTCCATTAGTAAGGGTGTCTACTCTCAGCATAAGGTCATCCTTATAGGCTGTGGGGTTCTTTGTAATGGGGCCTGGAAGTTCACTAAACCTCAGACACCACAATCCAATGTGCTGTGCACCAGGTATCTTGTTGTGTGTTTCAGAAAGTATTTAAAAACATTTCAAAGGTCAAAACACACATAAAAATACTGCAGAAAGAAGTTGCCATGAGCTTGGATATGAGGTTTGAACTGAAAGTGGAGAAAAGTTTTCTTTGAACCATTAAGACTAGTAAACCCATTCATTTCAAACTTTTAAACACACATTTAAAACACATTGAAATGAAGGAGCTAATATTTCTAATTAAAAAGGCAGGGAAATATTTTAGTAGAGTAACCCAGTTTTCTTTTTGCCTTCACCAGATTTACACTAACAAAACCACCTGTGAGTATTTTCTACCTTAAATTCATTTAACATAAGACAGGAGCTGGGATGGCATTGGGGATCAAGGATGCCTGCACAGGAAATTCAGCTTCCTAACGCAGACACAAGACTGCAATGTGCAGCGCCCAAGGAAGGCAACTTTGTCCCTTGGATGCCAAACAGAAAAAATGAGTTTTCCTCTCCTGCTGACAGCCCAGCCTTGCCAAGAGAAAGGCTCCTGCTGCCTTTACAGTTTGGATGGTTGTCGCAGACATCTCTTTGTGAAAAATCTTTCTTTAGGATTTTCCTTCTGAGAAGCTGTGGCCTCAGCACCAGACATAAACAGTAGGTTATCTGCTGCTGTGGAATGCAACAGGGTGATCCGTGATTGGTCTCCTGTGGATGTTTTGGTTCAGTGACCACTCACGGCAGAGCTGGCTCTCGCTCTCTGTGGGGCCAGCTGCCTTTGTTATCATTCTTTACTTTCTATTCTTAGGTAGCTAGCAGCCTCTGGAAACCTTTCCTTTCTTTTTCTTTTAGTATAGTTATAATAGATGTATATATCATAAAATATCAAATAAAGCCTTCTGATAATGGAGTCAAGGATCTCGTCTCTTCCTTCACCCAAGAACCGTCACAGATGGTCACTTGCAAGCTGTCAATTGCTATCTGCAACTACCTGACAAAAGGTTGTAGTAAAGTGGGAGTTGGCTTCTTCTCCCAAATAACCAGTGATAATTCAAGAGGAAATGACTTTGAGTTGTGCCAGATTTAGACTAGACATTAGGAAAAATTTCTTCACTGGTCAAACACTGGAACTGGCTGCTCAGGGAAGTGTTGGTGGAATCACCATCCTTGGAAGTGCTCAAACCCCGTGTCAAGGTGGAGCTTAGGGACATGGTTTAGTGGTGGACTTGGCAGTGCTGGGTTAATGGCTGGACTCAGAGGTCTTTTCCAATCTTAATTATTCCATGAAACATTTTGGCCCATGGAGAAGCAGCCCAGAGAAACCTGCACTCCAGTCAACCATGCTGTAGCTTCTAAGAGAGCAGTTTAAGTCTAAAGAGCTGTCAAAGCTGCACCTTAGCACAAAACCTTTTTCATAATGAAAAATATTAGCACTTACAAAGTTCTTAATATCTATGCAAAGCAACCTATAAATAATTCATTTACTCCACAGCATCTGGATCATTTGAAATGCATCAGTGCTTTTATCAATACAGTGAAATGGATTTACACTGCAGAAAAGTGGCTTGAGGGCATTTGGGCTATCTAAGTATTGTTGATCTGAGCATTATTACTAAAGGTAAACTGAAATAAATTACCTCAGTCACTACACTGGGGTTTTTTCAGCATGGTAAATAAAACCTATTAGTTCTAGGTCATTAAATTCAATATTATGCTTTAAGAGAGCCCAGAAATTCTATGATGTTATTAGAGAAACATGCAACAAAACATATGTACTTCAGTATTACGGATAAAATATTACTTTGTTATATTTAGATATTAGTTATTAGTGTATTTTTCAAAGGGACTTTTGAGAGAAAAGCCCAGCTGCCATTCTCAGAGGCAAGCTGGGCACACCATGGTCCTGGCTCTCACTGACTGGCAGGCTTCCAAATAACTGAGACATTTCTGAAAATGTCATTTGAAGCCTCTTGCTAATTTACTCATTATTTGTCTTCTCACAAGAATAATATTATTTTTCCAATATTACAGGTGAAGTGAGTGGACAGGGACCTTAGAGAGAAGGGCTTGATTTTCACATTTTTAAAATTCCTGTGACCCTAAACATGTCTTTTGCTGTCCTGTACCTCAGTGCTCCTTCCTGCTTGAATATATTGTGCTGTCCTAATTTTAACTTTTATTCTTCCCATTTGGCTACAACCACTCTGCAAGGTCTGGCCAGTGTTTAGCCCAAGGAAAATGCTCTCCTAATTAAAACCTCCAGTCACTTACCTACAGCCCAAAATCCTGACAAGAGCCACTGCTAGATACAATGTCTTGCAAGATGCCTACAGCAAGGCTGGAAAAACATCCTCTAAAGAGTAAAGACTGACATGCTGCACCCAATCCATTGCAATAAACTCTCATCAGGATATTAAAGGCTGCTCTGATACTTTTCTAACTAAAACAGCATCCAAGTACTTTCAAAGTGGAAAAAAATCTATTTGCCATTTAAGTACCAAGACAGAAGATTAGCAGAAGCCTCCACAAGTGGCACATACAGTTCAGTCTCCACTGCTTTCTTTTACATGATGCTCCCTCCCCATGGGCAGGGGTGCTCCCAGGATGTGGGGGTCAGACTCACAGCTGGCAGGAACCACTGCAGCTCAAAAGGGCCACAAAGCCAGAATGCACGACTCAACTTCGACTGCCTTCTCAGGTCAGGTCTAAATAGTGACTATGAACTATTGTTTATAGAAGAAATCAGATAACCGAGCTGCTCTTCAGCACAAAAATGACAACAAATTTCTTTATCCAGTTTTTTGTTGAACATTACAGGAACATTGCACCATCCCATTGAGCTTTTCAGAAACCTGAGTTAAACTGCTGTGTGAGAGAAATTACAGGAAAAGCCCGGTAATTGCAAAGCCTAATTACAAGGTAATGTGGTGCTCATGAGCAGAACTGCTAAACAATTAGGGAACAGACTAACGAGCAGGCCACCTGTCAGCTGGGAGAGGGCTGAAGAAAGGCTGGCACAGGACACTCCTGACAGGCTGTGGAGGGGGATATGAAAACAAGGAGATGTTCAAATACTACATTTAAGATACACAGTATGAAAAGAGCCACTGATTGGAGCTCATATGCTTGTTAAGTGTATGGACAATATAATTGTAGTTGTACAGGAAAGGGAAGCTCAGCGCAGAGTGCGAGACATGGAGGGATGAGGAGAACAGTGCAGGAGGGGTGAGAAGAAGGGGCTGGAACAGAAACACAGCTCAGATGGACTGCTGGATGGGGGGGTGCCAATTAATCACCAGTAGAACCCCAAACTTCCTGTACTTCACTGCTTTACACCTACTGTAGTATAACACAAATGCTGTGCTGTCCTGAAAAACAAAACCTTCACAGTAAAGTCAGCTTTTAGTCACACTACAGGGAAAACCTAACCAATAGCAGTCCCTGGAAGTGGATCTAGAAATAAACTCTGGAGCAGTCCATTCTAGTCACAGAATCATAGAATCACAGAATGGCCTAGGTTAGAAGAGATCTAAAGATCATCCAGTTCCAATCCCCTACCATGGGCAGGGACACTTCCACTATCCCATTTGACAGATGCTAATTAAACAAAGTATTCTTTCCTCTCCCTAAAACAGTGGATAAAAATGCAAACTGAAATTTGAAATTACAGTGGCATCACAAAAATTGTAAAATGTTCAAATTTACAAAATTTTACAACTTTGCCACTCCTCACATTGTGCAAGTGAATTTAATTGCAATTCCGATTTTTAAAAATGCAAATATATCCCCAAATGAGCCACAAGTTGTGATTGGAAGCTGAGACAAAGCCTGTAATCTTTACACTGAAAGTGTGTTTACGTCAGCTTTGAGACTGGTTTTCTTTTGTCCTAGGTCCTTTAAAATCAATAGAACAGAATGACACAGAGCTTTTGATTTGAAATATGTTATTTTTCCACGTGCCCACTGAGAATCAAGAAAACACTAAAACATGAGCTCAGCGCATCAATTTCATGGAACTTTCAGTGTATTTTTAAGTGTGACCCTGAATATAAATATTTTATTTATTGAAACACTTGCTCTAAGACTCATTCTAGTTGAAGGAAAGACCTTTCTCATTCAGTGTTTGAATCAGCCCCTTGCTTACTGGGAAGAACACAGATATTTTACTGACTGAATTATTTTGGGAGCAAATCCCTCAGATGATTCAAACACTCCTAAACATGCAACATTCTTAATCTCTGGCCACCAACCTCCTCTCTTCTGCAATAATGCAGAGGGAAAGGAAGGAAACAGAGCTTTGATGAGCCAGGAAGACTGAATTTTGCAGAGCTCTGAATGACTGTGATATTTTCCTATATGATTAACAGGAGAGGAAGGGGAAGAAGGACACACAACAGCTACCCATTTGTTTTATATTTATATATTACTATTTTAACTGTGCGGATCCCCACAAGGCATCAGCTACGTTTGTAAGTAGTCATCCAATTTTAATATGCTATTTTCAAATATGCATTTTTTTTCTTTTGCTGGGGCATTCCAGCAATCTTGTTATACTAAGTTAATTAGTTTGGATTTGGCATTTTTGGAGTCTTTCATTTGCATACTGAAAAATAAGAGGCCAATAACAACATGTGCTTAGGAATCTGGCTACTGGTCTTTCATCTTAATCACAATTTCACCACTTAGCCAGCTAGAGAAAGCTATGAAAAATCCAATGAGAATACAGAAAAGCAACTAATGTTGTAAAACGGCTCTGGGTCCTTGGATGAATGGCATTGTAGATGAGCATCCTGGCCTTAAATGCAAAGTCACCCTTGGGTAAATCTCCAAGGTATCTATTGGCTTCATAAAATTCCTTTAGATGTATTAAAATCAGTGTCTGTGTTTATTCATGTCAAAAGAATGGAGTAAGTAATTTTAAAATTTCTCTGTGTGTTTTCACAATATGTCTTTTGCCTATTTTATCTCTTAGAGAAGCAATATTTTAGTAATTTCAGAAGCAAGACAGCACTGGAGTAATTAAGGATACATGAGAAGGCAGGGGTGGATTTTAAAACACTCAAAATCAGAACCTCAATCTTCATAAAAGTTTATATGACTTTAGTATTTGACCATAATTGAAAAAGCAAGGGAAATGCTGATTTTTCATAGCAGACTGCAGTTGTGGGAAAACAAGCCTGATGTCTACATAAAATGGACATATTCATCAGTGGGGGGATATTATACCAGCTCTATGGCAATTCCTCATTCTCTGTTCTTGCAAAAGTTTAGTTAATTCATTATCATTCTCTCCACTATGCTCTATTTGCTATACTCTACCAAATAAAGAAAATAGCAGTTAAGGTCTCAGTAAAACACCTTTTCCTTCATTAGGGCCATCAGGATATCTGTGCTAAAAGGATTCTAGACGAAAACCCCTGAACTGCAATGCAGCTCATATTTCCATTATCACCATTCCTAGAAAGTGGTTGTGGGGGGCACCATTCCCATGGAGAACTCAGCCTGGAAAAGAGCTCCTGCACTCTGCAGGTGTGTTTGTGAAGGTGTTTATTGTCTGCAACAGCTTTCCCTCGGCTTGAGTGGGCGGCAGAACTTGCAGCTGGGGAATGCGTTCATTCAGCACAACCCTTTAACACTCTCTCTTTTCATTACAGGTATTAAAATTGTTCCCAATGGGCACAGTAGACAAGGAAAGCTGAACAGAGGAAGGATTTGATCCAGTTCCCCCATTAAATTCAAAAGAAAAGCTAATAACTTCCATGATAATAAGAGCTGGACTAGAAATTACATGAGCAGCACACCACAAATCATTTTATTCTCAACAAAGCTTGTTCTGACTGCAGCAATTTCCGGGGAGAGCTGGAATCTACATCCCCCAAAGTAGCTCCACTCCAGCAAATCCAACATGCATTAATTCAAGCATTATTTGGTTTTTCCCTGACTTGAAAATGTAAGGCAGCAGAGGATAAAAAGAGCGCATGTCTTGTGTGCAAGCCCCAGCCCAGCTGCTGCTGGAGCACTGTTTGCCTCTTGTTTAGCATTGCTTCTCCTCCCTGCCAGGGAAAAAAAAACCAGATTTGATGAGGGAATATAAACCTCCAGTTTTGTTTATGATAAAATAATCACTGATGGTGCTCCAACCACTTCTTCCAACCATGTGTCACATCAACTACTAAGCTTTGGATGGTCTTGGAGAAAAAGGCTGCTGTTTTCCATGCCTATTTATGAGCTCACTGGGCAGGCCTAGATAAAAAGTTAGAACTGTGGTGTTTGCATGTTTAACAGGAGGACAACTGGAATAGGAATTTGACGGTCAAGATGGGAATTTGAGGAATTTGAATTCTGGGCAAATAGCTCTCACTGCTGGAGCTAGGACACAGACAAGATGATCTCCAGAGGTCCCTGCCCACCAAAACAGTCCTTGATCCTGTAATTGCAGGACCAACATAAAGAACTAGAGGAATTAAGAAGGACATAAAAAAACAATATCCAAAGAGCAAGGAAGCAAAGCAAAAATACTACAAAGTGCTCAAAACTCACCAGTTATCCATTTAGCCTCTGGGTCATGAATCTTAAAATCATCACTGAAGAGATCTTCCACTGTTATCTTCTTCTTCTGAGACAAGCTGTTATCTTCCACTGCAAAACATTCAAAAATAAACTCCCATTAATTCAGCTTTGAAATGTATCTGAAAGCACAGAAACTGTGGATAGTGACATATCTCACTTGGATACCATCCACATTAAGCTTTGTGTCACACACAGACCCCTTCCCACTGTCAGTGTATTAAAGGAGCACCTAATGGCTCGCTAACAGAACCCTCCTTGCTATGTATGCCTGGTCTTAACAGCTACAAAAAGACCAAGAAATGGTCCAAAACACACATTTTCAGACATAACATGATCAAAAACGAATCTAAGTCATGCACACACACCTACAGGTGTCATAGTGATATATAATGCTTACTGTTCAAGAGCTAAACCCTAAAATACTTCTGAAATTATGAGCTACAATTAAAAAAGTATTTAAAATGTCCCATTTTTTACAGCTTATATTTTTATGTCCTTAGAATTTTAACATAAAACCATAGCTGGAAAGGTGTTTAAACTTATAAGGGCTCATACAGATTACTTCAGGAATTCACAAAAGATATTCCATGGGAATCAGACATTTGGTTTCAGAAATATTTTTGAAACGTCTATGAGATATAACCCTTAAGCTTTAGGTGTTGCATAGCTTGCCCATACTAATTTTAATTTTTTATGAAAGGATATACAGTCTCATTTGCAAACATAGAAATATGAAAGCTGAAAGTTTTAGGGAAAAACTAAGATATTTGAAAACCCAACAATTTTGATTAATGCGTTCCCTCTTTCCTTTTCTCCCATCAACTGTAATATTTTTTTGTTTTGACAAGCAGTCACTCTCTATGAATAATTTGTTGTCAACATTCAATTTTTTGCTGAAATAATATTTTCATGGAAGCCTTTCAGTCAGCTGTAAATACACTTGCTCTTTTAAAGAAAAGAGGAGGCCACATTCTGAATTTTTCCACATCAGGAATGTGTGTTCCAGCATCTTTCCTCATGACAGTATCCTCATGCCTGAGGTTTATTGGCAGCCTTAGATATCTTTAATATTGTTTAGTGCTAAACTTACACTGAACACTTATGATTAGAGAAGTGGAAGCAGACCCTGAAGGCACTTATTTGTGGAAAAAAAAAGTCTTTGCTGTACTAAATTGAAGGCCCTGAGCTACCTAGATGACAGAAAAATTCCTGTGAACAGCGTTTTGTTCCACTAAAAGGTGCTTCAGAACAAACTTCCACTTTTACCAAATTAAATTATATTCTTCAGTGTTCATATTTTTCCCTAGTCTGGCTGAGACTTCAAGCACACTGTTCACTGTGGCTTCCAGATTCCAGAACACACTGACACAATTCCTCAGCCAAATCCCTCTGTGTGACAGCATTATGCCAAGTTATTCTGCATCATTTTATTTATTAAAATGGAAAATATAGGTGACAAGGAACCCAGGAAATAGTTCCAATTAATTTCACTGTGGTGCAAGTGCCCAGAACTGGATACCCAGGGAGGTCAGGTGGGGCAGGACCCCGTACACAGTTTAAGGTTTGTGCCTGTCCCAGGAAATGCTTCCCAAATGCCCTCTGGAGGAACACACGAGGGCAGAAGGACAGGCACAATCAAACCTCCGTGCTGGAGATTTGGGAAGAAGCAGAGTGGGAAGCCCTTCCTATTCCTCCTTTTTGTGCAGGATGGGGCCAGCCAGTTTGGGAGCTGCACCATCTCTGTTCCTCCACAGCACTCAGCTCCTCATGAGGGACAGCACCTGGACTTTGCACTTTAGGAGCTTCTCAAAGGGATGAGGTGAAATTCCCTTCCTGTCCCCTGCCTTGGGCTGGAAGAGTTGCAAGAGGTCCTCTGCTGGACCATGAACTACATTAATCTCAGCCACAGAGCTGGGGAGAACAAAAATAAACTAAATAATAAATCCATCAATGAATTTCAGTATTGGATTTTCAGTAATAGAAAAAAAAAAGAGATTTACTGGCCTCTCTTCTAACAGGTAGTTCAGAGGGCTTATTAAGAACATTTGCTCCGTTCCTCTGGCCCTAATGGAGACATTTATGGTAGAAGAAATGCAATTGTGGGATCTCAGGCACCCCACTCTATCCTGAGCAGCAGATTCTAAGTGTGCCTCAGGGTGTCTCAACCAGCTGGCGGAGAGGTTGTGCTGTCCCCACCCAGCTGCAGGGACCTGGAGGCCTCTTTGGGCTTATGGAAGGACAGCACTAAGCATGTGCTGCCGTTTTTGTTTCACATTCACATCCCCCACCCAGCTCAGCAGATCCAGATGGCAGCGTGGCAGCCCTGCAAGTGGCACAGGGACTTGGGATCTGAGTGCCAAGCCACAAACCCAGCATCCAAACTCCACAGCTATGTGCTCAGAGAACCAAGCAGAAACCGTGTCCATATTGGTTTAAATTCAATGTTAGAGGCTGACAGGAGCCCTGTGTTTGGGTTCCTCTGCCTGCTCTTCATCCTTGCAGCCAAACAAACAAGAATGAAAGTCTTCATCCTTGCACCCAAACAAGCCTGGGCTGACCTGAGATCCCACGGCTCTCCTAAACAAAGATCCTCCACAAATCCAGAAAACTCCAACAAAAAGGTAGAAGGAGCTGACCTCACTGCCTGTTTTGCTTCTTCTCTTTCAAACTTTTTCCTCAACCCCAGGCACGCTGAGAGGCTGCTTGATAGGTCAGAAGGCTGCAGCCACCTTTGGGTGCCCACCTTTCTTTCCATCACCCTGGTGCTCAGCCACAGGCTGGTGTTGGATGCTCTCCTCACACACCTGGCCTGAGAGGGACAGTGCCTCCATCTCTCTGTGCCAGCACACCAGGGGTTCCATCCCCACCTCAGCATACCTGCTTGATCCCTGGGCAGATCCAAACCCTCCTTTCCCCCAGATGGCCTCTCTGTACCCAAAAGGCAGTGGCCAGATGTCATTGCAGGCCCCCAGCTGGGTAATAATTAGCATTGACTCCATCATTCCAGATGGCTGATCCATCACAGTATTATCTTATACTTATTAAGAAACCCATCACCCTCACAGACAGTCACGATACAGGTGGACCCAACTGGTCCTTCAATCCAAACCATCACTATTGGCTAATTAAGAAACCACCTTTTGGCAAACAAATCTCCATAACACATTCCACGTGTTCACAGCAACAGGTGCAGCAAGTGAAGATAAGAATTGTTTATCATTCTTTCCTCTGATCTTCTCAGAGCCTTTCCCAGGATGATGCCTGGGAAAGTTGTGCATTGCTCTCCGTGGCCAGAGAGCTGCTGACACAGCCAGACAAGGCAAACAGACAATCTTTCTCCCTTCTGAAAAATCCCACCTGTTTGTAATGGTGTAAAATACACATTTATATATAACTATGGTTAACAAATTGCTCTCCTGCACAGCTGGTCAAAGGATAGTGCCTTGCCTGGTCAAAGGATACTGCCCTGAGTATCACAAGAGCTACAAAGTTTTCTAGGCAATGCCTTTGACTGTCAGACAGAGTGTTGTGAATTAATGCTATGTAATGACTAGCTCAGTAACACTTCTGAGAAACAGTTCTTCTGGATTTTTCAAAAATTTTAATATGGATTAGGCTCTACCTTTTTTTTTTTCCAACTAAAAGGTCAGATTTGAAAGGAGCAAATGTGATATATATCTCCAGAAAGCTTTAAATATCAGGAACAGATGTATGAGAAATCAGCCTCTTCCTAAGAACAATGTCTAAGGGAATTTGGGAAGTCCTTAATTTACTCAAATTTCTGTAGGGCTGGGTCCTTTTTTCAGCTTAGCTCTTTGTGTGTGTTCATGGGCAGACTTCTGGAAAGTTCTGCATGTCTTTATATAAATACACAAACAATGGAATGGGACCTGCACAGGTGCCACGTGCTGTGACAAGTGAGGAGCTCCCAGTTGGGAAAGTCTCAGGACAGCACTGTCATTTGTATAAATTGTTTTCCATTTTTCAAAGGTGGGTGAAATGGCAGGACTCACACACCATGAAATTGAAGAAGCTCAGCATAGGCAATGGTGTACGTGTGGCGTTATATAGTGTAATTAAATGAAAACTTCCACCTTTTATATAGATATAAATATAGTGTAATTAAATGTGAACTACCACCACTTTGGATCCATAATAAAAACAGAAGCAGTACTGAGCTCAGAGTTTTTGTATGTGCATGTAAGACACAATTCTGAAACATCAACAGGGGAAAAAAACCAACCCAAGCCCAGCTTACCAGCACATCAGATAATTAGAAATCTCAAAAAACATGAATGGAAATTTCAGCAAAGAAAATGACTTTGCATATTCCTAAGTTTTAAGCACAGAGACCCTCTCAATATCTGGAGGTGTTGCTGGGTACATAATAAAAACTGTGTGATTTATATGTGTGCATCTGTGTGCACACACACACCAAAGGGAGAATGTCTTTGTGCATGTATATAAAATAAATATATAAATAAATACACTTCTGAATTTTGTTTATAACTGAATGTGAATATTTCAAGGAGAAGAAGAAGGAGGCCCCTGGAAACCACAGGCCTGTTAGTGACATTTCAGTGCCTGGAAAAGTTATGGAGAAGATTATTTTGGGAGGTATTGAAAAACACCTAAAAGGGAATTCAGTCTTTGGTCACAGCCAGCAAAGCCTCATGAAGGCAGAGTCCTGCTTATCAAACCTGATTTCATATCATGACAGGATAACTCCCATTGTTGATCAAGGTAAGCCAGTGGATTTAAGGATTTTGGATTTTGATGGAAGTTACACCCATGGTCCCACCCAGGCAGTGCTTTAACTTCAAGAGAACTTGTTGAGGTTCATGGGTATGGACTGTGTAATCAAGGCTTTCCTGTACATCTTTGAAAAGTCTGTTCTTCTGTAAAACTGCAGGCAACATTTGCATACCCAACAAGTTGTGCCTGATGTGAGTGTAGTCCACACACCATGCCCTAAATCATCTCAGAGATGAACAGCACTGTCCAAAGATGTTGGATCCAACCACCAGCGAAATTAATTTAATAAAAGATCTTTAATTAAGTTTAACCTTAACTAATTTAATTACATCATTATTCTCACATGACCTCATGGAACTTAAAATTGCATTGAAAACTTCAGGATAACATGAAATGAACTGAATATGGCATGACAATAAATAACTGAAAAAATAATGTGTGATTGTTTCACTCATTTTCAAATTAACTCAATGCACTCCTGTATTTCTTGGTTTGTCCCTCTCTCCAGTTCCTCAAACAGCACAACTATGGGATAAGAATTTTGTCAGGGAAGATGGCCTAGATCTGCTGGACTGAATGCATTTTGCATGTAATGAGCTGGAAATCTTTTGCTCCACAACTTCTGTCTCGTTTTTCCACTTCACTACCCTGTGCTCTTCCACTTCCTGAGGTTTCATTTCTCTCTTGCCTCCATTCTGCTCCTCAGCTCTGTGTTCTCTCTCCTGCTGCTCCCTGGATTCTACCACTCACATGTACTCATCCAAGGAGGAGTCCCTGTTCTTCTCCTCTACATCCCTAAGAAGGGACCTTTGCCTCCCCCTGGATTTTGTAGCTCCTCACCCTTTCTGACACTGAATTCTTTTTTCTATGTCTTGTCTCTCATTTTGTTTGTCTTTTCATATTCAGTTCACAATCTTGTCAGTGCTGCAAAAGTGCTTTATTTCTACTCCCTAAGTAGGCATGGAAATTTTCAGGGCTGTATAAATGCATAATAATCAATAATCATAATGACACCACATTAAAATTCAAGCCTACAATGTCAGCAGCTACTGTAAGAGAAGTAATTTACAGAGGTTACACGCACAGAACTTTGCTGAAACTTGGTAAGGGGATTAACTAAAAGAATTCCTTATTGGGAAGTTACTAATTATTTGCTGTGGATAAGTACAATCTGGTATATCATTATCTGAAATTGCTTTGTAAACACTGTGGTCTAAACTAAAAATTAATCCGACTGAATGGGATGGGATTTAGGAGCCAAGGCACCTAATGCCATTTCCAATGGTCCAAGATATGACACTCAACAGGCAACTACTGCTCCATGTGGACAGGAATTCAGAATTCCTGTGCCCTCACTGACTGCCCCTTGTGGGTTCCATTCCTACCCTGCACATCTAAAATGACATTCCCCATGCATGTTAAGGCAATTGAGCTCCAGGCTTGTGCCCTCAGGTCAGCAGCCCTGATTTCTGAACTGAAATGTAAAACTCTAAAACAATCTCCCTAAGAATAGCCTTGAACTCAGCATCACACTGAGATAAAGTGAGGAAGGAGAATTCCTTTGATGTCGACTTTGCAGTTAGTTTGCAATCCCTTTACTCCTGGAAGTGTAAAATTACAGAAGAAAACCAGACTGGAAGTGAGTTAAAGGATTATAAATACCTGGTGTCAGGAGTATGACAGAGGTGACAATCAGCGAGCAGATAACGAGAATAACAAGTAAGGCAATTGCAATTCCTTTCCAGTTTCTTTGAGGAGGATTACTCCCCACCAGCTCCTAGAAACATCAAAAGAAGATGAACATTTAGAAAATGGCACTTAGACAAGGAAACAAGCACAGAATCCAGACAGCAATGTACATCTGCAGAACTACACCCTATGACCACAGTGGGTGACGCCCTTGAGCCAAACACAGTTCAGGCTGTTATAATTCATGGTGGCATTAACTGAATTAATCTCAAATAATTATACAGCAAATAAATGCAATGCACCCACAGGTGCTCAGCAGTGGAACCCACACTCCCCATTCCCTCCTGGCACACAGGCACCAGCCTCCATCCCAGCACTCATCCAAACTCACTCATCAACGCTGATTTCCTACCAGCCCTCATTAAGTCTGGGAATGAGGAGCTTTACAGTAACCTTCAAGAGACTTTCATAATAAGATGTCAGAGAAGCATACAGGAAGATAAATAATTCACAGGGGCATGCATAGAGATAAAAATCAATAAGGATATCCCCCTGGTGAACTTTCCTGCCTTCCCAGAAAACATGACATCTCCTCAGGGCATACTGCGTGCACTCCTAGGTTGGTAGGTCTGAGGAATTGAAGACAGGGTTCTTGTCTAGCATATACATTAAATTTAATCACATCCTTCAAACTTCAGAATAAAAGCTCCATCACCACTCACTGATTAGCTCTGCACTGTGGTTGCACCATATGTTCTGCCTCTGATGTACACAGCAGCCCTGCTCTCAGGACTGAGGTTTTTATGAAGCTCTGTGTTCACATTCGCAAGATCTTAAAAATTTATTCCACTTTCATGTGTTTTGCTGGATTCCTCTTAGCATTTTGCACTATATGTGGTTTCATGCATGCATTGAAGCACCCACAGGAACTGTATGAAGTATTAGTGCACTCAGCTTTTCTGGGAGGCTGAATTCACTCAAGGGATCTGGTCACAGCCAGAAGAACTCTGAATGCTTCTCCTCCTTGTGAAACTCATCTATTTCATTTTTTTTGCCTCATTTCCTTTATTATCAGGGATGGTGTGTCTAAAACAGAGCTGCTGGTACTTCTTTAAAAGACTATTTTCTTTCCCTTTTAAATTTTTTATGAAAACAAAAAGCTTTCTAGTAGACTCAGTTCTTCTGTTTTTCAGAGTTTGCTTTACTTCTGTTTCTTATACACAGCAACAAGAGTGGAAGAGAGAAGTCAGGCAAACCTCACAGTTTTGTTTTCAGAAGATGCTGGGAAATATTTTTTAACCTTTCCCTAGAATTCATTTTACAGAAAAAGATAATGTCTAGAATCACTTTCTATGCGTTTGGGGATCTAGCCACTACAAAATCTATAAATCTGCAATGGAAAGCCAAATTTGAGCATTAAACCCCTGATGCACTCCATTATCTATTCTAATTCAGGAAAAGACATGAGGCTTCTCTTCCTTCTGGCAAAGAGGGGTAGAGGTGAGAATAGCCTCCCTTCCTTGTCTCCCCCTTGTACTTGGCTTTCTATTTGAAATGAAAAATAATTAGAAGGAACAAATTTATAGTTACTATTGTTACTAGAGAAAAATTTGAAAAGTAGGTCAGGAGCTTTGAGAAATGCAATTTTGGCATCAAGCAAGCACAAGAAATACTTCCATTCCTACAGATTCTTTACCCTAAATATGAATACAAATGTTAATCAATTTAGTCTTCTAATGCCATTTTTAGGAAACTGTTATGATCTCCAGTTTTCAGGTGATGCAAAAAGGCACAAAACACAGTCTGTGGCTTTCCAAGGGAAGGAAAATTATAAATAAATAAGGGAAATAATGCAGGGCTTCTTAGTAGATGACAGAAATATCCCTTCTTTCACATCAGGGTACAGCGGAATCTAGAGAGAAATAGGAGAACTGTGGAGAAGCAGGTGAGAAATCCAGCCAAGCCGTCAGAGTGTCTTGGGACAGAGGTAACACAATGACAGTTTTACAGAACTGATGGCAACAGTCCTGAAAATAATCTAACACTGTCACCACGAATGGTCAGAAGTTTTAAAAAAGAAAAAAAAAAATTAGCTAATGGACTTGAATAACATCTACAAGCCAAGATGTAGTTCAAGAGCTTAATAACACCTTGCAAAAAGTGTGATTTTCCCATCCATGAGTCCCAGTGTGATAGAAATATACACACATACTTGAGTGTTCAGGACAGCTGTACTTGCACTGAATCCATTATCAAGTCAATCCCATTAATTCTCCAGGCATTCAATCAATATTTGAGCAAAATCTCAACAAAAAAAAGACTGTGAATTTCTAGAGTACCAAGAGGAGGAAAACTATTCATAAGCAAAATATTGGGGTTTAATACACTGCAAAGAAATAGGAAAGAACATTTTCACTTTCTTTTCAAAATTCCATCAGGAAATTTCCCCTGGTAAAAAGCAAGGAGAGATAAATGACGTTTCAAAGAAAGACAAACAGCTTTATTCAGCACAGGTTTGCAAAGCTGCTCTTTTGTTCTCAGTCATTTGAAGTCTCTTTGGATGGAATCACTTACAGCAAAACTGCAGACACGTCACACCATATTCATGATGGCCACCTCAGATTACTCCTGTCTGTATTTCTGTTAATTCCAGAGGGATGTTGCTGTGTCACTGTGACCACCTTTTACATCCAGGGGATTACAGCTCCACTAGCCTGTGATACCCCCTGCCCTTGGCAGCAAACCCTCCCCCTTCACTGGGATTTCTCACCAGCAGCCATCACTGCTCAGGGGAGCCACTGCACTTGGGACTGAAGCCAGGAAAGTGTTTAATTCAGCCCTGGGCAGGTACTGATTCAAGCACATAAATGATGTTGGAGAGGCAGCTCAAAAGGTGCATTTCCAGCACAGAGCTCAGAGCTGGAATTTGCCTGGTCCTGAAAGACCCAGCTTGCAGAGATAAACGTGGAGATCTAAACTGACCAGCAAGCAGATGCCTTTGTGTTAATCCTAAAGATACCAAATGTGGGTTTCATACTGAAATCTGAGCATATGACACAAAGGGAAATAAACCAAGCACATGTGGTTTCTGCTCTGATGAAAAGAACATGAAATAAAACATTGAAGTCACTCATCAGTAGGAAGCACCTCCTCTCTGCCTCACATGAAGCACTAACACATCCTCCTGACCTCTGCAAGCCAGCTAAAGCCCTTCAGCCTGGTTTTCTCCTTCTTTTCCTCTGCTGCTTGTTTTTCACCTCCTTCTTCCTATTGCATGAAAACTAAATTGATTTTGGATTTGGAAAGTGAACCAGATGTTTCCACAGGTTTTTACATAAGCACACTTCATTGATGCTGCATATTAAAACCTGAAAATGCTATCACTCACATATTCATTTGTGATTGAAAAACCTCACTAGCCACCTGTGAAGTTGATTTTGGAGCCATTAATCTAGACATCTACGGTATTTTAAGACTCTAAAATACAGATCCAAGGTGACATATTTTCCTGCCTGTGAAAGAATCACTGTGTTGACATGTTATGGATGAAGGCTGGATGTGCTCCAACCCAAGATGTTGTCAACAAAATTATTCCTGGCATGTTTATTTGAAACCTGCCAAAAGCCTGCCAGCACAGTGGTCATATTACAATAATATAATGGCTTCTTAAAACAACTCATCAAGCACAACTTCTTTTTTCTTTTTTTAATAACTGTGTCTCTACAGCTGAAGGGCAATATAGACATCACTCGTGAAGTATAGGTATTATTTAATAAAACTAATACATCCTGGACCAAAATCTTTGAAGTAACAGCAGTGAGATAGTCATGGTTGGCCTCTTAGTCTTTTTCAACACAGAGCTGCAATAATGATAAATCCCAGGTGTGTTATATGACATAGATACATTCCAGATACAGGGACTGGATTTAGAGGTTCCATGCAGAAGCAGGTGACACTGGGCCATGGAGATTGAGCTCTGGACTCAGTTACACCGGTGTAAATCTGAAGCAAAGGACAAAAGAAAATCCAAGAAATTAATGGTATGAAATAAAAGCAGGTGCAAGATGTTTTGCTGGCCTCAGAGGTGGCAGGATGGGGATTTATAATTTTGTAATTATAACAATTATTAATAATTTTGTAGTTTCCATACTCCGTACTCTTGTAAGCTCTGTTTCTTTCTTCTTTTGGATTTATTTCTAATTATTGACCTTAAATATTACACTTATAAACATAGGAAAGAAATGTTCTTCTAACAAGCTTGTTAACACTGTTAATTGAAAATTGTGTATTATACCTCTCACTCATGCCACCTGGCTCTGAATTAGGACTTCTGCCTGATGAAATGTGAGTGACTGTTGTTGTCAGCAACTCAGCTTATTAAGTCCAGAACATGGCACAGAATGAAAATAAATTTTTGTCCAAGACAAAAAACTCCTGTGAAGTTCAGTGGAAAAATAATCTTGTTGTTAATTAGTTCTTTATAATACAAAATTGCAGCAAATTATACCTGCTGAACAGTACAACAAATGAGCTGAGGAGTGGGTAACCCATACAGTTATTAGATTATTAACCTTATGTTGCAAAAATGAAACACTAATTGCGATGATAATGGCAGTAAACTAAATGAATTGCAGTGGTTACAGCAGGAGGTTCACTGAGACTCCTGGTTATTCTGCTGATTGATACTGCATTACTGTCTCATCACAGTCCTCCTGCCTGAATCCTCCTCTGCTCCCCTACCTTAAACCTAGGATGGAGGTTCTTCATGGGCAGGAATAATTTTTGATACCCTGCTTGACGCAGAGGGAACCTCAGTCACTACAGAATTTAGGAAGTACCATAACACAGATAAACAATAATAAGCATGTAACTGCATCCTTCTCACCTCTGAAGTCAAGCTGAGTTACTCTTGCTTGGGGATATTTTATTTATTTCCTTCTCCTCTGCCTCCCTGCCTCCCTCCTCTCTGCTGCTGCAGACCACCCTGGGCTGGAGTATGATGCAGAATAACAACCAGACAGACACAGAGCCTGAGCCCCAGGCTACAGAAACTCAGTTGTTCAGGTGCTAAAGGTGGCACTTCAGAGTGAGAGGAATAAAAACTTGCTCTGTTTTGACAAATGACGCATGGCATGTACGTGGGCTTTCCTGCAAAACCCCAACAGAAATAAGAGGGATAAAACCATCTGCCTGTTGTGGTGATGAAAGACAACTATGTTATGTTTTTCTTCATCTTTTGTTGATGCTTTTACTAATAGGGAGCAATGATTTAAGCAACAGTGAACATCTTTGCTGCCTACTCCCCAGCACTGTGAGACAAACCTTTTACCCTGCACACTGCAGCGCATTCCCCTACCCAGCATTTCTGGGAGGCTCTTTTATGAATGCCCTAAAGCCATTCTGTTTGGTTCCATCTCCTCCCACCATTTTCTACAAAGTGCATGCAGGCAAATATTCAGAGGCTGGGCACTAATGGTGAGTTTGAAAGTGAGTGAGGAAAAGGCTGTACCCATAACACTCAGCTCCCCATGAATTTAAACCTTGCATGTTTTCTGCTTTGGTAGAGCTTTCAGTCTTACATGTTTCTATTACAAAGCCAATAGAAGAAAATGAATGCCATCTGCATCCCACACACCTCAGTGTAGCTTTAACAGATGACAAGTCTTCCACAGTTTGGAGCAGAAGGCACCAGATCCTCAGTTAGCATTGACTGACACAGATCATTGGCTCCACTGGAGCCCAGCCAGGCTGTCAGCTATAAATGAAACCCAGTGCTGTTGCTAAGTTAAAAGAAAAATAAATCTGTAAAATTATTTAAATCCAGTAATATCTGGAATTCCTAGCTGTTTTGGATTGCAGTAATGGATATTTAATAACTTCCCATCATTTTTTATAGGCATTATGATGAAATGGTTTTGGATCACCTCCAGACCCTGCAGTACTAAAAGATTAATTTAGCTTCTCTGTGTTTTGAACTGGCATTTCACATGACTTTTGTACCCAAGTAGAATTACCACACTACAACACCCTCCTATGCCCTTCCAGCATATGTAAATAAGCACCACTGCCATTTGAAACATTCCCAAATTATTCCCAGTGCTTCAGGACAGAGTGACTCCATGGAACTTCCAAAATAAATGAGAACCTTGGAACGTGGACTCTGAAATCCTGCCAGAAGCCTGTTCTCAAGGTGACAAAATTCAAGCTGCAAACACCATCTGAACCTGTTGCACTATGAGTGGTTCTAGCCAGAGGCAGAGTCATATTCTGACCATGGCCAGGAGGAAGGAGATGGCAATACTGTACCTGTGTATGGCACAGGACATGTGACTACAGAAAGTTTTAGCCAAGAACTGTGTTGTCATTGATTTAATGTCATTTTATTTATGTCCTTCACTTCCCCCCATCACTTTTATTCATTTTGGTGTTGTAACCCAGATGTTTTTATAGCACCTGGCACAGTGGGACTGTAAATCCTCTCAGGGGCCCTTAGCTGCTACTGTAATTCAAATCATAATTAAAGACCCATTCCCAGTACTGACAGAGCCCATAAAATCAACAGCATTTCTTTGATTTTATTTCAGTGTTTGATATAAGCACACACATTAACCTGCAAATCATCTCCTGCAGTGAAATATCTGCCACGCCACCAGCAAAACTTGCTTTGATGCTTAGGATTTTATTCCAGAGGAGGCTGTGTGTTCCCCAAATCCATGAAAAGCCCAAATGCCATAGATTGGATCACCGATCCCTATGCCACAGCCCTTGCATAGCTCTAGTTTTTCCACCACAATGCTTTCACAGCCTCCCTCCAAACTCAGCCACAGCACGCAGGAGCCCTGAGACAGCTCACACCCGTGCAGAAAGCATCTGCAAAAAGTGGTGCTGCCAAGGCAGGCCAGGATGGCACCTCCCTACTCCATTTCTTGAGGAATTACGATCTCAAGAAACAGGAAAAGAAGCTTTCCTGAAATATTTGAGAGCTTGACGAAACAATCTCTCAGCATTTTTGTCCCCTCTAATTCTAACAAAATGGCATTCTGCTTACATTTGTAAAAAGGCAAATGCAATTTTTAGTGAAACCGTATTTCAGTAAAAAAAAAAAAAAAATTCAATTTATTGTGGCAGTGGTGGTTTGAAGATATTTGGTCTCAACTTCAATTTATCACTCCGAAAACCAAGAAAGAATCTGTGATAAGGGAAATAGTGACGTGTTTAATCCCCTTGGGTAGAAAGACAACATTAAAAATTTTGTTCAATGTTACATTTTATAAATTCCTTAGCTTTTTTATAACTTAGTTTACAAATAATTTGTTTCTAAATGGCACAGGAAGGAAAACATGAGGCAAACAAAGTTTCATTCCTAAATAATTTGCTTGGGAGGAATATGAGGAAGAGCTATGAAGATAGCCAAGGTTTGAGGTCAGTGTGCTGCAGAGACAGTGGGAAGAGGAATATGAAATCCATATGCAGAGCAGGGGGTGGGAGAGAAAATGGACTTTACACAACTTATTTTCATGTACCAGTCATTTACAGTTTTGAAAAAGACAAATTGTTTCATGCATGGATGTTTCAAAGACAATGCAGTTGCATAATTCATCATTGTACTAATATTTATACAAAAATGATACTTATAATTTTACCTTTAAGGGATAATTTTAAGTTTAATTTACTGTTGTTTCTAGGATCAAGTAATTTTTGCTATGTAGGTCTCTAATGTTGCAGTATTTAGCCAAGATTTTAAATAAAGTTATGGAAAGAATATTCTTTGATATAAATTTTAACTGAGTGAAACAATGGAAAAAGAATGTGTGAGGGCCTGCATTTTATGCAATTCTTTTAGATGAAAAGGCATTAGAAGCTGTGAGAGCAGGATTCAGAATGGAGGCTCTTCTCTCCCAGCTAAGTGCCTTTCTGCCCAGTCTGCACAGCCCAGAGTGTTTGCTTAGTCTCTGTCCCCTTCATCTCATCTCTTGAAAAATTCATTGTTGGTTTCACAATTAAATTCAAACCAGTAAATAATGTCACCCAAAATCTGTTCTCTTGTCCCAAGGGTGATTGGCTGTGCTCTCCTCTCACCAAAAGCCAAACTCTCCAATATTGGAGTGCAGCACAACCCCACCACAACTTCAGCTAAACAGGCCCACTCTTTACACCAACTTTTTCTGCAGCATTCTTGGGACAGTCCTGCTATCATGGGCCAAAACCACACCTGGGTGTCACCCTGTTCTTCTAAAGATCTTCTAAACCTTCTGATGTTTACATTTTTGTAATGGGGTTTCTCACACACTTTTCATGTAAGTAACGATTGTTTTGCATTCCTTTCTGGAGGAGGAGAGGATTGATGGATTGTTGGTTTGACCAGTGTGGTTAGAGAGGTGGCAATTTCATCCTCCAATCCATAGTCACTTTTAGAATTCTAGAAATATCAAGGTCCAGAAATAAACATGCCTTTTTTGCATTGGACATCTCAGCATGTGAGTGTCGTTCATTTTGTCTCATATTGCGACACCTGGGAGCACACTGACAAACCACACCAGTGATCACCTGTGCTCAGTGCTCTCCACCCTTATGGGTTACCTCATCACAGAAATGCAGCCCTGAACTCCTTCAGCATCCCAAAACCTTTGCATTAGTCCCCAAATCCCCCCAGTTGTGTAATTCTTACACTTAAGGAAAATCTTTTGCTTGATCCCACACTGTTACTCACACAGAAGTAAAGAGAAAGGGATACAACAGCAGAAGAACAGATTGTTTTATATATTTTATAATGCTGACTATTTGTCCCTGCCTAGCAGTGACCTGTGCTGACATCCATGGGCATCACTTGGATGATGAGGCAGAGTCCACAGGCTGTGAAATGTCCTCAAAGTAGCTGGGATACATCTCACTTCTCCCAATGGGATTTGCTTGGGCACTTCTCAGATATTCTTGAACCAGAAACTACTTCATGGAAATCCTGATTTGATGTTCATGAAGTTGTTTTTTTTTTTAAAGTTTAAATTTCCCCAGGCCCTTGTCCAACACTATCTTAGGACAACTATGGTTTGAAGAATTGCTGCTCTTTGAAGGGTGCTTGGGCTCTAGGCATGAAATGGCAGCAGCTGGCTCAGCCGTGATGCTGCCATCAGGAAAAGCAACTCCAAGGTCTCCAAAGGTTTGTGAGTCTTATGCTTGGTCTGTTTTAATTGATTTGTGTTTTTGCTAGGACTCTCACAGCACACTACAAGGCTTTGCAAAGTCATTTATTTTAATTTTCCAAACTTTCTGGTTGACAGGAAACACAACCAACAAACATGAAGTCATTTTTCCTCAGGAAAGCAAGATGCCAAATTTCCCACACTGAGTTGTGTTAACTGTGGCACAACACCACAGCAGAGTGACTCTGTATAGAAAGAACATTTTTATTGCTCATTTTTCATTTGAAGGAGTTATCCTTAATTCAACACAATTCTGAGATTCAATGAGTAAATTGCAGAATGAAATGGAAACACCCACATTCCCACTCAAAACAGAAATTAAATAAAAAGAAACAAAACTGATTAAGACACAAATTGCATTTTTTTTCTCTCTTGATGGTCTTCTATCATTTTAAGAGGGTCACTGCCATCAGGACCACCAGCAGCAAAACCACTGCATTATCATGATCATTTCTAATCTCCCCAACAATTCAGGTTACCATCTCAGGAGCACTGACAAAAACACCTCTTCTCCTGAGTCATGCAGGTGTTTTATTCAAAAATGCAGGGATATTATACTGAAATAAACAGGCTGCAGGATTTGAAAAGAGAAAAATCACTCATACAGACTCGATGACTTATGTGTGACAGCTTCATTGCATCCCATGGAAAAATGCCCCAGAGATGGTAAGAAAAAATGTCCTAGAGAAGTTTCTTCTCCACACCTCACCAACCTGTTATTCTCATGGGAAGCAGGGTTTGGGTTCTGAAATTGAAGGCTTTATCAAACCCAGCAGGCAGAGCCATGGCCACATTTCCCTACAGAGATCAGCAGAGCTTTGGATCAATTTGTAATCTAACAAAGGTTGTAAAGGTCCTCTGTCTTCATCTCCCCATCCATGTCACTCATTTTGCAAGACTTAAAGACATCCTGAACTTGTGATGCTGAATGAACCTTCCAGCACAGACCTCCCTACCCAGCACCCAGTCTGAGCCCTCTGATGTGGTGCTGCAAACAGCACATTGCACCCTGCACCTCCTCAGGTCCTGAATTCCCTGTGGCTTCAGCAGGATTCAGGCACAAGGATGCTCCTGAGCACCTTTGCCTTGGTGCCTCTTTTCACCTGATCCAAGTTAAAAGATAAAACTCCTCCACAACTGATAAAAGAGTTCAGAAGTGATCAGACATGGAGCAGAGACAGTAAATGACAGGGGCTGGAATACTGGTATTTTTAAAGATAGATGAGCATTAGCACAGCCAGGAATTCATTTACCATGTGAAAAATCTATTCAGAGCAGAATGGGAACTCTACCAATTAATACACTTCACAGATGTATCTCTTCAATAAGCAGAGTTACAGGGATCATTTCTCTTTGACACACACCATAAGGGAATGAAAAGGTTAATGTAGTGTATGTGAGAGCATTTTTAAAAATCAATTTAAGGGAATTTTGTCTGCTGTAAATTATGCTCTGGCACCAGGGAAAGCCATCAAACTCAAATTAACAAAAGGAACAAAAGAATTTAATCTAAAACTACATTATGATTGTATTGCTCATCGGTGCACACAAAGAAAGCAGCAACATACATTTCATTTTTACTTCCTTTGATTACAAAAAAGCTATTAAAAGTGAAAAATAATGTTGAATCATAATTAAAAGCAGGACTCTCCCTCCTACCAGCCTGCAAAGCACAACATTTTCTGTAATGCAATATGAAGTCATTTTGGTTAGGAAATCCATTGTCAGCTCTCCTCACATCACCAGACTGTGACCCCTGTACCTCCTCCTGCACACACTTCTGTAATCTCAGAAAAAGCAGGGTTTGGCTTCTGAGCTCCAGACTTCCCATTCAGCAAGACCTGACCTCGGCCTTGATACAGCCGAAGGTGTGAAGCTTCACTGGGCTCATGGCACCTGTCTAGAAGACCTGAAACAATTTTCAGGTTTCCACTAATTTCAACTGGCAGAAGAGCAAACTTCAGCTGAAATCCTGTTTTTTCAAGAGATCCAAAACAGTTCCTGTAACTTCATGGCATTGCTACAGGCTCTCCTCTCCCCATCATCTGTCTTGAAAACTGTGGACTCCTCTCCCCCTCACAACTACACACAGGGTGTCTTCTCTCCATGGAGAGGACATAAAGCAGGACAGTGACATTCATTCTCAAAGCCACAATCAGAATGTGTCTTTGAAGTGACACAGCCCCACACTGCGTTTGCCAAAATTATCACCCATCACAGCCCTTGTGCTTTTCTCAAGTGACATTTGCTGTCACCAAGCTCAGGAATTGAAAGGCGGCACTGAGGACTCCAACATTTTATGGCACGTCAAAGGAATGAAGAGAGGATGTGACACAACTGATCTGTGCTCTTCTCTTGGCTGCTGTGCTGGTTGCCAAAAGATACCACAGCACATGAAGGAACAGACAGAACCTGTGAGCTCCTCATGATAAATTAGTATTATTATTTATTTTCCTTCCATGGCATTGACAGAAGTACCCACTTCGTTCCCCCTGTGTACTCAACAGCTTTCCACCACTGGAACTTCCCTCTGTAGAGAGAAGATAATGGTTGATGTAAAGAATCTCAGTTATTATCTTCATTCATTGCCAAATGAGGAACAGAGGCCATGGTTGTTTTGCTCTTAGCATTTTTCACCCCTGGAGTGTCCCCCAGGTTGAGTATCAGACTCCAAATTTCCCTGCCCGTGTCTTCACAGTACCACGGGATTCTCCAGCTCTACTTCCAGAAATTCTTCATCTGTTAGTAAAAAATGGCAAGACTATATGACTAAACATAGCTGTAGTTTTTCTGTTTGATGAGGCTGATATGGACCATTTATTCCCTACTCTTACAGCTGGTTAGACCTATCAGTGAAGGGACTATCAAGTGGTGCTCTTGGTTGCCAAAAAAAACACAAAGTTAAAGCAACCATTGCACCTAAAAACTGAACACAGAAAGGGAAGGGAGCCATGGTACTAGAAAAATTGCAATCATTTTTATTACATTAATTTGGACAAGGGTTGTGAGGGAGCAAGGGTCAAAGAAACCCAACCAAAACCAACTTGGTTTGCACAGATTCATTCACTGCTTTGTATTGCTACAGCAGTGAAGCATATGTGCATATATCTATATTTCTATATCTATATATATATGTATATAGATATATATATGTGTGTGTGTGCATATATATCTATATTTATATATAGATATATGTAGATATATATATCTATATATAGAGATAGATAGATGGATAGATAGATGGATAGATGGATAGATAGACAGATAGATAGACAGATAGATACAAAGACACAACTTTTTCTCTCCATATCTTGTCATGGGAAAGCAGAGACTCACCCTTTACACGCCCTTAGCTTTGTGCAAGAAGTCATTTCTTTTTCACTCACTTTTTTTAATCTCCTTTGAAATGTGAAATACACTGTCCTTCCATATGCTGAGTGGAGCTGGGCTTTGGCTTCTCTGAAGGAGCAGTTCACAAGTCAGTAGCTGAAGCCTCCTCCCCATCAGGCAGCAGGGGAGAACAGCAGCATTTTCACCCCCTCACCTAATCCTTTCCCCATAAGGTCAGGGACTATGACTACTGAATAATTAATTAAAATATGTCTCATCAGAAGTTCAAAAGAATCAGAGGAATTGACGTAAAAGCCAGTGGCTTCCTTTTTTTTTTTTTTTCTTCCCCATTTTCTTTCTTTTTTTGCCATGGCCTTCTTTGGGTTCACAGGGAATAAAAAGGTCCTTGGTGGTTGTGTACTCCAAGTCCCTGGAGGTGTTCAAGACCAGGTTGGATGGGGCTCTGAGTAACTTGGTCTAGTGGAAGGTGTCCCTGCCCATGGAAATGGGGCTGGAACAAGATGGCCTTTAAGGTCCCTCCCAACCCAAACCATATCCTAAATCTGAAAGCTCCCCTAATCCCCATTTGTGCTCCTGACAGAATGGTGGCTGTTGGGGTCATGTACCTGTCCTGTGCCTCCCAAAGCTCAGGAGAGCACCTTGAGCTGAGCTGTGTTTGGAATATGGACCTGTCTGAGAGCTGGGAGAGGGGCTGGGGCAGCCAGTGCAGCCACAGGGTCCTGGGACCCCAGAGAGATAATTTAGAGCTATGACTTGTGACAGTCATTTACTTTTTAGTAGTAGGATGGAGGAGGAAAAAAAATATGTTTTATGACCTCTCCTTTTTAATAAGAAATAACTCAAGACTGTGCCTTAGTGCCCAGCTGGGTTATTGGAATAGCAAAGAAGTAACACTGATTCTTTTTGTATACAGTATTTTTTCTTTTAAAATATTGTCTTATAATGTAAAATGAAAAAATCATCTTATGCACAGGAAGTCTCACAGCAAACTAATGGGGCACTACAAACCTAGGATTGCTCTTTTTTTCTCATTTTACTGGAATTTATTCAAAAATATAATCAGAATCCAGCTCATTCTCTTACATAACCCTTTGTGAAGGACTCTTAAAATTCACATCAACAGCATCTCATTCCCACTTTTCCCTTAATTTTCATTTTGTTTAATGGCTTCATCACCATTTATTTGTGATTTTGGTATTTTTTTTCCCTCTTGTGAGAGAGAATAACCTCTCCTGGGTAATAGGACAAAGAGTTGGAAGCTATTTGCTTCTGTTGTGCTTCTATAAAAAAATACATTAAAAAAAATTCCTTTACAGGGAATAAGCCCAGTTCTATTTCTTTTTTTCCCTGGGGTCTGGTGACACAATTCCAGCAATGCCAAGTCCAGCTGCAAGTGCCACGTGAGGAGGTGCTCTGAGTTCCACCACTGCACAGCCCATCCCCTCTGCAGGCTGAAGACATGGAGTGCAAAGTAATCAATCTTCCAAGGCCCTAACAAGCCCTGTGCTACAGCCTGTACCTTGCCATCAGAGTCTAGAACAACAAAAAATGCCCAGCACAGACAGAAAAAAATAGCTGGAGGCTTCTATCAAATTTCTTTGTGAAATTACAGAAGGTAATTATCATTTGTCCTATAACTTTTCAAGTGAAATGAGAACATTTGCCATCCAGATAGGAAGTCATTGTCTCCCATGGGAATGAAAGACATCTTGAGATAATTCAGATCCTTTAACAAGAATTCTGAACTCAGAAAATCTCAAAAGATGGGCCTATGAAATGCCTGTGCTGGGGTTTATGGTCAGCATGGACTTCACAAGAACCCCTCATATTCTATAGCATCCACACTTATATATCTCTTCATTATAAGACAGCTGCATTTTCACTTGCATGAAGCCTTATAACAAGAATTAAAATTCTTAAATCAGAAAATGCACCTCCTGAAAAAAAAAAAAAAAATAAAACTGGAAAGACCAAATGAGAGAAATGGTTGAAAAAAGTTTAATTTTGACAGATTACTTCGTGCTTGTACTAGTTAATTTTTCTGATTTTGAACTTATCCCTCTGCCTATCAACTAGTCACTCCATGGTAGAAGTGAACCATGTGGGGGAAGCCCATGGTGTGGATCCAGTTTTTGATCCAGTAATGGACAATTCATTAACCCCATCAGTATTGATGCTGATTCCCACTTCTGCATTCTTCCTGCTTCCTCACTGGTTTGTGGCTTTTGCTGCCACTGTTTGGCCAATAATTTTCCCTTCCATAGTATGAGGAGATTAAACACCCTCACTCAGAATAGAGTTTTTGGGCAATATGGAGGGTTTACTTGGTCATCTATGCAAGATATTTGGGCAATTGCATTGAAAGCAGGGTTACATTTTAAAAGTCATTTAGGTTCTTGACTGTCCTCAGTTTCCCTGCAGGCAAGGCTCCCAAACATCTGTGAAGATTAATGCCCAGTGCCTAAGCACCTCTCCATTTGAATATCATTTAAAAACCATCTCTCTTTCCTCACATACAGCAAAAAAAACCCCAATACCCCACAATACTTTTGAGATGGGGGAGCAGCCTTGAAGTTGAGGCTAACCCACAAGAGGTTTGCTGTGTGGGGCACAGAGAAGGGTGCAGCTCCCCTGATTTCTGCTCAGCAGGACAGGCCAGAGCTCTCCCTTGGCAGCAGCACCTTCTCTGAAGCTGTGCCAGGTAACCAAACACATCCTGAGGTGCGGCTGTCTCACATCTGTGCCCAGGGGCAGCACAGCTGTGGTGTGACCAGCAAGGGGGGATGTAAGGGCAGAATTCCCAGTAAGAGGAGCAGCAGGTAACACCTAATCAGCTGTTTCCATCCTTGTCAGGACAGGAGCATTTGAACCTGGCTTAGAGAGCACCATTGGCTGTGCTGCCTGTTACCTGCTGCTCGGCACAGGGAGATGTAATCCCTGTGCATTTTATTAACTCCTCTTATACTGCATGAACGGACACCACACAGAGTTCCAGCTTGCTGCTTTCACTTAAAATTATTAAAACATTGGATGCAGAGGGAAGCAGAATCCCTTCTCCCTCATGAAGTGACTGAGCTTATTTCACAGAGCCTGATTTGGCAGAGGACACTGCCATGGGTGGACAGGGGAGTAGCAAGAGGTGGGGATGCTTGGTCTGCCTGCTGATGGGGAGCACACTTGGAATCAGCCTTTGGAAAAATGCTTCCCATGTCCATTAGGCATGACATTTACCTCAGTCCAGATGGCTCTCATCACCCTTTGTGCACCAGTATTGATGCAGGAAGACTCCAACATAGGAAATAAAGTGCTCTGACTCCATGATTTCAGAAGTCTGAGCAAATGCTTTATTAAACTAGGTTATATTACACTAATACTATACTATATTAAGGAGATATTATACTAAAAAGATACTAAAGAAAAACCCATGACTGTCTCCAAACAGTCATGACACAGCTTTGACCTAATTAGCCAATCAATCCAAACAACCATAACCAGAATCCAATTAACAAATCACTCTGGGTAAACATCTCCATAACACATTCCACATGTGCCAAACAACAGGAGCAGCAATCTCCATAACACATTCCACACGTGCCAAACAACAGGAGCAGCAAGTAGAGATAAGAATTGTTTTCTCTTTTCCCTCTGTGCTTCTCACTGCCTTCCCTAGGAAAAATCCTGAGAGAGAAAATTATGTCTCTCTCTGTTCAGAGAATGTGAATTCCACACACCAGTTAAGCTCTGAGGGATGGTGTGTGCAGTTCCAACTGCAAGTGTCACCCATGTGTGAATGTACAAAATTTTTAATATATATATATATTTTTTTTTTTTAAGGGAAATGTGGTGGGCAATTAAGCAAAGGAACAGAAAATAGGTAACTTCCAGAAAAGGAAAAATGTGACTCTATCATAATTAGGCTTCACCTTTCAGTCAATGTTTCATTAAGTAACTGTACAATGTGCCTCAGAGTATTGTTGATTTCTTCAGCCAAATAAAAATTTAACACTGCGAAATATGGGCTGCTTCTAAAATCACTAACTGTATTTATTATTTTACTAAATCTTTTTGGTACAAATAAAGAAATTCTGTTGTCAGTTAATGCATGATCCTGCACAATGGCTTTTCTCTCTCCTTTCTCTCCCTCTCCAACATATACAGGGAAAATATTGCCAGAAAGGGCAGGGGTTTCCTTTGGCCCCACATGCCCACAGGCTCAGCTGTAGATGAATTCATGAAAAGCATTTAACAGGATATTTTTCTGTAACCATTTAGAGATGTGTTCAAGCCCCACATACTTCAGTGGGGTGCAGACATGAGTATTTCAGCACTTCCTAGACTTTTGGTGTATGACTTCCCAACACAAACATTTGCTCTGCAGAGAAAGACCCAAGATCCAACATAGATGTCTAAACAGAGATATCCTTTCCCTGGCAGGAGGATGCCTGCCCTGTGCACAAACTCCTGCAGCACCTCCCTGCAACACCCAGTCCTCTCTGCACAGTGTGGGGAGCTGAGCCCAGGAGGATCTGGCCCTTAATTAGGAAAGGAAATTAAATATTGTGGTGTTTCACATGTGTGGTGGGTTGACCATGGCTGGATGCCAGGCACCCACCCAAGCCACTCTATCATTCCCCTCCACAGCTGGACAGGGGACAGAAAACATAACAAAGGGTTAATGACCTTAGCTATGGATAGGGAGAGGTCACTCACTAAAAACCATCGTGGGCAAAACAGATTCAGCTGGGGGGGGATATAAATTGAATTTATTACCAATAAAACCAGACCAGGATAATAACAAGTAAAATAAATCTTTAAATCTTAAAACCACCTTCCCCTCACCTCTCCCTCCTCCCTGCAGGCAGCACAGGGAGGTGCTTGGCCAGTGGTGGATCCATCCTGGAGCTGCCTGGCGTGGGCTGGACATGGGGGAAGCTTCCAGCAGCTTCCCACAGAAACCATGCCTGCAGCCCCCCCGAACAAAACCCAACCTCTCTAACCTAACACAACACACTAATGGCTCAAGAATATAAATTAGGTTTGACATAATATATTAAAGAGCTCATAAAACTTCATCACCATGGCAGAATATATCCTGTGTTTTCCTGCTTTTTAATAATTCTAATAAATCAGATAAAAACGATACCACAAAATAACATTACAAGAGAAGATTACCAGGAGAGTAAAAATGAGAAAAAACTGGGTGCTACCACAAAGTTGGTTGGGACAGAAAGGTTGGGACAAAAAACAAGGGACAGAAAACAAAAACTTCAATTAATTTCTATATGATTGATGGTGTAGATTTAACCACTCCATTACAGAAGCAAACCAATGTCAGTTTCCTTGCCTTGCTTTAGCCTGCATCTCAAGGGAGCTTATAAATAGTTAAACAGTTATATCAGAATTCATCAGTTTTTAGAGAAAAATTAAACCTTAACATTGATATCTATGATATAATGACTTACAAGTCACTGCATAATTAATCTTGATATTAACTGCATGCACTTGTGATATATGATTTATTATGGGTTTTTCATCTAAATCCTTCTAAGGGTATTGCTTCATGCACACACAATCTAATAACTTCCAATGCAGTAGCAGGTGCTACTTTATAATAAAGACATTAACATATTTGAAAAAAAAAAAACCCTCTATATCAATTGCTCATTCTGTTTTCACTTCTCCAATGGACTTGATAGTGATTAAAAACTAATCTGGAAATACAGATCTCGTACTTCCATCTTCATCCTTACTGCCCTTTTCATCATTTTTCATACTGAATTTTTCTTGTTCCAGAACCATTATATAAATGTAGTTTCACATACCTATACCCTTCTTAAAGGTATTCAGGGAGAATAACATGTGACATTCTCTATTGCTGCCTCTGTTTAAATTGGGAGTTCTCAGAGAGGATTAAGCATTTCAAGAGGCAGCTCATTCAGTTTAACTAGCAAGGCTCTTCTGGATGATGCTGTAAAGCATTGTAGGCTACAACCATTAGTTTTATTTTGGTTTGTAGCTCTAAATTGTCTTTCCTCCTACCTGAATGCCAGCTGCCCTCAGACAGATGGTTCCTTCCTCATCACCTTCATCAAGGCAGCTATCAGAGACAGTGCCTGAGATAGACAGAGAGGTGCTTACTTTGAGGAATGCTTTCAGAGAGAGCTAAAAGGGAAAACCCCACACATCAAATACTTTGAAAAATGCTTGAAACTAAATACAAAAGTAAAGGTATTCCTGCAGCAGCCAAGGAGCATATGTGGGAATAAAATGTAATGACCATAACTGACCACAATTGACCACCGCAGAAACATAACTATTCAAAAAGGATATTTCCTATACTAAGATCACTTCTTTGCTCCTTTCTCAGATATTATTCCTCCTCAGACTATTCATTCCTTTACAGATTCCTCTAAATTCAGCCAGCCTCCCAGTGAGGTAATGGGATGATTGGATAAATTAGCAATTACCAGGATTTGCTGCAGTTTCCAAAGAAGATGGTGATGCTTGGGTTGGCAATGCCCCGAGAGGGTGAGATGCAGATATTAGATGTACTCATATACCCACCACAAATAAAAGAGAATTTACCACTAGTGACTATCACTCTGCTTAATAACCAGATTTTCAAATTCTCTTCAGCCTTAGCAGTGGACAGTACATGTTTTCATCCTAACTATGACCTCCCTGTGTTAGAAATTGTCCTGACATTATTTGTAAGGGCTTAATTAGAAGAAGCAATGTTGACCCTAAAGCCCCTGTTAAGCAAGTACCTGCTGACAACCTGAAATGTTTCAGCATCATTAGTGCACCTCTGACATAGCCAGCAGACAAAACCCACGGCATTCTCTGAAATTTTAAGGTGATTCTATGAACCCTGTGCATAACAAAGGGCTTTTGGAGTCTAGCTCTACATATTTCCACAATGTCAAAGAGTTAATTTGTTAATAGGAACCAAATTTATGTGAATTAGGATCTATTTCAGGAAGCTTTGTCTTTTGCTACCTCATCCTGCCTCAAGGCAATGCCCTGCATCAGATTCACATCTGAAAATTCAGTATTCTGGCCACAGCTAAAAGCAGCTATACTCACCATATGTTAACTGGTTAAAATAAGATCCTTGCACACATGTGATGGGAATTCCTTTGAAGCAGGCAAGGAGTTAACCCAGGGTTGCAGAAGTTGGTCGAGAGAACAGCACCCAAGTCCAAGCAGATGGCACAACCTCCCTTTGCTCCCCTCCCTAGCAGGGAGTGCTCACACACAAAAACTGGGCTCTGTGTCCCACAGCTGCTCTTTCAGGAGAAAACCCACGAGCTTCCCAAACTTCTGGGAAGTCCAAAGCCAGATCCATGCTAAGTTAACAGCTGTTTGCACATGACACCCTTAGAAAGGAGCTTGCTGTGCTGTCACTGCAAATAACAAACAACTGCTTTAGTTTGGTCTTCCATAATCATTCCCATCAATGCCTCAGAGTTTAAAGATCTAATCCTGTCTGCAAAATTCAATTAGACTTTGCAAGAAAAAAAAAATAAGATTAGTCATTAAAGTTTTAGATAAACAGATCTCAGCTAAGGTCAAATCTGCACCACTACTCCTGTGAATTTCGGCATTAAAGAAAATCAATATACTGTGTCGTATTCCTGTAAAATATTATCTGCAGTACCACTTGTTTTCTCATTTGTGCAGGAAGTTAAAATTTAAGTCCAGTTTTCAGTGACTGCTTATTTGCTATAAATATTAAATAAAATAGTAGAAGAAATATCACCTTCTATACCTGCATGTTTCTTAGGTGGCCAAGTAATGCCCTGACCTTTAGAGTGACACAGGAGGCAGAGCCCTGGTTCTGAACAGCCACCCAAAGGGGAGGCAGCCCAGTAGCCTTTTATTAGTCTAACACAGAAGTGCAATGATAATTTCAATTTGCAACCAAATAAAAATGATCCAAGCTACATTTTCACTTTCTATATTTCCTTTGCTTGTTTTTTCAGCTTTCAGGGATATCTCATTGTGGGGGGCAAAGAAGAAGTTTTGGAGGAAGGAGAGAGTTGCAAATGTTCCTCTCACTGGTGGTATCTAATAAACCCCAAGTGCAGAGGAGACACAACCGAGTTTTTCTCTCTCTTCTAAAGCATGTACATTAATAAATGTTAATTTTATCAGACTACAAGGTCTGTCTACAAGGTGATTTTCAATTTCCTGTTGATTTAGTAAAGAACTTAGGTGCTCAGCACTTGCAAAAACACTGCTGTTTCAATAGACACCTTCAGGCAGATTTAGGTATTTAACCTGGAGAGTCAACATTTGCAGTTCTCCAGCAGGATTACCTGGGCTTCCAGGGCAAATTTCTACATCCTCAACTGCTCTGCCTGTTGTGCTAACCTGGATCCTTGCCCGGCCCCTATAAATGTACCTATATGAAATTTGTTGGTGGAGATGTGAGGTTCCTGCAAACTCAGGACAAATCCTTAATGAGCCAGGAAGTAAGGAGGAAGCTCTTTTATATTTCTATTTTATTGAACATTTGCACTCCTCTCACATTTCTGGGATGCTTTTCAATGTGAACTTTACTCCAAAAACAATCTGATAAGTTCCTAAAGAACTGACAAGAAAATCTTGGGGAAAAGAATAAAAAGCAGCTTTTTTTTGCTTTTTTTTTTCCTTCTAAAATATTTAATACTTGGAACCTATAAAGAATTGTTGAAGATCTGCCAACATTTCCAATGATTTTCAAAGTCATACCATTTTTAGTTGCTCCAGAACTGCTGATATCAGCAAGCATGCCCTTCTAAATAATTTATTGGCATTTCTACATAAATTAGATACTTAAAGGTGAAGATGCCATGAACCTTGTGGAGGCTGAGTGCTCACTACATGGACTGTAATCCATCAACCCAACAGACAGATTTCCAAACTGGCTTAAACCTCAGCAGGCTCACTGCTTGGAAATAGTTCAAGGACTCCAGAGACTGCAATACACTCTTGAAATGTCACTTGCAGTAAAAGTACATTCTACACAAAAATAAATCACCATAAAATAAGGTAGAAGCCTCAGAGAGTTATAAATTGATCATTTAAATCATAAGCTTGTTACTGCTCACAAAAATAAGAAATGCAAAAAATATGTTAGCTTCAGCTGAGGACAATGTATCACAACATACAGGGCAAAACCATCAGCTAAAACACACATTTGCATAAAGTTAAATTCTCCAGTAAAACACTTTAATCCTTTCTATCAGTTTCTAAAGTCACCATTAACTTTTTTTTTATTATTCCCTAAAAAAACCTATATAATTCTGGTTTGCAAAATTTAGCTATTGGAAAATGTTATGCTGGCATTTCACCTGTAATTACTTTATTTATAAAGGCTCCAGACTGCAAAGGAAACAATCTGAAGAAGAGGGTGGATGATATTTCAAGAAGAATGCTGAGGGTGAGAAACTGATGAAAAAAAATGCTTCCCTTAGCAACTAGCAGAAAAAAATCTTAAACCTTCAGAATTTGCTCTTAAATGAAAAAGGGAAAAAATTATCAAAGAAAGAAATCTCCCTTCCTGGCTAGAGAATCACTGCAGCCAGGGGTGTGTTGGATCCATCATTTGAATGGATCCCTGAAACACATTTTTATGAAGGAGTAAGAAAAGCCAGTGATGAATTAAATGTTACAGGGGATGTAAAGATGATAAAAGCAGTACTTTCATGAGAAAACAGGAGTGGTAAAGTTGCTATTTGAGATACAAACAAACTGATGCTTCTGGTTTTCACTTTTATATTTTTCAGATTCTGGGCTGCTTTAGTGTGTATTTCTGAGCTTCATATTAGGGGATGGTGAGCTCTCTTCACAGAGTAGGGAGACAAAACAATTCCTGCTCCAGCTGGGGACCAAGGACAAATGATCCAAATCTCAGGCCCAAGAGCATAAACAATGGCAGAATAAAGGCAGAGAAACAAGAAGGGACTTCATGGGCTAAAGCTGGAATTGGACAATTAACTCCAATATGCAAATGGACCAGAACTTACAAAAGTGTGAGACCTCATGACTGGGGTAACAATTTTTTGACCATTTTGGTTCATCTTGGGTGTAGCCCTGGCTGGGCTCTTGTGCTGCCCAAGGTGGATCCACTGAGGCCTCCTAATAAATCCCTACTTTATTCTTTAACTCTGTCTGGCCTCTGTTCTAGGTCAGCCTTCACAAAGGCATGAAAACAAGATTGAAGAAGACTACAATAGAAATAAGCAGGTCAATCAACACAAATATCTCAAGCTATTAATTTGCAATAAGTAAAAAGAAGAAAATATAATCAGGAACTCAAAATAGTTATGAAATCAATAGTAACGGCCTAAAAGTCACAGAAAGTTTGAGTTTTAGCAGGAGAAGGGGGAAGGAGGCTGCTGACAGTAGAGATAACAAATGAGTGTTGGTGAAGGTCATTCCACCTCCCTGGTCTCTGGGTGACCAACCCCAGCCCACCAAAAGACGGGACAGCAGTGCCAGCCCTCCCTGTAAGGACCCAGGGACAAGAGCAGGAATTCCTGCCTGAATACAAAACCTGATTGCATCTGTTCAACAGGCTGATGTTCTCATCATTGGAATTCACAGGAATGCACACAAAGGAAAATGCCAGCATAGGGGACTTTTCAGCTCTTAGCCAGTAATTCTTTGCAAGAGTGTTTTATTGTGGTTTTTGGGGTTTTTTTGTTTTTTTTTTTTTTTTGTTTTGTTTTGTTTTTTGTTTTTTTAATATAGTTCATAGCACAGGCTCAGACTACGTGGGGGCACAAACAAAAGGAATAAATTAAGTGGGTGATGATTATAAACTAGGGAAATTCCAAGCACGAAAAGAATTAGTAGATTCTGGGTTTTTTTCCTGTTTGTTCTCTGAAAGGCTATTTTGACAATGAATCATAAATGTTTTGTCTGCTCTTATTCTGTAACTAGAAAAAAAAAAAAAAAAAAAGAAGACTAGACATTTGTGTACTTGCTGCAAACCTGCAAACCCTGAAAACCCTGAGTTTTGCCTTGCTCCTCAGTTCTCAGTTTTTTTCAGTGTTTGGTTTTGATTCTGACAAATCAGCTCTCCCATCACTAACCAAATTATGGATTTGGGGCCTAACAGAAAATAAGGTTTGGCATCATCTTTCTTGTGAGAAGAGATGCAGAAATCTGTTAATCAGAATTCACTCACTATAGCAATTTTAACCATGCCTGACTTCCAGCCTTGCTGCTTTGCCATTCCCGCCATTGCTGCCTGTTTAAGATGAGACACTCAGAAGAAATTTGGTTTTGCTCTCACATTTAAACAACACCATTATTTTGCCTTAATGACCAACACACCCTGCTTAATGAAACCCAGCAACAACTTCATTACATCCTGCACTGCTAACGATTTGGTAGTCACCTAAAACATTAATCTTGATTCACGACTCACTTGAAATATTTATATAGTACAAAATGCTTAAGTGGAGGTCAGTTGCATGCAAAGCTTCAAAGAATAAATTGCAAGACTTTGTGTTGCCTCTAGCTCCTCCTCAGCAGGAGAACATGCCTGCCTCCAGCCTGGGAGCCAGGTTTAGGAAATGATCCAGCAACTGTGGGCAGCAAAATCAGCCATATGGCCACAAGCATCAGATTTTATTACTAAAGAAAGGACTTTATTTTCACTGCTTTTTACAATCTTAAAGGAACAAATGCTTTTAGATGGTTTCATCATAATTCCCTTGACATTAAAATTGTGTGCTGGCCCATGGAAATCCAAGCTACAGGACACAATGCAGACAGCATGGGACCTAGAATAAAGGCAGAGAGGTGAATCTCTGAAATAACTAGAAAGGCCTTTAAATCATAGAATCATCAAAGTTGGAAAAGATCTTTAAGACCATCAAGTTGAACATTTGAGCAAACACCACCATACCCACTAAGCCACGTGGTGAAGTACCACGTCCACTCATTTTTTGTGCACTTCCAGGAATGCTGACTGTACCTTCCCTAAGTACAAAGCAGTCCCTAAATCTCAGACAGAGCTGTTTCTGCAAGCCTGTTCCCCAGCCATATGAGGCTGGCAAGGCCATGCAGCATCACAGACTGCTAAGCTGTAACTTTTTGCCCCTTTTCCAGTCCCTATCTCAAAGCACATAGGAAATGTCAGTACTGCTTCCAGCAGCACTCACTTTATGTGCTAATTCTGCAGGTGCTACGTGGTGTCACTGACATATTTTATGAAAATCCTTTCACTAGGATTTTTCTCCTGAGAAGCTGAGGAGCCTCAGAAAAGAAATGTAAACAATAACTACCTGATGGCTGTGGAATGTGGTCTGGAGATGGTTTACCAACAGGTGCATCTTTGATTGGTTCCATGTGGATTGTTTTTACTTGATGACCAATCATGGTCCAGCTGGTCAGTTACAAGATTTTATTATCATTCTTTGCTAGCCTTCTGATGAAATCCTTTCTCTCTATTTGTTTTAGTTTTAGTATATAATTTTCTTTCAATATAAAATATATCATAAAATAATAAATCAGCCTTCTGAAACATGGAGTCAAGATTCTCTCTTCCCTCATCCTGGGGACCCTCAAATACCACCACAACGTGGTTTTCTACTGGAGCATTTCACCATGGGCTTCTGGCTACAAGGTGCTGTTGAGGCTGTGAAAGCTGGGCTTGATGAGGAAGAATCCAAACAACCTCATTTTCTACACTTTGCTCTCTTTGCAGCTGTTTTTTTGCCCCCTGTGCACTGTCTGGTGACATGAATCATGGAACAGAAGGAACAGTTTAATCAATAACATGCTTAATTGTTAAAAATTATTCCACAACTGCAAACTCACAGCCAAGAGACCACACTATCTGTCACTAAAGATGCATTATGAGGGAGAAACTGAGAGGTTTAAGTGTCATTAGCAAAACAATAATAAAATAACCCATAAAAATTGAAAATATGACTTAGTGAGAGCATATAAACATAAAACAGTGAGGTTCCCAAGATGAAATCATATTGCATTACAGATAATTCCATATAATGCGATTCAAAATGGCAAGGTGCATTTGTGTTTTAAGGTGTGCAGACATATTTATTATGAGCAGCCAGTTTATTCTATTGTTTTGTGAACTCATGGAGAAATGTAGCTTCCATCAAATTGAATTGCATTAAGTGGTTGCTGCACATTGAGAAGAAGATACTCTGTTGCTTTCAAGTGGCAGAACTATCTGCAAATGTGTATGAGAATAGGAATTTCTGAAAATTAGACACTGTGTCATATAGCAGTGATTACACTGAGTCTGTTTCAGCTCTGATCCTTAAATTCAATGCTTCCTTGAGCACTTACTCACTTTGCTAGGCAGATATATGTGAAGACCCCAGCAAAATCATCTACCTCAGCACTTCTGCTGTAATTAAATGCAGTTGCATGTTGGCACAAGTAATGACCACCATCTGCTCAGATCCATGGCTGCTCTGTCCTTCACCACAAACCACACGTCTCCACATGTCCAGTAAAATACCCATTACCAGCTGATTCTCCAAAGCACCACATGAATAATCGGAATTTGCAGCAGGTTTGTTACAGATGAGTGGTTATATATTTGGCCTGCAAAAATGCTTGTCCAGGTTTGGATGCTGTAATACTGTTAAATGCTTAAAAGAAAACATACTAAATGACCCAGGTTGCAAAGTCAGGTCTCAGGAATTAGAAAAAGCCAAGACTTACACTGTCTCATCAGGCTGTAAGCATTTGGATACACTACCATGTCCTGGGTTTAGCATATCCTTGCCTAAAAATGTATCTCTTTTATTTCACAAAATTTGTTCCATTCTATGGGCATGCTCAATGCTACTATTTCACTGATTATTTTTATTCCATCAGTATATCTCATCTTTTCATAACTCACCACTCAAATCTCATTACATTTAAAGGTTATTAACTCCCTTGAAAGTCTCCCCATTAGCATTCTTACACCCTCAGATGAGGTCTGAGTACTCTGTGAAGTCTGGGCTCTCCCACTGTTCACACGGTGCATTTACACATCCTCTGCAGCATCTTCCAGGACAAAGCTCAGCCCTCCAGCACTGCTTCCAGCTCCTATTCCTGCCTGAAAAGACTGGCATGGCTCTGTCACCAGCCTGCCTGGACACCACCTCTCCTGAGACTTGCAGTCTCTTATGGAATCTTTCTTCCTAACAACTGTTTTTAATGAAGTAAGAATTATTTTCCTTGTTTCACAAATGTATAATTAAGGCTAGACAGATTAATGTCAAAATTTACTTCTAATCTAGATGACTGATCCAAAATTCACTGTGTCAGTCTCACCTTCTGCAACCAATCTTGAAGAAAGCTTCACTATGCAAGCTCTGCTTAATCTCTGAAGTCATCAGGCTTGGAGAATGAATAGGATAGAGGATCCAGTGAAAAAAAAAACAAAACCCTGGGGTGAGCGCTAAAGACTGAGCAAGGATAAAGGACACTTTATGGGACATGTGTAAGGGACACTTTATCCTTGCATGCAGCCTGATTCTGCTGATCAATGCACAGGCAACTTTTGAATGAACACTGCCTAATGAATGTGAGCATCTCTCACCCTCCTGAGACTTCTTTTCTTTGCTTTTATGGATCTTTGTTGAACAGAGAAAGATTTCTTGGTTTTCCTTTCACGGACAACAAAGTGCAAGAGCAAAGGCCATGAGCTGTAACATGGGAAATTTTGATAAGACACAAAAAAAATCATCATAACAGGAGTGGTAAATCTTTGCAACAAGGGCTGGAGAGGCTGTCACCCCCACCCTTGAAGAGTTTCACAGCTGAACTGCATGAGGCCCTGAGAAACATGATGGAGCTGCAATTCTTCCCTGCTTGGAGGAGGTTTGGGCCACCTTTCTGCAGCAGAACCTCCAACCTAAGGTTTTCTGTGACTGTCCTGTGGCATCTCAACACAGCTTGTGCTGCACAGTGGGGGACATTGTCCCTCCTGTAATGTGGACCTGCTCATTGCTCAGATGAGAGGGAAATAAATGGATCACACTCGTGACCCATTTCATTTTGAAGATACCATTTGTACAATCCCGTGATTGGTTATTTAGGCATGACCCCTTCTAGGTCACCCCATGACTGAGCAGCCATCACACAAATCTGTTCTCCCAATGAGGTGACACAGTCTGGCTGAGGCAATTAGATCATCATTACCAGAAATAGAGCTGAGCTATATATTGTCTGACATTAGTAAATTCAAGGGAATGAAACACCTTGTTCCAAATTATAGTATCATCCATCTAGACTTTCTGATGGTCCTGAAAGACAGATGGTCCAGCAAATGGTTGTAATCATCATATGGGTACAGTTTAACTCCCTAAGACATGCTAAAAGAGCAATATTTGCAGAAATATCAACCTGCAAATGTGAGCAGAGCTTTCTGACTGGGTAGGTTCAGTGAAACATTTTAGTAAAATTTCAGAAAATATTTCCTTTGAAAATTTTTTGCTTTCAAAAGGTAATTTAACAAAGAACTTAAAGATGACCACAATTAACAGATTTACCATTAGTGATAATGAATATGTTAAGCTGACTTCATGATCCTTACTTTGGAACAACTCTTCTCTGAGACAGTTCAGAAGTCTTTTCTTATGAAAACACAAGACCAACACGTGCCTCAGTAAATGCTGTTGAAAAACTACTTTTGGTTCAATAAAAGAGGACAGATCTTAGTTGTTGTTTCAGAGGCCAAAACATGGTGGTCATTTTTGGAAGGGTCATAGCCCCTGTGTCCCCCAAACTGTTCCTCTCATGTTCCTGACCACCATGAGCCAAAAAAGTACCAAGGAGCAGCCAAGGGGAACAGTAAGGGCAGTGCTCAGTTCTCTGTCCAGCCCTGACATCAACTCATTTATTGATGCAGTGCTGCAGTGCAGGACTATGAATATGCCTGGGAGACATTTTTCCGGCTGCACAAAGACCTCAGCAGTGCACAGTGTTATTTATTTCTGGCAAGGTTTTGTGTACTGTATACAAGTGCAAAACATGATTCTTGACATCCACAGAGCATCATCTGAATTTATCACCCAACAACTCCTGCAACAAATAATCCTAATTAGTTCTCAAAAAAGAAACCTCTGGACTGTACTTGTTTTAAAGGAGAGCAGTTTTTGGAAGCAAATACTGTCTCAAAAAAAAATGAAAAGCAAAAAGTTAATCCTGACATGATTTATCACCCCTTTCACCTCATGCAATACTTCAATTGTTCTCTGTGTCATGGTCTGATCCTTTAGTCCTTTCTCTTCTAAATCACCCTGTTTTTAGCAAAGAGAGAAAGGTCTGAAGGACTAGGTCCTGAACTCCAACCAATATTCTTCTCAGAGGAAAATGATGCATTCTGCCTGCTCAAATTGCCATGATGGTAGGTGGCATAGGAAAATGTTTTTTTTTTTTTTTTTGTAAATAAGTCTAAGTTATATTAATTCAGTTTTTCATCTGAAGAGAGCAGAGAATTTCCTTCTCACAGTTTTACTGGATTCAGTAAGTCAGCCATGAATAGAGCATGTGGGGAGGGAGTGCAGAGTGTCTGTGGGAAGATCCATACAAAACACGCAGATGGGATTAATCTACTCATTCCCTCGTTGTAATTGCAGTTTCCCAGAAATTCTGCTAAAAACCACATTTATTTGGCAGTAAATACGATGACTAATTGCAAAGGATAGCTGCACATAAATTCCAGACTGAATTTTTTGGCATACTTCTAATTGTCATATAAAAGAAAATGACACACTCTCTACTCATTTTTCTTAATTAGATGCAAAATATAAAATTATTCCTACTACTCTTATTGGTGGAAATGAAGGCTGTTTCAATTTAACTATGAAATACAGCATATGGTTCCCTGATTATTGGTAAACTGTGCAGCAGAAGTCCTGGACAGATGATTCCAGAGGAGGATCTGGCCATGCCTGCACTGAGACCCATGTAAGAGCTCTCAATCCAGACTGGAAAATTGTTCTGTAGAGAGTTCTGTGAAGGATATGTGGCCGTAAATTAATGACTACAGGATTAGGGTTGTTTGGTTGGGTTTTTTCCCCAAAATTCTCTAAATAAATGTCACATTAATTTCAAACACAAAGTTTGAATTTGAACACAATTAATGGTAATGAAGGTGCTAGAGCAATCCTTACCTGCCTGTGACCTGTTTACAGCAAAAAGCTCTTACAGACACTCAGCACCCAAAGTAATATGAAATATTTGGCAGCAGAGGATGAAATCAAATCTTTTGTGTCCCAAGCCAACGATGAACCTGACTCACCATAAAGAATTACTAATACTAGAAAAAAGGGTAAGCTAAATTATGTAAAAATCATTTCCTGACAGCCTTGAATAATGAAACAAAAAATCCTTTAAAATAGCACAGCATGTAAGATACTCTAATATATGTGGCATTAAAAACCCCCAATCCTGCAGCAGCAGTACAGTGCAAGTCTAGCACAGACCAGACATGTTTCAGCAGTGCAGAGGGAATTAAATGTTCCTGCCTTTATCTGCACACACAAGAAGAGCTCTGTCACTCTTTCCACATAATGGGATGCAAAATATGCCGGTTTATTAATTGCTTAACATCCACCAAACAGCACGGTATTTCCCAAGTGGCAAAACACATGCTAAGAGGGAAAAAAATTCCAAACCCCACAACCAAACTGCAACTTAAATTGTGGCAATTCTTAGCACTGGACATAAAAGAGATTCAGTAGGAATGCATTTGGTTGAACACTGTCACTTGCCCTGACTGTGAGCCCTTCTTTATGCATGAGGATTTTGAAGTCTAATGAGTATGCACAGAGCATTCCCACTGATTCACCACCACAGAGGAGAGATTTGGCTGGGATTTCATCCAGAAAACAGCTAAGAAAATAGAAAAATACAGGTAGGGGAAAAGCTCTGCTATGCTCAAGGATTCTGCCTTCTTTCCTTGGTATGGGTACCTTGTATGACTGCAGATATTTTCCCTGTCTTGCTGCACATAAACCCTCTGTAAGCAGAATTTTGACATGTTTCTCTGAGGAAGTTCTCCCATATCAAAGGAAAATGTGCTGCAAACGAGGGCTCTGACTTGCACATCTCACACACTGAACTCCTCTGCTCTGCACAGGAAACTCAAATGTCAATAATATGTCAAAGATAGATAGACAAAAACCATTCTCAACTTTTTTTGCTAACTGAGCTCTGTCAACTTTTCAATAATTAAAGATCATCAATCAGACTCAAACCAAATTTTGATATTACCAGCAAAGAGATGGATATTTTCAAACCTAAAATTTGTCATTAGCTTTCTGGATTTGATCTTTCCAACACATTCATTTCAAGGGATTTTTTTCTTCACCTGTTTGATTGCTCATTGCTCTAAGCTGAGGTCTGCATGTAGCCACTTGCCTCCTGGAGTGAGGACATGAGGAGAAATGCCAAATATTGTGAAGAACTGTGATAAAAACTGTGGCTCACAACCCAGCTAAGCCTCCTCCTCCACTCATGTTTTGCCAGAGGGAGACAGATGAGCCCCAGAACTGCCTCACTCAGATTCTCATCGGAAACTTGTGGCTATTTTGGTGGCTGCAGAACATCCTTGAAAGTGGGAGAGAAGGCTGCAGCCTTGTAGTAGCAGTGTGTGGTCAGGATTTTAGTGCCATGGGTCAGGAACACAAGTACTGGGGAATTTCTGAGAAACAGGCCCCACAGAGACTGCTGAGAACACAACCTTTTATTGCTTTTCCAGCCTCATGAACACATCTCAGCACTGGGCTATTGACTCATCAGTGCCAAAGACAAAATTTTGGGTCATGAGATCCACATGGTTATAGTGATAATCATGAGATGCTGGCTACCCCTGGAAATTGTAATGTCAAACCAAGTCTCTTCAGCTCAGAGATACAAATCTCCTTTCATTTTCTGCTGCTTAAGGAGTGTCAGTGATGATAGGACTGCAGGACACAAACCTTAGATGTCATTTAAATATATCAGTTTAGGGGAAAACATCAGCAAGATACAGCAACCATAAGAGCAACTCTATCAGCCAGAAACATTTTATATCTAAACATCAAATTCTCTAGAGAAATCCCCAGAGTCAAAGAAACAGCAAACCACTGTATAATTCATCTTCATAATCTTGGTGTGTGATTCTTATCACTGACATGCTACAACTCTCCTGGCTCTTATTGGAGTTTGACTCCTGTTAAAGGTTTGCATTTGGTCTTGTTGAGGGATAATGCAATAAAATCACCTTTTCCTGTTTTGTTTTTTTTTTTTTTTTTTTGAGTCAGTGAAACTCATTGACATTCTCCAGGTGGGAAGCTAGAAGCTAGATCTTATATTTGTTTCACCAGTGTAATCTATTGCAATACCACTGATTTCAGTGACGTAACATGTGGTTACATGTCACTGTCATATTTTCTAAAAAATCCCTTCACCAGGATTTCTTCTCCTGGGAAGCTGAGAAGACTCAGAGAAAAAATGAAAATAGTAATTATCTGATTGCTTCTCCTGTGTTTTGCTGCTTTGGAATGTGGTTGGAGATTTTTATCCAACAGGTGGTTGTTTGATTAGTTTCCTGTGAATTGTTTTGATTTAATGACCAATCACCATCCAGCTGTTTCAGGACTCTAAGCAATCACGAGTTTTCATTCTCATTCTTGGTAGCCTTCTGTCTGTATCCTTTCTCTATTCTTTAGTATAGTTTTAATATAGCCTTCTTTAATATAATTACATAAAATAATAAATTAGCCTTCTAAGAACACGGAGGCAGATTCTCAATTCCTCCTTCATCCTATGGACCCAGAAAATACTATGGTTACATCTAGAGAAAGTTCAATTTGATGGTGTAAGCCCTTCTCCATCTGTAGCTGGAAACCAGGAAAATTTGTTTTGAGAAAACACAATTGTGCATTTTTCCTTCTTTATGCTCTTCTACAACTATCTGTGAGTGACCACTGCCTGAGACACTAAAGGCACTAAACTACATGGGTCCTCTGTCTGCTCTCCTAAGGTCATTCCTCTATTCTTTGTAGAGCAAGTATCTCCACAGTGCCTCTAGCCTACTCATTTAGCCTGTAGAGCTATACCTCAGAACCCATTTCTTTAATGGCATAAAACATTTGCCATTTAAGTGGAGATCGTAAATAATGCACTGTATAATAAATTTTAAAAATCACCTGGTATTGAACAAACCATTTAATTTAACTTGCCTAATCTGGAGTCAATATTATAAATAATTTTCTACTTCATCTGTCTTTTGAAGTGGTGGAACAAACCAGTTTGTGTCAGTTCAGCCCTGTAGGATTGTGTGAAATCTGGGGTTGGATCCTTATTTACTCCTGCTAACTAAGACTGACCAGTGGAAGGGTTCCTTGCTTCTGGGAATGCTTTATAAAAGCAATTCATTGTGGACATTCTCAGTTCAGTCAAAAAAAGAACAGAGATAATTTCTCCCAGGCCAAGCCTGGGAAACTTAGAGGAAAGAATGAAAACAATTATTATCTCTATTTCTGTAACCATTGCTCATAGATATGATTCTCCAGAGTGTGCTATTCATAGTTCACCAATAGTGTGAGAGAAGATTCCTGAAGGCCAGTCAGGTCTTAGGTCCACCACTGTTTCTGTAAGAACTGTAGATTTCTAATAATAAAGTGTCTTTTCATGCCTTCTGATGATGGAGTCTCCTTCTCACCTTTGCCTGTCCCCAGTACCCCTTTGACGATAATTCACGACAAAAGAAAACAAAGTTTCATAACTTCATTTTTTGATTCAGTGTCTGATTTGATTTTTAAATCATTAGTCAGGCTGAACTGCACTAGCTCAACTTTAGGCAAATCATAAGGGACTGCCTGCCCTTTGTTCCTGTGGAATGCTGAGGTACTCCTGGGCTAACTTTGCCTGAAGGAGGCTCAAGGTACAGAGATGAACAAGAAAAAAGTTCTAGTCCCACTGGGTCCAGTGAAGGAGGAGTCTGCCCCCAAACTCCTCCAGGGCCTTCCAGCACAGCACCCAGGTCTCCAGCCAGCGTCAGAGCCACCAGACAGAGCCTCCCTCACCTTTGTGGAGAAAGAAAACCTCTTGGATTTACTACACAGTGCACATTTTACATGCCAGCTAGGGCAGCAAGTCTCCTAGAAAAGCAGATTGTCACCAATCCTGCCACCCTCTGGTCTGTTAATGACCCCAAAGCTGAAGGATCATCAGAAATCCTGCTCACACTTCAAAGGTTTTCCCAATTACCAGTCAGCCAGACACAAGGCCTGAGGGAATATCCTTGGCTGAGAGCTCCCAAACACAGCCCACATTGCAAAAAGACCAGCTGCTACAGAGGTTAAACCTTTCCCCTGCAGTGAAGAGCTGCTCTGCAGACCTTCAGTTCCCTGGGATGTCCAATCCAATCATGCTACAGGTGTATTTTATAAATCACTTTCCAAAACAGTGTTTATTTTATCTGTCCCTCCCTTACTAAAATTACTTTCCCATCCCACAGGAGCTGTGCAGTGAAACTGGAACTGGGAAATCCTGGAAAAGTCTGCTTTTCACTTGTACCCTAACAGCAGTTTTAGGGGTCCAGTGCCCAGCCAGGGGCATGGGTCTCTTGGCTGGGTGTGATATCAAAGCTGTAAATAAAATAGTTAGAGAATGCAGGCCCTCATAGAGATATCAGAATGATTTAATGACTTAAAACTTCCTTACCAGTCTTCCAATTCCCACAGCTCTTGTTTAGCTTAATAAGAGCTGTGAGCATGCTGATTTACTCACCGGTATTGGGAAACTCTGCTTCCTTTAGCCTTGTGATGAATAAAAAATGCTTCTTTTTAGGGAAAAAAAAAAGGCTTTTATGGTCCAGGGAGTTTATTAACATGATTTGAGAAATCCCTTAGAGATTCAGAAAGCCAAGCAGTAATTCAAGACAGCAAAACTGTTTAAACTTCCAGATTTCTAGGGCAAACCGTGATTTCTTGAGAGCTCAAATCAGGAGGCACTGGCACAGGTTGCCCAGAGAAATTCTGGATGTCCAATCCCTGGAAGTGTCCAAGGCCAGGCTGGATGGAGCTCTGAGCAATCTGGTTTATTGGAAGGTGTCCCTGCCTGTGGTTTATAAATGCCTGAGGCCAACATCTCTGCATGGTTAACCCTCTCTGTAAAACCTGTCACTGTTAAACCCAGCACAGTAACCACATGTTGGTATCTCAAATAAATACCAGTAAACACTCTCCTGGCAGCTGGGCTTTCTTTGGAGGGGCAGAAATGTTTATAAAAGAAAGATTGCATGCAGAGATGTCAGTTCCCTGCAGTGCTGCTGCAATCTACCAGCGTGCTGAGTGTGGCCCAAGGGACATTGCTCCACTCAGCTCCAGTTCCAGGCATTTCTCTGATCCTGCTCTGGTCACTGCCCCAGCAGCTGCATTTCTCAGGAGCCCTCCAGGAACTGTAATGCAAGGGGAAAACAAGTGTACAGTTGAATGACTTGGAGATCTTGGAGGCTTTGTCCTTAAAATTGTGCTGGTGGCAAAGTCACACTCTGCTACAGCAGAAGACCATCAGAAATGACAAAATCAGCACAGGCCCCTGATTAATACAGTTTGCCTCCTTGCCCTTTACTGTATCTGCAGTGACAAAAGCTGGAGCTGGCTTTGGGGAGCATCTCTGAACCCAGACTGCATTAAGAAATGCATTTTCCCTTTCCCTGAAATTTCCCTGAAATTCCTACTTGCATGCCTCAAACCCTTTTATGATCATTTTCATCCTCCTATAACATTCCCCTGTAATACATGTGCTACTGCAGGTTTACTGATTAAAACCACTCAAAGAAAAGTCTGTATGACTTGGCTTTTAATAATTTCATTTAATAAGAAAGAAAAAACAGCAAAACAAAAAAAAAATCCACCTATTTTATCTATTTGCCTCACTGGATAGCAATTTTTGGGAAGTGTTACCCAGCTGAATTTAGCAGCACTACTGACAAACAGAGAGCAACAATTATGACAACAAGAAAGCAAGATCTTTTCTGGGAATTACTGGGAAACTTCTGCCCTTTTGACAACTGAGATCTCCAGAGAAATCCCCTTGTGCCTTATCCAGTTTACAATTTTAAGATGAGCTGCAGCAGGCAGCAAAAGCAGTAGTCAAATGATCTTCCCACACCAGCCCTGCCAACTTCAAAGGAAATTCACAGGGTACAGAGAACAATTAAGATTGGTTTTCAGAACATTCTGACTCAATACAGAGCATCCCTGCTAAATTTTGTCCAGTAGCTAATATATAATCTCAGTTACAGAAATTTTGAGGAACTTACAAGAAGTAAATAGGGGACATTTGATAATTAACCTTTCTGAGACCAAAAGAGATCAAATTCAAAGCTGAAAAAACAACTTAAGAATAATTATATTAGCTAAGAGCCCTCTGAGCAATATTCTTAATGTTAATTCTTAATTCCACTCTATTGGGAATGCAAAGTACAGGATAGCCTGAATATACATCAAAAGTTACGTCATAAAACTGGTTTTGTACATGAAAAGTACTCAAAGTGCAAAAACCAGAACTTTTTTCCATCCTGTATGTATCCATAATGTATAACCACCTCTGGGGTCTTTTCTTAACACCTGGTCTTTGCTTGCTTTTTGAATTAAGTATGACACTTTCATCACACTAAATTCCTCATTTTGGCTCTTTTTTGCACTACATGTGGTGATAAAATACAGGGGATTGTGAGCACTTTTGGGTGAACAAATGCAGTATTTGAATATCCAGAAACTACCACATATGGGCAGAGAAATAGCACATGCTATGCTTTATGCTAAGAAAACCTCTCACAACTTGCAAAAGGCAAAACAGTATTTATCCTCCCAGTAGAAGGGACAGAAAAAGTTAACAGGCACATATTTTTCATCCTTCATCTTCCAAGATTCATCTGGGGAAAAAAAACCAAACTGTGGCAGAAGATATTTTTAAATAAATATTTCTAACACTTTGGAGCTAGTCAAATTTTTTGGAACAGAAGTGTTGAACCTGCCACAATGCAGTCCCAGACAGTAACACTTCTGCTGGGAATGTGCTAATTTTGATTAAATCTTTAGAAAAGATGTTTTGTGCTTAGAATGGTCTGAACATGAGAGACACCATGGGCAAGAACAACAAAGAGAGGTAAATCTATGAGGTGGCTGTGGCCAGCAACTCAGAAGTAGGTCAGAAAAATTTACTTTACCAGTTTCAGAGTTGAGAGCTGAACTTGGCCACTCATGTCCCAGGTGAATGTCTTTATTCTGCACATGGCCAATCTGTTTTCCTGGTCCAATTAATATTTAATTGTTTATGCAGCTGCAACAAGAAAGGCTGAAAAGGCTGAGAGGAATCCAGCCCAGAGCAGCTAACTGCTGAGTGGTTAGCACATTCCTTGGGGAAGTGGGGGAATGGAAAATGCTCTCATTCTTTGCAGTTTGCTTAGAAGCTCTTATTTTTTTTTTTAACTAAGATCTTGCTCAGTTCTTGGGTTTTCACCATGAAAAAAGAGCATATTTATTTAAAAAAAACCAAAAAGGCAATAACCCCCACAGAGCAAACAAAAATACTCAAACAAATCACAAATTTGAGCCTCTTTGCTAGACAGAAATATTTCTTCCACAGATATCCACAAAAGTGCAGTGTAACTTTGGTCCCTTATGGACTCTCAGAGTTGTTGAGACTCTCCCCACTTCCGCTCTTCAGCAAAAGATCCACTTATTCCCCCTCTTTTGAAGACATTTCACAGCAGGTTCTGCACCAGTAGCACTTATATCCAGAGCCCTGCTGGTTTTGACAGCGACACTTTTCTCTCTGAAAACTGAAGCCCAGGGTTAGTAGAAGTGATCAGATTGGCCAAAGATCATCAAATCTCAACAAAATAAACAAATATTAAAAAGTGAATTGAAAAAAAATAAAAAGCTTTAATACAGAAAAGAAAAATCTGTGATTTCTTGTTTGCCCAAGCCTTTTATGCAGATCACTTCTACCCCACCCCCTATGACAGGGAGCAGGTCTTTCCTTCTCTCCTTTCCCCCCTCTCACCTGCCCTTTTGGAAAGGCTCCCAAGGTCACTGTCTGTGTTCTCAGCCTGGTTAAAGCTCCTCTGCAGTGTCAGAGGTGTGTGTCGGAGCAGATGCTCTGCATTCCTGAAAACCTCAACCAGGATGTGTGATGCCACTAGCCAACACAGCCCCTCCCTCCCTCCCGCTCCTGGGTGATTTTTATTCACAAATTAAACACACAATGTGCGCCCTGATGCAACCACTGCAGCAGCCTCTCAACACATTGCTTGCATTATTTATCACAAGGGTTTCTCCTGCCCTTCTCCTCTGCCAGTGAACTGAACCAGCACAACTGTGAGTAATGAATGTTTCTTCACAAGTTACTCAATACGCAAAAGTTACAAAGATATCCCTGGGAATTCAGTGATTCCCACACCTCTCACAGTGACTGTCCTGGATTGCCAAGCAAATTGTATTCCATTTGCCATCTGTATGGCAGCTGTCTTCTGTTCAGTGGGCAGTTTCCCTTATCTCTTCCATACCCAATCCTTCCTCTGGGGGGACATCTGCTGATAACAGCTATTGAATGTCCTGCATGGCTGATAAGAACTACAGCATCCCACTGGGAGATGTGAGCCCAGAGGGAGGAGCCAAGCATTCCTACCTGGATATAATCTGGAGATTCTGGAACACCAACACAGCTTTTTTCCACTGGATTTTCCCAGAGGAACAGCAGCTGCCTCTTTCACTGGATCTTCAGAGGAAGAATACACCCTTTCTACAGGATCCCTGCTCCAACAGAACCACACCTGACACTCCAGGAGGGCTGCAGCCACAATTCCAATGGGACTGCTGCCAACACCCTGACCCACAGGGTGTCAGGTTCTGTTCTGACTCTGTCAGTGTTGTTCTAGTTTACTGCATTGTTTATCTTTTTAATTTTCACAGATTACTGCACTTCCCTATTAAAGAACTGTTATTCCTGCTCCCATATTTTTGCCTGAGAGGCCCTTAAATTTAAAATTTATAGCAATTCGGAGGGAGGGGGTTACATTTTGCACTTCAGGGGAGGCTCCTGCCTTCCTTAGCAGACACCTCTCTTTCAAACCAAGGCAGTGCCAAATACCGGCTGCCCATAGCTTAGTTAGCCATTCAGCCATAGGCCACTTGCAGGTGACACAGCCAGGGATGCTCCTGCAGGAAACTAGGAGCTTTGTTGGGAGCTCCTACACTGCAGAAATCAGACACTGATCTGTGCAGAGACTAAATCTGCCCCACACCATGAGAAAATGGCTCATCTTCTGGTGCTGCAGCAGTCAGTGTGCAGTGGCAACATTTATTGACCTATCCATACAATTGATGGCACAATTAATGGCAATTTGGTTCCAGCAAAAATGCATGTGATTGACCCTACTTCATTAGTCTGGAGACTGTTTTACAAACTGAGAGCAAAGTGCTGTGATTTAACAGATGAACTACATAGCTGATTCATTTAATCTTATTTCAACTCTGACAAACCCAGTTACCTTTCAGAGATAATATATTAATGAAATAGCCAAGTATTCGTCCAAGATAAAAGAAAGCAGGTGTCTTTTGTCTGGATTTGTATTTCAAATAGATTTCCATGTGCTTAAGTTTATTGATTCAAGAAGCAGGTATATGATTAGATAGATACATGGAGTGTTTCAGCTGATCTATATTCATGACACCACACAAAAGCAGTCAAACAGCATTTTAGCTTTAATCTCAGATATCTGACTCCACATAAATTCTTTTTCTAAGCCAGAACATCAGTTTATGAAGCTGCAGCTGGAATAATGACATGAAGAACAGCAGGACACCTTTGCTAGTGACAAAGAGCCTAAATATCTTTTAATTGCAGTCTGTGGTGGGAAAATAAATAAGGCAGCTTTTCCTAGCCTCCTGCACTGGTGAAGGCACAGACAAACCCTTGTGGGTTGCCAGTGAAGGACTGAGACTGCAAAGCAGCTTTGACATTGCCTTAGGTGGGCCAGAACTCCAGTCCCAAAGGGCAGGGGCACAGCAGAGCTAGAGCCAGCCAAACTTCGGAGACAAAACATTAATAAGAGCAGCAACAAAAACCATTCTGACAAAAGGTTTCTGCCAAAGCATTTGATTAATAGAAAGTTGATTTTTTGCCTTGTGATGTTTTCAAAATGGGTCTGCTCCTGTCTCCTTTCAAAGGTATACTCAGCACAAACCAAGACAGGCAGCAACCTTTTCCATTTGGTTCAAAGCTATCAACTTTCCCCCAGCCCTTGAGAAAGCACTATTTTTCATTTTTGCTTTGGAACTGCTGTAGAGAGAAAAAGTCATCGTTTGCACAGCACCATGGGTGTGACAGGCTTTGAACTGGGAAGGAGCAGGAGCAGATCCATGATCCTCTAGTTTTCCCATACCCCGGAGATTCACCTGGGCAGCATGGCAAAAGAAAACTGCATGCAGTACACATTAGGAGAAAACACACTAATTACTAATTAATTAATCTGGTATTTTCAAAACACCCAAAAAGAACTTAGGGAGCTAACAAAGTAGCCTAATTCCCCTAGGCAATATGATAATCCCAGCTCCACCAGAAGTGTGAGAAGTACACAAAACAAACTGCTGTCCCTCCTGGGGGTGTCTGTCAGCTCTGATAGCTCAGCTCTCCACAGAGAGCCAGAGCTGTTTGGCTCTCATAGAGAATCTGGCCCAAAATTATTAACTTCACTTAAATGTGCTTCATTTTTAACATTATCTATGTGCTTTAAAGGACAGGGAAACCAGCTCAGATCACACAGTATATGCACTAAGCTGTCAATACAACATCCACTACACAACACCATCTGAATTAGGAGCCCTATCACTCACCCTGACTTGTCCTTGATCACACTTCCTTTAGAGACTTGGAACAGCTGAGAGGAACAGTTCATGCTGAATAAACTTCCAGAAACCCCCATCAGTGAAAACCAGCATCAGTGCTTTCGGGGCTCAGGCTCCCGAGGGGAGCGGGAGGAGGAAGGGCAGCAGCTGGCACAGACCGGAGCAGGCTGTTGCTGCAGGGGCTACTTGCTATCACCTTCTCCTCCTCAGATTTTGTGAGGACACTTGTTATTTCCGCCTTCAGCATTCGTTCAACGCATCTTGCTGGGTTGCCTTTCTGTGCCATTTGTTTTCTAATGGATTCTTCAAGTACATAATTAGCCCTCAGGCTGAGTCACAGAGGCAAATTAGAAGCCTAGAAGAATTAGGAGCCAAAAAGTCACTTGGAAATGAGCATTGAAAGATACTCAAGCTTGTCTCAGACCCTCACACATCCTGCTGGTATTGCAATAGCTCACAGCAGTGGGTTCTATGCTTTTCTACTCTCCTAAGAGTTCTACTCCTTTTTATGAAGCTGAGGGATTTAATCTTATCTGTTTTCTTCCACCAGAATTGTATAAAGCTTGCTAAGGGTCTGTTGCTTTCTGTAACTTCCATTTTACACTCCTGTCATACATCATCCTTACCTGCTTTCTTGTTTTTTTTCTCTTTTTCCTTTTTCTTACTTTTTCTTTCCTGTTTTTCTTTTCAAGATAAACTGTTTGCCAGAGAGAAGTTCAGACTGTGCTGATTAATTCAGCAGTTAAGTCTGCCTTTGTTTTTCTTGTGAATTTTAAAGATTCAGACAGGATAGCCTTCCATCAATGATGTTATCAGGATTTTTTTTGTTTGTTTGTTTTAAGCAAGCAGCAGCCCATTGCTGATTTCCAACACAGAATCACCAGTCATTCCTATACAGTTTGCCTTTAAGGGATGGAGTCGTTGGCTGCTTTTGTCTCTTACATAAAAGAAGAATCAGCCTCAGTAATCAGAGCTAAATCCAAACACTAAGAGGAAAAAAAACCCGAGTCCACTTCCCGGTGCCAAAAGCCCCACATGCTTACTTGCATAAAGAGAGTACTGTTAAAGCCCCGTAGCCAATGCTGACTAACCGAAGATCTTTTAATCTGGTTAGAGATTTGACCAGCTCTTTGATAATAATCATCAGAAAACCAACACATTTCACCCTATTCAATTACCATTGAACTGCCCCTAAATTTTCCATAGAAAGTTCCCCTGACAGTTTCAGTCATTTCTCATCTTTTACCTTTTACCATCTAAAAATGTTCAGGTACAGGTTGTCCCATGAGACAAAAGACATTTTTTTTCATTTGATCCTATAAATTACCTTTTCTGATTATTGCAAGATGCTAAAAAAAAAACCTGTAGGTTTGCCCTCTTCCCAAATCTAGACTTTTCCATTTTCAGATTAAAAGTTTTACCTATAAATGACAGTTTTGCTGTATTTCAATTACATTGACATTACAAGACATATTTCCCCGTGACAGGTACATTTGTCCACTTCTATGTATCACCCTGGTGCAAAATATTCTGTAGGAAAGCCAGATTCACAAATCTTATCTCTCAAATACATTTCAAAGTATCATCCTGCTGTGTTGATCCCTAAAGTTCAGCAATAGGGCATAGGAAAAGATACAGATCTAGCCCAGTGCTGGAGAGAAAACACCATTGGAGAGGTTGCTTTTTTTTAGTCAAGGCTCCTATTCTCTAAAACTTGGGACAATAATTTCTGAAATCATTGCTCCACAGAGTATTCAGGAAAAGAAGGGAAATTAAAGCAGACTGCTTCAAAATGAATGGATAGAGCTCTCAGTGTTAGCCAAAAGTACAATGAGATCAGGACTTCCTACCACAAGCGAAATGCCCAGTTGTTCCTGGCCAGGCAAGTTGTTGCTATTCATGGAGATGATCTAAGTTTTCCTCATGTCCTGGGGATATTTCAAGGGCTTTTAATACATAAAATTGTCATAACAGGAGAATCAGATTGGAATTCAAGCTACAAGGATGCAGGGCCAGGCATGAAAGATTGCAGCAAGCCAGGGTCCAGTTCAGGACTTTGGCTCAACAATTTCCTACATCTCCCATCCACTCAAGGATACTGGAATTAGATCTGAGAAAATAAGTATTTCTTACTCCAGAGTATAACTGTTTCCTACCAAATGAAATCACCTAGAAGACTGGAGGGTTTCAGAAAAAAATATTAAAAGCTCTGCAAGACAGAGCAAAAAGAAGGCATCATGCAAAAAAATGGATTTTTTTGCCCTTCCTCTGAATCTTTTGTTTCTAGACAATTTTGGCTGGAAGTTTTGATCTGGTACACAGATTACAGAACAAGAATAATCAGCGATAAACAATTTCTGGTAGCTGAAACTTGTGAAAGTGGTAAACTACTATTGTATAACTCCTATTTTCAGAGAATCTAGGTTGTAATAGCAGTACTGGAACAAAACCAAGCAGGCATGAAAGCATCAATTCACATATTCTTCAGGGATTTCTAGAGAGAAACTGAGCTGCACTACAGGAATGAAATACAGACACACTCCCTGCCCTCTAAACAGCCAAAAACCTCTGTAGGCCTTTCTCTTGAGCTGCATTGCCAAAGGAAGCATCAGTGTTTCAGCCTCTCAGAATTACCAATTATTATCTATAGAGCAGAAAAAGCAGAAATGCAATTTTACAACTGTTTCTGTATAAGACACAAGGGAAGAGTAGAAGACGTTTCCTTGGTACCTAATGATCAAAATCATTTGGGCTTCTATCTGCTGAATATGAGCCACTGATGCAACAGTTTCTGAAAAATACAATCAAATGAGTGAATTTTAAATATGATCAAATACCAGAGGAAATCACTGCAGAAAAATACAGCTGGGGAAAAAACCCCAAAACTCTAAACAAACAGAATATTCTTTAAAGGATATTGATCTCACCTCCTGCTCCCCTCAATAAAATGAATGAGATACCTTCTCATCCCATAATGAGAACAAGCAGAGTAGTCTGAAAACCTGCCACAATGGATCCGTTACAATGCCCTTGCAATGTTTTGTACATGTAAGGACAGTTTCCACTGCAATATTGTGTCTACAGCAAAAGGTTCTGGCTGAAATTGCTTTCACAGTTTCAGGCAATGCAATTGATGCATCACCCCAGCTTAAAGACAAGCAGAGTTTTATTTGAATTTCATGGAATGACTGAATATGGAAAAGAAATGAAGAACAAAGGCAATAGAATAACACAGTCCCATAAATGCACAACCTGACCATCTTCAAATTCAGCGTCAATACTATTACAGAAATGAATAAAGTCATTGGTTTGTAAGATTGAGTCTCTTCTTTTTGGCTAAATGAACATTAATGGAAAGAAAAAGAGAAGGACTTAACTATATTTGTTCAGTACAGGACCTCTCACTACAGGAAAGGCTTTGAGATGCTGGCCTGTGTCCAGAGAAGGAAAACAGAGTTGGAGAAGGGTCTGGAGCATAGAGGAGGAGTAGCTGAGGGAGCTGGAGGGGCTCAGCCTGCACAAAAGGAGGCTCAGGGGGACCTTATCACTCTCTACAATCACCTGAAAGGAGGCTGTAGCCATGTGAAACACTTTTTTCCCCAAGGAAAAAGTGTTCAAAAAAATGGAAATGGCCGCAAGTTGCACCAGGGAGGTCTAGATTAGATATTGGGAAAAAAGTTTTTCACTGGAAGAGTGGTCAGACATTGGAACAGGCAGCCCAGGGAAGTTGTAGAGTCATTATACTTGGAATTGTTAAAAAAAGTCTGGATGTGGCACAAGGGAACAGGGGAACAAGGTTTAGTGGTGGACTTGGCAGTGCTGGCTTAACAGTTGGACTGGATGATTTTAAAGGTCTTCTCAGCCTTAAGGGTTCATTGCTTCCATGATTCTATAGCTGTTTCAGAGAGAGGTGAAGTCTCCTTGAAGGCATTGGCCCAGTCAAGAATTACACAAAGCACTGAGGATTCAATGTGTGAGATACTGTTTTCTATGCATTGTCCAGTTAATCTTACACCAGTAAAACATTTCTAGAAGTTACAGACCCCAGGATTTACCAAAGTATTTTTCCTGGTTTTTTTTTCATCTTTGTTTCTTTAGAGGTTTTGTGTGCATATTGTCTATTTGTCTAAGGAATTTGATTCTCTGTAACAAATGGTTAGATCTTGAAAACTACAAAACTGCATATAAATAATCAAGGATAACATCATGAATAAGTTACATAAATGGTTTACCAATTTTTATGTACGGGAAAAAATTCTGTTCTGCCTTGATTTATGTCTCACTGCAAATTTTCAAGGAGGCTCACACAGGTGATACAATAGTTTGTGTTATGAGATCATTTAGGAATTAACCATTGACACAATAAACTCTGGGCATGTTAGGACAGCATTAAAGGCCTAATTCAGATCTGCTTTTCTTTGGCGATCTTGCTGAAAACTTCTACTGTTTTCTTACTAAATTTTGTGTAAGTAGAGCATGATTGATAGTACACATCTTCTAGGAGAACATCCATATGTCCTTAATCCAAGGAGAAACAGAGAAACATCCAGCGAGTTGCTTTGATATCCTTCCAGTTCCTACTTGAATGAAAAAACCTATCTCAACTTTTGCTCCCTAGTTCTCATGGGAGAGCAATTTCAAGAGGGAGCTACCAGTAGCCTTGTAGTAAACATCTAAATCCCATGTTTTATCTGTATAAGACTGGCAAGATTTGAAGATTTTAATATCTTTCATAGAGGAATTGATAGGCTGAAACAGAGGCAGCAAACTTCAATCCCAATACAAAGCAGGACACACTGTTCCAAATTTCATTTAGTTGTGTTAATCAGCTGAACAACTTGAGAGAAAAGCTCAAGAAGGGTAATCAAGGGAAGAGGTGATAAGGCTCATTTCCTTATCGGCTGGACAGAAAGTAGAGCAGAAAGGGTTTATCAAGAGGAAAGGCTTAGAAAAAGATTGTAATTCAAAATAAAAATGAAGCTGTTGTGTCCGTATTTCTAATACCCAGCAAAGTTATGCACTTTATCCCAAACTGCCTTCCTCAAAGGTATTTTATACATCTCCCCTGAGAACCCAGTGAAACAGAGATAAAGTAGCTGTTTGCTGCTTCTCTGAGTACCAGTTTTCTGTCTTTTTCCAATTATCAGCAGAGAAGCATTTTGGTGCAAAGTCACTGTTTCACTCACATAATTCCAGGAGGGTCTTTGGAGCACTAGAGAAAATACATCACACTGTAACATTTCTATGTGTGGAGCTCACAAGTTATTTGGTTGACAAGAACTTTTTTTTTTTGGTCGTGGCTTTGGAGATATTTTGGCAGCTTTTCTATTTGTTGTTCTCACATCACCTTAATCTATCAAGCTTCTAATAATCAGTTTGGTAAGGTTTAGGAGAGCTGTTTATAGGAGAGTAAAGGAGAGGGTCAGCATGTGTTATTTTTCCAGATCAGGAGTCATAGAGTGATTTTCTGTATCCCCTCTGGGATAGTAGCATAAAACCCCTGGACATTTTCTATTTGAGTGCTTAAGAGTGCTGTTCATGTTCTTTATGCAAACGATGGAATTATTTCCATGGAAAAGCATCCTGCAGCATGGAAGCTGCCCTGAGATGGCTGGGACAGGCTGTGTGCATTTTCCCCTCAGTGTAGATGCAAATGCAGCAATATCTGACTCCACCACAAGCATGGGGGCTGTTTTCAGTAAAAGCTTGTTGTGTGGAAGTGTGTAGGCTTGTGAGTTCTCTATAAGGAATACTTTATAGATTGCTCTTTTTGCTGTTGAACATGATACCTACCAACTTTTCCTGGTGTAGGAATATTCTTAAGACAGTTTGATGGAGGACAAGGTAGTTAATGTATTTCTGCTAAAAAAACAGAGAAAAGACTTGGTACTTGTCAGGCTGAAGAATTACATGTCCTACTCCCTTCAATCACATTCTAACTGGGTATATACTTCCCTGCTGTCCCCACTGAAAATTCACTCTGGACATTCATCTGTGATTTGATGTTGCTTTACAAAACCCCATCAGCTCTTCAAGTCCATTTGTTCTGGGGATTTCATTATGTGAATATTTCAAAATCCATTTGTCAATGAATAGCAGAATGGCCAGTCCTTTCTTGGGGTCAGCTCGCACTGAATGTTTGTTGCCTTTCTACTGACAGCTGCATGACAAACCAGTGCAAGCAGAACTATTTGAAATAATAAGAAGCAAGCCTATTTCTATGCTAATATGTTTGAAACTCTACTTTTTCTGACAATACCATAATGTTGGAGTTCATAAAATGTCTATACAATAATTGTTCTGTTGCAGTGCTAACAAACAAGGATTCATTATTCTAATTTTGTCCTTCATTCTCTGTAACCTTTGCCGAAAGAAAAAAAAAAGCTCATAAATAACAGTGGTGATAAATTAACACAGAACTAGACATATTTACATGGACATAGACATCATATTGAAACACTAATTACTGCAGGCAAATTTAGTTTTCCCTTTAATCAGATTTTACAGGTAATTAGCAGTTAACTAAGATTAATTACAATTCATTTTGTGTTAATGTCATCCTTTGGTCACACAAAGTTTACACAGTATTTTATTTACCAGATATAAAAGCTAATTCTTACACAGACATATCAAGGTTATGCAAACATTTTTTTTAGCTCGCTGCACACCTGTAGTTGCGTTAAAAATATGCTTTTGCAAGAGATACCCCGCAGGTCTCCAGAGAGGCACACAAGAACCCCAGGCACACCAGAACTCCTGTAAAGCTGCAAGGTGTTCCACTCAACCAGACTGCCACATCATTCAGCTGTAATCAAAAGGGTCACCAGAATTGTTAAGCCCAAGACATTCAGTATGAAATCACCCTCCTGCATCCCACCTTGCAGTCAGATCCCTGCAGTTCTGCAGCCTCTCTCCCACTCCCTTCCCCAGTTCCAGATGCAGGCTGTGAGGACAAGAGGTTCCACAGCCGATGAGCTGTGCTGCACTGTGAGGACATGTCCTACAAGTTCAGAGGAGCTCAGCTGCTTGGTGGGCTCTGCAGTTGTATCCAAGCATTCCAGTCCTTCCAGTAAAGCTGAACCCTGCACCCAAAGCCCATCACACCATGCAGAAAAAGGATCTGTCCCAGGAAAGAAGCATTGAAGTATCTTACAGAGACACCAGAATCCAAATCCAGCCTGTAGATTTATGGCCAAATCTGGCTCTGGGAAAGTTCATGGAAAACTTGTAGTAGTAAAATTTTTGGTTTGCAAAAATTCAAGAGCCTGAAAAGGTTGATATTTTTGACTTGAAACCAGGTTGCACCATGCCAAGATGCTCTTTCCGTGCTCCCAACTTCAATAAGTCTATAATTCTAGTTTGCTTTCCTCTCTCCTATTCCAATCCCTGTGCTGTAGCTCATGTACTCAGTAGTATCATGCAGGAGATTCACTGCCTGAAGGGCAGGTCTTCCCTGGAGAATGAACCTGATTCACCAAACTGACTCCTAAATTATTAGAGTCACCTTTTCTATCCCCTCCCAGGCCACTTTCTAGGGATGTGTGAAGTACCCTGTCAAATAATTGAGCTCACATTACAGAAGTTACTCTCTAGAGAACCAAAGTACTCCCTGACCTGTCATTGTTCAGGAATGTGAAAATGATTTTTAGGCCTCATCACAATAATCAGCAATCAGAGCTGCTACTGACACTGGAGACTATAAAACCCCACATCTTCTGAATACCTGCTCAGAAAGTGAGCTGTAAAGGTCAGACACAAAACTCTAGGGAAGCTTATGGGCTCCAACATCTCAGAAGGTATTACACTTTGAAGATCCTACTTCCTGGAGCAGGACATTTGAAAATTACCATTTGAAAATGGTATTTTGGGTATACCTCATCTGTTTAGAACAGAGAAAAGGTCTATAAAATAAAAGACAGTGGTCGAAAGACAGAAAGCATCAATAACCAGTTTTCCACAATGGAAAAGGTGGCAGAGCTGGAGCAAAGCTCACTGGTGAGTGATCTCTGTGAAAGAGCAGATCTCCCTGTGGAGCTCAGTTTCACACAGGCTTGATCTCACTCAGGTTCACACATGGGCCTTCTTTTCTGGCTGCCCCCAAACTTTCACAGGCATGGAAAACTCTGGGATGTGGGTGACACCAGAACTCTGTGAATCTGGGGACTCAGTGCCTCATTCAGATGGAGGAGGTAAGGGCAGGGAAATGCTGAATTGATCCTTCCTCCTCTCACATGCAGCTTGTGCTGGTGTCAAGTGAGAAAACACTCATTGATGGGTTTTAATACTCCTCTCTAAACCAAAAAAGGCTAAAATGTCATAGTCTGATCTCAGACAAACAAAAACAAATGGCCAGAAATCACTGTGCAAAATCACACAGACATTTTCCTCCTCTGTTTTCCCATTGCCTTCTTGTTGACATTAGTGAAACAAACCCAAGAAAAATACAGAAGTATATGAACCAAAACTGAAGAAGTGGATATATACTGAACCATGACTGCTCACCACATCTGACTGTGGAGCACACTGAACACTGCTGAGCCTGAATGAGGAAATAAATCTGATTGAGAGCTGAATAATGGGGAGTATTTCATCAAGCTCACTTGAGGCAGGAAAGCAGGAACACACACTCAATGTCTGCTCACTGCAAACCTCCAGCTGCAGTTACCAAAACCACAAAACACACTTCTGAGTATAAGACTAGAGTTTGAGGAAATTTTTTCCCTCAAAACAGCATGAAAAACCATTCCATTACATCAATTCCCTCCTGCTCAAGTGAAAAGTCTCTTGTGAACATCTGCCCCAGAAAAGAACAACTCAAATGCCTGGAGACCCTCAGAGCAGGGGAGGCTTGTCAAGTCTTTCTTACAGTAGGGAGACATGGCCTTTGAGTTGGCCATGCAGCAGTGGGAAGATAATTCTAGAGTCACAGTATAACTGCACAACAAAAACCCATTGGTACTCTATTTTTAACTTCTCAGATGAGCCATTTAGCAGTGAAATAGCTTAACAATACCCTGCACTGGTAACCTGTTTTAATCTAGTGATTTCAAACCACATTTACTTGGTAAAGCTGAACCTACATCACCTCTGGGAACTAAAAGCTACTTTATAGAATCTTTTTAAGGGAAGAGTGAAATGTCCAGGGTGAACAAGTGATCTTACCAAGGCTACTCTAATAATCAGCCATAAAATTGGAAACAGGAATAGAAAGTGACAGTCCAATTTTCATACATTAATCCTGGAAGAATACTTTTCCCTCTGCAAGTGTGTTGCAGAGGTGATCACAATGATTGCCTGCAGCAGCCAGATCTCCTAATAGAAACAATAGCATTAAAATTAATTAATTTAAAATTTAAAGAATGAATTTAAATTAATGAAAATTAATTCTGCCTGCATATCAGATTCATCTTTGTATTCGCCTAATTAGGGCCCTCAAGCTCGTTTGTTTATCGATCCTACATCTAGAGAATGACAGACAGAATGTCATTGTCACTCTGGCACCAGAGCAGTGGTCCAGCTCCAGGCTGACCTCTGCAAGAGCTGTGAGCCTGTCCCAGCACTGGGGTCCCACATGGTTGGGCCAGGCTGCTGTGAGTGTAGGGCAGGGGTTACACAGCTCTGCATCCATCCCTCTGTAAGATTCCTCTTCTCCCGCCGAAGCACATGTGTGTAGAGAACTGGTTTTTCCTTTCCAGCACTTCTGTGCTCCGCACTATTTTATCAAAGTGGAGAGTGACAGCTCTGGCAAGACCTTGGTATCTGTTGGTATTAGGAGGATATTTTTTTCTGTCCCCTTCATCACACGGCTGTGGTGATCCCTGCAGTAATACCAGCAGTGAACCAGGTGATCCAGAAAACTAAATCCACCCCCTGCACTCCAGAAAGCTGAGCTGTCAAGGCTGATAGATGAGGACCTGTTGCTCTTATTCCTGCACAATTCTGCATAACTCAAGGACAGGGATAGACATGATAAAATATTTTTAATGGCCCCAGCTATTCAGTTCCTTGAACCCAGCTCTGTGGGGCTCAAGGGACTGCCCTACTGCTGCTGAGCTGTAATTAGGCTACCAAAACAAGGCTTCAAAGAAAACACTGTTTAGCTGAAGTTGCTGCATGCATGTGTGAAAATAAAGTAATAAATCTGGCAAGATGGCACTGGGGGTCACGATGATACCTGAGAGTTTGCACAGCACCGTGCACCAGTCCTGCCTGGGGCCCTTGAGCAGCACACAGCATTAATATCAATGCTCCCTAAGGACAGCAAGTTCATTAAACTCAGCCAGGAAGCAAAGTGAACTCAGTAGACAGTGGAAAAAACCACAAGACAAATTAAGTGAGACTTTACACTTCATTCATGTGTAAGAATTCTAGAAGCTTCCACAAGATTTCAATAAAAAAAAGTCCTGCTTCAACAAGCTAAGCAAGCCATCTTCCAAGAAGAACTGAAAAACTGAGACAACTTTCAGTAGTTATATAAAATATTCAAAACTACTGTATTTTATGCAATATTTCAAATGCTAAGCAAGGACACAACACCCAATTTACATTAAAAAAATTCTTGATAAGTACTACATAAACTTTAAATCAGCAAGAATTTAGAACAAATTGGTTATATCTGTCTTCACTAAGAAATTTCTTAATTCTTTTCCCTTTCAATACTGTTCTGTAACTACTGCTCTCTAAATTCTTTATACTTTAAAATCCCTGAGGCTGTAGTTTCTATGTCTCTAAGCATCACACTGGAGCATGCCAACACCAGCTTTTATCTTTCTACAGGCTTCTTATCTTCTATCCAATCCAGAGTATCACTTTCCATTGCAGCACTCCATTTTCTTTCTCTGACTTGATTTGTGCTCTTATGATGCAATATTTGCATTCTTTCCCAGCATCTCCTTGTGACAGAAATGCCTTCAAGAGCAGTCAAAAAAATTTAGTTACTTCTCCCTGATTCTGAGTCACTTGCCTCTGTTCTGAATCACTGTGAAACACTGCATTAAGTGCTATACTTAGAATATATTGGAAATAAAATGCGATTTAAAATACATTTCAACTATCAACTCATGTCATGTAGCAATATGAGCAATTAATCAGGAGGCTGCAAATACAGAACCACCTATAAGTTGAAACAAAATTCCTATCCTTCATGTCATTTAGATGAATAGGAGAGCAAGCTAGCTATCTTAAGTGATGGCAGGCATCTAAGTCTGAACTATGTTTTCAGAAGATTTTGAGATGTCTCATCCTGTAACATTAGAGGAAAAAGCTTTTAATGAGGTCTGACTCATTAAATTGTAGCTTGGCTCATGGATTCCCCAACTGTGGTGCCTGGAAGTGTATCCTCAGTCTGTAATCTTTGGGCCCCTACTGGTTCACAAAACAGCCCCCTTAAAAGGTAACACAATTCCCACCTGGAATGAAAACTCAAAGCTTTAACTGAGCTATTTTCTTATGCTAGTCTGCACAAGAAGATTTAGAATTCTTTTTTAAGAATATAAAGCCTGTGAATAAGATAGGGTAAAGACAGATCTGGATGTGAAAGGGTGAAGGCAATGATGGAAATGCAGAGGTCATTCACAGAGGGGATGCTCTCATGGTGATGGTGTACCTTGGTTTTCATTCATTAACAACATTAAAAACGTCAAATTTTACAAGAAACAGCTGAGAATGTGACTCCCTATATTTTGCAAATTTGCAACATATTATGAGACAGCAAAAAAAAAAACCTTCAGTGCTTTCTTAAGGCTAATATTCTCTGCAGGTAACTTGCTGAGCTGCTGCTTTCATGTGGCATAACCCTTAGTGCAGACAGAACATGAACACGGAATAACTTTTCTCTTACAATAAGGTGCACATAGTGAAAAGGATTCATATAACCCCTCTCGATTCAATATTTGCAAGTAGTACCAGTCCAACTTTCTGCAATCATTAATGAAAAGATCAGTCTGGAATTTCCTTCTTCAGCAACAATACACAGCAGGAAACCATGCAGCATGACTGAAAGTGATTAATAAGATTTCCTTGAAATAGGGCACTGACAAAATTCCCCTAGTACTTTCAAACTCCAGTGAAGTGAAATCAAACTGAACAAAACAACAAAGTGAGCCTTAGTTTCTATATTGAGGATCAGAACAATGCTCTAGCTGAGTGGGTACCCTATTTCCAACTCACACTAACACTTTTAACCTCACAGAGATGCATTTGTGCTCCACAGACAAGTAGGAGGAACCCAGACCAGGCAGGACTCTTTGATAGCAGCACATTTCAGTATAAAGAGCTATGCCTTAGAGAGCAGGCAGGATTAGATAAGCAGCAAACTTGGCCCTGTATGGGATAGCTTAAAACTCCCAAATTGAATGAATACTTCAAATGATTTAGTAACATTATTTACTTCAATAAAAAGTAGATACTGCAGGCTCACCAAAGGAGTATTTCAGGATATTTATGTTCTTGGGAAATGTCCATAATTTCAGTTCTGATTTTGTGATGAAATTTAAGGACTAAGTTCAGAGAGGTGTATTTATTCATCTGCTTCCCAGGAAAGGGGGACAATGTGTATTTATCTTTGAGTATTAAGGTTAAGAGTACTTTTATTTAAGGTTAAGAGGTGTCCCCTTGTTTGCTCTAAGTAAACTAGGATAATATTTCATCCTTCATAATGCTGACTCTCTTGATCAAGAAATAATCCATCAACAGATAGCAGTATAAAATTCTTTTTTACTGAGAACTGGCACAGAATAGTAATAAGTTTTTTTCAGAAGGGAACAATAAAATGCCAGCACTTAAAACTGAGAGCATCACTACTGAATGAGGAAAAAAAAAAAGAACTCTCTTATCTAAATATGCTGGGGGGGAATAAATAATCTTCAACAAAATTCTGTACACAGAGAGGCAAAATATCATTCTCACATGCACCTAATCACAACTGGTTCAGAGCTGCCAGCTCAATGAGTGCCCTGAGGCCAGCAACTGTTGCCTCCGAAATCCACACTTCCAAAAGAGCTTCCCTCTTGAATCAAAATACATCTTGTAAAGTCACCTTACACCTGAAAAAACCTACTAACAAACAGTAAGTAGCCAGCAGAGTACTGAAAATAGATGTCCCAAGCATATGGCAAAAAACTGAAAACAAATTTAAATAATGATCTACGCTATTAAGAATTAGGACTCCCTATGCAGAAATCTTTTTATTAGAGCTATTATTTCTATAATGCTGCATGAAAAACACATAAATGTATGTACAAACCCACACACAGACATATACATTATCCTTAACCCTTTCACACCCCAAAGCACTTGAATTTTATCTCCACATTTTAGTTATGCCCCTTTCTGAAAAGCAAAGATTTAAAATGGTTGTTTCCTATTCCAGTATCCCGTCTCACCTACTTGATACAGGTCCTTCTGCTGCATGGTGGCTACAATAAATAACCCATGATAATATTAAGCTTTATTTAATTACTTGGATTATAACATCTTTCAATGATCACCTAAAACTTTCAGTAAAGGAAGATCTTCAGAATAGTTCAAGCACCTGGAATGCCTTTTAATAAAATTAGAGACAGCACAACTGACTTTTTGTAGTCCTTCAAAATAAGAAATCAAAAGCTGGAATCCTTGATGTTCAATTTTTTTTTTTTTTATGCAAGTATAAACATACCTATATATATAATAAATTGAGTTTTATTCTGTGTTTATATGCTATTTAAATGCTTCCTGCAGTGGATTGCTTCCCTTGGGTCAGAGACAGCAGGAGAACGTTGTACAAAAGCATGCAAACTGTGATAGCCCAACAGTGATGCAGAATTCAAAGCCCCACCACTGTGAATTTTATGGTTCTCTCTTCAGCTCTTCATAAAGGGAAGAGAATCAAAGAAAACAAAATGTATTTTCATGGGAACTTCTAAAATTAGCATTGACAGAGAAATTCCCAGCTGAATGATCTGTCTTTATTGTATGAGTAAAAAATTTTAAAAAAATATATCTTCTCTACACTTAATAGATCTACTTGCCTCAGTCATGTGTGCAGGATTTGCCCATAAATATGGCACAGCCAGTAATATAAAGGCTTGAGAAGGCAACAACTGCAAGTAACAACTTATACTTTATTCATTGCAGATGCATAACTAATACTCTCATGTAACTAGAAAAAGAAATGAGTGCAAAAAATATGGGTGAAAAGGGGGGCATAGAACAGCCTGGTATTTAATAAACACATCGGGCTACAACTTAGATCATGTCTATTTGCAACACATCTTGAAAAATTAAGCTTCCTGGTGACATTTTCATCTGGCTCCAAAGTAGCTGAAGTTTTTTCGTCTCAATTGCATTTGGAGGAAATCAAAAGCTTTGCCATACATGCAGAATCTCAATAATGCCTGTGAATGCTGATACCCTCACTCCCATGCTTGTCTTCTTGGAGAGAGCAGCTCACCAAGATTAAAAGCTGCTACTGAATAAATTCTGCATTTAATTGGAATTATTTCACACCTGATACTAGCTTGCATTTATCTCATTAGTAGTCACTTATTCCCCTTTCCCCTCAGTACCTCTTATTTCTGCCCATCTCTCCTGAATGGTCCATGTTGTTTTTTGACAAAAGTCCCTTGGGGGCCATATCTGTTGCTTACTGCAATTTTTATTCATGTCAGCACAATACAGCCTAAGTTGTTCCTGGCCTTCCAGTGGTATTTCAATAATGCATATTAATATACCATAATAAAATATCTGGGTGGGCTGCGAGTGTGGTGGTGTTCAAAGGGGTACCAGGACAAGGGAAGAGATGAGAATCTTGACTCCATGTTTCAGAAGGCTGATTTATTATTTATGTTATATTTAAAAAATTATATATTAAAACTATACTAAAAGAATAGAAGAAAAGGGTTTCATCAGAAGGCTAGAAAGGAAAAAAAATGGAATGATAATAAAATCTTGTGACTGACCAGAGTCCCAACAGAGCTGGACCTGTGATTGGTCATCAAGGAGAAACAACTCACAACAACAGGTGCAATCAAAGATGCACCTGTTGCATTCCACAGCAGCAGATAATTATTGTTTTTCTTTTTCTCTGAGGCTTCTCAGGAGAAAAAATCCCAGCAAAGGGATTTTTCATAAAATGTGTCTGTGACACGGGAGAATTCTGGGTGGTCCTCAGAAATCAGCACAGTGTCAGAGCCTCCCCTGAGCTGAGTCTGAGTACAAATTCCAGTTTGGCAGCCTCATCTCCACAAGCACATCCTGTGGCTACACATGAACATGAAGGAGGATTATTTGCCATTATTTGCCATTTGCAGCAGACTCTGCTCTGGGGCTGGTGTCCCTCACTGCAGAGCTGAAGTGAAGCCACGTGGAGCTGTGTGGGCACAAATGTTCCGGTAGAGAGAGAAAGCTCTGGGGCCATGAACTCTGCTGATGAGTGATTATCAACTTGCTGGCCCTGGGCATCAGGGAAATCCTGAATTTTCAAGGGAAAAGGGAATGGCACTCTGACTTCTGCACACTCGTTTGAAGGCTCATGTTAATCTACTTCATTTTGGCTGGAAACCTTCAGCACAGGTTAAAACTTGATGGTGTGGATGGTACAAGCAAGGCTGACATCTCACCAAAACTTTAGTACCAAGAGAAAAATATAACAACAAAAAAGGCTGTAATTTATTAAATAAAAAGCAAAAATAGCAGAATAAAAAGAACATAAAAGAATTTATGATAGGAAAAAAAAAAAACCAAAAACCAGAAATTTGAGAAAGCTAGTGAATGTCTGTTACAAGAATACAGGGAGATGAGCAGATAGATGGAGAAGAAACACAGAAAATCATGGAACTTAAGGAAAGCCAAACATTACAGCTATAAATCTCCAGTGGTTATATTCTGTGTGGGGATTAATAAATTTCAAAGCTCTAAAATTGTCTCCTTATTCAGACCATGTCCAACACACAAACCCCACACATACATGCAATTCCAGCTGAAAGCCATTAGTCTGCCTGGACTCCTTCAAGCAAACTACATTTTTCCAGGTAGAGGCTTACAAAGCTGTTGAGTCTTTACTACATGAGTTTTCCCTCTGATGTATCTGAGACAGAAAATCCATCAGCTTCACACTTCACTTGTGGTGACATATGCTATTCCCTTGGGAATTCTACAGCCACCCAGGATTTACAGCCCACTGCCAAGCTGCAATATTCCTGTCACTAACCACTATGAAATCTGAATTTCTTTGCTTCAGGAAAACTTGTGGGACAAGTGCTAAAAACTAAAGGAATCCTGAGAAATGGGAGCCAAAAGGAACAATTTCCATTGCTTTTTTTGCCCAGAAGCTCAAGCTTCACTTGCTGCACAGACTCTTCTTCAACATTAACTCAACATTTCCCTGTGTAGAATTAATGAATTCTGGTTCTGTTATTCCCCTGAAAGTTTGTGTTCATGAAAAGGGAGTCTCAGATTTCTTCCAATACACACAAAAAGGTTCAGGAAGCTTTACAGCTGTGATCTGGACAGAGTTACAGCCCAAGTCAGAAAATTGGCCATGGGAAGGGAAGCTCCTCCATATGCTGCTCAGCCAGCAGCAGGTCACCCAGGCCATGCCACTGCTGGGCTCATGTTCCACCCATTCCCCCTTCAGAGGCATTAATCTGAGTTTCTTTATTCCTGTTCACCCACTAATTTGCACATTTGGATTTAATAAGTTTGAAATCACTGCCCATTCCACCACATTTGACTGAGATCAGTGCTGGGATCCAGAGTAACTGGCAGAGATAGACAGAAAGGTGAAGGCACAGAGTGTGTTGAACATATCCTCCCAAATCAAGCCTAGGGGTGTTTATTCAAGGAAAAATTGTTCATATCAATATGCAAGGACTGTATCCTAGCAGAAGGTACAGTTTTAGGTATAAAGTAATCTTGCAAATCACTTTATTCCACTTTTTTTTTCATATTGCAAGCTGTCTGTATGAGTGATGCAGACATCCTTTTGCTCACTCCTCAGCAGCCACTATCACTTTCTATATTTCCTGCTGATTACCAAATAAAGAGTAATTTCAGATCTTTTGGTTTTGAAATTACACTGGAAGTACCTTCATGATCCACTCTAGTGGCATGCTGTCTTAGATCTGGTTTCAGTGTAAGCAACTGAAACATTTCTGCTGTATGAATTACAGCAAGTAGATCAGTTCATAATCATTCAATTTGTTCTTCCATAACTCTCTTGAACCAGTAGATTTCAGATTCTGTGGTTCATATATATGAAGTTTATCCCATGATAGATACAGAATAGGGAATCACTTTTGCATGCTAGGAACTCAGCTAGAGGAGGTAATCCTAGCTGTAACTCTTTCAAATAGAAGAGAAATATTCTATAAAAGCCAAACAACTTTCTTTCATGTCAATGAAAGTTGAAATAATGTCTGTATATATTTTGTGAAAAACATTTATTTTTTAGTCATTCATAAATGTATGTAATTGTTATCTGAGATGAGGTAAAAAGAACTTACTATGAAAATGTTATGGGATATAAAAGCCACTGGAAGAATAACAACTCATGTATGATCTTTAAGCAAAGCTTTAGCTGGAACACTTTCTCAAAAAATTAAATATTGTAGCTTTGCAAGATTGTGTGGAAGGCAAATAACATCAGCTGTTAGAGAGTATTGCAGGAAACCAAAAAGAAATTAAAAGTCAGTAAAAAAATTAATATCTCTAAACCAGCAGGATTCTGATCCCTACTCACAGATGTCATGTGCTACTTTAAATGTCATGGTCTACCCTGCCTGGCTTCCCCTGCCACTCCAGAAAGATGCAGCTCTTTAGTTCTCTGTCTGTGACATGAAATGGCACTAAACACATTCAAATATTTTAATGCCATTCTTAATGCCAGGGGAAAGCCCCCCATAATCCTGTCTGAAGTCATTTGCAGACAATGCATGGCTCTGAGGCAATGACTGCTTGTGGGTAAAGTCCTTTTGGCCTAGCTTCAATCTTTCAATGGCACCAACTTCCAGCTTTCAGAAATAAGAAAGGCTTTTTCTTAAGCAGTTATCACAGCAAATCAGACTTCAGTCTGGTTCCTACCGGAACAGTGTCACATAAATTCCTGTTTATGTGTGCTTGTAGGCCCTCTACTATAATTCCTAGAAAAATTATAATTGCTTTTTCAGCAATTTAACTATACTGTAGGTCCATTAAACAAATCATATAATTTAATAATGACTCTGATGACTAATGATATCCCCACTTATAAGCAGCAATGAAACTTCTCAATATTATCCTTGCCCTGGTACAGTAGGGTTGTTAAGAAAAATGCAAGTTTACTGCCCAAGGATGTTTTCAAGTTCATTGGTCAAAGGGGCTGAAGTGAGTAATGACTGATCCATACCATTTCAAATAGAATACCTTTATCAGAAATAAAGCATTACTTCCAACACAGCACTTCAAAGAACGTGCTCAAGTCACTGCCAGACTATCCCTAAAGGAACTTCCAACATCCTCTTGTTAACTCAAGCGAATTCATGCTCTGTGTAACAATGGCTTCTCCTGTGCAATAATGTTCTTCTGAAAACTCCTCTCAAGGCTCTGGCAGTGCTGAGCAGCCATTTGTCTGTTTACATGGATCCAATGAAAGCTTTAAATACCACACATTTTCCTAATATCAGTAATAAAACTGAAATATTGCAATGGAATGCAGCAAACTACTCATAGCAATACCACACAAAAAGTTGAAAAATGTCATAAAAATATCAAAATACTCATAGTAATACCACACAAAAAGTTGAAAATATCATAATTCCAACATCCTCTTGTTAAAATTCATGCTTTGTGTAACAATGGCTTCTCCTGTGCAATGTTCTTCTGAAAACTCCTCTCAAGGTTCAGGCAGTGCTGAGCAGCCATTTCCATTTGTCTGTTTACATGGATCCAATGAAAGCTTTAAATACCACACATTTTCCTAATATCAGTAATAAAACTGAAATATTGCAATGGGATGCAATGGAACTACTTTTAATAATACCACACAAAAAGTTGAAAAATACTATGAAAAGAAGGTAGCCATTAAGCATAACTTGAAGCCTGCTAATCAAGAGATACCTGTTACATCTTTGATGTGTGTAAACTGAAAGAGGGACACGAAGAAGTGCTTTCTTGCAACTACACAGGGAAATTCTGGTGAGTTACCCCAGAGAAAAAGCTTCCAAGGGGGTCTTTTCTGCCCATGTGCCAATAGAGAAATACATACAGTAACTGCATTTGCTTTGTCTTAGGAGGAGACATTGCCCTAGTGGACACAGAGAGGATGGCTCACCCAAATTCAATGTCAAAAGGTGTTTGAGGAGGAAACCACCTAGAGGCAGTGCTGCTACTGACAGATCAGACAGCAGGGATGCAGCAGTAGCAAAGGTGCAATTTAAGATTTATTGAATAGCTCCTACAATCCAAGCATGCTTCCAGCAAAACTGAGCCTGTAATTCTTCCCTAATACACATCTGTAAGTAGACTGAAGACACTTTCCAACACTGATAGTATTGTCATTATAGTGCAAAAGTTCTATTACCATTACATTGCAAGGATTCCATATTGCCAGAGTTTCACACCTCCTTGATGTTTCTCATGGCAGCTCCTCTAGGCACTGACTCTTCCTTCTCCTCACAGCAGCCAACTAACTCCAGTTCCCACCAATCCACTCTTTTATAACACTTTTCTTACTGGCTACAGGTGTGGCCTGTTAACATCAGGCCTGCTCCTAATCCTTAATAATTGGCTCAGCTGCAACTCTTTAGGGGATAAGATTACTTTCTGTACTACCTTCATTCACCCATACTGCATCCCCTTACACGGTATGACTGACATTCTGAACTCAAGAGAGGAGCAAAGAGGATAAAAGTATGGAATAATATTAAATCAGAGCTGTGCTGAAAGAAGGCTCAGAGAAATAGTAAAAAAGTCCTGATTTTGACTGACTTTACACCCAAAAATCCCAGTATTCTTCCCTTTTATTGTCTATCATATTTCTTAAGCATCATATTCTGAATAATTTGGATATCAGGTGAAAAAAGAAATCAAGCTTGTGGTTAAATTCTGGAAAATATAAGTAATTTAGAGCAAATTGCTAAGAAACAGAATTTTGCTGAACAATATGCAAGAGTTCATGGAAGATAAATAACGTGAGCTTTTAGCAAGCATTGTAAGTTCCTGGGAATGAAACCAAGAGTCACAAAAGAAATCAATAGAACTAAAAGGAAAACAGTGTTTCTAGTAGTAGGGCTTTGTGCCTCCAAATAACACTTGCTTTGTAGGTACTTTTAAAATAATAGTGACATTTCAGGAAGCCTTTTGAGAGAAATTCCTGGTTACACTGCATTCTCTTCTTATTTATAAGTACCAGAATTAAGAGTTTGGTTTGGGTTTGTGGTTTAAATGCTTTTGTTTTTCATTAGTGTTTTCTGTCATGATTTGGAGAAGACTGAAACTGGAATATTTAATCAGCTTTCTATAAATATGGCAGACCACATCTGGTTCACTTTAACAAAATTCTCCCAACAGTGAAGCCATTTGCAATGGCTTGTGCAGGTGAACAGGTGCTCTGCAAAGATTGGGGTGGCCCAGGTCCTGCAGGGGAGAACCTGCAGAAATGGAGCAGCTCAAGAGCTGCAGAAACCTTCCTACATCCTACAAAATTATTTCCTATAAACACCTCCCAAGCATTTTTCTGCCACAGTAGTGATAAACAGTTTTCCAATCCAGCTGAGGAGTAACTTCACCATCCAGTTTTACAAAAACAGCTGAAGTCTTTGAGGCAATTCTATATGAAAATACATTAAATGCAGCTTTGTAGTGTTTACCATGATTCCATTGTAGGTAAAACCTCATGTTCATAATGTTTTCTTTATCTTATAGAAAGTTTCTGGGATCCAAGTTTTTATTCTCTTTCTTGCTAAATCAGCTAAGCTGGAACAAGGGACTGATTTTTTTTTTCCTTCAGAGGTACAGACACAAACCTTAGAGATGCCCATCAAACCACTGGGGATGTACCCTAGCACATGGAGTTTGGTCTTGGTCACTCAGCAATGATCTTTCTCCTTGTAAAACTAAATCCTGAAATGGGGTGGATGGAGTGAAATTTCAAGCTATGAAATAACAGAGGCTTCCATCTCTTACAGATGGGCATCCCTGAGTGCACACCACAGCTCTTAAGAATGCACTTAATATATAATATTAGAGATTTTGTGGTACATTCCAGTTGGGTAAGAGAACAAATTCTTGTTATTCCTAGACTAACTTATATCTAACATTTAAAATCTCATAATCACATAGACTGCTGTTATTTTATTGGGATTGTTAGATTTTTTTAATAATAAAGACAATAAAAAAATGAAACAATACGGAAATGGGATTTAAAACTGAGAGTTTGGTAGTCATTAAACAGACAAATGAGATATTTGGAAAGAGGGAATAATGAAATCACTTGGTTCAAATTCCCCTCAGAACTGTGTTGCCAGAATCACAGCAGACAAAAAAGCAATGCAGAGCCTCTCTTTTGTGCCACCATCCAGTCAGGCTTGCTGGGCTGCATGTTGAACTTCCCTCCTGAATACAATTATGGGAGAAGAGAATCCACTTGCAAGTGCACTTTTCCTCCTTTTCAGAGTCCCACTGAAGAAAACACTGATTTTCAAAAAGTCACACTGCTTTGGGATGAGTACATTATTCATTCCTAATCATTGATCCTCAGTATTGTAATGTATAACCCTGTACTTCAGGATCCTTTTCAAACCCTAGGAAGAAAGTGGCCTTTTTACTATATTATTTCTTTCTGTTTCACTGTTGGTGATCATCAACAACTTAATCTCTTGCTCTACACTTAGTTCTTAATTTCCTTCAAAACAGAAACCATAATAATGACCAGAGCTACCAGATATTATTACAATTTGAATAAATACAAGATAACCTAAAAATTGGAGTTGGATTTGTGACTAAGAGAAAATGAAGGGTGTTGGAAAGTCAATCGAATTTGAAAAATTAAATGAAAATTTGAGCAATGATTTCACAGAAAGGACAGTATCTTCATCTATTCTTGCCACCTCTAAGTGCGGCAATCTCTGAGCCAGAATTCAGCATGTCAGGCCCTTTCCAGCATGGCAAAGAAACATTCTCCTGTGATGAGCATCTCAGCTTGTACATGGGTGTATCTGTGTTACTGAAAGATTATTTTTGCTCTTTGGTACCACAGTTCACCCCAGTAGGTGGAAGACATGAAACAATGGAAAAAAGACATGGTTCTGGGCCAGTGGGTTTCCATGGGAGCTGACAGATGTTTTCCAAAACATTCCATTGGTTTGTGAGAGTGGAAAGCTTCCTGTGGTTAAGACAGGTGTTTCAATCCAATTCCTACCCCTGCAGTGAAGAACACTTCAATTTGCTTTTGCTGCTTCTAAGGAAATAATGTTTTCTTCCCTGTGAGAACACATAAATTGTAGTAGTTCAAATGGCTCTTTTTTACTGCTAAGAAAATGTGCAGGATCAGGGAGTCTATGCCAAGGGTATGGTAGAAAATTATACTGGAGGTGGGAGGAATGCACTGTACCATCAATTCAGTACACTCTGACTTCCAAAGTTCAAAAGAGACATGGTAAGTGCCATTGGAACAGCTAGGATAAAAAAAAAAAAACTTCTTTTTGCAGAAGAAGACAATTACTTGCTAATAATATAAGACATTGCTTATGTAAAAGGGACAGAAAAAGTCTTAAATGGGTAGGGGAAAAAAAGCAAAATCTCAGCATGCAGGCTGGAAGGCTGTGTCTGCAAAGGAGATGAGAAAGGAATTAATGCTGCTAAAATTACAGTTGTGACCCAACAGTTCTGGATACTGCTACTGACTCTACTAAAGATTCTGTGCCTGACTTTGAGAAAGCCTCACCTCTTCTTCAGTGAGCATAAAACAAATTCTGCTCTCTGCAGGCCAGATTCTGCCTCCTCTGTGTGTAAAACAGGAATAAGAAAACTCAATTTGTCAGTTTATACTGCCAGATCTTCATGGCAGTGTCTGATAAGAACCTGACACAATGAAGTTTTGATCTCTGATGCTTTCTGCAATATAAATAACACTAAAACTCGACTCTGGGTCATTTAAATACCACTCAGTGCATGTCAGATAAAAACCTTTGGAGGTTACCACAAGGTTTGTGATGCTTAGAACCAGGTCAATGAAATTCTGCATTCAAGGTTAATAAGAGAAATTGTGCCTACTCATGTTATGCACTGGCAAACAACAAACACTGCCAATACCTAATTTTAGCATCTCACATACAAGGTTGTTCTTAATAGAAAAAGCTAACAGCCCTTAGGAATGACAAGAACTTCACTGAGTTCAAGCATCAAACGCTGCATTTTTTTTTTCTCAGTGTATTTTTCAGGCAGTGTGTAACATAAATCCTTGCTTGTGACTTGGAAATACACAACACTGGTCTAGCTGTGCTCCCACTAAAGCCATCCATGAGGTCCTGTTGTCTCTACTGGCAATAGAGAAAGAGCTTTTGAAAATCTCACCTGTAATCAACAGTAAGAGACTAAATCTACCTTAAGGTTAAGGTTCAAACACAGGCAGTAGGTTGGGCAATATCAAACTCAAACCTCAAGGTTCATGAGCTGTAATTCAGCCCCCTGTACATTGGTATTGTGCAGAAGTCTAATTATACATCCTACACACTTTCAATGCCTCAGACACCGCACCAAGTGGTTGGTGCTCACATGTAATGAGGTCTCTTCAATATTTCATTTGATCCTCACTGCATTTGCAGCCCACAGTCCCAACCTGCTCTAGAGGTTGGTATCAATTTTCTCACTGTGGTTTCTATGGAGCTCATCACTGCAATACATGAGTGCTTCAAATATTCATCACTTTCTTTCCAGAGCACCTCTGCGTGAGGAAGGGAAGATGTTATCCCATCACACGGACGGGGAGCTGAGTCAGAGAATGATTAAGGTCAAACATTTTGCTAATTTAGGGTGCTTAATTTCAGATGCCTGAGATCTGATTTTATTCAGAGCAATTATCATAACTTTATATAGTTGAGTGTAGCTCCTATCTAGTTCAATTGTAGTTAGAAATGTCTAGCACTTCTGAAAGTCAGAAAAAAGAAAGTTTAGAATCCAGACTCTTACTTAACAACTATATCCAGCTGAGCATTAAAAAGGGACAAATGAGGAAGAGCTAAACTGGTGAAAAATTTGGCCAAGGGTATCACTCAGAATGATGTAGAAACTACAGCACAAAGGTGTGAGGAGCCCCATGACAGCATTTAACCACCTCAGCTATCAGAACATCTTTCTTGGTCCTTATACTCCATCTGATACCTTCAATGACTAAGCCTGAAGTCCTAGATAGTAACACATCAGTGTGTGACTCCAAAAGTCACTCTTAATATCAAAGATGCCACTTTTGAAAGTCCTTAAATAAGGCATTTTGGCTTCTTTCAAGATTCCCAACATTTGATTCAAAACTTATTTGCTTTTTTCTTTGGATAGGAGAGGTTGGTTTTGAGTGGGTATTTCCACTTAGATGCACAGGTCTGCATTTATTGCTTGATAATATGTGAACATAATGAAAATAAAAGTAGTATTTTGAGTAGTTCATTAAAGGACTATCATACTTTGAAATATAATTCTTAAAAACAGCACTTTTTGGAGTTAATCAAGGGCCAGAATCCTTTCCTTTTGCAAAACACAGCCAGCCCTATGCCACTAACACTGCTAGAGCCAAAGGGAAAGGGAAAGACCACTTGTAGTATTTCAGGACAGAAACTATCTATAGCTTCAGAGGCAGAATTTCCAGAAAGAACAAGAAGCAGAGGGTGATGATGATTTATTTTACTAGTCACTTCTCCTCATCCCCACATATATATTTTTAACACACTACATCTATTTTCAAGGGAAAGCTCCCCCTCCTACAGCCTCCACACTTTCTCTAGGTCCTCTTGCCCTCATTAGTTGTAGCTTAGAGAAAATGCTGTCACTTTGCCATGCTATGAAAAGCAGAAATAGAGAAATTTCAGGGATTTGCCTGAAAACCTCATCATATTTCTTTTTTCATGGCCAAAGAACCATCAGTCTAGGGGGACAGCTAAAAGCAGCTCTGTCCACCTGTCCCTCATGCCGTTCCTATTTGCCCACTAAGGAATGACATATAGTCTGCTGCTCAAGGGAAGCAAACACCTCTGCAAATTATAAAATAACTCTTTTCACTGACAGGAGACACTGAATTTCCTGGGAGAAAGGCTGAGAAAAGCACTGAAGGCATGGGAGGCAAGGGTCTGAGACAGAGCTGGATCATCAATTTGTGCCTCTGTCCTCTCCCTGTGGAAGGAGAAGCAGGAATTAAATGTAAGAGTGCAGCCTCACAGTTAGGAGGACTAAGCAGGCAGCCTAAAAGAGTCTGTTCAGGCTTCATGAGCTCTGCCAGCATCCCAGCCACTGAGGTTAAATTCATGAACAGCTGTGAGGTACTCAGCACAGGAGGAGGCAATATCACTGCACCCAACAAGCACTTCTGGGGCTCATTTTATCCTGTCACTGCAAAGCACTGACCCACAGCACTTCGATATTTTTTTGACACAAAGCAGCAGATATAATGAAATTCTTCTTCCTTCAGGAACAAATAACCAACCACTTCAAATTTAGAACCATCTGCAGGGGAAAGGCGCTATTTTCTACTATTTTTTGAGAATTGTGCACCAGTCTGGTTTTATTTCCCTGGTCAGTTATTACTTAGGCCAGTAGAAATCCAGGGAAAGCTGGAAAATGCTGCATCTCCAAGGGGAGAGATAGTGCCTAACACCTTCCTAGAAGCATTTTAGATTTCTAACAGTGATTTCTTGCTCTCAGGTTCAGAGTTCATTGAAAACTGCCAGGCATGAGGATTCATTTGGTGATTTTCATCGTGGGTTGTATGTCTCTGTATCTGTGTGTGCACACATGAGCATATATAATCAGTGTGCACATATTCTCCTGATGGACTATTAATATCCATGGATGCTTCCTACAGTCTGGCTTAGGAGGAGATTCTTTAAAAGACTGTCAAATCTCTAGAAGTGCCCATAAAGATCCAAAGACCCAAGTGTGCCTGATGTCATTTATGAGAATCCAAACCTGAGTAGTGGAATGAATGGATGAATAAATCATTGTTAACATTCTCAAAATGCTTAAGAAATGTAGGACATGTCTACAAACTGCCTGAAGCCAGTGCTGACCCAAAGTGTTTGTCCCCACAGCACTGATCATCACTGCAATTCGTGGGCTTGGAGCCTGAAATGCAGGAGTAACACAGCCTTGGGCAAGGCACTTCATTCTTGTTTTAATCTTCCCCTTCTGCCAAGTGTGGGGAATGCAGTTTACCTACATCACTGAGATGTCAGAAAGAATATTTTTGAAAGCAATTCAAAGACATAAAGCATGAAGGATGTGTTAGGCATTATTAGTATTACATGTGGAAAGAGCCATTTTAGCAACACACATCTTTCTGCAAGGAAGATATGTTTAACTAACGTAACCCTATAATTAAAATTGATTTTCATTAATAATGTAAACAGTTATTGTAGAGCATCTCCTGAGGTCTGAGATCTTTCAGAGCCTGTTATATTCCAACTAAAAAAGAAAAAAAAACCATATTCTATAACTAAAACGACACCTCAGCTCCATTATTTACTCTTGGATGCAAAGGAAAAGACAAAAACTCAACAGGGCTATCTAATGCTTTAAAATCTGAGAAACTGCTGCCTTTTCCTTCTTAATGCTGTCCAAAAGACCACCCTCAGTTTCCTGAATTAAATGCCATCATTTGACTACACAGGAGTTCAAATGTGTTTGTTTCAAGTGTGCTATTTTTCAGATGCTTTCAAAAGAAAACAGACGGAAAAATAAATGACCAGTAATGACAGAAAGCTTTTTAAAAAAACATCATTTTAATAAGCAAGAAAACTGAGCCTTCAAAGCCCATGCATAAGCACCTGCATAATTGGCTGGGTTTTCAAGAGCACTGAGCTTTCAGTGGTCCCCAGTGAGACCAACAATAGCTTTTGGATGCTCAACAATTTATCACGACTCAACAATTTCTCCCCTGGGCGTCATTTACTAACAATGTGGTCTACAGAAAGTGGAGACAGTTGAGACTGACATTTTTGGTTGGACTTGGAAAATTAACTGTATTAGGCTCCCTGAAAACAATAATTCCACTTATTTTCTTCCTGAATCTTACAGCAAGAATAAAATAAAAAAAAAAAAAAGCAAACCAGCGTTAATTTAAATGAGCACTGCACACTAGGACTCAAATGCAAATGCTGTATCATGCTGCTAAAGGTTACATAAAGTAATGATTAATTAGTCTTTTTCCCTGCTCAGGTTTTAGTTGTCTGTCAACAAAAGGCAGTAGATGATTGCCTGGCTGAAATAGGCATTATTTCCAGCTCTCTAATATCCCTGAAAAGCAAGCAGCAGTTCAATTTGCCAGCAATAATTTATTGTGTAGAATTAAAATTCTGCGAGCAATCTCTTCTCATCTGTTACTTTCAACATCTCTCACAACTATTTGATTTTCTTCCTGGGTTTTCATGTTAACTGGTCATCTCCTGCCAAATCCCAGCTAGCTAAGTAAGTCCCTGAAGCTTGTTGAGTAGATCTAGCTGTGTTTTATGCATGCAGAGTGCATTTCACAACAAAACAAACAGAATCACATCATTCAGCAGCGTGACCAAGACAAAACTCAGGAGAACATTTGTCCCAAATGCTCTAAAAAAACCCCAAAAAGGTGCTACCCCAGCTTATTAAAAGCTAAATAATGTGGTCAGAGTTTGAAGCATTGCCCAAATGACAAATAGAGTAAGTGGCTAGCAGGCAGTGAAATCTGCTGCTAAAAATGGACAGGAGCCTTCTGTGGCACCCTGAGCCATCTGCCCGTGCCTGAGCAGGATGCTGCAGCCAGGGAATGGGAAACAACAGAACCTCCAGAGCCCTCTGCAAACACCTCCCAGGCACTGAGAGGGGATCTGAGAGACCAGCAACAGCAGCAGCTGATTCTGCAAACATCTCTCTTCCCTCAAATCTGTAATTCCTGCAGGCAAGGGTTACAGGTGGATTCTATTTATTAATTTGTTTATTTATTTATATTAAAGAAAGCTCTCAGTCTTTTCTTGTTCACTGAAATGCCACAAAACGGACAGGAGTGATTTTTATCAGTCTTGAGCCAACAGTCTGGCCTGCTACAAATTTTTTGAGTATCCTCTCCTCCCCCACAGAATATTAAATCAAAAGAACAATATAATGATAAGTCATATTTGCAAAAACAATCAGCACAAATGGATAAGTGAATGCCACATTTTTTTCAGACAGATCTTCACTTTTGCATACTGCCAACACAACAAGTCTTGAAGAATCCCTTAACTGAAGTTGATCTATTCTTGATTTAGCTGTATTATCCGTGTTGATGAATACTACACAAAAGGCAGTTCAATTGATTGTTGGCATGGGAGCCAAGCACTAATCATAATTGAAGGTTTCTATGATTGAAAGAAACTCTACAGAAACTGTCAAGGCAATGAAAAGTAATGAAGTATAAACATCTGAGTGTTGCCTCAATTCAGTCTCCTTGGAGCAACTGTCATCTCTTATTTTAACAGCAGTTTCAGCAATAAAAATAGATAAAAGTTATGCATTACACCTGACAAGCAGCAAACCACACATAAAAGTACAAACAGTATTTGCTGAGTAGCTCGCAACAAGTGAATTCCTGATTTTTTCTCTTTGAACAACATAAACCATTGCTCAAGAAATGGGCCTAGGAAAAATAAAACAAAGGCTCAGTGGATATTGGAGGCTATGTTTCTTGAAACCCACAGGCATTTGTGAGCAAAAATATAAGTGCCTGGTTAGAATTGAAGGAAAAATAATCTGGAAGACGGTTTGTAAAATGTGGATCACAGTCTCCCCGAACAGTGACTCCACAGAGAAAATGCACACTCATGTAGATTCATTATAATCTCTCATGAATTTCTTCCCCAAACCTCTGCTACATCTATTTTTTTACACTGTGGGATTCTGCACAATTTATGTACTACAGCCTTATAAATTGCTGTAGCAACTTATAAGAAGAAAGAATCGATTCTTTCTCCAACTTTTTTCATAGAGGCCACAGAAAAATGACAAAAAAAAGCTATTTGGGAAACAAAAGCAAAGACAAATAATCTCTACTTGCAGAAAGAGGACAAGAAGTAGCATGAGCACAGACCATCCCAATAGGATTCATTTAGGATTATATTTTTAGCCTCAAGTACATACTTTATTTCTCATGTGTATTTTACATGGCCTGTTGAGCTCAATTACTTCATATCTTTGTGTACATAGAACAGTATTTCCAGAATGCTTTATTGCAGAAATAGCAACCAGCCAAACCCTCTTTACTTTCTTAGAGAAAGATGGGAAAGAGATTTATGATGTTAATTGCGCGTGGGGGGGTGCAATTAACTCCAGCTTTATCAAAGTGGGAAAAAAAGTTTCAGTTTTCAGATATTTTAAACTTCGAGAATAAACCCAGAAGTTTATTGCATGTTTGGGCAGCAGAAATATTTTGAGAACAATGAGAATTTTTTTGATTTGGTAATTCCTTGTGCCATTAAATCTGATTTTAGTCTTTTTTGGTTTTACGCTTTAATGTAGGCACACACAAATTCTTAGGTAAAACCAGGTTTATGGTGCAAACACACTCAATATGGAACCATAGAATGGTTCTATATGGAATGATTTGGATTGGAAGGGACTTAGGACTAGACCATCTCATTCTGCCCCCCTGCCATGGGCAGGGACACCCCACTATCCCAGGTTGTTCCAAGCCCCATTCTATGTGGCCTTGAACACTTCCAGGGATGGGAGAGCCACAGCTTCTCTGGGCAGCCTCTTTCAGAGCCTCACCACGCTCACAGTAAAGACTTCATTTCTAATATCTAATCTAACCCTTTTCTTTCAGTTTAACACCATTATCTCTTGTCCCATCACTACATGCATCTGTAGAAAGCCCCTTTCCAGCTCTCTCATAGCCCCATTTAGGCACTGGAGGGCTTTCTAAGGTCTCTCCAGAGCCTTCTCTTCTCCAGGGTTAACAACCCCAACTCTCTCAGCCATAGGAGAGGTGCTCCAGCCCTCCAACCACCTTTGTGGCCTCCTCTGTCCTTCTCCTATCAGGGACCCCAGAGCTGAGCCCGGTGCTCCAGGTGGGCATCACCAGACCAGAGTGAAAGGGGACAATCACCTCCCTTGACCTGTTGGCCACATTTCTGGTGATGGAGCCCAGGATGTGTTTGGGTTTCTGGGCTGCCACCCTATTGTATTTGTATTTCTGCCAGAGGAAGGCAGGAATGATGAATCTGACTCCATGATCTCAGAAGGCTAATTTATTATTTTATAATATTTTATTATATTGAAAAATGCTATACTAAACTATACGAAAGAATACAGAAAGGATACTTACAGAAGGCTAAAAAGATAATAATGAAAACTTGTAACTCTTTCCAGAGTCCCGACACAGCTTGGCCCTGATTGTCCAAAGAGCGAAAACAACTCAGACCAGAATCCAATGAAACAATCACCTGTGGGTAAACAATCTCCAAACACATTCAACATGAGCAAAACAGAGGACAAGCAAATGAAATAATTATTGTTTTCCTTTTTCTCTAAGGTTTCTCAGCTTCTTAGGAGAAAAATCCTGGTCGAAGGGATTTTTCAGAAAATATGAATGCAACACCAGCTCATGTTGAGCTTCTCATCCACCAGCACCCTCAGGTTCTTTTCCTCAGGGCTGCTCTCAAAGTCACCTGTCCCTCCCCTCCTTTCAATCCAAGTTTTTAGCCAGCTCCCCACCCATCCCCAGGCAGAGCTCCGTGGAGATTTGAAAGGTTTCCCCAATATATTTTGAGCTGGATGATTTAATGGGAATATCCTTGCACAAATGAACTGCATTCTACAGAAAAACAGCTATGCATCATAGTTTCAAACAGCTGTAATTTACAGCAGAGAGATCACTGAAGACTTAAAACCTGGGCTTAGCCTGTGACAGGGGCTGTGTGCTATTGATCACCAGTCTCTCCAGAATTCACAGCAGTATGCTCAAGAAACAAAATTAAAAAAAAAAAAAATTGCTCCCTTTTGGCATGACAGACAAGATGACAATTTATTTACTGATAACACTGATTTACTGCCCGGATGCTAAGGGCATTATAACTGACTGGAGAATACCTAAAATTTATAGGAGATTGCAGGAACTTTAGGAACAAACAGGAATTTGTGGGAAGCACACTACATGATGGTTTGGCAGGGAACCTACATGTTCCCCAAGTTCATTCTTGTTATCTCCCACCTCAAGGTCAGGAGAAGACCAGTGTGGACAGTATCTCCTCTCAAGAAAGAGGATGGGAGCCAAAGGGTGAAAAAGAAATCTTCTGAAACAAATAATGGGGAAACCAGACCCACAACCTTATTCCAATGTGTATATAAGTCCTAATTTATATTGTGGTCCTAATCCTGAAGTTCATTCTCAGACAGAGAGAATGACATGGAATCCATCAGATTTCCACACCTCTGAGGACCTAAGAGAAATCTGATTTCTGGAAGAAGCATTTTCTCTACCATGATAGAACAGTACAGAGAACTCTTTATATATCAGCAATTTCTATAATAAAAGCCATGTGAAAACAGATTGAATCAGCTGAAATAAGTCTGTTAGTTACATGCTTGTTGCTCTTGTTGATTAAAAGCCTCAATTTTCTTCAGAAGGGTTTTCAAGATAGTAAAAGGTAGTATAGGGACCAGCTCATGGCTTGATGAAGTCAGCTAATTTAATCTCAATGTAGGCATTCACGCAAAACATCTCGAATTTCAGATACATACACTTTCCAAAATTTCTTATAGTTCTGTTTTACACATGGATGCTCTGTCATCCTGCAGCCCAGTATCAACACTGAATTCCTTAACACATTTCAGGGAAAGATGCCTCATATACAACAACTCAGCCTTGTAGTCTCCCAGGAGGGCTTGGGAAAGCCCAGTTTGTAAACAAGGCACAAAACTAAAAGAAGACATCTTTTTTCTATTTACTTATTATCACTCTCAGAGGTGGGAAGGCAACATTTCTCAAGCAGAGGAGTAGTAACTGAGGTTAGCTGGTCCTGCCAAGAGATCCTGATTTGGACAAGCAAGCACTGAACAGCCCTCAGAAACCAAAGTCAAAGCATTTCCCAATCAATACAATCTCCCTAATGCACAAACTTTATGTGCTAAGTACTTTCCAGGGCTGTTTCAATCAATTTCTCCTTGGATTTTTCTGTCCCATATTTTTACAACTGCTCTTTATCTGGCTTGTTTAGCTTGATGGAATAAAACTTGTAATTATACCAGGACTTGCAATGGCAAAGTCAAGAACCAATATAATCCATGTAAAACCATGTGTTGTACCTTACGAGGAAAACACCATGGAAAATAAATCAATTTAATACAACCGCACCCTCCAATGATTAAGCTTACAAAGATTAATCTCAAATCCTTGTTAGAGTCAATGGATCAACATTCTCAGCAATGTTTGTAAATTAACTTCTAAATCACAGATATTGGGACATGAAAATTAGAAAAAAGGAATGTTGTTAGTATATTAGATTCAACTAAACTCTGATGTGCCAGGGATTCTTATGAAGAAGCAAAGTTGAAAAACAAATTTCCTGCTTTGAGGACTAGTCAGTGCTTATTACACTCACTGCAATGCCATCTGCAGAATCTCAAATTTAGGTAATAAAAAAAAGAAGTTTTGTGATGTTTCCCCACCTTGAGCAATTGCTCTTTTTTCTCTAGCACTTCCATATCTCAGAGTAATAACAACCATGAAGTTTTTCCTTACTACATCCTTCAAGCTATATCACTTGATTTTCCATATATCATCCCAAGCCTCCTCTCTCTCTCTTAACATGGATCCATCCTTGAGTTTCTTTCTGTCAGTAGGCACAAAAATCTGCAAGTGCATTTGAAAATAACCTGTTTGCTCCTGGCCATGAAAACAAAAACATGAAAGTCTCTCAAAACACTTAAGCACCATTACAACTTAATGTACCATTTGTTAATTCCAACAACCACATTAAGATTAAGTATCAGACCCCTTTAAACCCAACACAAAAAGAGTTGAGAGGTTGGTCACAGTGTGTGATTAAGCTAAATTAATGACCCAAAATGCATTCCACATAATATGCTATTACATGTTTATTACAGTATCTCTGACATTCTAAATTAACAATAAATTAAAGTCTAAGTTGTGATTTCACTTTTGACAATATCTTACTACAACTAACTCTTAAATATCTGCACGTAACTATTTGGCCACAGACATAACTGAAGGTAATGGAGTCAAAAACTGCAGACTAATTGCTGCAGATGAAGCCTTATTATCTCTCCAAGCTCAGCAGCAGTTGAGCAGCAATAGAAACTACTTAAGCCAAAGCATTGTGACACTTTATGTAAAATTTACTTTTATTTTATATGTCTTATGATGTTATAAACAATAAAAGGAACAGCCTTTTAATTTTCAGACCAAAACAGGATGTTAAGGCGAAGGGTTAAAAAAAAAAAAGACAACAATTCAGCCTCCAGATCTGCTTGGTTTTGCTGTTTCATTCAAACTCATCCTCTTCCCCTTTCTAATGGCTTTTTGCACATTCTTTTAATTTGTAAGCTCAGCTTAACTATTCGTAAGTGTTTCCTTCAGTCTCTCTCACCCTCCTTCCCCATGAGACACACTCAGGGCTTGGTTCCCTGCTCAGCTTAGACTTGTGTATTTATGGAGGTGCAATGAGGGCACGAGGCTTTGGCACCCTGGGGTGGGTGGTGGGTGCCCACCAAAGGGCTGAAAGGGACTGAAAGGGACACACCAAGCTTGAGGGAGCAGCAGAGATGATGTCTGGATGCTCCTGCTCCCTTGATGACTCTCCAGGATCCCACCACTGCCTCTTCTCCATCCCAGCACTCACCAGCTCTAACAAAACTGGTCCATCCTCTGCCTATAATAATCTTCATTTCAGCTTTTTTAAGGTGTTGTTTGAGACAGGGAAATGCTCCTCCCTCACCAGCAGAGCAAGTAGGTTGTTCCATCTTTTCACCAGCCTTCCTGCCAAGGCCATTAGTCCAGAGGCACATTCCCAGGTGCTGGCACTGCAGGGCCATTTAACAGGACAAGATCCCAAAGCAGAGCCTCTGTTATGCCTCTGTGAGCAGATGTTGTTCAGCAGTCTAGGGCAAAACCCTCTCTGAGAAATTATGGTCTATCTGCACTTTTCACCTGCAATTTCTTTCACAAAATTGTATCTCATAATAGTAAGAGCCCTACATTTCTTGCCACTGAGCATTTATCATCCAGACAGCACGCAGGTTGTCTCTCAACAAAAAGCTTCAGTCCAGCAGCAGTAAGGGCAGAGGCAAGCAGGGCACTCAGGGATGGGGAGTACAAGGGAAAAGGAGAGAAGCAGAGCCCCTTCCCTGAGCAAGAGGGGGATGATCTTGGTCATTTTCTCCCTTTTGTTGCTTTGGGAATCGTTTTCCCAGCTGGCAAAGACAGCTGCCATATCCTTCACACAAAAAGCAGGCCATGTCTCTGGTTGCTGTGTTATTTAAGTACTTGTTTTGAAGGCAGGGTTTTTCTCTCAGGGTATCTGAGAGCTGCCCAAAATAAACCCCTCTTTGCTGCTTTGCTCAAGGCAGGCAGGTGAACAGGGTCCTGAAGCCCCTTCCTCCACAAGCATCTTTCACCACCAAATCTGTGAAAAATGCCAATCACTTGTTTTTAAAATTTTAAAAGTTCAATAGTAATAAAATGGTTATAAAAAGGGTAATATAATTAGAGTAATAATAATTTGGACAATTTGAATTAGGACAATATGAGACAATAGAAACAAAGAGTTACAGACAGTCTGGGTACCTTTTTATGGGCAGCATAAGCCCGAAAAATGACCCACGTCAACAGAGGATTAACCCTTAAAAACAATAACCTGTTGCATATTCATACACCTCATACATGATGCATAAATTCCATTCAAACACAGGATTCTGTCTGGTCATCATCAACTTCTTCCTCTGAATCCTAACAGTGCCTTCAAGGTGGGAAGAAGTTCCCTTCTTCTGATAAGAGAGCAATAAATTCTTTTTCTCTGAAAGATTTCGGTGTCCTGTGGCTGCTATCTTGCTGTAAGTCCTTTCTTTAAAAAAAGTATCCTACATAGCATAGTTTCTATTTTAATAATTTTTTTATAACCCAAAACTATATTTAACACACTACTTAAGAGAATTAACACAGCATTACTCTCTAACACAACACATATAATATTCATTTTAATATTTGCAAAAAGCCAATCATGAAATATGAATTTTTCACATATTCAATCCTACTTCTGCTTCTGTCATTCCCATAACTAGTTCAGAGAGTTAATAGCCACTCTCTAACCCCTCACCATCTCCTCTCTCATGGATCACAGAAAAGTTAGGGTTGGAAGTGACCTCTGAATATCAGCAGTTTCCTAAATTTTATATAGTAAAGGATTTTATATAGTGAAGGACTATCACTAATGGAGCTGGGAAGTAGCTATGTCCTCTCCACTACCATCACACTTCAGAGCTTCCAGCAACTTCCACAACTTTTTTCAGGACTTTCTCTCTACACCCACCAGACCCTGAGCTCCAGCCTTGGCTCATCCCCTCATCCTGACTTTCAGGAAGATGCTCTCCATCCATCAGCCTGCCCAGCACCAAACTTCAGCTTCTGGCTTCCATTTCTGAAAGGTTTTGGTTTAACCTATGACCACACATATCCTTGGCTCATCATCCCCCCATTTACATTTCCATTTAACCTCCCTGGCTCCCAATTATACTGCAGTACTTCTTCTGAAAAAGATATTAATTACTCCTTCTCGGAAAAGTTCTCTGTATGATGCAATGGAGAGCTGAAAGATGCATCTCCGCCTTACCTTAAAGTATAAAATTGCTTCAAGTTCCCAAAATCTTAAAATCATGTAATTCTGTGCATTATCTCCCTCTCATTTGCAAGTTTGCTCACGACTGTCTCAAGTCCTGACAGCATTTACCTTTATCTTGATATTTTTCTGCTGAAATTCTCATCCATATCTAAACCTTCAGAATGAGTTTTAACTTTCAGGTTTTCTCCTGTGACCCTTTCCCTGCATTCTCCAAACATCAAGAAGTGCATCTCTCTGATATCTCAGGTACTTGTGCAGCCTGAGTCACCGTGGTATCTCAGAATTCCATATTTCCCATAGCTGTCCTCAGGAGACTCCCAGATATTGTTTCCCTCCCCCCCCAGTTTTAGGCAACATGGACTATCTCAGCAGAAGAGAAACTGCTGACTGCCACTAAGGACCCAGCACTCTTGCTCAAAGCCACAGTGGATACAGTTCCATACTCCACCACTGAATTGTCATTCAAAGCCAACCAATAACCCCACTCAAAATTTGTCATTAAATCAAAAATTCCTATCAACTTGTCTTTCCATTCTTGGCCCCCTTCACTGATTTCAAATACAGGCCCCTCTCCAAATTTATGTTTAACAAAGGTTTCAAACTTGCTGAATGCACCCCTCTCACAGTTAGTTGTTCACATCTTCACATCTGCACTTTGCAGGAGTGTGCACAGCTTTCCTGGTCCATTGCTGCTGGCACTCTTCTTTCTCTGATTCTATTTCATTTACTTAAATCCCACTTAAGAATCAGAGTGGGCAGAACAGAAAGGTGAAAGAAAAGATGAAAGGGGGGAAAAAATGGACAAAAGATCAAAAAATGTGAATGTAAAACGTACAGAATATACTGTGTTAAAAAATAGAAATTACTGCACTCTACATCATTTTAAAAGTGCTGCCTTCTCTCACATCACCCAAAGTGACCATGATTCACCAGAACTTAATTCCTGATAAAGATCACAGTGCAGCAGCATTAAAGAACTGAAAGCAGGTACTACCACTGTTCATGAAATGCCTGTAGCAATGCACAGCACTGCTAATGGACCACAACTGCAATGACACATCAAATTCTGTGAGAGTCCTGTGGCATTCAAACACATCCCCTGACCCCAGATAAACAGTGAACTTCAGAGGCAGATTATTTTGCCCTTATTCAACAGCAAAAAAAAAAAAAAAAAAAAAAAGATTTAATGGGAAACAATGCAACACAATTCACCTCTGCCAGGAAGGGAGGGAGCAGCTGTACCAAGCACAGGGGCACAGCACATCTCACTTGGTCAAGGTATAAAGAGTAGGTAAAATTTACACAATCTTAAGCAGCATCTTGTAGAAATCTATGAACTTTAGAGGCTGTGGCCTTCCAGAGGCCTTCCAGAAGCATTTCCACTTCAGCACTGGATACTGAAAAGGCTTCTCTGCAGTCTTTTGTTTTGAGACTCCAGTTTTACACCAAACAAGTTCCTTTCCACCTCTGTCTCCCCCTCCCCATCACTTTGCTGACTGCATTCCTTGTGGCAAACTAACAGCTAGAAAAGGCTGCCAGTTTGATGCAATTCCATACAGTGAATACAGTGTTCTAGGGAGTGCTATTACAGAAATTTAATCTCTTGAGGAATAGATCAGATACCATTAAGAGAATGAAAAAATGTTCTCTATGATTCCTGGAGAAAGTCTGTGTTGGTCTAAAATAAGACATGTAATTTAAAGAGTTTTTATCAAGAAAAAGAAAGTATTTTTGAATAATAAATAATATTTAAATATTAATAATAAAAAGTATTTTATATTAATAAATTTATTTTAAAAAATTATGCCCTCAAACAGCAAATACTAAACAGTTCCATTAAAACTAAAGAAACTTATAGTTTTCTATGTAAATCAGAGCTTTCTCCTTTTTCCCTTCTCTTTGGCAGATACCCCAAAGTGGGCATTGCCCCTGATTTCTGCACAGCTGTAATAACCTGAGCCAGAATATTGCAAGGAGAATGAGGGATTCTCACAAGCAGGGCCTCACCTTTGGGATGTGACAGTTTTCAGCTCCAGCCAGGAATGTAGGAGCTCTGCTGTCACAAGTCACTGAGATAACACACTAAATTAGCTCATCTCCCAGGAGACTCACTCCCACCTGTTCCACAGCTCCAGGCCAGGCTCCTTTCAGCCCAGTGCTGGATCTGGGCACCTCAGAGCTATTCCATGGTGCTGTTCCATTCCTCTGCATGGATTCTGTGCCACTGGGGAGTCTGACTGTGCCAGATAATGGCTCTGTGAATCAGAGCTTTCTTGTGAATTCACAGCTCAATCTGTTTACAAACATTCAGTTAAAATGTGGAACTTCAAACCTTTCTAAAAAAGAGAGAGGGTTCAGCAGCGGCTCTTTGTGATCTAGCATACAACAGAAATATATTGACAAATAAATGGGCAAAGTCCCTTCCCTGCTTCAAAGAGATAAAATTCACAACTTATAATTCACCACTGTACAGCACTGCCTGTTTACAATGTGAAGGGATCTTGCACTCTTTGGACATAATTTGTATTGCTCATGAGCTGTAGGGAGGCTTTGCTGTCACAGAGAATCAGGATTGTTGCATTCTTTCATGCAAAGCATGTAGAACCAACCAAGACATTTGGTACCCAGGGGCAGTGATTTTCTGGACAGCAGCCAAGTGAGCAGAGAAGATCTGGAATGATTTTAAGTCACACCTCAGAGGAAAAAAAAATATGTATACATATATAAGGATATCTTTGGATACAGGTATGTAGTTCACATGAAGTTACATTTGTTTGATTTTTAGTCCTTTTGTTCCTTTCAGAACTGCACTGCTGACCAAATCTCTCAGTTGTACACAGCTACCATGCTCTCACTCACATTTTAAAGTAGACTCAGAGTACAGAAACTTGCTTCATTTCAGATAATGCTTAGAGAGAAGATGCTGAACAGCTACTAAAGAACATGCATGCCAGTCTGGAATTAGTTTGAAATAAACCCCCAATCAAAAATATGTGTTTGGGAACTCAGTATCATCTCTGACTCTCACAGGGTGGGTACACACCACTTCCCAACGTGAGCACACCCATATTTTTTGGTTTAATCTGCTCTGGGAGTGAATTAACAGCACAGGACTCAGCTCACAATGACAGGGAACATTTACCACCTTGCAGAAAGACAGCAGGGCGCACAGGGATTGGCATCCCCTGGTACAGGAATCCCAGAATTACCTGAATTAAAACAACACAGGGAGACTGTCTGCATAATGCAGCTGAAGTGCATACTTAGCTTCTTATTTGGATAAAGTTACACAAGTGGAGGCACATTTCAGCATAGTATATTAGATACTCCAACTGTACTCACTCTTCAAGATACTACAGGCTATTTCTGTGAAGTAGAGTGGCAGGGGAACATTAGCAGCATGAAATATTAATCTTTCCATCATTTTATTCCTGAGTCTGGCCTAGGTTTTCCAAGTAAAATGTGTTCTCTTTCCACCTGAAGACACCACACCTCTGATTTGGAATTCCAGCTGTTCTGTAAAATTCAGAATTGATTACCTTAATGACAGCTAATAGGCAGAACTGTTCTATTGATCTGATTCCACTCCTCCAGGAAGACCACTTCAATAAGGCAGCCCTCAAGCTATTTTGTCTCCTCACTTATTTTTTGGTCTTTTACATGGATTCCATGCAGTCATTAACAACCTTGTCTAGGACACGAGCACATTTCAGAAGAGGATCTTGCTCCCCATAAGCCCTTGACAGTTCTTTTCTACACAGCAAAAGAAATGAGAACAATCCTTATCCTCAGTGTTCAAATACCCAATTAACCAATCAACCCTTTAAATATGTTTTATAAAAATTGTTCTTTGAGAATCTGTGATCCTGTTATACTTGATATGCTGACTCACTTTTTAAAATATTTAAAAGACTCATTTTAGCATTATGCCTGTTACCACATTTTCATTAAAAAATCAGCCTCCTTATCTTTATATATGACTGCAGAGCTATTTGCATTCCCAAAGGCCATTAAAAGTAGCAAGAATTGGGCTAAACTAAGATAACAAATTTACAGGCTTATGTTAAAACACAGAGATCTTCAGCCTGTATAAATAGCTAAAGCATTGTCAGAGTACTTGACCTGCTGCTGCTATTTTCTTCCCCTTTCTAAAGGAAAAGTGTTTTAATGGCATGTCCACACATCCAGCTAACAAACCCGAGGGGGAGAACAAGATTCTCTATTCCTCTTGAGCCAGATCCTGAGTCTATCAGTGTCTTTGCCACGCACTCCTGAGCTCTGGGTCGAGCAGGAAGCAGCTGTGCTGATGGTGCACTGCACTGTGTCCAACTCCAACCCTCTGAACAAGAAACCACAGCTGCACCAGGAGCAGCCAAGAGCACAGAGACAACCACGTCCAGCTCACATCTTGATCAAGCAATCACAACTTGACAGTAACAGACAGCATTACTTATCACTTACAGAATGTTCTCTGTACATGATGTCCAAAAGACTTAAGAGTTCAGACCCATGAGACAGATAAGCAAGGAGATAAATGACTGGAATTCTGAGCAGTTTAACTGGCGTGGAGGTGAGCAGCATTGCTTATCAGAAAGGAATTGTATAGAAACATTTTTTAATTACCTGAGGAAGAAAGGGATTGCCTGCCTTCAGCAGCTAAAGCAGTGCTTTGCTTATCTCCACATCCCAATCATTTTCTAATTATTATCATTTCTGTAAATCTCAAGACAGAGCACGACTTCATTTGCATATAAACACACGAGTCTAAAGTAGATTTTTAAATTTATGCCTGCAAAGATTCTGCAGACATTTTCAAACTTTCCCCACCCTGTTCCTGCAGTGTCTATTCATGGCCAGCTTCTGTTTGGGTTACTGTGGTAGGACACAGCATAGATTTAAGCCAACTGTGACACTTGCTTGCCTCTGGATCCAGGGAATGTCACAGCAAGGAACACAGAAAAGGGATGGACAGAATCTCTTACGACAGCAGCAGCTGCTACTGAAAGAGACTCAGTCCTCTACAGCCAGACCAGCACTTTGCCTTCAGTTTTTCTCCAAGCTACATTTTTCAGTTTCTTGATCCCTTTTAAGCAAGGAAAAAAAGCTCAGTAATTCTTGATATGCATAAGCCTGGAAATAGAATTTCAGCTAGAAATAGAATTTGAATAGAGCCTTTTTTCAGTTATGAACAGTTTTAGATAAAATAAGGGTTTAGATCTGCTTTTGGTGTTGGAAGATAAAAGTGCACTCAAATCAATAGACAGAGATTGGATTCAGCCCCCTGCTGTCAAGCCATTTTACTAATAATGTATTGTGAAAACAATAAAAGAAATGATGGCAGTGAGCAAAGTTGCTCACAGACTCAGACATTAATATTCATCAATATGATTGATATTTATATATTCTTGATATTTCTATTTCATGCTCACACTAGGGCAGAGCTGAGAGAGCACGTACTCCCAGAATATTTAAGTGTACCATATGGGTATAATTGCAATTCAGCCAGTTATGGAATATACTCAATCAAGATTCTGCATATACTAAAGACCTATTCTGAGCATTTTGTACTTCATGTAGGAAGACCAAAGTAGCAAAGACATGGCATGCCCACAGCAAAATGGCATTAGGCAGGTAACACTACTTGAAACAAAACCACCCCTGCTTTAGAAAAATGCAGCAAATACTTCTTGACTTACAAAACTCAACACTTTTACACAGCTTTAAGAAATAGGAAGGGACAGCCCCATAGCCCTCTTTGTTCAGAAAAGGCACTTATAAACCCCTGCCTCCCAGAAACACAGGTAGATTTTAACCTGCAGCAAACAATGACAAAAATATATATTCCAAAAGCATTGAAAAGACAAGAAAAGTCCAACACCTGCAGGGTTCCATGAAGGCATAGTTTCTTAACCCCAAGTATCAAAGTTATTTTCTTCTTGTTTTCTCTGAACCATTGAGCCTGCCTGTTTTGGTCATTGGTATAATGTCACCCTGAAAATGCAGATTATATGATGCTATTTGTGGTGCTTAGTGTCTTCCCATGCTCTTTCCTTCCCTAAAATACTGTACCAAAAGGAAAAAAAAAAAAAAGAAAAACAGTACGTGAGGCTCTCAGCCTATCACTCCAGGAAGAACTATTTTAAGAATTAATTTGTGCCCTGAGAGATCTGTTTAAATTATCCTCCTGTGCTGTCCTAACCAAAGATTAAAGTGGAGAACTTCCAATGTCTTAAGGAGATGAGGAACAATTGCAGCACTGGAGGGTCTGGGCTCCACCACGATGCCCCAGCACAGGGAGGGGAAGGTGGGGATGAGAGAAGGGAGATGTTGATCTGCCAAGTGCCCCCAGAGCCCAGGAACCTTCACCAGCCTCAGCTGGAGCTCCGAGATCGCAGCCAGACTTTCCCTTATGCCACCACTTCTTAACTCTGCCCATCCTTTACAGATGAGGATATATCTCTTTTTTTTTTCTGCCACCCGCTGCTTTTTAGACAGGGAAAGTTTTGACTTCATTCCATCCTGGTAAGTGCAGACAGAGAGGAATATCCTCCAAAATACAGGCTTGACAGAGAAAATTAAATCTTTAACTTTCTACCTCTCCAGAAACACAAAAAGCACCTACCAAGAGAAATAGATTAACAGAGTTCAGATATGCTGTAAGCACAGGAATTTGCCCCAAAGTCTGTAGGAGTTGTACCTACTTGCAGCTGCTTTTTGCCCCCCCTGCCATCCCTCTTGCTTGTGCATAGCCTGGGCACACACTGTACCCTGAAGTGCCCCTCCAAGACATGCCAGGCAAGAAAAATTCACTGAAAGTGCATGAGAAAGTCAGAAGCTGCACACGACTTTTCAATTTTATATCTATCTGCAGAAGGGCTTTTAAATACCCTTGCCCCCTTCTCCCAATGAGAAAGGGCCTCCATCCCAACATACTCCCCCTCCCAGCACACACGTAAGGAACAAGTTACAGAACAAACCTCTATTGCCTTCAGCAAGAGATGCAGGCTGTTAAGATTATCACAATTTCAGCTTTCCCCCCAAGTCTCCACACACACCGAGAAAGCAGACCTTGAACCCAGCTACACAGCACTTCCCTCCTGCCACTGGCTGGTGACTCAGTTGACAATTTTAAGAACACACACCAAAAAGATCTAAAAAAAAAATCATAACAATCATACGAGAAACACAAAGCTACGCATTGCAAATCTGTATCTGTTTGAAATTGAGGAAAATAAGCATTACCTGGTCTTGCTGTTGGGCTTGTTTCCCTGATGCATTTTGCTCCTTGGCTGTAGTCATGCTCACCTATTTGTGCCCACTGCAGTGGCAAACAGGATTTTACTCTGTGTGTGTGTGTGTGTAAGCTTGTCTGTGTGTTCAGACATACACGCACACACACACACACACACACAAAGACTGAAGGGATACGGATGAGTAACTAGTCCATCACTTAATCACCAGCTGAGAAATTTCCCACCCCCACAAAAAGAAATAAATAAAAACGCAATGTAAAAAAGCACTAGTCTGGCTGTCTTCCCCCTTGAGCCTCTAAAATAAAAGCAGAAGCAGGAGCAGAGAGAAGGATGCTGTGGGGGCTTCTTCAATTAGCAACAGCCTCTGCAATCGTCACAGAAACAATGATAACTGCTTGGCAACCAGCAACTGGCAGCTCGGAGCCGGAGGCAGCGATGTGGTCCTCGCTCCCTCCCCACCTCCACGGCGGCCGCCCGCGCCTTGCGCATGCACCGGGCTGCCGGGGCTGGCGGTGCATCCGCCGGGCTGTGCACGGCCGGCCCTGCTCCATCCCCCTCCCGGAGCGGCGGAGAGCGGGGCGGCTGCCCCGTCCTCCATCCCCCGGGGGCCGCTGTCCCATCCCGCATCCCCAGTCCTGCATCCCCGCGGGGCCGCTGCCCCATCCTTCATCCCCCGTCCTGCATCCCCCGTCCCGCATCCCCCGCGGGGCCGCTGCCCTATCCTTCATCCGCCGGGGACCCCTACCCCATCATTCCTCCCCCGGGGGTCGCTGCCCATCCTTCATCCCCCGCGGGGCCGCTGCCCCATCCTTCATCCCCCGTCCCGCATCCCCGCGGGGCCTCGCACCCGCGGAGTTTCTGGCAGGCGCGCTCCCGTCTTCTCGCAACTTGCGGAGGCTCCGTCAGTGCCCGGCTCTGAAGCAGAGCCGTGCCAAGGGCAGCCCCTGCCCAGCAGAGCCGCGCCAAGGGCAGCGCTGCCCAGCAGAGCCGTGCCCAGCGCAGACCCTGCCTCGCTGCCAGCGCGGCTCCCGAGGATGCCGCGCTCTGCCAGGGTACCCAGAGATGGGACCGACGCTCCGGGGAGCTGCCCCTTCACTGCCGAAGGGTGAAACGCGGCCCCCAGCCCCCTCCATGTCCCCGATGTGCCGGGGGCCACCGTGAGTGTCCGCTGTGGTGGCTGCCATGTAGGTCACGTTGCAGAGTGACACACGGGCACGCGTTCCCTGCTGCAGCTCGCTCCCTGCAGCTTCTCTGCCATAGCAGAGATCTCTCCGGCTCATCGGAGCTGTCGAAGGAGGCTCCCGAGCCCGTTCGCCCACCTGGCTGTCAGCACGGGGTGACACGGGCTGTGCCGAGCACGGGGCACAGGAGCCCTCGCATGGGTGGACAAAACTCAGAGCAGCATAGTTCGGTGTTTGCTCGGGACTGATGGAGCCCTCACTCACCCCAACACCTGGTGACACGGAAATGCCACGTTTGCTGCTTCTCCCATCTTCACCTCCTACCCAGCACAGCCGGGATGGAGCCCAGAGCTGTGCCCAGGGCTGTAGTGCTGTGTAAAGATAAATATTCTCTCACTCACGTGGTACTGGGATCTCGGCTGAGCCTGCTGAGGAAAGGGAACATCACAGTGTTTATCTGACAGGGAAGTGATTATGCCTCATTTGTTACCCAATTTTACAGCACGGATTTATTACACAAGGTCACATTCACCAACACCTTTGCAATGTCTCCTGGGATAATTTTGATCCTTGTTTCAGGAACAGACTAAGGCCAAGACAAGTTTCCCTAAAGATATCTACAAGGCACCACTCAGACTCCCTAACTGTTTCTGCATTTTCACCATGACATTCACAGGAGTTCATAGGAACCATGGCATAAAAGATCTGCAGCACAGAATTGTGCTGGTAGTAAACTGGACAACCTTGCCTTTTCCCAGGTGCCACAATCCAGGCAACAGCTCATTTAAAAAATAAGTGGTTTCTCTAACAAGAAACAATAATTTGCATTCAAATCTAACAGTCTGTGTTGATTTCTTGCTGAATTATACTCTGACACGGTCCTAGCTTACATTGCAATTCCATCCCTTTAGTCCCCATAGTTTAAGTCACAGTATTTTCTAAATGTTTACTGTGAGGTTGTTTTTCATACATTTTTCCCCAGCCATCAGAACAGAATTGTTTTCAAGGTTTTATATAAGTGGCTCAGTTTGAATTTTCCAATTGGCTTGGTCTACTTTTCTACCTGTTGTGAGTGGTAATGAAGGCTTGCTTTACTTCACACTTCTGCTATTTTTCTTTCCAAGAGGAATTCAAACAAAACAAAACTGTATTTGAAATTGGTGTGTTGGTTTTGGGGTTTTTTGTTCTGAGATTTTTGTTGTTTAGTTGGTTGGTTTTTATTTTACTCTTCCACTGTACATGCTGGAAATTTCTGCAAAACAGGTTCCTTTTTAAAACATGGGCCATTCACTGTGTCCCTGACCCCTCATTACCTACACTGGCAACCCCTAAAATTAATTGCACTGCATGCCCTCCCCCTGCAGATTCAATTCTTTCACAGTTAACAACTTAAGACACAGTTTTAACTGTTGTTCTGGAAATGGCCACTCTCCCTTACAATGTAGATTTTTTTCCCACTAAGCTTGTTGTTGGACACAGAAGTTAATTGTGCTAATTAGTCCAGCAGTTAGCTATGCAAATGCATGTGGCTGAGCCTCATTACAGGGGTGCACTAGGAGGCTGCTGTTCTGACTGCATCTCCCAGTGCTTGGCACAGCCACCCCAGTGTTTCTGACATGCCTTGATCTCCCTGCCTGGCTGTACCTCCTTGTCACCCCTGACCAGGGCAGGCTGTCCCATCCCCTCACGTGGCCACCAGCTGCTCACTGCCTGAGGATGTGGCAGCAGGGGCAGTGACATCCTCAAGCTCTCTGTCACCCTCCTGCCTCCATCAAAGGGGTTCTGAGGTTGCCAAACACCTCCTGGAGAGACAGTGGAGGAGGAGAAGTGGCCACTGCCCTTCAGAAGTGATTATTAGTCACAGGCAGAGAATGATGTCCTCACACACCAGCAGGGTGAGGCTGTTCTCCCTGACCTCTGAGCCAGGGTTAGGGTACCAGTGCCATTGCTGGCTGAATCATCACTGATGAAGGATTAACACAGCCCTATCAAAGGACAAGAATCTGCACCTGCCAAAGCCAGCAGGCAGAAGGATGGGTCCCAGACAGCCCCATGTGGGGCATGGCAGGAGGCACTGGCAGACAAGAACACTGGGAGTACAACCTTCCCATCCACCCATCCATCCATCCATCCATCCCATCCATCCATCCATCCATCATCCATCCATCCATCCATCCATCCATCCATCCATCCATCCATCCATCCATCCATCCATCCATCCATCCATCCCTCCCCACAGCATCCCAGCTGATCACAAGGATACAGGGGGCAGGTTGTTCCTCCCTGCCAGGGTCAAATATACAACAGGCTGTTCAACCTCTACTACCCACACCTGAAACATGTTTGTATCCACTCCCTGTCCATGCCATGGGAAGGTGTCAATCTCCAGACTCACTCCCTGCCCACACAAACTGCATCTCTATCATGAGCATCCTCCGTCAATCCATGTGGTCTGCACTGTGCCACCACTGGGACAGCTCAGGAGCCCATTCTGAGCACAGACAGCTCTCATCATTAACCAAGCTGCACATTCAAAATGCCAGCTACAGCCATGTGAATGCCATCCCCATGCTTGACAGCAATTACCTCCTCAGGCCCCACAGCAGGACAGAGCCAGCTCCTTCCCATCAGGAGAGGAACCAGCAGCAGGTGAAAGGAGCTGTTCCAGCTTCTCAACTCATCTTCAACCAGAGTGCTTGTTTCAACAAAATCATGCAGCACTGCAGTAATACAGATAATTTTTAATTACCTTGTAACAAATTAGTCACACATGTCCTGGAGCATTTTCTGTTAGAAGGAAAGTGCTTCACTCTCCTGAGACTGGCAGGAACAAGATTGTGGTCTGGGATCATTCTTAAAATTCTCCTTGGAGTTCACAAAGTCACCACAAAGCTTCTTCCTGCTCAAAGACTGTTGAAAACCTTGAACACTGCAAGGAGGAATTAATGTTCCAGTGGCTCTGGAGGATAAGGTGGAACAAAAGCTCAAACTGTCATCACCACAAAGACTTGTGAACTCCTAGGAGCTAAAGCACAGCAACCTTTTTTTTTTATGATGAAGCATTACAGCAACATGTGATAGCAAAAGGAGCAGTTTGTTACTGCTCCCAAACATTTTTTAGCAGATCAGGGTGCAAGGCCATCCTTGATTCTGCCCTTCCCTGGCAGTAGAGATGTCTGGATACAGAGCAGCTCCTTTATGGGAAGCAGCAATGGGCTCTCAGGAGTCTGCAGAGCATTCCCGCTCCCTGGGAGTTACAGAGGCCAGAGCCACCAGCAGCCTGAGCTCTCAGTGAGCCCTGCAGCTGCACACATCTGTTCCAGGGAGCACGGACTAAGAGCAGGGATGAGCAGCAGCAGCAGGTACAGTTATTGGATGAAGAACCCTTCTGCTCCATTGAAACCCGGGGCTTTGGCTGTACCAAACTGGGTTGTTTATTTCCCTTTTATTACCACGGCAAGTTGAATCCAGTGGGCAAGTGGGTAGAAATTAATTCTACTTGATTAACCATACATTTGCTCAGTCTGCTAATGTACTCCTTTCTCCAGATAATGACCAGATCCCATGGAGAGTTTACATACCTGAAATTTTGGGGGAGGGGGGTCTAAGCTATTAGCACCATTAGTATTTGGGGTGCAGTAATGTGTTGCCTCCAGCAGAACACACTACACACTGTGATTTTGTACATCCAGCCCCTCTGAGCTTCACATTTGCTGAGAGCTCCCACTGGTTTGGCTGATTTGCTCTCAACTGAGGAAGGACACAGTGCCCAGGAAAGCTCATGGTAAGAGAAAAATCCACCCAGAGGTATGTTACAAAGGAAAAGGTGTAAGGACTACAGGTTTTTAGGACCATTTTATAGGTAGCAGATGTTTTAAAGACAGCTCAGGAAGAGAGACAGACTGCCAGCACAGGCATCCACCTTGAGAAAGGTGAGATAAACCTTTAAAAATGTTACAGCCATGGATTTTAGCATTCAGACATTGGAAGTCAATACTGGCCCCCTGGATGGAAGGGGAGCAGTGCTCAGTGTGTGTTGGTGCTGCTGTCCAAGGTGTGGAGGCAGCAGAGGGGGGACACAAGGCTGGCAGCTCCTGCAGCAATGGTGGGAGAAGGTCTCCATGAACAATGCTCTTCTAAGATCAGCAGCATACTCCAGAAAAGGTAAATCCACTCAATCTCCAAGACTAATAAAATACCTTTGGTGCCCTATTCCACCATCATTCCAATTTTCATAGAGAAATTCCAAGAGGAACAAAAAGGAAAGGTCCATGAAAATAAAGATGTCCATGGTCCCAAGATGTGCCAGGGCATGCTGGTGACCAGCTACCCCTCCTCAGTCCCAGTGCCAACATCTCATCCACACAAAAAGTGATGGCACAGCCCCTCTCCTTCTGGACCTGCATGGCTCAGATGCAGTGGGTCACAGGGGGCTGTGCCTCCTCTGCAGATCCCTCTGGAGATCAAGGGCTCCTCATACAGAAGATACCAAAGAACAGAAAGCTGTAAACCCATGAGGGTTGGGTTAGAAGCTCTTTCTACAGGAGTTTGTGTTTAGATGCTTCAGAAGCAGGCAGACATTCTGGCTGTTCATTCTGGAGATTTTTGTTCTCTGCTCATCTGAATGAGCTTTGGAGAGGGAGAATTTAATTTTGTTTTGTTCAGAAAGCACAGTTTGTGCCCTGCCCCTCTCCAAGAATGTGACAACACTAATATCACATTATTGCACAGCAACATCCCCGGTTGGAATTTGGAATTGAAACACTTAGTGGGAGATCAGCTGACATCAGCCCTACTCCCACAAAGGCTGCAGAGCATCTCTATTGCCTACACACCATCCCCAGCACTGCTTGTCACAATAGTTCCTATTAGAAGACCAAAAAACCACTTTAAGTCTTGTTCCAAGTTAATCCCTAGCTTTGGCAAGATTTCCCAGCTTGTCAATGGACATCCCAAAACTAATTTTATTATAAAAAAAAGGAAAATCTTTGGCCTTTAAGGATATGCACTAATTAGCTTTATCTTGCATCAGCCCTGCTACTGTTGCCCCTCTCTGGTTGTCTCCAACCTGTTGGTTCTACCAAGGGTTAGTCATGGGAGAATCTCTGTCCAGAGGAATTCTCAGAGGCTCCACTGAGGACCTCTCTGTCTTGGGGATCCACTCAGATGATTTTCCAGATTTCAAAGATTCTGTGAAAGGACTAAAGGCAATAACAGATTATGAATATAGTTACAGTTAAAAATACATCACATTTCCATTACGCATGACCAAAGCCATTAAGAAAGCATGACCAAAATCATTAAGAAAGCAATCTGGTGTGCTATTTTCATTTAGCAGATCAAATCCAGTTTATTCAGTCAATGCCATTAATTAGTCATTTGCATGAATATCTGTTCCTACAGGGGATACACTTCAAAATGTTCCCACAAGTATGAGAACTCCTGCTATCTGAGACAGCAGGTGTGTGGCCGCAGGGGACACAGGGACAACGGGAATGGCAAGAACAACCTGTGTGTCTGCATAACAGTCCTGTGGTGTTGTTACTATTTGTCCATTACCAAAGCCTCACTAAGTTGCTTTTTTAATTTTTTTTTTAATCTTGAGGAGGACAAGGTGGTTTAAAATTATTATAATAGGCTGATTTAAAGCACTGTATTTTGCTGCTTCCCATTTCTTGCTGCTTCTCTGAGTTCTAGGACCCCACAGTTCATGGTAAACAAATAAGACAACACGGGCATGCAAGCTGTGAAGAAGTCTGCTCTTTCATGCACAGCTAGAGCTGTTTTGCATAGCACTTTCCTGCCTGAATTGGAGCGTGTCTCTGGGGAACACAGCAGGCAGGTACTTGTGCTCTTCTCACTTCAGGATTCCGCACCCACTTTGGTTTGCCTACCCTAAAGATCAAATGTGACAGTCAGACTTTTCTATTGAAGTAGCTAACTGTTCAAAAACATTACTTTGAATCCACTGTGGGGTTATTTTTTGAGTCAGTGTATATATTTTAATACATCATCCCAGTCTCAAAGGCAGGGGATGAGCAGTGCTACAATTGTTTGACTCTGTGTTATCCCTGCAAGGAATACAGACCCTGCTGCTGGCTTTTCTCTGCCCCTCTGCCTGCTCCTGCTGGTGTAACCTTGGCAGCTGCAATGCAACAGATGCCTCTTTCTCACTTGTTTATCCGTGTGAGAGAGACTTCTAAGGCCCCAGCTTCAGTACCAGCTGTGAATGGTCTCCAAATTGCTTTTGCAAAGTTTGCTTCCTCACAGTCTGGCTCAGTGTTCCTGCTCCCTGTGCTCTTAGGGATCAATATTCACTGACATTTTCCCCCATAGCTCCTGGATATTTCTAGGTAGCATCTGAATTCCTTCCTTATTGACTCAGTATGTGTTCTTTTTAACTGTTGTTTTAAGAGTGGAAGAATTTATTTCTCAGCTCTTCTTCCTTCCTTCCTTCCTTCCTTCCTTCCTTCCTTCCTTCCTTCCTTCCTTCCTTCCTTCCTTCCTTTCCTTCCTTCCTTCCTTCCTTCCTTCCTTCCTTCCTCCTTCTTCCTTCCTTCCTTCCTTCCTTCCTTCCTTCCTTCCTTTCCTTCCTTCCTTTCCTTCCTTCCGCCACTTCCTTCCGCCACTTCCTTCCGCCACTTCCTTCCGCCACTTCCTTCCGCCACTTCCTCCCTGTGCCATAACACATATTTTGGAACTGAAATATCCAGGTGAGAAAATGTAAAAGACATCACCAGGGATGAGAAAATACCTCCCAAATCATTGAGAATCAAGCAGAGAATCCCCATGTTCACAACAGCTGCAAACATATTAGGCTGTTTAGCAGCCTACTGCTTGGAAAACAGAGAGCCTCATCTTCATTTTTAGCTCCAAAGTGATTTATAGGATGAATAAATGATCTGCATATAAGATGATGACTGGTTTAAATGTAAATGTTGTGAAAGACTTCTTATGTAAGCACATACATTGCCTGAGAGATCCTTGTACATAAAAGCTGCAGCTGGAGCAAGTGGCTTTTTAAGCATTTGTTTTAGGAAGTACACTTTTCATCACAATGGTTGTTATTTTTCATTTATCAGCTTTAACAAAAAAAAAAAAAAAAAAACTTGAACTCACAACATGAACCACACACTTTTAATAGTGAGGCTATGCAAAAGAATGACACTGTTAAATGGCTGAGTAAAACACATATTCCTCTTAAAGATGTCTCATACTTGAAAGTTGTACCAAGACAACCTCTGAAGTCTCACAGGTGATGGAGGCATAAAGACCAAACAGCCTCAGTTTCTGACCATAAAACTGTGGATCCTGCAGGCTGGGCAGGCTGAGCCCACCTTTGGCCATTTGGAGAGGATCTCCTCAGGACTGCCAACACCTGTAGCAGAGGCTGTGACCACTGGGCCCTGAGGAGTGCTGACCCACTGAACACCATGTTAGCCTCATAACTTCACTCAACTATTCCCAAACAACACCAAGAGGTGCAAAGATGTCACCTCTGCCACCTGCCCTGGTGTTTTCACTGGTGTCAGTGCCTCCCCAACAGGCTCACAGGAGCTGGATGGATTGTGGTAACCACTGCCCTCAGTTTCTGGTGGGGACTCTGATGGCTGTGAGGATTTGTAAGTTGGTGTGGTTTTTATCAAGTGTTTCTAGACTTCTTGGGATTAAATCTGTTGTGGTAAGCATATGCTGCTGCATTCCTGCTAGCTCTGTGGTAGATAAGCTTTTCCTCCAACCTAAAATAACCTCCTCAAGAGTCTGAACAATGAAAACACTGCCAACACTTGTCTTCTCTAAAAGAGGCACAAAGGGACCCAAAGCCCTTCCTGTCTGCTTCATGTCTTTATTTTTGGAGAAGGCAAACCCACAATGTTTTCAGATTTCTGTTCTCAAGTCTGAAAGTGGAAGGAAGAGGCAGAAAGCAACACTTGGGCAAAACTCTACTGAGCAGATAAGACAAGCAATGCACAGATTCATGCCACCTCACCCAATTTCCCCCTGTGTGCCTCAGTACCCAACCTGCATTCACCTTTCTGGACTGCAGGTCTTGCACACTACATGTAATTATACCAGAGGACACACAGAACTGTTACTGGTACATTGAAAGCCCTCTAGGGGAAATGCAAATTATGGAAAATGGGCCAACTGGAAAGGTCTACTCAGAACCCCAATGCAGAGGTAAAAGTGTGTGCTTACTAAAATAGATAAAGTAGGTGGACAGAATTGGCTTGTTACTACTGTAACCTCACGAGTTGCTTCTGTTGTGATAAAGCAAACAGAAACCAGAACAGTGCCTTGCTTCAATTTTTTTTAAAAACTGACCAGCAGTTTTGATGTGCCATTTGTACCCCCTTAGAGATCTTTCAGTTTCATAAACATGCTAGTACTGTGCCATTGGTTTGACTGCCTCAGAGAGGTATTCTTCAGCCATGAGGATACTGCACCAAACCAGATTCCCAGCTCACTGTCAAGTGAGCTGGGAATCTGATTTAGTGATGATGATGACACAGTAAAGAAAGTGGAAACATTACAGCATGATGTACAAACACATGCAGTACATAACTGCCCAAATAGAAACCTAAATAGAATAAATAATTCAAGTAGTGTGGTGGTGAAGTCCTGTTGTCATGTATTTATTTGATCTAGCTGTAGCACAAGAAAATTTATGCAGGAGAAATGCATAACATCTATATATCCTAGACAGCTTACAGGAGAACAGCAGGGCTCTGGGCACAGCAAAAGGGGAAAAGACATCCTTTATTTAGCCTTGATAATGTTCATTAATTACAGAGATTTAGCAGGTATTCAGCAATGCCACCTTGGGCACTCAGGTGGGGCTGGAGCAGGGGCAGATTCACAGCCCCCGATGTCCTGCAGGCAGAGGGGGTGAAACTCTCACATTCCCACCTGAAATGACAAAGGGTGCCTCAACCCTGTCCCTACTGGAAACAGGGGTGGGTCTTTAAAAGGCTGTGACTGTCAGTGGCACAAGAGCAGCAGCAGCAGAGATGGGATGTCCGAAATGTACAGGAAACATAAAAAAGTCTCTTGCCAAGAGTGTTCCCTGCGCCTTCCCATCCAAGATGTGTGTTCCTTTGGGTCTTACAGCCAGGCTGAGGCACAGGGAATTACTCTGGATGTCTGAGTGTTGTTGAAGGGTGCCAGATGTGCTGAGCAACACTCACTGGGGGACTGTGGACCTCTCAGTTTAACTCACTGGGACTCAGTATTTGAGATTGCCCAACACAGTTTGCAGAGCTTCACATTTATTTATGAATATGAATAAAATATGGTACAGCCTCCCCAAAATATTGCGCAGGTACTCTGATGTTAAATTGTTCCTCACTCAGGGCCACCAAATGTTGAATTTGCAGGCAATCCAGACATGGGAAGAGATGAGAATCTTGACTCCATGTTTCAGAAGGCTGATTTATTATTTTATTATATATATTATATTAAAAGAAAATTATATATTAAAACTATACTAAACGAATAGAAGAAAGGATTCCATCAGAAGGCTAGAAAGGAAAAGAATGGAGTGATAATAAAATCTTGTGACTGACCAGAGAGTCTGAGACAACTGGATTGTGACTGGCCATTAATTAAAAACAACCACATGAGACCAATCAAAGATGCACCTGTTGCATTCCACAGCAGAAGATAATTATTGTTTACATTTCATTTCTGAGGCCTCTCAGCTTCTCAGGAGAAAAGATCCTAGCAAAAGGATTTTTCATAAAATATGTCCGTGACACTCTGATGTACTTAATCATAATTTCTCACACTCAACCCAAAACAAGAAGCGTGTCCTTTCTATAACACTCACTAGTGGGTTTGTCTCCAACACAGTTTTCCCTACATTACTGTTTGATTTGGTATCTCTGACCTTTTGATTTTATCATATTCTGAAGACAGCAAAGCAGAAATAATGATACAAACATTTCAAAATAGCCTACAGCTGAGAGCCTCTGAATTCTTGCACAAAAAAATTCTGTGATTTCATTTAGTTTGGAAAATAGCACAAAGAAGGGAAGTTGAGATATTTTAAGACTAACAGAAAGTCCCATAACATGGTTACACAAATCTATGCAGGAATGTGGACTTTTTACCCAGAACATAAAACCCTTAGGAAATCACACAAGTATGAAATGTGAGCTAGGGTGTGAGACAGCAAACCAGAGTGAGCCATTTTCTTGTCACAGATAATTAGTGCATGTCTCATTTACATACCTCTCAAATTTCATGTAACTGCACATATGAAATATCCCCATCATGTGTACACACATAAACATCAGCTACAGTTGGTGCATGTGACTGCTTGTTATATGCTGAAATCCAGCACCAAAGTCCACAAAGAGACAAAAACTGAGCTCCTCCTCTTCCAGCTTGCTGTTATCCTACCCTGGTTACAAGAGGAGATGCAGGAGCACTTAGAACCCACCCACCAGGGTGGGCAGCGGGAGACCAATGCCACGTGCTCAGATCAGGCTTTGCTGTAAATATTGTGTCCTGAAAAAGCCCTGGGTCAGTGCCCAGCTCTACCTGTGGAGTATCTTTGGAAAACTCACAAAGTTTTACATTCATGCATGAACTTATGCTAGAAAAAAGTTGCATTACCCATCACTCCATTCTCTCTTAAGCAAATCAGAATTTTTGAAATGGGTAGGGGCAGATTTCATCAGTCCTGAGAACACTATCAGCCTTTTATTGCAAATATTACCCAAAGACATCTTTTTGGACATATTTTCCAGGGATAATAAGGCAGCTTAGAGCTTATATTTATTCATGGAATCAGCAGTCTTTTCATTTCTATTGTTCATCTCTGTAGATCAAGACTTCGACTGGTGTGGGAAGTGACTGCAGGATGGGATGTTTAGAGGCTTAATCTGCAAGAGCCTGAAATAATGGAAATAGAAGTTGGCCAGCATTAAAATAAATAAATAAATAAATAAATAAATAAATAAATATTCTATCTGCCTTATGGAGCAACCCAGAGCACCAAGTTAACTAATTCTCACCTTGAGTTGCAGTTTGGTGACACCAGAACAAGCAGTACCTACTCTGACAGGATTAATATGAGCAGAAAATGAAGAGATTGATGGGCAATGTACCTGAGCTCAGCATGAAAGGGAAACTGTTGTACAAAGCTTTAACAGACATCATTCTTCAGAAGTACCTGCACTGATCACTTCACCCCTTCCAGTAGTCAAAGAAAAGTCAAAGTACATGGGAAAACTCTAAGCAACAGATCAGGCTTTTAATTATGTCCAGAAATGAAGAGACAAGCTTTCCAAAATAGATAAATCTATTTCCAACCTTTTCCCCTCTTCAAGATGCCAGAGACAGGCTGCATGTGATTAAAAGCTACAAAAATAGCAGTTACAGTCTTGCAAGGATGCTTTCAATTGGCATTTTCTTTCAACTGATTTCACTTCAGATAATATTGACAGCAGGATGCCACAGACCTGATTAAACAGTTCATCTTAACCATTGAGTGCCAGCCTGAGATTGTTGGTTCAGCTATGTGGTAGTGGTAGCAGGCAAATAAATATTCACTTACAGTCCACCCAGCACTACATTTTAGTATTTTCTTATCAAGTGGTCCATTAGGATGGCATGAATTGTAATAAAATTAACCCTTTTTCTATCTCACTGTTGAATAAACTCTGCAGTCTCACATTCCTTGATACAGACACATTCTCCAGAAACACAGAGGATTCAGACAACTGCCTCAGAGTAAACCTGTTCTGAAGATTTAATTTTCTCCCCAATAACAATATGGTTTGTTAACAGAAGTTTATGCAAACACAGATGGTAGAGTAAGCCCTTGTGATGCAGGTAGGCTTTTGCTGAAAGAGTAGAGCTCTCACTGAATGTAGAACATGGTACCAGAACATCTCTTCACTTTGACTCTCCTCCCATGAGGAAAAGGGGTAGTTAATTTGTTTGGGATGAATCCTTTTCTGGGGATACAGAAACTTAAGCATATTCATCAGATTTTGCACTGTAAATGAGGTTTAAATTTCTATAATCAGAGATAATTGATTGCAAAGAAGTCTGATAGAGCTTCCACCCTGGTAAAATCCTGTACATCTTCTCCCAGGCACTGAAGCTCCTTGATGTTACTCTGCCTCTGTGAAGTGGCTCAGAGTGGCTGTAAGAGCCAGGCACATCAATTTTGAAGCCTCCTTATATAGTCAGAGAAAGTGCAATTCCAACAGTTAAAATGAACACCCATTTTTTGTGTGCTGAAGTCAAAACCAAAAAAAGCATCTCTTCATAGAACAGTCCTGTGGTATGGTTGCATGCAATCAATACAGCCACCATATAAGATCATTGTAATGAAAATGAAAATTTTCTAAATGAAAAAGAACCTTTTCCTTTTTATACAGTATTTGTATCTCAACAGCACAAAGGAGCTGCACAGCTGGGGGTTCCCTGTGCTTTGGGCTAGAGGAGTTTTCAACAGAACAACAGACCCTGCAGAAAATACCTTACAGTCCCAACAAGAACATTCTGTCTGCCACCTGCACAGCACACTGCTGCCTGCTCCTGAAGAGACTACTTTACTATCAGTGACTTTCTCTCTCCACACAGGACAGATATTTCTTTTTCTGGCCCTCACTTCTGAGGCACCTTGCAGAAGACTCTTTCCATGTGTGCAGCATCGCATCTCTGTACCTTTCCTGCACACAGAAAGATTGAATGGTTCACAATCAGTAGCTTTTGGTGATGTTACACCTCAGTTTGGGTTGAGCAAGGATTTAAAATGTGCAGTTCCCTGCACAGGTGAAGCTCATTGGCAGGTGAGATTTGATGGAACCTCCACCAAACTCAGCATTCTGTTTCCACTTTCAGTGCTGGGCTTGGACACCAAGACCACAACCTTGCTGGGGGCTGAGACCTGGTATTTACCCTGCAGCTCAGAATTACCAAAATGTGCAACTTTGTGCTACAATTCAAAGTCCAGGGCTTATTTCCTTTCACACAATGCACATCTAAAGAGTCATTCATGAATAAGACTCCTGATCCTACCCAGTGGGATGTGGTGGTGTATTTATAGCCCAGAATCCATTACAGTTAATACTGCACTATTTACACTAATCTACCATAAATCTAATACTGTTGTTATGGTTGTCCTGCTTAATGTACTCCAGGAATGCTCTTCAAGCCAGTATCAATTATATTTGCAAATAAACTAATGCTTTGGGTTAAACAAAGTGAAAACATTCTTCCTCTGAGAAATTTAGTACTTTGTATCTGCATCTATTCCAAGTGAATCTTGTTTTTTATTCAATTAAGCACCACAGATGACAACAACGATCCAGAAAACATTAAATGAAAACATTGATTCTGCAATAATAACATTGGATGAGCCATGAACTGCTACCAATAACATAATCCTGACACATCAAACTCAATTACAACTTCAAAATAGTGCTTTTATTTCACAGTAATTATTTAATATTATTTTCAGCTTGACTCTTTTATCACTGGCATTTGCTCCAAACTGTCTCTAATTTAAAAGCTGATATTTTGTGACCTCAGCCTAAATACCTGGCACATAAACTACCAGATAGCACAAATGTTATGGAATGTGTTCCATGTGTTATGGAATGTTATCCTGCTCCTCTCTGACATTGCTGTTTTCAAGATTAGATTGTGCAGGCACATCAAGCCAGAGCCTTTGCTCCAAACCCAGACATTCATTTTTCTTTGTCTTTTGCAACCCAGCAGGTCCTTGATGATGGTCTGGACAGGCCAGGCTTGAGCCTAACTGCAGTTAGGAGAGTCTGCAAAGGGAAGGTCTTTGACACCTTTCCCTTCTGCATTAAAAATACAACAAACCCCAATGAAAACCCAGATCCAGAGGTTTGAAAATGAGACACAGGAATAAAGAATTTCCAATCTAAACCCTTGTGCCATCATGGACTTTGATACAACACAAACTTTTTTCAATATAGTGTCTCATAATGAGTGAGACTTTATCAAACATCCATCCCTGCCTCAGTATAATGGTTTAAAAGCCAATATCTATTCTCATTATATCCATAGCACAGCCCTTAAAATGTCACTTTTCCCTTACAGATCAGGAGTCTTTGCAGCAACCTTCTTTATAATTATGTTTATTATCAGCATCAATTTCCATTTCTCCAGGCACCCCAGAGGAACAGCAGATGCCTTTCAACATTTACAAGGCAAACTGGCAATAATTGCTCTCCCCACTATGGAAATCCATCAGTGCTGGGGTGATGTGAGGCACAGCAAACACTAATGATACCTCAGTCAGGCACTAAGGAATAGCACCAGCATGATTTTTCCAGGATTCCCTTCAGCTATTGATCCCTTACTCAGGACTAAAATACATCTGCAAAGAGGGGAAGTATTTATGATAAAGGATAGTGCAGATAAGCATGTTTGGAGAGGTTGCCAGAAGGTACAACTAAATCTTCAGGAAAGACTTGTGTATGGAGATTTCTTTAGAGTCCTCACACAGTGAGGCATGTGAGAAGCCCAAATTCCATTAAAAAAGAAGAAAAAAATCAATTTCTGGTCCTCCTGAAGAAAGGGGAAAGACTGACTTCATTAACACAAAGTGCAAAACCCAGTAGAGAGAAAAAGAGGCCTGAAAATACATTTCCTTCTAAAATGCCAGTACTCTTTTTCCTTATTTTAAATGCTGATATATTTTTATTTTTAGTATGGATTATTACTTCTTGCACATTCAGGTCTGACAGTAGAGCAGCTCATTCACCTAAGCATTTAGCAAACTTGACAGCATTTAGCTCTAATAACTCGAGAGCCCGAGAAAGCACAGGAACATCATCATTTCATGCATCAGATCTGTTTAAGAACAGATACAAAGTACTGCTCACAAGCCGGAACAGAAACAATATTGTCCCAGCAGTTAAACCACAGAATGGAAAAATCATGGAAATATTAGCCATTTTCAAGTTCCATGAAAAAAAAAAAAATCAAGAAGAGCAAGTGAAGAGGGTTTTGGTCATGCTGATATAGCTAGTGAAACTCTAAAGGAAAAATAGAAGTTTAATGCAGGGTAATGAAATTGTACATTTTACATTTTCTTCTCAGCTTGAAGAAGACCCCCTGGTTAAAAGTGAATTTTAAGTAGTTTCCAATATGTAAAATTTAAAGGCTTTTTGTGGTTTTGTAGTTAGTTGTGCTGTTGCTATCTGTGATAAAGTGATACTAAATGGCCTGAGTGCATCAGTCTGGCAAATGTAATAAAATTGGAGCCTGCAAGTGCAGCCACCTTATATGTGAGGCCATTTCTGAATGAAGGACATATTTGCAGCAGCAAGCAAGATCAAAAGCACAAAACACATTACATTGGATCAAGTTAATGATCAGTTCAATACAGCTTGTATTATGACAGCCAGAATCAGCCAGATTAAACTACAAAAATACTTTCACAAACCTGCTCAAAGGCACAAATTTTCTGTTATTAGTATTCCTCCCAAAAGCTCTTTTTATATATTTCTAATCTTTATGCTGATGATTGTGAATGCTTTTTGTTCATGTAAACACAGGAGCACACAGAATACCTGACTAGAAATACAAATGGGTGAATTCAATGTGCAGAAAACATAATTAATTCCAGAAAATATAAAAACCAGGAAGGATTCTGTGCTTCCAGTTTAGCTTTTGTATTCATCCCCTATACTTAATTTAAGTTGTGGAGCTTGACTATCCCTCCTAAAAGGTGCTGCTGCTAATCAAAACAACAGTAGTACTCTTAATTTTGGTATGTTTCCATATTCTTCCCAAACCTGTGAGAATTAATCTCTCGTCTCCTTTTGTGGCAGCAAATTCCATGTGTGAAAATAACATCTGTGTATTCAATTTGAACTCAAATATTAGAAATGTGAGACTTATTGCTTGTTCAGAAGTTTTAATTTTCTCTTCCCTGGACCATGCCTTGCAGCAGGACTTCAAGAGACACAGGGAAATATTTGGGGGGGGTGGGTAAGGACAACTATTTAACAGGAGTCTGGGTGGAAATCTCATTGCTCTAGTTTCTGCTACCCTGGTTTCTTCCTCTCTGTAGCTTCTTGTGCAGCTGTTCGTCAATGACCATGACCATTTGCATGTGAGGAAGGGGAAAATATGTCCTGCTACTCTGTTTAGTCCCATTCCCTTCCTTCATCCTCTTCTACTGTGAGAGAAAAGGGCTCCAAAATTGAGGATTCCTGGCAGGACGCCTTTGATGTCCTCCTTGTGGTCTCATTTCCAAAACTAAATAACACCACTGTTTAAGAATTCTCCAGTCAGTAAGATTTACTTGAACCTCTAAATATACTCATCAGACACCTCTGAGCCCAGCCCTGCATGCAACATTCCCTGTGAAACCACAGTGCTTACTTATACAATTATATAATTACATTATAATTACCCTCTGTATTATCCTGTCCCATTTTTAATGCATTTCAACATCTTGTATGCATTTTGTTAATTACCTTTTTTTTTTTTCCTGAGTCCTGCTAAGCTCCTGGCCTTGGTGATGTATTGTGGTGATGTAGCTCCAGAGGTGCACTGTCATCCAAGCAATTACTGTTGTCCTTTATCAACTAATTTCCATTGTCTGTAGGAAAACTCAAGGTCACACTCTTGCACTGCAGCTTTGGGCCGATCAGCCAAAAGAATATGCCACTAATAATTACTATTTAAATGCCACCACAGATGAATAGCAAGCACATGAACAGTGGTTCAGCTCTGAAGATTATGCTGGAGGAGGAGATTACCACAATGCTGGATCCCTGAAGGTGCTGAGCACTTACAATTCCTATTTTAATTCCTGCTGGGTCAGTGCAAGGGTCTGGCAGGGTAGGAATGCAGCACAGGTAGGTATGGGAGGTGTGCTTCCTTTGCACCATGGGACAGATCCCACTTGGAATAAAAATCTCACCTGCAAGACACCTGTTACTGCTTTAGTCTGCAAAAGAAGATAGGACACCCCTAGAAATAAATGCACCCCTCGAATGAAGAGAAAAGTGGGGAGGGGAAAAAATGTTGCCCCTTTGCATATCTACTGCCTTACAGGGACACAGAGAGTCAATTTAATGCTGACCTATATCACTTTGGAAGGTGAAGAGACAAGGAAAACATCACACACAGGAAAGGGATGGACTGCTGCCCATTGCTGTTGCTTTGGGAGCTCTTATTGTATTTGCATTGCCCCCAGACGATGGAAGGAAGGACTGATGAATCTGACTCCATGTTCTCAGAAGGCTAATTTATTATTTTATGATACTATATTATATTAAAGAATACTAAACTATACTATACCAAAGAATAATTACAGAAGTCTAAAAAGATAATAATGAAAACTCCTGACTCTCTCCAGAGTCCCAACACAGCTTGGCCCTGATTGGCCAATGAGTGAAAACAACTCACAGCAGAATCCAATGAAACAACCACCTGTGGGTAAACAATCTCCAAACACATTCCACATGAGCAAAACAAAGGAAAAGCAAATGAGATAAATATTGTTTTCATTTCTCTCTGAGGCCTCTCATCTTCCCAGGAGAAAAGTCCTGGGCGAAGGGATTTTTCAGAAAATGTCAATGTAACAACCTCCCATCTCTAGCCAGGAGCAGGAATTCTCTTTGGGGAAGGAACCCAGCACAGAGGGAAATGTTAAAAATATCACACTGCATTCTTCATTCTTTTCTAATAAATATTTGCTGACATGGCATTCAGCTGTGCTGGAAGCAATCTAGTTTGCCATCGTTAATACTTTATGAGGCCAGTCCTCACCCCTGACAGAGCTGAGCTCCTTTCAGTCAGAATGGTGCCTGAGGGGCAGCCCCTGCCAGCAATGGACAGGAAGTTTTGTACAGCCTAAAGACTTGCACAGTCTTGAATAGCTTGTGGGGGTTCTGCCCCTCACTGCACCTGTACTTTGGCACAAGGAAGCACAAGGTTTTCCCCTTTTTCTTCTACATTTTAAGTCTAAAGCTCAAAACAAGAAAAATGTTGCACAGGGATGTCTAACCTGATGCAAATAGATCATGCACAATGTATGTTTGCTCTTTGGGTTTCTGTTATCCTCCCTCTGCAGTGTTACTGACACTATTTGTCCTCCCTGAGCTAATTTTTAGTCATTTTCAGGAGGTAATGTGCATTTATTAAGTAGATCAATATTTTGCATGCTATGCTTTCAAAAAAGTCAGATAAATGATGGACTTTGTTTGACATTTGTCTTCTGGCACAATAATGTGTTTCAGAAAGTCAAGTGAATTGATAAGCCAGGAACTCCCCAAGCCCAAGCAAAATATCCTCTGTCAGTCATATTCTTACCAAAGTGTTGCTTTGGCTCTGGATTTTTCAGGAGCATTGCTTATATATAGCAACTACATCAGCCATGCTGCCCAGTCCTCTCCAATCACCCCATCCTTGGAGAGGGATCAAAAAAATATCAGCCAAAGCTTTCAATTCCACTTGCTACTCCCCTCTCAGTTCTCAGATGTAACTCATCTGGATCCCATGCCTTGACAATTTTTAACAGCTCTAATTGCCTAACTATCTGCTCTGGCATAATCATAAAACCTTTTAGCATTTCACATGGCCCCCAGGAAAATATATTCTAGTCTCTGATGTGACCTTCAGCTTTTTCTCTAAATACTAATGGCACAGAACCCATGGAGGCTTTTTGCAATGACAATCTCATCTGTCATTCCCTACTCATGTCTCTGAATGCCCTCATTGACCTCAACATTCCTACATCTTTTCTGTGATATTTAAGGACGTTGCTGCTGTTTACCCACAAGCCAGTTACTGTCTAGCAGCCCCAGTTTAATTTTTCAATGCCTTTTTCTATTTTCTATGCCATTTTTTTAAAGGAAAGTCATAATTAAACATTCTCTCAATTTCTTTATACACATGCACACAAATATGCATTTGGGAATAGGTTTTAGATGCATTCTAGTTTAGATAAGTAACTTTCTTTATTTAAACCTCCAGCACATTGGGACACTCACAAAAGGAAGAGAGGAAATAATTTGAAAAAAAAAACCTTCAAGTTTTTACATCCAAATCTTTGAGGGTTTGATACATTTGATCCTTGAATTCATCTCTGTTTGCAGAAGGAACTCAGGGGCTGAAACACTGGAGGGAACCTGCTCTCAGCAGAGACCCTTAGGGCCACATTCTCATTCCTGCTGAGCTTCCTCCCATGCTACTCCTCTCAGAAAAAAGTAAAGGGAGGTAAAATAAATTAAAGTAAGAATGGGATGACACCCCTTATCCTTTGTCTTTCCCAGAAATTCTGCTTTTCCTTGGTATTTTTCCTCCACATACTACACACCTTTCTAAACACCAGGCTGAACTATACACCCTATGGGATCAGCTCAAACACCTTATGGCTGGTGACAACTGCCCCATTCTCCAATGCATTTTCTCATACCTTCTCTTCCTTTTTTACCATGTTGTTTTCTCTGCTGAAACCTGCAGCCATAGGCTGCTCTGCCCCTCAGGCTAATCAGCCACTCCAGGATATTTCAATTCAGGCTCATTAACCACTCCTCCTTCATCTTCACCACAGGTTTTGTGTATATTCAAACATCTCCTTGGCAGTGAAGCACACAGACCAGCAGCAGTCAGAGAGGAAAGATTCCTGTGTCCCATGTGTGTCTGAGCAGTTCCTTAACAGTCCAAATAGGCATCATCAGAATCATAGAATCAACACAATCATAAAATCTGATTCCAACAATCAAGGGCTTGTGTTGGAAGGGAGCATAAAGATCACCTGGTTCCATCCCCTGCCATGGGCAGGGACCCCTTCCACTAGACCACGTTGCTCAAAGCCCTGTCCAATCTGGCCTTGAGTGCTTCAAGAGATGTGAATTTCTTCTTCATATCTAATCTAAATCTACCCTCCTTCAGCATAAAACCATCCCCCTTGTCCTATGCCCCTTTAAAAGGCCCTCTAGAGCTCTCTTGCAGGCCCTCTTTGGGTACTTGGCCTACAAATCTACTTTTCTCATAAAATGCTCTCAAGTAGGCCAAGTTTATTTAAGCATATTCCCTTCCTCCTCTCCACCCAAACACATTAATTTGTGTTAGCAGAGATGAAGTTAACTTCATTATCTGTGAGTGTTTACAATCTCCATGTCCCTTTGTAGTCTTTTTCTTTCCTGCCTATTACTCACAGTTCCTCCCTATACAGAACCACACACAAATTCATTAGCAGACTGTTTACTCCCTCTTCAGGATCATTAAATGGAGATGCTAAATGAGACCTGACCTAACACAGCTGCACTAAGCATTTCCTTGTAAACAGAGACTTTCCCATTTATCAAAAACTCTGCAGTAATTTTCAGTCCACACAAAGTTGTTTATATTGAGGCAATTTCTAAAAGTTTTCAAATTCAGACTTGAGCCATTACTTTACGCTGACAGAAGTTAGTAATAAAAGACCCTTAATTCAAACAAGAGTTCTTCAAGACATTAAACTGATGTCTGAGGAAGCTCTCTCTAAACCTTTATGAAAGGCTGAATACATTTATGGAATCATGAAACAAAACTGGAAATGTGTGTTCTCTTCAGCTGGAGACACTGTGTGCAGGGCACCAGCCACAGCCCTGGGCTGCTGAAGAACTCACATCAATTGGAAGGAGCCCAGAAGAGGCTCACAATTTTCCAAAAATGCATCATATCTGAGGGAAAACTTGAAAGCATTCAGATGGTTTAATTTAGAGAGGCAGATGCTGAGGAGATGTAACATCTCTCAGGAATGGTGTGGGTATAATTAAACTTGCCTTCGGACACAAGGGTGAACTAGATGACCTTTAGAGATGCTTTCCATTCCTATTTTCTCTGATGCCTTGATTGGGGAGGTTGTCTGCCCAAATTTCTCTCACAGACATCAGCCATCACAGGCAGAAGCCCTGCAGCCCTGAGCCTTTCATTCTGCACCCCAAATGCACCCACAGCTGCATCTCCCCCCAGACCCCTTGGCTGCTCAGTGTCCTGCCAAATCTTCATTTCAAGGGTGGAAATTCAGCAAGGGCTGTAAGAAAGGTAAACACTGGAGCTGTTGCACCTCAGGACATCAAGGGGAAAGCCTCCCATGGTGCATCAGAGAAGGTCTCAGCTCTGGATGCTCCCCTGGGACACGCACCATGGAAGGAAGACACCCACCAGCCAGAAACTCACATTGGGTAGATGGGTTTGGCTGGCCCAGGAAAGACAGGAAAGCTGCTGGCAGTGCTGCTGTCTGTTCCAGCATTCAGGCTGCCCTGCCCTGAAGCAAGATATCCCTCAAGTTCTGCTGCAGTTATCTTACTGGCATTTTTCACACTTCTAACCACCCTCTTGGCCTTTCTAATTAAGAGATCCTCAGCACAATTTATTACGAGGTCACTTGCATCAAAGCACTTGTCTCTAGTCTTTATTTCTGATAATACTTCGAGAAAAATATCTTCCCTCTATTTTTCTCTTCCTTAACAAACAAGGACATGAATCATTTCCCATTTATCACTTCAACTATCACACTTGGTCTCCACAAGCCCTTCCTGGCACTCACAAAATGCTGGTGAGTGAACATGTAGCTTCCTGTAGTGTAGTGGAGATGGGGATGGATGTTCACATGTAGTGAACATCCATCCCCATCTCCAAAACAGCTGCTTTTTATGCTCTCCTTCATTTGTGAATTTGCACAATCTATTTACAAAAATAAATATTTTAACTGTATTAAGGCTGACGTGTTTTCTTTCATGCCCATAGTCTGCAGATTAAATCTGCAGCTTAATTAATTTGCACTCAGAGTTCCCATCTCTCCTTCCCTCTGACCACTGCTTCTGCTCTGCTTTGTGCTTCCTGCTGCACTCATCACATCCTCCTCTGCTTCCCTGGGGTTATTAATTGTTCCCTTTTATCAGGCAAAGCCTGCATACAGCTGGACAAAACTTCTCCCATTTAGAAACAATTATCAGCTCAGGCATTTGGAAGAAGGGATATTTGGTTTTAATCAGGTACTTGGGTAACTTTGTGCATCTCTGGTTTGATCATCAAAGGGGAAAAGCTACCTGCATTTTCTTTTAAAAAGCTCTGTTTGACAGCTGGTTGTGTAACACAGCCCAGAGGGCAGATGAAACTCCTGGTGAAACACACAGAATCTTTTCTTTGATCACAGAGCTTCATGTAAACATTTTCCCTCCATTCCCTCTGCTCATTTACCTACAACACACGCTCTCACCCCACACCCCCCAGCTCTTTGCAGCTCTCCTGCTGCCCTGGCTCTGTGCAGAATCTCATCCCTCCATGTCCCCAGGCCAGGCAAGTCAAGTCACCCCACATTTCAAAGGAAAAGCTGAGATTATTGCCAGTTTTCCATTCTCCCCAGCAGTTTGGCTCCTGCTGACCCAGACAGCCCAGAGCCTCCCCCACTTTGTGCAGCTGGGAAGGCAGAAATGTTCATAAGGCACCAGGGGAGTTGAATTCTCTGCAAAAATACATCCCTTGCAACACCCTGCTGGCTGCTAATGACAGCACAGCTCCCTCCACCACCAAGAGACACAGGAGAGGAGTATACATGAAAAGCTGATTGTGTCAAGCCTCAAACAGAGCAATGATTCTTGTTGTCTGTTTTCCCACCTGCAGCCAGGTATTGCTGGCTCTGAGCTAGTGGAGCATCAGTAAAGGAGGTGACATTTGCAATTACCACGTAAGAAGCGACCCACATATAGAAAAACACGAGCATTGAATAATTACAGACATAAGGCAAACGGTGGAGGAGTGCCCTGTGCCAATTTTGCAAGGAGAAGGCGAGCCAGATACTCCCTTTTGCTTGAAAAATATAGGAATAAAAAATAGGGGGGGAAAAAGCCTTTTTGGTTCTTTTTTCCATACCCAATAATATGCAAAATAATGCTTATTCCTATTCTAAAACATTGTTCCCTGCTGGAGAAGCAGGATTCTGGATCTGCCACACCACATTGCTGCCATCATGTTAAGGTCCACGGAGAGCAGGCTGAGCTCCCACAAATCATGGGCTGGACACTGCCCAAACAGACTTCCCATGGCCACAAAAGCTGATAATCAACCCCTGCCAGAGCCTCACACAGCGCTTAGGAGCTACCCAGGGCTCACATTTTGTACCACAAGAAACACCAGGAAAGAAAGCATATTTGGTATTCAAAGGGAAGGCTAAGACCACTGTGGAGATTTTGGCAACTGCCCTTGTCCCATATATAAATATAATTGAAAATAAAAATAACATATAAATATAGATTAAATATAAATATAAATATAAATATAACTATAAATATAAATATAAATATGTGTATACACATTTACAAATTTATATATATTTATATATAATATAAATTTATATATACATACACACAATACATGAAATTTTCTGTAGTTCTGTAGACTTATGCTACAGAATGTTTGTACATCTATGTAAAACAGCACATAGATGTATGTACATCCATGTGCCATCTGTATAAATTTCTGCTGCATCCATGGCTACAGCCTGGCTGTCCTCTACACCAGGTATTTAATTTAATGCTAATACTCAGAAAAGGCTGAGCAAGTGTCTGAACAACCAGGTAGCAAAAGCAAACAATGAGGCAGAGAATGGATTATCCAGATCCCAACACAGCAGACTATTTACTAGATTTTATTTTTCTGCAGTAAAAATACTGCACTTCATAAAATTACTTGAGTTACAGGAGATGAAACAGATGAAAAAACAGACCCAAACTTGAATATAGCTGAGTAATATCTTAGATGAAATCAATTTGCACAGACTGTGAAAAATGAAGAATGGGATTATAATGGATTATTTTAGTACAAGCTTTTGATGTTTTGTGTAAATGTTTTTGGTATTTTTGTTCCTCAAGAGAGATGTTTAATGACAACTGCTGAAAATCTATAAAATGCAGTACTTAGGAGCACCATGGAGCCGCCTTGAAGTTGTGAGGGAAATTGCATGCAGAGGATAAATATATGTTCAGCAGCAGGAGAACTACCAACAGAAAAAAAAACCCAGTATTAAAGTATTTCTATTCTAACACTTTAACACTTCAAGCCCCAGGTGAAATCTTACTTTATTAGGCACAAAATTTAGTAACACCCAACTCAAAGAAAGGTAACTTGTGGAGCAGAAAAAAAATGCTGGCATATTATCAAAATGTTGATTGTCTAACAGAGTATTACAGAGAGAAGTACTCAGCCCTGTGAATCCTGGAAAACATCATTACCTCTCAGAAAATTTAATTACTCCTTACATCTGTCCAGCCTCATTTTCTTCAACCATTCACAAGCATCAGAGTTTTGCCTGGTGCACTGAAAAATACATCTACATCTAGAAATGTAAACAGGGGAGGAAACACCCAAAGATTTTACAATAAAAGCAGAATTGTCTCCTCCTTGCCAGGAAAAGCCTCTTTCTGAATCAGGCAGCTCAACACACTGAGACCTTTCCAGGCTCACAGTAACCTCAAACCTGACCCCACCATTCTTGCCTCTCCAGAGAGTCTGTTTGGAGATAAAAACTGGCTACAATACTGCATGTTCTCTTTCCCAAGGCAAACTAAATGTAAATTTTAACCAAAATCCAATTGATCTGAAGGGGACAGAGCCTTTAAAAAAACCCCAAAAAACAAGGTTGTTGTTTGACACATTAAAAAAATGCAGCACTTTCTTTTTTTTTGTAAAGTCAGCTTGAGTGCTCTTAATTTAAAATCTCATCAGCATAATCTTCTCTCTTTTAAAGAGAGGAAACTAGTGCCCAGTGATGACTTATGGTCACTAGAAGATCTTATCTCTGCTTAGTTGTGGCTGTATTTGCCACTATATAAATCTCATAGACCAACTGGGTTATTCACTCAACTGAGCTGTGACAGGTAATAACACAAACACTGCTTCAGGTCCTAATGACACTTTGCTGTGGATCCTAAGAAACTGCTTGTCTTATTAGATGGCAAGAGTGTTTTCTTGAGTTTGGACTCTATATAAAAACTAACACATGAACAGAGCAAAGAAAAATGTTATTTATAATCCTAAATACCATACCATTCCCCAAAGTGACAAGATCAATATTGCAGCTTGGCACTTGCTACTGTGACAGATGGTGCTATTAAAATACTGAGCATATCTTTTCTGCAAGAAAAAGAAAAATAATAAACCAGGAGATTATATGTTGTCCTCATCCAATTTGCATTTTAGGTTACTAAAAATTGGTTAAAAAAAAAAAAGAAGTAGAAAACACATGTTCCTCTTTTAAATATAACAAAACAGTGAAAAGAACTATTATATCCTTTTTTGAAAGAGAGAAGTGAGGGATGCTTGCAGCAGTGTAAAGACTATCAGAAAAGGGTTTTCATTATGTTCCTGACTGTATTTTGCATTAATTTCACCAGGGCATTTTCATTTTTAACACAAGTACAAGAACAGATAAGGTTGGGAAGATTACTGATGTCTTTGTGAGCAGCTCCATCGGCTCTGCTGGGAGCCTTTTGTGAAACACACCTGAGAAAAGCTCGGGTAAGTGTCAGTTGTTTCCCAATTCCCCAGGAATTTCAAATGAAGATTAGTTTAGGTACTTACAAAGGGTCAGCACTCGCAGAGCTCATTGTACTGCTGAAGAACCTCCCAGCTGAAATCATCTAAGACTCAAAGCCATCTGCAACAACTTTTGCAATCAAGATTACTCATTGATAGAAAGTTCTCCATTTTTATTTCTACCTATTAAGATTTTCAATTTGTTTTAATTACCTCCCCTCATCCCCATCTCTAGTGTTTAATTCTCTGTTGTGAATTTCTCAGAGTTGCAACAATTGGTTTTGCTCTAGTTATTTATTTATCTGCTGATTTAGATACTCATGCTTGGGCAAAGAGGAGGCATTGGATGCTGAATCAGGAATTTTTTTTTATTAACTACAGCTCTGCAGAAGATTTTCAGTGTAGACCTAGACCTGACCTTTCTTTTCCTGTGCTCTTTTAAACTGCTAACCCTGCTCAAGCAAGTTCTGTTCATTATCTTCTTTTCATTACATTCTCTTCATTCTCAAGGAACTCTGGCCATCTAGGTGATTCAGTAATACCTTTTTTATTAATGAGAAGTGGTTGGATAAAGAATTTCCAGAGTGAGAAAAACCCCAAACCTTCCTATTGGAAACTGTTTATCTTTGCCAGGTGTGGTTTGAGTAGGTGAGCATCTTGACCAGCTGGACAACTCCATTTACTATCTACAGGAAACTTCTCTAAATATCTTTCCACAGTGAGTCCACTCAGTCAAATGCTGGATTCTTCATAAAAGTGTTTCTGTGGATTTCCATTCTCCTTCAGTAGTGCTGGACAGGTTTGGGTAGTGACACAAAAGTTTAGGGATGGATGCTGATGGAAAACTCCTGGTTCCCCCACAGGATGAACTGGATAGAGAAGATGTTTTCTAAGGCTTGAAAACTGGACAATAGCTGCTTTTCATGTGGTTCAGGAGTTGAAGTCTCTGGACTAATAAAGGAGAAGGGTGTAGTCCTAATGAATACAGAATTTTTACTGAAAATGTAAACAGGGGAGGAAACACCCCTGTAGTAGTAAAGAACACTACTAATGAAGCAGAATCTAATAAATTATAAAATCTCCCAAGAAGAAAATACAAAGTTCAGTATAAAACATATAGTCACAAAAGAGTGCAACAGGAAAGTTCAGCATTGGAGCTGCTAAAAGTATCATATCAGAATCTCCATTCAAAAATTGGAGCAGAAAATGAAAGAATGGAGAACTTCCCTAGGTAACCCTTCTCTAGGGATACAAAGAGGCGCTGGTCAAAAAAGCCTAATTCCATTTAATGTAAAGCAAGTCAGACTGTTTTAATTTGTCTTTTAAGTGATGCTTAATCCAGGCTGCAAACATGTTCTGGAATTGAAGACACAGAGCTATATTCCAGCTGCTCCAAAGGAAGGATAAACCAACAACTGTTGTGTTTTACAGAGGTGTAAATCCAAATTCATTAAATTAAAAAACAAACAAACAAGACAAAATCACAAACAAACAAACAAAAAACCCACAAAAAACCAAAATCCCAAACCAAAAAAACAACAAAAATCCACTCACAATTTCATTGTCTCCATGTGTTAATGTCCTGATGAAGTGGAAGAATTGTGGTAAACTATTACCTCAAATGCACCAGGAAATTTTTTTGAGCCAATTAAGAAGGCTTGATTTACCCACCAGACAAAAAAAAAAAACCATGAAGACCATTGTTAAGAAAAATAAATAATATCTGATCAACTGGTAGAAGAGATTTGGTAAATGAGGAAAGGAAGTCAAAAGGTGCTTTGGAAGAATCATGTCAGGTAATTAATCCTACAAAGAGCAGAACTATGTATTTATAAGGGTCAGATAACTGTGTTTTAGTTGTTGCAGGCAGGGCTAATAAAGAATAGTCCAACAAGAACAAATACAAAAAGCCTGAGAGAAAAATTAACCCCAGTGCTGCTAAATACAATGTAGTCCATCCTAAAGGCTAAATTTTGAGAAAAAAAATATCAATTTTAAATCAGAAACTGGTTTATGTCTATAAATTTCCATTTCTGCTGAATTGAAAAGAAGAAAATATAGAAAGAGACAAGACTTTTGATGCCAAGAATAGAATGTAGAATGAGAATAAATAAAATCAGGGAAGGAAGAATGAGAGAATTACATAATTCCAGCATCACACAATCACTGCCTCTGTAATTAGTGCTGAGTCAACAAGTTTAAGCAGCCACATTTTGAACAGCTTGATCTTGAAGTTAAATTCTACTAGAAGCAGCAGAAATATTTGTCCTGATATAACCCTCTCTTGTGTCTAGGTAAACAGAGGACAACCAGCCAGCCCCAGGGCAGATAGGTGGAATTTGAGAGCCCTTCACTCATTGCCCAGGAGATGGAAAGTCCTGCAGTTCCAGCAGCAATTCCCTTCCTCTTTGAGTGCTTTCAGACTCCAGGGCATGGGTTTTTTCTTCATATGCACAACATCTGCTCCTGTTTACAGACTTGACAATTCTCCAGGATATGCAGCAAGGTGATCCTTACCTACTGCCCTGCTGATTTGAGATACTTTTTGATATTCACTTAAATTTCCTTTCAGGGAGTTTCTAAATAACCTAGAAAGTCACAGTAAATTATGAGCAATCCTTTTTTTTTTTCCCTGAGGGCATCATTGGGGGGAAAAAATGTAACAAAATCATCTAACAAGGCACAGTTTGTAAGAACCCAGGATAGTCCACAAAGCTACCGGAGAGCTTTCCCCAAATATTATTAACCAGCAGGATGCATGAGGTCAGGCCAGAAAAACCTTCAGGCAAAGAGAGACAAGTAATAAAGTCACTTCCTCATGTGCACTTCTACTTTCTGGGTCTCCTGCAAACCTCCTGCTGGAAATGGGCTGGTACAGGGGTGAAGATGAATTAACCACAACTATGAAGGTGAGAAATAAACACAGTTCCCCAGCAGCAGGGTGCCCACAGGAAAGTTTGTTAGTAGCAATCCTGAGGTGTAAAAGTGGCAATCAAAGAGAATGAGAAGGTAAATGATTCAGTCCAAGTGCAAGGAAATAAATGCATTTCTTTTCATTTCTCTGCCTCTTCAGAAGGTGAATGGGAAATATCCATCTCAAGGTGATGCTTTACAGGTAATGAAGCCAAGGTACTCACAAAGGCAGATGTATCAAGAAAAGAGGTGAAAGAACAGTTCAATAAATTAAAATGCAATATATCACTCAGGCTGGTTGGTAGCACTCCAAGAGTGGAGAAGAAATGAAGGTGAGTGACAACATAAATATATTTTAGTGTATTTTAGTATTAAACCATTCGAATCACAGCTGCACGGGGGAGGAGGTGCCTAAAGGAATGTCTGTTTATTAAAAAGGATGCCAGAGAGTGAGACAGGGATGGGAGCTTTGCATTACCTTGTCTTGCCTCAGTGACAGGGGAGGGCAGAGGGGACACTGAATGAGGACAGCATGGGTAAAAGCACTTCAGTGCTTACCATAGAGAATGGGCAGAATTGGGCAAACCCACAAACCACTGTGGCATTTGCCAGAGCAATTGAGCCAAATGAGATGAGAAGGGGAAGCTGAGGTCAAGCCACTAATTGTGTTACTCCTTTTCCATAGAGACATAACAAAAAAAGCTGAAGGATAACAGTGGATTCCCAAAAAGTCATTCCAGAGCCCTCAGGGTGGGATTTGAGTAATAACCCAGGGATGGAGGGGAATGGATTTCTGCCACATTTTAGGAAAGACAGCATAATATTACATGTGCAGTTGTTTTGGCACCCAGCAGGGTGATGGCAAAGAGTCCTAAAACTGGAGAGTTGTCACCATGATATTTTCTGAAAAATCCCTTTGCCAGGATTTTTCTCCAGAGAAGTGAGAAGCCTCAGAAAAGAAATGTAAACAATAATTATCTGATTGCTTGGAATGTGGTCTGGAGGTTGCTTACCAACAGGTGCATCTGTGATTGGTTCCATGTGAATTTTTTTTACTTAATGACCAATCCCAGTCCAGCTGTGTCAGACTCTCTGGTCAGTCACGGGTTTTTATTATTCATTCCTTTCCAGCCTTCTGATGTATCCTTTCTCTTTCTTTAGTATAGTTTAAGTATATCATTTTATTTTTATATAATATAACATCATAAAATAATAAATCAGCCTTCTGAGAACTTGGGAGTCAAATTCTCATCTCTCACCTCATCCTGGGACCCACTCAACACTGCAACAGAGAGTGGCCCCAGCTTCATGTGGCCAAAGGAATATGCTCACACCTGAGCTCTCCACAAGATCTGTGGCTTCCCAGTCAAGAGCTATCCATCAAAATATCCCACAGAAAGCCTGAGAAAACCTAGGCCAGAAATTATACTCTTAATGTGCCATTTTTTTTCTCCCATGGCTATAAAGAAACCCTGGAGTGACCAGGTCAAATACATGCCCAGATATGAATTTTTCTGGCATTTGTACTTCAGAGAGACATATCCTGTACAGCCCTACTCAATGCCTTTTAAGGCACCATTCTTGTTTTTCCCACTGAAAATGTGTATCAAGCCTGCAGGGAACATGCCAAAACTACAGACCAGCTCCAGAGCCAAGCAGGGTCCTGCCTGCAGCACATCAGTTCTCAGTAGTGTGAGGGATGTCAGGTGAGGATTGGGAGCCAGTCCTTTCAAAAGTACCAAAATGTGAATTGAATCTTTCAAACTCCTCAATGCAGAATCTGCTAATTGCAGACATTTGCCCTCCTCACCTCCTTAGAGAAAACTGGGTTTTGCAGGGAAGGAGGATGAAAACACCAGACTGCTGGAGTGTTTTCCTAGAGAGTTATTATCTGTTCAGCCAAGGATGAAGCTCCAGGGAGGACACCAAAACCTTCTAACCTACTTTTTTCTCCAGTCAAATGTTAAATGCAGCAGCTGTTTCCCCATGGAAGGCAGTGCTGTGAACATGGCTGGATTTTCATTCCACATTGAATCTTGCTGAGGCCACAATCTCCTACAGAAAGGGAAAAGTATGAATTCACTCAGATAGGTCAGTGTATCTCAGGAGTTACCAAGTTTCCCGGCAAGATGAATAACGATTTCTGTGCATGTTCTTTATTTGAAAAAGAAAACATAAACTTTAAAAACCTGTCAAAAAGATTTTACCCATTTATTCCTGCTTTCATCAGAAAGATAAGGTATTTTTTGACCTTAAGGTGAGCACAAATCTGATCAAAAGAATGATTTCCATGGCCTCACTGTATCTGATGATGCTATTTTACATGGGTTTGGGGCAGGCAGAGGGAACCACAGTGCCCCAGTGACAGGTTTAGCCACCAGCTCACCCTGCACCCCACAAGACACATTATACATTGTAAAATCTCAGAGAGGATGGCACAATCACAGAATGAATTTCAGATCTTGCTGCAGTTTCAGGTGTGCCAATTTATCAGCCTCTTCCCTCTCAATTCTCATTCTCTGTTTAGGATTCTGATTAAGAAGATAATAAGACTTTTATTTCTCAGAGGCAACAACCTTATACAGTTTCTCTCCTAAATTTCTAGGCAAAAAATCTTTGCAATCCCTTGATTTCTGGCTGCCAGATCTACCAGGTCAAGTAAACAGCTTGAAGGGGTCAGGCCAAAAATCACAGATTAATTTAAATGGCAATCCAAGACCCCTGTAACTTTAGGGGTGAAGTTCACCACTTGTTGTGCTGCCATTGGCAAATTTGATCAGGATCCCAATTATTTCTGGATCCCAACCCCAGAACCAGGGAACCACAGAGATCAAACCCTCAGCTGTGATTCCAGGATGTGCAGCCTACATAAAAACCTCTCAGCTCTTTTGGTCCTCCAGCTCCAGTCCCCAAAACAGCCTCTGCTGGGCAGGTCCTGGAAGCTCCAGGAACCTGACAGATTTCCACAAGATCCCCCTACAACACCTTGTGAGCCTGGAGGCTCCAGCGTAAGCTGCCAACTTGATGGAGAGAAAGAGCAACCCCAGGACCCTGAAATGTCCATGAGGATCTCCTGGGGCAGACCTGCCCATTCTCTCTGCAGGTGTGTTACTTACACTATTTAATTGTATATAATTTGATTATATCACCCCAGCAGGCTGGGCTTGGGAGGTTTAGGTGATAATTTCTCCAAGACAGCTAAGAACACTTGCTTTGCTAATGCAGGGAACTGTTGGGCTGTTTGCTTTGCTCCCGGGGAATTCTCTGCCTGTCTCCCACACAAATATTATCAGTCCCATTTGCTATCCTCAGTTCTCAAGAATTTATGTGTAGGCACCTAAAAATGGGAGAGTGCATTTTAGAAACTTGCTTACAATTTTAAACTGCCATGAAGCCTGACTCACAGAAATCTATTTACAAAAGCTCTCCTTAATCTAATGCATTAACACACAAATATATGCAGAAACCCAAGAATATGCAAAAACCTAGAATTGTTTGATGCTTGGAGTCAAACTCAGTTTTGCCTGTGCTACACAAGAGTTTAGTCATACCAAGAATTTTATCAGGTGAGTATATTGGTAGACAAACATCTACAGTTATGATATTGTTATATTTTGTGTTCTAATTTTTTTTTTATACTGTGTGCAGTTTCTCAGTGTACCTTTTCTGATACTGGAAAGATTTCAGTGCTCTAACACTTCACATTTCTCTATCACCTCTCTTGCAAAGATCCCAAAGCAATCTAAACCAACAAGGATGTCTTATAGCACCACCATAAGCTCCATGTAATTATTTCCATTTCAGCCACTGGGGAAGCTAACAAGAGACCTGTCTAAGTCTCTTGAAGTAGCAGCAGAACCTGGAATAGAAATTTGCAGCTCTAGCTCTGATCTCTGATATAACCATTAAAAATTCTGGCTCCTGCATGGATTCAATAACCTTTGCAGAGAGAAAAAAAAAAAATTAAAAAGAGGCTACTATATAAGGAATCATAATTTTTCATTAGTTCTATGCTGGTCATCCAGAGAAAGCAGCCTCCAGTGCTGAGGGAGGTGAGCTTAGGAGACCCAAGTACATTCCTGATCTTGCACATTTATTCCAAGCAGGCCACAGTCTCTGTGGCTGTTTCTTTCCTGAGAAATAAAAGTCCTGCCTTACGGAGCCAGATGGAATTAACCCATTGCTTCAGCTGGTGCATTGCTGCAGAGTATGAAGCAGTGCTGAAAATCTGCATGCTAGGATGAAGTTAAAATTGGCCTTTGCTTCAGTTGAAGTTATCTCGATTTATGAGTGACTGCTTCTTGAAGCTTTCCCTCTGCAGAGCTTTTCCTCAGAGCTCTGCAGCTCTGCACTTATGCTTAAGTTAAATGATTGTATCCCACCAGCTCTTTTGAGCAGGATAATTGGCAATTACTTATTTTTGACATATGCAGGAAATCTAGTAAAGCATAATTCAAATTCTGTTAGCAGTGATGAACTCCTTTTGCAGAACAGTGCATTACAGTGCTCCTCTCCACTGCCAATATCCCTGGCAGCTTTAATCACATCTCAGAAGTATTATGTGCAGCACATTGTTTCATATCTGCAAGGTCCACACTAGAGAAATTCTTTTGTTGTGTAACCTTGAATCCTTTGCCTAAACTTTTTGAGACTCCTGCAACCCTTGACTGGTTGAAAAGAAAGCAGAACTGATTTTATCTTGCTCCTTTTTATTAAATGGCCGAAGCTTTCTGCACAAAGTGTATTAATTATCTCTTGCTCTTGTTAAAAACAAATACATCTAGGCATGTAAATTGCCAAACAGCAGCTCATCTTACTAAGACGTTTTTAATGAGAGTATGAACAAAACTGCCCACAGACATGCCTGGTGGAACTCTACCTAGAAACCAGAGTAATAGGCTCATTACAAAAAGATTACACATTAGATATGCTGCTCCCTCAGTGTGAGTGCAGATTATCTGAGTGCATTTAGAAAACAATAATTTTGCCACCAGTAAATTACACCTTAGGCCATAGGATACAACGTGTGTGCAGCACATCACTGTATTTTAGCTGCATCCATAGCCTGATGAATTATATCAAATATCAAATCATGCAGTAACTGATTAAAAACTCATTAGTGATGTTTTACTTTTGTCAAACTGAAGTTTTAAAGCTTTAACTGAAGTTAAAGGCTGTGCAACAGAGGGAATCCTGGATAAATTTTTACAATTCAGACCTGTTTCCAGGTAGTAGGAGCATTCTTAGTTTTGTTTCTTTCTGAAGAAATGAAAAATAATTTGAAAAGAAAATATTGTTAATTATATTGGAAAGGTTTAAATTTTTTTACTTGTTCAAGTCCCTGCCTTAAAAACCTCCATCCATATTCAAATAACATTTCTAGGAGAAGCCGGCCCATAGACTCAAAAAAAAATTCCACCCAACTCCAGCTGAAGACAAATAAGCAAGACTAAGTAGAGAAGACTTTGTCCTCAATGACATATAGAGAGAATTTCACTCTTCAGTAGTATCAAGGCAACTTTTAGAAGTACGTGCAGCACAAGATAATATACACTTTATTTTAAAATAGAGCACCACATTTCTAACGTTAGTGCTTATTGAGAATTTCTGTACAATTTAATTAGGTGGTGCGTGAAGTTATTGATCTGGTAGTTTAAACACTTTTTAAAAAATTCACTCCCTTATAAGCTACTGAATTTTGTAGTGATGTCATTCTTAGAGCTTACCATTATCAGTGCAATAAAAGAGAAGCCATTTCTAATTAGATTTTCTTAATGTGATGCTGTTCATTATGGATTGATTTTCTCTTTCCCTCTGCTATTTCTAAATGAGTTAGGTGAAGTCTCATTTTTTTGCAAGTAGAGGTTAATTTTCACTGGCAAAGAAGCAGAGAAATTGTACAAAAGGTTTATGAAAACCTCCTCAGGCGACTTTGTCGGATCACCTCGTGTTCTGTTTCAGTATCATTACCATTCCAGCCTCGAGCTCCAGCTCTAATAGATGCTGAAAGATTTGCAATATTACCCAAACTTGTGAAGAGGCTCAAACTTTTTTTCTGTAATGAACACAGATTGCACTACAGCAAAGCACTGCTGCTCAGAGGCAGGGCTGCATGAGGTGATTCACAAATTGGCAGCCACTGCTGAAATGATTTGTAGCAGAGATTTTAGTGCAGGTAAACACAGATAAATGAAGGACCTTTCACTCAGGGACCTTTGTGAGGTTATGTTAGGAAGACAGGCAGTGAGGGCACCCTGTTTCCACAAACTCCTCTCAGGTATTCTCAACTCAGTCTGGGGACAGAGAAATGCCATGAGGGCTGAGGACTCCATTTGGTCATAATTTTCAAATTTCAAACTAATTCTTCAACTTGCACATGCTCAGCACATGCCAGCTGCTCAGCTCCCACTGGCTTTGGGTGTGAAAAGTTCTAAATGCTGTGTATGGTTTGAGATGAGGCAGCCAACAAGCACGTGAGCTCTTACGGGCAAAGCATGGGGATGATGTCAGTTCTTACACCACTGGTGTGAACAGCACAATTCCAGCAGCAACTGGCCTGAGCCAACTTCCCTAATGCCATTTATACAAATGCCTCATTGATTGAAAAATTAAAACTGAGGCAAACATGAAGAGCTTTCTTTCCATTCAGGTAAGTGCTCTGAACACAATGCACAGGCAACAGGAAGAGTTAAGCAAAGACTGAAGGTCTTTTTTATGCTGTGATCTGAGACAAAAGTCAGTTTACCAAACACAGCAGCTTGGGCACAAGCCATCCCTTACACAACTGATAAATGCTTTCCTTTGCCTTGTAACTCTTACATATCTCTAAATCAATGACACTATGACTTCCTTTACTCAGCTTGCTGAGATTGAATTAGTTCCACAAAACCACCTATATCCTATTTTTTTTTTTTTAGAAAAGTGTAGTGAAAGGATTTGCAGAGAGTTTTGTTACCAATTTTCCTCTCAGCAAGGAAAGATCCTTCCTGCTGTCACTAGGCACATGTGTCACATGTGGTAGGAACTCAGAATTGAAGAAGAGCTGCTGCATCCTGGAGAGGCATCATCTATCTACCAGTCTAAAACAAAGTCTCAAAGTTCAGATTGCTGCTGGATTTTTCCCTGCATTATTTAAATCATTTGATCATTTAAAAATACTCCTTTTGGATACCACAAGCTCAGAGCCATGCAGAGAAGCATGTTTTAAGGCAGACTTCAGTGAAACCATAGGGATTATTGAACACATGATAAAGCAGAAACCCTCTGCCCTGCCCACTGTTCAAAGAGCAGGGGAAGAGAATATTGATAAAATTGTGGCAGAAGCTGGAGTGCAAACCCATCCTGGTGGCATGCTGGCATGTGTGGCACTTGTGAGGGTCCCCAGGACAAGGTGAGAGATGAGAATCTGACTCCACGTTCTCAGAAGGCTGATTTATTATCATATGATATTATTAGTGTTGTGTTGTGTGTTGTGTTGTTTTATGCTATACTAAAACTATACTAAAGAAAGAGAAGGATACAGATAGAAGGCTTAACAAGAATGAATAATAAAAACTTGTGACTGACTCAGAGAGTCTGACACAGCTGGCTGTGATTGGCCATTAAGAAAAAACAATTCACACGGAACCAATCAAACATTCACCTGTTGGTAACCAATGTCCAAGCCACATTCCAAAGCAGCAAACACAGGAGCAGAAATCAGATAATTATTGTTTTCATTCCTCTCTGAGGCTTGTCAGCTTCCCAGGAGAAAATCCTGGGCAAAGAGGAATTTTCAGAAAATGTCAGGGTGACAGGTATGCATGGGAATGTAGAAGGGTTAAATGTAAAGGCAACAACTCTGGGCTAGAGGGGTTGCTAGGAGATGTTGTCCTGCCTTGACATCATTCATCAGCCTGTGACAAACTGTTCCAACAGCACAATAATCCTATGAGTCACAGGTCTGTGTGCCTCCACTTAGTGTGGAGAAAACAGCTCTCACCCAAGGGTGAAGCCTTCCCCAGGCCTTTTATGCCTTTTCTTGGATTAATTCTGTTTTTTAAAATAAGTGAGTTACTGCGGTTTGGCACAGACCTCAGTAAATTCTACAAAACCCAGCCAAGTGTTAGAGGTTATCTTTATTTATACAATAAGAGCAGGACTGGTGCAACACTCATGGCAGTGTGAAGGACACTACTCTGAGCATGAGTGAGGTTTGGGTCAAACCCACTGGCAGAATTTCTGGTCTGAAGATCCTGAAGCCAAAAAGAACAAAGGGATTTCAGGCAATAGAAGCCATGAAAAATGAGTAACATGGATTATTAATAGCAGTGCCTGCACTGTGTAAAGCAAGCCACCCTTTGAGAGAGCTGACAGTGAACAAGGTTGTGGCTGGGCAGAAGGTGGGAGGATGTGCTTCACCACTGGGTTAGTCCTGTTAATTCTGTAATTCTCACTGCCATCTGACAATAAAGTCAAACTGAATGGCTGCAGGTTGTATTTCTCCTACTGATGCTGTCAGGAGAAATTACTCCTGTGAAGAAACACCAATGGAGGAGCTTAAAGAAACAAAATCACAATATTTGTGATCACTTATGCTAAGAGAGGAAACATGGCCTTGTCTTTAAGGAACACATGACAAATCTGGGTGTTTTCTCTCAGTCCTGCTTTGCCACATTTGACAAATCACTCTCCCATGGCTGTGTCATTAGTCCCTAAGGCAAGGATATTGATGTTTCCTCTCACATTTTTTCATCTTTTTAGATTCTGCAAGGACATAACATTTCTTTATCATTAATGTAGTATGCCAGTGCTTTAAAAGCAGTAATGGATTATACCTTCACTGCACCTCTGATGCTAAACAATAATAATAATAATCTCTTTTGGGAGATGGAGTGTTGAAACACAGCCCAAGCTGACTGATGTACCCAAGGTCACACAAGAAGACTGCAGCTGAGCCAAGGCTTTGGCCCCAAGTTTTTGCTCTACACTTTTATCAACAAAACCAGATAAAACAGGTGTGGAAGAGCCTGGGAGAGGTTGTTTTTTCTTACTCTCCTCCAAAGAACTAAATAAAGTTCCCATAGGCCATTCCTGAAAGATGTTCCTCCAGGATGTCCTATTACACCTTAAGTAGTGGGGACCCCACACTACTGAAAATTTATTCTGTTTCCCCTTTGCTTAACATTGCCATTATTTCCTGATGTCTGATGACAATCACCCATTACTGAAGCCTGTAATTTCTTCCCATAATCACAACAAACATGATTTGTAACCATTCTTTCCAATGCTTTTAATTGAGGCCTCCTTACAATGTCATTTTTCCTCACATATTGCACAATGATTTAAGGTAACTTCCACAGCAACTCATTAATTTTCTACTGCTGTAAACCCACGTCCCTGTTCTGTCATCCTTTCAGCTATGCACCTGCAAGAGGTGTTGAGTCTGGCTCTCCTCCAGGCTGGATAAAGCCCCTCAGCCTCTCCTCACACAGCCCCTGATCCAGCCCTTGACCGTCCTAGTGGCCACTCCTGCACTTACTCCAGTCTTCCTTTTTCTAGGGATCCCCAAACTGGACACAGCCCCTCAGATGAAGTCTCATAAGTGGCGGACAATGGGGAAAGAGCAGGTATAAAGAGCAGAGATAAATTGTTCAGCAAGTAAAGGTAACGTTGCCTATTTTATCTATTTATGACCCACAGCAGCCAGGAATTTATTTTTGTGGTAGACATGACCTGACTTGCTCTTGAATCCAAAAAGAGAAAACCATATGTGATTCTGCCAAGAGGAGAATATCAAGTTCAAGAGCTATTCCTCCCATGAAGCATTATAATTCCAATTATAAAGACATATTTTGATTTCCACTTCAAAATATATAAATGCACTCTCTGCCCTCTGTACACCAAAAAAAAAACTCAGAGTGCCACAGATTTTTTCTAAATCATGTCTTTAAATAGTATTAGGGCACGACAATATCAGTCTAGTTTTGCTGATGAATACTTAATGGTTTTGGCTCATGATAATGCCTCCAATGCCAGGATAAGTCAATAGGATTAGGCCCATTATGTCTCTCACATCTCTGTTCTGCACAGTTCAACTTCAATAAAATATATTTAAAGGGTATTTACCTGTCTCTGAGGGGTGGTGTAAGGATAAATTCAGCAGTATTCCCACAGCAGACTGAAAATATATCTGAAATTTTCAAAGCCACCTAGCGGATTTTGATGTACCGTTCCCATTAATGTCAGTGGGAAGAGTATATCTCAGAAATCTCAGCTGTAAAGCACTGCAATACATGAAGAATAATGGCAAACACAAAATTTAAGTAGGGAGCATAAGAAGATATACCTAAATCAGTGTTCCACATAGAGGTTTTATTTCTAATTTTTATGTCCTTATACGGGCCAAAGGAAATGAAATCAGTAAAATGTGAGTCATCTTTTCTAATTACCCAGTTAAAATAAAAACTAATCCAATTATTTTTGGAGATCAAATGTAACGATTGCCTCATTAATATTCTCTCTTTTACTCACAATGACCACTCTTACTTCATGTTTTTATTGAATTAGGAGGTTCTAGAACCAATTGCACAAATTAATCCCCTTAGCAATGATCCTATACACGATATTTGGGAAATTCTGCAATTTGCAACTTGACAGGGAGGAACTTCTAAAGACATTAGATTTGGTGTTTTTTGAAAAGTCTGGCTGCTGTTTTAAAATAACCTGGGGAGTTAAAACTCTTGCTTTCCGTAAAATAATTTCCCAACAAGGACAGCAAAAAAGAAAAGAGCAGCAAATGAGGGGGGCGGGGGGGGGGGGGAACCCAACAAACCAAACACCAAAAAACAAACAAACAAAAATTTCATATTGGTGTCAATGTGGATAGGTCTGTAGCACAGAAAAAGAGACAGTGAGTAGGCTCTGCTGATGGATTCCAGGGGTCAAGTACACAGTCTCCTCAGTCTTGGAATGACAGGAATTTCCAGGAAATTTCTTTCAAACCCCCGGAAGCTGTGCAACATTTGAGCCTGCAGTTCTTGCCATACAACTCCTTCCCCAAGAAAAAAATCTGTGGGGTAACATCAGATGGCAAACGATGCGAAAGGAAAATTCTCATTTAGGAGTATTCAACCCTTAATCCTCTCTAGTGTGAAAAGACTGCTTGAGTCATGTTGCATCAATAGAGTCACAAGGTAAAGGAGAAACCGGTTCCTCAGGTAGACTTTAAGCAGTAATCCTTAATATATTCTACTGCATTTGGAAATATTTTGTAGACTCACAAGCATAAAAATTAAGTAATTTGGAAACAAGGCTCCCATTACCTTACAGATTAATTGAATAATGATGTATTTTAATAGGTGCTTATATCCCAATTCACAAAGTTTACAAATACTTGCATTCCCTCCATAGTTGCTCATTCCTCTACATACTTAATTCCAGAGAGTTTAATAATTACACTTTGATGACTTTCAACCAACAGTTCCCCTGGAACCTCAAAAAAGTGCTGAAATGGTAATACAAAAATAAAACTACCTTAAAAAAATAAAAAAGCAAACAACACTTTATAACATTTTCAGAAGTAGAAATATCTGTTGCAATTTTTTCTGGTAAATACAGCTCCTTTGAATGAATCTGCTTAAATCAACTGAACTATCAGAAGCAATAAAAAATCCCTAAAAAAAAAAAATAAAAAATAATGCAGTGGTAAAGGAGAACATTTTCAGCCCATCACTAAGAAACTATTAGACATATTAAAAATAATTAATGGAAGATTATTTTCAAGTAATAACCATTAATCTTAACTTTCTAAATGTTAACACACTCCCTGTTTTCGAAAGCTTAATTCAGATGTGAGTGTAACCAGGATCCTTAAGAATGGTGTAATGCTATTATTGGGAGCCTTTTGGTTTACATCAGAATAGGAGGTATCTGAATCCACATAAATGGAATGGGAAAACTTAAGTAAAAGATTAACAAATGAACTTGAATGGTTCCAAAAGAATAAGAATTCTGGTGGTCTGAAGGAACATGGGAAAATGTGCCCTGCAAATCATCTTTGGCTTTTAGTTGTATTTCATATTGCTACTTTTCCAAAACCAAGGATGAGCTAATTTGAATACAGGTGTTAAAAATGTTCATTAAAAGTAATTACTTTTTATTTGCAAAACTTAAGACCAGACTCAGCTGAGGCTGAAGAACTCACAAGACTGCTCATAGGGTACTTAGAGTAAATTAATGGTGGTGTAAAACTGGTTTAGTGAATTGTGTTTTGGGATTTTTTCCTTTAGTTTCTTTCCTGAAAGATTATACATTGATCATTGCTGAAAGCAAGATACAAACCCAACAGATGAACACCTTTTTGACAAGAACCATCAAACCAGGCACTAAGTGGGACTCAGGCTGGACTTGGAACATGGATGTGGCTCAAGCTGAACGCAAAATCGCAAATGATGACTATTTTCGCCTGTTATTTAATTGCTAGGTATGAAATGGGTCACCCATCTACTCCAGTCTATCGTATTTGCATTCCCCCAGACAAAGAAAGGAATGATGAATCTGACTCCATGTTCTTAGAAGGCTAATTTATTACGATTGATATGATATGATATGATATGATATGATATGATATGATATGATATGATATGATATGATATGATATGATATGATATGATATGATATGATATTATGCTATACTAAACTATACTAAAGAATACAGAAAGGATATTTACAGAAGGCTAAAAAGATAATAATGAAAACTCCTGACTCTTTCCAGAGTCTCAACACAGCTTGGCCCTGATTGGCCAAAGAGTGAAAACAACTCACACCAGAATCCAATGAAACAATCACCTGTGGGTAAACAATCTCCAAACACATTCTACATGAGCAAAACAGAGGAGAAGCAAATGAGATTACTATTGTTTTCATTTTTCTCTGAGACATCTCAGCTTCCCAGGAGAAGAATCCTGGGTGACGGGATTTTTCAGAAAATGTGAATGTGACACCAGTCCTCCTCAACAATAATGTAAAGGTAGCCTGGAGTGCTGTCACCAAAACCAGTGAGGAAATGTTACATGTGGCAGGGAAGTGTGTGACCTGAGGATTCAAATGGCTGTGAAAATGTCCAAGACACCAGGCTAGAGCAATAATTATAATTTCCACATAAAAGGTAATCTTGCTGATTTAGAAGATGGCTCCTGCCCCTGTTGTTAATTCAGGTACATTGTGTCTGGCACTTGCCTTCTAGGGTTAGTCTTTTATGCTTTCTTGGCTGAAATACCTATTTCCAGTGAAAAATCTCCTCAGTGTACCTGAGGGACAAGGATCTGCTACAGTAGGTACATTTTGATAATAGGAACTCTCAGTAAGACAAATGATGCTGTGGTCCCAAAGCATTCAAATCCACAAAAGACCACTTGATAAAGCCGGGGCAGAGTCAGCACAGATGAGTCTAGAGGAAACTGCAGTAGGTTTTAAGTCATTCAACAGCTCCTTTGAATGCTGACCTTTGAGGGAAAGATACACCCAATCAGGCTGAGCAAACCAGGAGTTCCAGAGCCATCCTACATCAAGATGCCCGGTAGAGAGGGGATTTAAATCTTATTAAAATTTTTGAGAGACTGACAAAGTGTACTTAAAAGATCCTGCTCATGAAAAATGACCATGATTAATGCCAACACAGTGCCTGTTGTTTCCAAGGATATAAGTAAACAATCCAAAGGGATTAGCCCTGCCTCACAGCCATGGTGTTGGCATCTCTGAGGAGTTCCAACAGTGCAAATGGTCCCAGAGCATGAGTGAATGCCATTAACTCAATTAGTAATTGATGACAGTCACTTAAAACTCCAGACTGTGTTAAAGCTGCTCGTTAATTATTATCATAGCAATGCCTAGGTGGGGAAAGGTGTGAGGGAGCTGCTAACTCAAAGGATCTGGCAAGAGGTAACTGGAGCCAGCCATTCTCACACCTCTACATCAATCCCTCTGTGCTTGCAGAGTCCTCCCTAAATCACCTTGGCTCATTTGTTGTCTGAACAACAAGTCTTTTAGGTGAAAAAAATATGGAAGTCACTCCATCCTCTTTTCCCTTCCCTTCCCTTCCCTTCCCTTCCCTTCCCTTCCCCTTCCCTCCCTTCCCTTCCCTTCCCTTCCCTTCCCTTCCCTTCCCTTCCCTTCCCTTCCCTTCCCTTCCCTTCCCTTCCCTTCCCTTCCCTTCCCTTCCCTTCCCATGCAGTTAGGTCATCAGTTTCCCTAGACACTCAAAACACTCAAAACCTCTGCTAATTATTTTGTTTGGATGATAACTATAAATTCTCTTTGCTCTCATTTAAGAAGCCCCCAGATGGACTCCATGTATTATTGCAGCTTCTATGTCCCATATTTAGGTTTTCACTGCTCTAAGGAATTGGCCAGCCCTGCCAGTTCTGCACCAACATACACAGCTACAGTTCAGTGGCAGTGTGCTTTTGATGAGCTTAGTGGAAGTTCCACAGTATCAATTATCTTTAGATTTGTGAAGCAAAGCAAAGATGATGAAGCAGACTGTACCAGCTCTTAATGCAGAACTACACAATGTATAATTTAGCATTTATTTTACTGCCAGCATTCTCTATATAATGTGTTAGTGCACAAAATAGCCTATCAAATGCATTAGCAAACAAAAGCTATATAAAGACTCTTATAACCAAAAGGCAGCTTATGAATAATTCCCATTTCCATGCATTAGGAGTCATCCAGATAAAACACATAAAATGCACTTAACTTGTCCCAATGAATACCTATAAATTATATGAATAACTGTACATATATATAATGCATATAATATCAACATAATATTTCAGTTACCTTAAAGGATAAAGTTGCTTTCTTGGATGACTTTGAAGACAATTTGCAAGCTTGCTCAATTTATGCTGACAGTAATTGCTGTATAGCTGCCTGATTTAGACAGAGGGGGAAAATGGATGCACTGTACAAGTTACAACAACAGAAGAAAGCTGCTAGGCTACCTTTTGTGGTATCATTTGTACTCATTGACAGGACTGTTGCCAGCTGTTCAATTATCTGTCCAGAATACTCCAGAATACACAGTGCTTTATGGGTAGCTAGGCAGAAAAAAACCCCCTATTTTTGACTCACATAGTACTTAGCAGTAGGTAAGGAAAACACACATTTATTGGATTAACATGGAAGATTTGGGGAGTATTTCAAAACTATGATGACAGAAGAAATTACATGTTTTGTGCCCAGAAATATAAAAGTTATAAAGGAAATTATGGGATGCTCTGATTCTAAACAATTTTTGGTTCATTATCAATAATAAAATAATATCAAACTACATCAAATAACAAACATAGAGTTTTGTGTGTTTGCAGAATCAGCTGTACACATTCAATTTTCAAGGTGTTTTTTGCTTCCACACTGAAACCCACCCCAGCATTACCATTGGATAAATTAAGATGCAATAGCCACAATTCCTGGCATTGCTTCTGTGGGTTTCAAATTTTGCCAAGAAACCTTCAAGCAAGCACCAAGCTGCAACAGCAAAGGATGGCAGAAATATCAAGTTATCAATGCAAATGGAGGGAAATGAAATGGACAATTGTGGTTCCATGATTTAACCTTACAAGAGAAGTCACACAGCCTACAGAATACTTAAGGCTCCCCTAATTATATTTTTTGTAGGATTCTTCTCTTGAACGGAGTGTGAATCATGGGTCAAGATGTAAAAAGGGTCAGAAATTTGGTATTTATGCTCAGCTGTTCACTGAGACAGCACACAGCAAAGGCTCTGGCATAGGCACACATCACCTCAAACACATTCAGGACTGCAGGGCATTAACTTGCTTTTAGGTAATCAGGAAATATTGCCATCGTCCTCAGCTCACTTTCTTCTTTGGGATTGCAGCTGACTAATTACCATGAAATAATTTAGGAACAATTAAAGCATTTCTCAATGCTTGTTGTTTGAGAGCAAGTTCCTTGATGGAGTAATGAGCAAAGGCATACACTAATCACCCATTAACTGGCAGGGTGCTTAAACATCATTTCATCTTGCTCTAGAAAGGGTTTTGCGTGCTTAATTTAGTGCCTTTGGTAGACTCAAGGGTTGAAGGCTGCTGAAAATGGGATCCAAATCTCTGTTTAGTTAGAATGTCACATGATACAGCCTCATTGCCTCTTGACTGTGAATATTAGAGATTTATGCCTTTCTTTCATCTTGTGATCTCTTGGGATGGGTATTTGTCCTGTAGAATGAGTATAACAAGCTGCAAAACTAAGATGCCACATACAGAAGTTACACAAATTATTTTCACACTGAATATTCAAGAAAGATTTGCTATGCAAAATAATCAAGTTTGGCTCTTTCCTGGATGTAATTTTGCTGTGTTTTACCTAGGGGAGCACTACAGGGGTTAATTCTGTCCTATCTGCCCCGGGAGACAACATATTTGTAATTTAGAGAAGCAGATCTGTTACCAGAGCCTGTAAAGCCAAGCACAGGAAAGAAGTTTGCTTGCCCTCTCTTCATGTGACCCCAGAATGCAGAAGGCACAGACAGAAATAGCAAACATTTTGTGCATCTCCAGCTTGACCTCATCTTTTAGTTGCTCCCTGCTCAGAAAAGTTTTGCTGTACCTTTTTCTCTGCCACTCTCCAGCTCTCTGTACAGAGAATCTGTCACAGACAATCCTGAACAGTTTATGAATTGTTACCTATATCCCCTCTCACTGCTCTTGCTTCTGACTGTGGTTGCAAACTCAGCTGTGACCCTGCAGAACATCATCATGCCCTCAAAAACGCTGGAAAAAGGATTCACAGAACTCCTCACTGGCTTCTTATTTTAATCCTATTTGTTAAACACAGGTTTCTAATGATTTTCTGATATGACTGCATTGTATGTGTGTCTGCCCTGCTCAGTTTTGGACTTGTGGCTACTCAAAAAAAATTGACAAAATAAAGTTCAACAAATATATTAAAATTCTCACAAGTTTTGTGCAAGTGGGCAGCCTGGTAGGGAAGACAGATGAGAGTAAACATCTGTACAAAATGAAATAAGATGACAAAAGCAATCCTGTTAGGAGGCACTGGAGAATTCACCCCAAAGACCATCCATGGCAGAGAGGATTCAGAAAGATTCTCTAACTACAGAACTACAGCTTGTAAAGAAAGAATAGTATTTTTTGCAAGGTTACTCAAATATAAATACTCAAATACAAAACTTTGTGGGAAAGATCCTTAATCCTCTGCTGCAAATAAAGTATGCACTTAAGCTTTACAGAAGACATCTCACTTGCCTCTACTTTTCTCTTTGTCAGTGAATCTGACTTTTAGTTAGCAGATGAATTTTATAAATTACATAACCAGAACGTAAATTCTTGGTGCTGATTATGGAGTGCAAAAAACAAGACACAACTGGAGCCACTCCGAAATATTTCAGTGAGATAATCAGCTGAGGGCTTTTCGTTTTTTGGAAAGTGCAGGATTTGAAAGATTATGGAAGGCTCTAGGTCTCCCAAAGTAAAAACCACATATATATCACAGATTAATAGTGAAAACTATTGTTAAACATCTGGTCAATGTAGGAGCCTTCTAGTGAGTATTTGTAGATAATTGGAAGGTGTTGGTAGGTATGAATACTATGGGTAAGCCAAACATAAAATTATGCTAGAATAATTAATTATGCTAACAATAAAATTATGCTAAATAATTAATCTAGATTCCTAGAGGATACATTTTTTAAAAATCCACATTTCTTTCTGTTAGTCCTGCTATTATTGCCTTGATACACATAGGCTGGGGCCAATTTACACCTCTCTCGGTGGCCCTAATGGAAATAACAGTGGGGCAGGCACTGTATTCCTTTCATACCCCAAATTTTTATGAAAATTCCTCCAGCCACTGAGTCCTGAAATTCTGATTTCTTTCATGTTTATGTAGAAAAGTATCGCTATTGCAAACAGTGATTCAGCAGAAGAATTACAAGATCCCTTGAGATTATCATAACCTTTTATCACAACCTCACCCAACAAGACAAAATAAGAGCATTAGGCAAGTCACATTTTGCTTTCAGTCAGAGATTTTTCAAGGGTGTTTCACTGTCATTGATCTATGCACAAATCTAATCCTGATCACTGCTGTGTCTAAACCTTCCTCCCCCCTCCATGGAAATTATTTTCTCAGCTTGCTTGTGCAGTGTGGAAATGTTATTTCAGCAAAGGAACCTGCAGCCCATGGTCTGGGGAAATGGTCTGAGATTACAGGACTGTGCAAGAAGCTGGTGACAACTGCAACCCCAAACCAGACACCTGAGAGTAAGCTCAAACCAGCAGTGACCTGTTTTTCTTGATTAGATTTTGCAGCAGCAAGGCCAGACAGAATTGCAAACACAAAGGCATCTGTCAGGAAAATGAAGTCTCAGTATGGATTTCTGAGTCTGTAGCTGGAACAGTTGTTTTAAAATATTTATAAGCCATTCACAATTCATGAGTTATAGGACATTCAGCCAATCACATTGTCAAAATCTCTGAACAGATATTGGAGGGTGCCTTCTATTTTACAAATACACAGCAGTTGCTCTATGGTAACAATCGACAATAAGGATACTTGGAAAAAAACCCTTAACAACCACAAAAACAAGAAAACAAACAAAACAAAAAAACCCAACCAAAAAACCACACCAAAAAACAACAACAACAAAAAAGCCCCAAACCATAAGGGGTTATTTTGTCCCTGTAGAAAAAAATGTTACCACAAGTGCTTACTAGTACCTGTAAGAGCACCTCCCTGCTCAGGCATCACTTCACCTTAGCTGCCTGCCACCACTTTTCATTTTGATCACATTTTCTGAAATCTGGCTTGTGACTGTGATGGAGAGCAGCCTTGACACAGTCTGAGACAAACCCCAGTAACAAGACTGGGCTTGCACAACCTTGGGAAATGTAGCCTTAGGTCTCAAGCATAGTTTTGGAGCTTTGAATGGGACCAGTGCAAGTGCCTTGTGCCTATGGAGATGGGAGTAGGAAGGTGCTGGTCCCTTGGCCAAAGGGATTGCAGAAGCCCAACTCCATTGTGAGAAATTTTGCAGACCCAGAACAAGAGGGCTTCTCTCCCTTAACTAAAAAAGAGAGGAAACCTTCACCTGGGTCAGCTTATCTTTCCAATTCCCTATGAACTTTGCCATGCTCATGCAACCCAAGCAGCACCACTCACATATCTGATCTCTGCTCACTGCAAAACTTCTTTTTGCATCTCTGGGTGATGAATATTTTTATTCTCCCACCCTGTGCCAGCCTACCAGCCAAGCTGGCCACCCCAGTTCTGTGTCCTGTGTCCCTTTTTGTGACATTGCATTTGACAGGCAGCTCCTCAGTGCTGTGGCATGAACTGAACACTGACACTGGGGCTGGAGAAATGCACAGCACAAAGAGAGAGCAGCACAAAACAATGGCTCATGCTCCACATCCACGCTGCTCAGAGTAGCTGGGGATCCTTTATGGGCTTCTGGTGGACAGGTGGTTTTCACACTTCAATCATTCCCTCACAACGTGCAGATTTTCACTTCAAAGATTTGGCAGTGTTGAAAAGGGGTTTTTCAACCTACACAGAGTTCATTTCAGTTAAGAGAGGTTCATCTCTCCCAAGTTTGTACTGCTGGAATGGCTTTGCTGCTACAGTGTTCAAAGTTCTCTCCAAACACCTTCTGATGAAGCAACACACCTCTCCTCCCTGAGGAGCACTGCTGCACTTGCACATCCACAGCCATGGGTAGTGTGCTTATGGGGTTTTCATGTCTGTGTGTGTAAGGAAATTTATTTAGGTATATTCTTCTGAATTACATACGGCACCAAGGACTCCAGATCTATGTCAAACTGCTACTTGTATTGAAGTGTGTCAATTTTAGGCCTTTTTTCTATTCCTCCTCCTGCTGCCTGTATTTGTGAGCATAAGAGGAATCCTTGCTCCCAGGTTGGGTTTTCAAGTGAGGAGACTTTGCTGTTTAAGAGAAGGCTTTTTGGCACAAGCCATCCCTCAGCCAGGGCTTGGCTGAGTCCCAGGGAGGATGGAGATTCAGCTCCTTCCACTGCAGGGAGGCCGGAGGACGGATTAGGGCTGGTGAGTGAGTAATGGACTTTGATACTGTGTCAAGCCATGTAAGAGAGTTATCTGAGCATGCTAGGAGCTTATAAATGAAAGAACCACTTCAGAGATGTGAGAAGAACAGACCTGTGAGACTTAATGACTCAAAGAAAATCTATCTTTTAGTTAGGAGATGAATCCTTAGATGACTGACCTAAATCCCAAATAATTCCATACAACATCAGGAAGACTAAGCTACGTGCAGTCCTATCATTCAATCTTAAGTCTTTCTGTAGTACTGTAGAGCAAAAGATAATGCAAGGAACAACAATCAGATATCCAGAATAATGTAACAATACACGAAGGAGCTTAGCATAGGCAAGTAATAGCTGCAGGCTTCATTTGCTCTGTTTAGTTATGCTAATAGAAAATAAAGATTTCCAGAAAAGATTAGAAGGAAAGAGATTCAAAATAAGTGGCCTGGAGCTTCCTATAGGCAGAAGTCAGAAATCCAGCTGGGTTACAAATCAGTGAATAAATATATTCATTACCTTACAGAGAGAAAAATCAGATTAGCAATACGGGTATTTGTTTACCATGGTTGCATTAAGATAATTTAATAATACCATATTTAGTTGCCTTAGAGAAATTAAGCTAATGTCATACAAGTTTTAGACAATAAAATGCAGATTGGTTTGTACCAAGATGGAGTTCCTCAGCATTGAGCCTGCTTTACATCAGCAGATGGCCTGAAACCTCTCATGAATCTTAACACAGACTGAGGTAAGTCAGGAAATATTTTCTCCACTATTAAGTTACCTGCCTGTTACTGTTCTTTTTCTGTTCTGATTTTAACAAATTCTCCACTTTTTTACATTTATTTTCTTTATCACTTCCTATCCACATAATCACACATTCATATACATTCTGTGTGACTGTAATGCATGTATCTGCCACATCATCTCTGCATGCCCTTCTAGTAAGTATGTAAAATTCAAAGTAAAATTATTTGTATTCACTAGATCAAGAGCTCCACATGCTCAGTATCTCATGGTTCCCAACTCATATCTGGAGCCTACACAGCAAATTGCATCCTGGTGTGCTGTCTTGCCTGATAAAGTCATTTTCAGAATGAAAAGCATGGGCAGGTTCTGAGAGCCTTGCACAGGTCCATCCCTTTTCTTCCATTACAGCACATCTCCCCACCAGGTGAAATGCTGCCCCAGACTATTCTCAGCGCCAGCCCTCTGGGCAGGGACACACCGAGGCTCTCAGGAGATGCTGTGCCAGCCCCCAGTGGTGTGATGTGGTTGGAATTTATGTTTAAATGCTGAATTTGCCTGCAGTTCTTTCAGGTTGGAGTGTAAAGTTGACGTTTTCTATCTAGAAGACTCCTGCGAAGTGTGTAAGCCCTTTTGTAGGTTCTCACAAACAAGCTGGTTCTGAAAGGTGCTGAGGAACTCCAGTGCATGCAGCAGTGAGAATTCTGTAAAACTCTGAGAGAGCTTTACAGAATTCACAGAATTGGAAGGTTGGAAGAGACCTTAAAGATCATTGAGTCCAACCCAGCCCCAACACCTCAACTCAACCCTGGCAGCCAGTGCCACATCCAGGCTTTGTTAAACACACCCAGGGATGGGGACTCCACCACCTCCCCAGGCAGCCATTCCAGAACTTTATCACCCTTCCTGTAAAAAACTTTTTTCCTGATATCCAACCTGTATTTCCATTGGTGCAGCCTGAGGCTGTGTGCTCTGGTTGTGTCAGTGCTGCCTAGAGAAAGAGCCCAGCCCCAGCTGAGCACAGGCACCTTTCAGGAGCTGCAGAGAGTGATGAGGGCAGCCCTGAGTCTCCTTTTCTCCAGGCTGAGCACCCCCAGCTCCCTCAGGGGTTCCTCACAGGGTTTGTGTTCCCAGCCCCTCTCCAACCTTGTTGCCTCCTCTGGATGTGCTGAAGTGTCTCAAGGTCCTTCCCAAACTGAGGGGCCAGAACTGGACACAGCACTCCAGGTGTGGCCTCACCAGTGCCATCTTTTCCAAGGAGCCTAGCCTGGAAAATGAGACTTGCTTGCTTCAGTGAACTCCCTCAGAATTAATTACTGCTTATTTTGTCCTGAGAAATTCCTAAATGAGGGGCTGAGGAATAAATTTTGCCGTAGGTGGTCTAACAGATTGGTGTTTCTGGACCATACCAACCACTCTGCACAGACACTGTTTCTGCCAGAACAACATTAGCGCTTCTTTGTCAAAGCACTTCTGGTGCAAAAAGGAATTAAGAAACTTCTTGTTTTCCTACAAGGCATCTAGCTAAAATATAACACAGTCTGAAAAGCAATTAGATGCAATTCCATCCCAGGTCCGTGGAGGCTGGAATTCATTGCGGCAGTTGCTGTTTAGCTCAGTGCATAGCACAAAAACTAGAAACTCTATCTCTGAGGTTGTTTGCCCTCTGCACATCTCACCAAATTCAAAGACTATTGGATCTTGGGAATTAGGGATTGCAAACAGCCCCAATCACTCCATCATTCAGACCACCTTTTTAGTGATGCAAGACTGGTTTCCTAAATCAATATTTTAGTGCTTCCTCTAGGTCAGTTGAAAATTTTAATATAACAGCAAAGGGATTTAGTTGCATCTCCTGTGAACTATTTTATAGCTGAGAGATGTTATAGGCAGTACAATTTTCTTTATATTCAGCATATATTTTCCATGTAAAACTTCATTCCATGAGTGTAAATTAAACTCCTACTTGTTATGACAAATATTTTCTTGTTTTCCCCGTGTTTACATATTTCATAAATATGTAAACTCTTATAAACTCTCATCCACATTAGTTGTCATTAAATCAAAGCACTTTATACATATTTTAATGTTCTTTCTTGCACTAATTGTTCCAAACCTTTGATCATTTCTTTCACTCAGAGTGGAATCCTATAAAAGGGTGCTGAAGGAGACAAAAATCATTCATAGCAGAAAGCAAAACAAAGAGGCAAACATGATTTCTGGATTTGATTTGGTAGGAAGAGAGGCCAAGGGGATCTCTTCAAGACATTTTTAGAATCACTTTTATCACAAATCAAAAGGTAGAGTCCTCTTTACTTTGTGCTGATGTACAACAAGTAGATCAGGAATTATGTGAGGAGAGAGTGAGGAAGGAAAATAGGTGCAGTTTAAACACCTAAAGGGTACCAGCAGCAACACACCCATCCAGCATCCCCTGCAAAGAAGAAATCCTGGGCACCAGGCTGAGCCCAGACCCTGACAATTCCTGGTGGGAGTCCCACAGGCCCCTGAGACCTCAGTGAGAGGAGAGCAGGAGGAGACTCACAGTCTGGGCACTCCCAGCAGCCAAGGAAAAAGCCTGAGAGCTTTTAATAATGAACTTCATTCTCTCTGCAAAACCTTGATGAGGTGTTTCTGGCCGCTCAGACATGGGCCTTGGAAGTATCCCAGTGGTTTTAGAGTGCTTAGGAGCAGAAATATGGAAAATTTTCTCTGTTTGTAACATTAGAAGTAGCAAGGAGATATGAAACAGGAGGAGGACTTTCCACAGAAACAAATAGCTGGGCTGAACCAAGGAAAAACACAAAATTCTAGTCCACATTCAAAAGACAAAAATGTATTGAAGAATCCATAGAGAATTTATGTGTCACCAAAAACTCTATGATCTGTGGGAAAATATCCATGCGCGTTTAAAAAACTAAAATCTCGGCTTCATTTTATTATTTTATTGCTTTTAATATAGGCTGGTTTTGCTCTAAGTAATAGATGTCCTTATTGCTTCATTTTCTGAGCAAACAAATGATTCTGGCAGTTTTGACAGGGAGCACCACTACATCTGAGAGCTGGAAATCTGTGTGTAACATCTATTTAAAGCACCTCTGTGAAGAACTGATGTCAAAAAACTTCAGTCCACCCTACTGTGTCTTTTAGTTGCAGCCATCTATCAGTGTTCATGTGCTCCAGAAGGGATTGCTCTTCACCAAAGGAAAGACAATGCAATGATTTGTCCTTCTGCAAGAGGACTTTTTGCTCTACAGTTGCTGAAACTATAGCAGATGTTGTGGAGAACAATATCCCATCTCCTTACTGTCAATCAAGTTATTATTTGAGAGATGGTTGCTTCTCAGGAACAGCCCAACAAAAGCAAAAAAATCAGTGAAATTCAGAAAGCATAAATCTGTTTGTTTATTGTGGTCCAGCAAGTGCTTGCTCCAAGCTTTATGGGGAGCAGCAACAGGACAAGAGAGGGAATGGCAAAAAATGCCATTACAAACTTTCCAAACTCCACACAGGTCAGATCCTTGTTTCAAAGTAAATGATCCTAAATTCTATCATCATATTGGCTCTTCTGCCAGGAGTCTGGCCATATTCCCAAGGCAACACCAAGGCCTCCCTCCTTCCAAGGATTCAGCTCTGTAAAAGTCCAAAATCCAGATGGGAATATGATTGTGGGATACACCAGAATAGCCCCCCCTCTTTGTCACTGCATATCTTTACCCTCCAAGAACATCTGTGGGATGCACCAACACAACAGACATGTTCAAAACAAAGGGGACTTTTAATTATACAGAGATTTCCACAACAAAAAATGGCTTTCCCAGATGGTGGGGACTGAGATATGTTAAAATATATATTAAAATATATGTATGTCAGTCTCCGAGGCTGACAGAATTAAGCTCTCAAATGTACCCTATAAGGTCTCCATCCAAACTGATCTGTGCCCTCTTGGTCTTTTTACCAGCAGGAGGGTTTTTGCTGGCCCCACTCAGCTCCAGATCTTGTCCTTTTCTTTGTGCAGAAAAAGGGAAGAGCATTTCCTTTTTGTCAATGAGCAAGAATGCTGAAATGAAGACTGACCTCAGGAGGATGCAAGAAACCTCCCTTCTTCCCTCTTGGTATTAGAAGAGGACAGAGTCAACACAGAGAAATATTTTTCCTGTTTGCCTCACATGTGAGCTGTTTGGAAGCCACTGGTAATAGAAAGGAAAGCATCACAGGAGAAAAATGGCCAGAAACTCAACAATGGTATGTCTGAAGTGAGGACAAAAGTGATCTGGTAGGGAAATTCAAATGAAAAATCTTCTGGTTATTAACTTGTGGAAAAACTGTCCAAAACTCCCTGGAGAAGGAGGAAATAACCTTCCTGACCAATCCTCCAGACTGAGGAGGATTATGGATTTTCACTCTATGATATGAGGTGTGGGCAGCAGCCACACACACTCCCTGAAGACAGGAGCTGGTAACACCTTGTCACAGAGCACCCAGTAAAAGGCAAAGGGAGTCAGCCCTTAGATTTTGGTAGTCTCCAGAGTCTGCGTAAACAAATTCTTTATAAACTGAAAGATGTGCCATTTTATCTATTGCCATCAGAAATCGTTACTTTTACATGGCTTTTACGCTCACCAAATTGGTGCAATTATGAGGATTTCTGCATTTGCCATTTCCAGAGGCATTCTGAATTACTAGCATTGCTTCTCTAATACATGCAATTTTTTTGCCAGAAGGACACCATACCATTAATTCTGTACCCTCCGTAAATGCAGCAATTATCTACCAAACAGTTATTCTATGCCATGCTTCAAGGATACTTTCACCTTCCCACCCTCCAGTGCTGTTGCTGGGCAAAGGAGAAGTCACAATTACCCTCCAGGGAGAGAGGGTCAAGAGGAGCCCCAGGACAATTTCAACTTTCTTTAAAACAAACAAACAAAAAAAAAAACCCAACACACACAGAACCTTATAATAAATTATTGTATGTAGACCTTTACTGACTCTGTTATTTGCCATTAAATTCTGCACATTAGTTCCCATGAGTATAACCTATAAAATTTTTAGATTAAATATTCAATTTAGCAGGGCACATGCAAATTAACCAGCAGCAGTGTTTCTCAGGTGCCAGCCTGGACCAGGCTCATGAGTTTTCTTGCCAATGTAAACTATTTGTGAGATCAAAGATGCAGGAACTTGGGTAATAAACACTTGCCATCCACTCAGAAGAGGAAAACTCAAACTGAGATGGGTAAGAAAACCCCAGTGGAGAGGTCAGGAAGAGGGACAGGGCTGCTCCCTGCTCAGATTTTTGTGTTGGAGAGGGTCCAGTTGTGCCCTGTGAGCTCTGTCACAACAAGCCCAGATCCCACAGAGCACAGGGACCCTTCACTCTCTGGGGATGGGGTGGCAGCAGGTCTCCCCAAGGAAGATCTGCCTTGTGCTGGGGCCATGGTCCAGGGATGAGCAGCACAACCATCTCTCCTGACAGTCCCTCAGGAGATCAAAAATTGCCCATCAAGAGTCACTCTGCTCTCACACAGAGACATCCCCACATCCCTCTAGCAAGGAGTCCATTGGTTGTATTAAAAACTTTCTTTTGACATCAGTATTTTGGTGAGTCCTTTAAATACAGGCAATAAAAAGCTCATTTTTTTTGCATAAATAGATACTTTTGCTAAATGTAAATACACTACATTCAGCTTCTGCCCCATTGAACCTAACCCTAACTTTTTGGAAAATAAACCTGTTCACCAGTTTGTTTAGAGTTTTTTTTTCTCCTGCTTGGAAGATGCTAGGTCCTATTTAGGAGCTTAATTAGCAAGACTAGAGTCAAACTCCTATACCCAGTCATGGCACACAGACCCTTTATTCCAAAAACCCCAAGATTTTCCAAGACCACTGTGGCTATAGAAAATGAATCAAAGGCCAAGTCCCAGGTCCCCATCCCTTTTAAGATGTGCTGATGTGGAAAATAGAGCAATATGAGCCTGAGCTGTGGTGGGAAGAGACCCTTCCACCCTGGAGGTAAATAATGATGATCTTCAAGGTCCCTTCCAACTCAAATCATTTAATGATTCTATGAATACAAAATCAGAGAAGCTGCTCATGTCATCCCTGAACAGGAAGGCTGAATTCTTGTGCTGTCCTCCTCTTTTCCCCTCCCTTCATAATTTAAAAATAAATTAAAGCAATTATGAATATGTTGAATCTCATTTAAATAAGAACAGAAAATTTGAAGCTGCCTCTCTGTGCAAGCAACGCAGCTAAGCCCCCATGCCATGTGGCTTGTTAAATCAGATGCATTCATCCAGAAGACCCTCAGCACCTAACACGAGCTACAGTAACTTATTGGAGGTCTGCTTATGAATACAAGGATTTTACTCCAGAAACCTCAGATCTCATCATTCACAGTGAAAATGCTGACTAGAAATGCTGAAGTGATTTTTTGCAGCCTGCTGTCACTGCTAGCAGTGATTACAGCCATCAGCACAGCATCAGTGTCTCACAAACAGATGTGCAGTCGGCTTCTTAGCATGGTCTACTGTGAAAGGTGGATCAAGTGAAAAGTGATTTAGAAAAAAAGAGTTAAGGTGGAAATACTCATTTTCATTTGCTTACTCAGTTTTCCATTTTAGCTTTATGTTGCTCAAGTGTTTGAATTAATTGCAGTGGTGTCACATTCACATTTTCTGAAAAATCCCGTCACCCAGGATTTTTCTCCTGGGAAGCTGAGAAGCCTCAGAGAAAAGGAAAACAATTCTTATTATCTCATATGCTTCTCCTGTGTTGTGCTCATGTGGAATGTGTTTGGAGACTGTTTACCCACAGGTGATTGTTTCATTGGATTCTGGTGTGAGTTGTTTTCACTCTTTGGCCAATCAGGGCCAAGCTGTGTCAAGACTCTGGAAAAGTCAGGAGTTTTCATTATTAGCTTTTTAGCCTTCTGTAAGTATCCTTTCTGTATTCTTTAGTATGGTTTAGTATAGTATTCTTTACTATAATATAGTATCATAAAGTAATAAATTAGCATTTTGAGAACATGGAGTCAGATTCATCATTCCTTCCTGCCACGGGGGACCCAGCAAATACAGTAAAGTGGGATATTCTGAGAGTGTAATTTCTATTGCAGAAAGTGCTACAGACACCCTGATGTCATCCCTGGTATTAAACAAGCAGCCTCTCTGGTTTCTTCAGATGAAACAACCTGAAAGGAACTTGCTAAGGCAGCCAAAATGTTGGTGGCAAAGGGTTTTTACTCTGGGAGGGTCTTCTTTGCAGTTCATTGCTAGGGTTTTACATCCCACAGGAGAGGGAGGTGAATCCAAGTCCATCAGAGGACCACCCTTAAGTCTGTGTAGCTATGGCTCAGCTACATCTCAATCAGCTCCATCCAAAAATCTCACAACACTGCCAGGACAGTGAACACCTAACGCCATTCATTTTTCAACAATTCACTATTTTTTTTTTCTGACAAGGCAGTAAACATTTATAGATTTGTTGAATTTTATAGGCAGTTCCCGCAGAAACCAAAAGAGCTGTTGTCACTAATGGAATCACTCATCAGAATAAGGGTTTGCAGGATCAGTGTGTTAAGTTTCAATATTATTTTTTATTCATATGAGTTTGCAAAATTCAAATGGGGAGCAGAAAGCAGCTTTTTAAAACAGCATGTGCTACATTTATATCTAATGCTGCAGTGGGATGTATTTGCAGATTGCTTTACCAAGTCCACTTAAAACCTTAAATCAAGCTATTTAAAGCTTGCTCACTGCAATTTACAAGCATGTGTAAATTATTCTCTAATCCAGTTTGCACTTAACTTTACCACAGTTGAGAGTCCCCTACTGACCTCGGGGATTGAGCAGTAAAAGCTCTACCCCTTAAACATCAAATGAATTAAGAAGTTCCCCTTTTGAACCAATATACCAAATACTAACATTTAAGTATAATTAGAAAACTTATAAGAGTTATAAAAGGAGCAACACACAGTAAAGTCTGTCATGTACATTTCTATTGATTTATAAGGTTTTTCTCACTAGTTTCATGACGCAAAGGACAGGCCCTGAATAACTAAGACCAATTTGAGCAAACTCATCTTTGCAAGGAAGGCCTCTGTAGCACCAATTGTTATGCCCAAGAACACATTAAAATGTTATGTTCAGGAATATATAAAAATGGTTTTCCTTATTATTTTAAATAAATGTATTTTTTTTTCTGCCACCCTCACTAGCAAAATGCATTTCACAGAGAGCAACAAATGGCCAAATGCCTCCCCAAGGTGAACATTTGACCTTTTCAGTTTCATAAACAGAAAGTTATAAGTGATTGATTCACATTTATGTGGAAATAGTTGGTTTTGAACAGTTTTCTTGGTTCACTTGTCTGAGCACTTTCCAAGTGAGTCCATGGCTGAGTCCTGGGCCAGGACAAGAATCTCCAGAGGGAAGAATGGTGGAGCCTCCTTATTCAGCCATGAGAAGTCCTTGAAAGCAGAGGACTTGAAGTGGACACAGCCAGACCTTGCCACAATCACAGGAATTAAAACCCATGCAGAATCATTGAATCTTTAAGCCCAGAAAAGTCCTCTTTGGACTGGAAAAGATTATTAAATCCAACCTGACACTGCCAAGTCCACCACTAAACTGTGTAACTAAACACCACATTTGCATATTTTTGGAACACTTTCAGGGATGGCGATTTTACCTTTTCCCTGAGCAGTCTGACAACTCCTTTGGTGGAGAAATTTTTCCTAATATCTAATGTTAACCTCCCCTAGCATAACTTTAGCCCATTTTCTCTTGTCCTATTGTTTGTTACCTGTGAGAAAAGAGCTGACCCACACTGGTCAACCTTCTTTCACTGTTGCTCCTCACCTGGGAGTCTGAGGGACTGGAGTTGGTCCCAGCAGAAGCAGTGGTGATGTGAGCTGTTCCACCCAAATCCCTCTTTCCTCCTCCTTTCCCCCACCTGATCACAAAGGCAGCAAAGGGAGGAGAGGAGAAAGCAAAGGGAGCCACAAAAGTAGAAATCCTGACCCCTCCATTGCCAGTACAATAAGCAGCTCCACCATGATATCTCCCACACCTGTACCTCATATTTGGGGAGTCTCTGTCAAGATATCTCCCACACCTGTACCTCAGAAATCTGGGGGTCTCTTTCACCTCGCAGACCCCATTCCTACCTGCCAGCACTAACCAGATCATCCTCGGGCAGGTCCCCGCTGCTCAAGTTGCCAGAGGGCTGCTCCCCCTCCTGGGCTTGCACCCATGGGTGCTGCAGGCTCATCCTCTGCTGCAGGACCTTTCCTCCAGGATGTGCTCAGCCCAAGCCTTTCCCCACCTGCCTGTGCTGAGGGCTGTTCCCAGACTTTCAGATACCTCCTCCCTCTCCTCTGCCAGTCATCCTTCCCCCATTAGTGCCTGCTGCAGAGGATGGGAGCAGCATCCTTGGAAATGGAAAGCGGGGAGAGTGCTAATTGATGGGCTGCTGCAACCATTAGTCTCCTGTCAAAAGCTACTAGAGGGAGAGGCAAAAAAGAAAACCATCAACAAATTTCCGGAGATTGTGTTCCCTTCCTAAATCCATCTTTGCTCATTCAAATCTGGGGCCATCAACTCTTACATCAGCTCTGGCTTGGGCAGAGATGCTGCAGGATACTCTGACACAGCACAGCCCAGTAGCAGCTGTCCTGCATGCTGCAAGGAGGAAATGGAATTTTCCAGATTTAAAGCTGCACCATACTGATGGACAGTCTGGAATTTGCACTCATGCCCTGTGATCAGCAATGACAGGGCAGACCACTGCCACCCCAGGGAGAAGGAAAGCCCTAAAAGTCTGGATAAGCATTCTGTTAACAGGCTAAAACCCTTCAGCCTTCTTGCCTTTAAGGCTAGGGCTCAGGCTACAACTCTTTAAAAATATAATGTATTTTAACAGCATTTAAATAGGGCATTCTTTTTGCATCCTGGTCCCTATACATGCTAAAACAAGTTACTTGAAATAATCTTTATCAAGATGTGTATTTAAGAATCAGAGAGACTTAAAAACTGCTCCAGAATCAGTGTTTTTATACCAATTTACAGGCTAAAATACAAAAATTATGAAGTAGGAAAGCACAGCTGCCTGATGGAATCAGTGACAGTTCCAGGAGCTCTTCCTGAAGAGAACAAATTGCTCCAGCCCACTACACTAAGCATTTCCCAGAACAAATTATAGGGATTTTTCAAAAAGGCATATTTGCTCCAAACACCCCTTCAAACACTTAGCATGAAAGGCCATAATAAGGTTTTATAGCTGTCATAGTCTATTGGGTCAAAAACACATTAAAAAAAACCAGAGCTTAAACACTTACCAGGTATGATGGATCACTATGGAGTGTCCTATTGAGTAAATAATGTCTGCTCTAAACTCCTTTCTAAATAGAGGCTTACACAAGAGAATCAGTGGCTTTCAAGTAGCCATTATGTACTTTCATACCAATTTCCATGTTTCCATGACAATTGCTTTACATTTTTATTGCTAAGAAAACTCAGCACAGTGGTTTTTTCTGAGCTTGGAGCAAGTGTTAACCAGATATCTCTGCATCCGGAAGACCATTACTAACAAGGTCTCACAACAGCCCAGTACCTGAGATAAATATTATAACCCTTAGTCCTTACCACAGCCCAGCAGTCCCATCAAATACCATAATCTGTAATTTTTTTATAGTGAATGTAGGCAGATTTTTTGAGCAAATGTACTCAGAATTGAGTACAGAAAGATAGATTGCTTATTGTTTCTGCTCTTTTTGACCCTATAATTCATTTCCCTGGGGTTGTTTCTCTGATGAATTTGGCTTCATGTCCTTATTGGGCTGAGTTGGCTGTATCTTCAGGGGTGTTTATTAACCAGCCACTTCTCCAGCAGGAGTGGGTACCTGCTGAACACTTTGGAAGATTTAACTGTCCATGATATATTCCAACCCTTTGGAGATCAGCATGAAACACAAGCCAGATCAAGAATTAGTTGAAAACAATGAGAAGCTTCCCATGGATGGCAGAAACCTCTGGCGGAAAAAAAAAAGTGAAGTTTCCCTGCCTTTTTCTGAAGGACATTCTATTTGGTGTGAAAAATGACATACTTTTCAAGCAGAGCTATCTTGGAGTGTATATAATATTTCAAAAATATCTTGAAAGCTTCATATTTTAATAAACAGTTCCTACATCCATTTTTTATTAATATGTTTTTAAAAGAGGAGCAGAGAATTAACAGTGTGAGTCAGATCATCAAGAAGGCATAAATCATCACAGCTCCACTGGTTTCAATTTATACTGCTTCTGAAAAAAGACTCTCTATACCTTTCTGGAATCACAGAGTGAATTCATCATCCCCAAATAATTAAGGATTTAATTTAATTATCTGTTAATCTCTTCATTTTATGACTGGCTTCTGAAGGATGGCAAGAACTACGGAGAGCTTTTGCAAGGGATGTTAATGATAAGTACAGTGTAAATCATAATTTTGAAATATCCATAAATACTGAGCAAGTTAATGGTGGGAGCTAAGTGGAGGAAGGGACTGTGTGCCATATCATAGACATATAATCTCCTGCATAAATATATTATGGCTTATTATAAAAGCACACTCTGCACAATATAAGGACTAAACCTTTTGGTTTCATCCCAACCATAAAAGCCCTCTTTGAGATTTTGATGTACTTCTAGCCAGAATAGTTTAGAATAGGAAAAAGAAAACAGTAATATTTAAAACTGACATCTGATTCTGCAGAAATTTAATTTTGAGCTATATTACCCTGAAATGCCAGGTACCACAATGATGGAACAGGGACAAACGCTTTAGGGAGAAGAGCAGAAAATGCATCAATTAAAGGATGCCTAATAGACTGCAGTTAAATAGCTTTCACAAATAGGAGGTAAAGGACAAAGTGTTCAGCTGCACAACAGCCGACACAGCTATATGCAAACAAAATACTTCTATCCAAGAAGGACATTTTGTCTCTTACAACTAAACCACTCCCAGAGCCCATTTAAGCACCATGCTTTGACTACAGTAATTATCTCATGTCACTTTATATGATATAATATCTACTTATTCTTAATGGATCTGTTTTAATTTCTAAGGAAACTGCCTATTTGCACAAATGAAACTTGTACGATGATTAAAATATAATTTTCACTCAGGCAATAACACTTTTCAACAAACAAAACCATAAATAGAGATATTACATCTATTTGAAGACAGACTTATAAATGTGAATGTCCCCTAGTACTCAATGCCCTGACTATAAATTGCTGCATATTATGGAAATTAACAATTTCTCATCATTGAATATCAAACAAAATGAATGAATATAAAACCAAAGCTAAGTTAAAGTAGTCAAATCAATGTTATCACTAAGCAAGTCAACTGAGCTTCAGATCAGGGAAAATACACATTACGTAACTAATAATGCAACATAATTTACATAATTAACTGATATCAGAGCCCCATCTGCTGAAAGCATCCAAACAATTGTACTTAAAGACTTTAAAATTCCTTTTGAAATGGCTACTGTTTACAGCAAATTTAACAATGAGGAAAAACTAACCCCAAACTTTTCAAGGAAGCCCAGTTCATGAGACAACAGAGATGCCAATTCCACTTGTTGCACCACATTAACTTCACATTTTTTAAAAATCATCTGTTTAATTTCGCTTCTTTCCAACCTATGAGACATCCAATTGTTTGTGAAGTAAATATGACAATCTATCATTATTTAATTTGACCACCATGCTAGATTCCAATGCTGCAAGGGCTTTAACCATGTCCCACTTAGCTCAGCTCTACAGCATATACCAGCTCTAAAATACAGCCTGAGGGGAAAAGAGGTTTGTTTGGTTTTTTTGTAATGCCTTTTTTATATTCATCCAACCTTAAACGGCATTTTTAAAGGCCACAGAGGAAATCAGTTTAGCTTAGTTTCCTCAAGAGCTCTTACTGTATAAATGTTGTTGTTGCAAATTCTCTGAAACTTTTCTCAAAAATCAAATAAACTTCAGTTCTTAATGTCTTGAGAAATTTGCAAAGATGCAGCTAATATGAAAAAAAAAGGAAAAAGCATACAATCAAACTCTGCAATAAAAGTCTGATCAAACAACATGCATGCAGCAAGACAACTTGTCCACAAACACCAGAATCATCTGCTTGCAATTTAATTGCTACCATTGCAATATTTCTAATAGATTGATGCATATTTTTCACTCACCCTCCATATTTTTTTAAATCTCTTCATTCTGGACAAATTGGTTTTGTTCATCTCTGAGGTCTGCAGATCAAATACATATCCTATGTGGCTGTAAACATATTTTACAACCAGTCAGGAGCCTGAAACAGTAGAGTGATGGATATTCTTGAAAACAGAGGCACGCCCTGGCTTTTAATGCTGCTTCCAACAACCACACAGTTCACAGCTCAGCATAAAGTAACCAATAGCTGAACATAGGCATAAAAAAAAAAAGAAAGGAAAGCCAAAATCCCTTCTTTGAGATGATATAGGAAGAAGTCTTGATCCATCCAATGCTTGATTTAGGTCAGTGAAAAAAAAAAAGATGCTATTATGTCAGCTATCCAACTTTAAGATGACTTGTGAGCTGACAGTCATGGCACTTTAAAGCACCATCATGATGAGTCTTTACAGAGGGATTGTTTTAATCCTACAGAAAAAAAAGTTAAAAACAGAAAAAAAATCCAAGCTACTTAAGCAGTATGGAAATCACATGATGTTACAAAAATGTCTCAAATGTGCTGCAAGGGAAGGAAACTGAGAAATACCTTACATAGTGTTTTCTACTTTATTTCTGTGGTTTCTTAAGGGTGGGAGATTGTATGATGGTGGCCATCTGCAGACCTGTCATTCCTCCTAAATGATTTTTAACTCTTTGTCTCTCTTTAAATAAAAAAAAAATCATGTAAAATAGAAAACACAGAGATGTTATTTTTTAAGTTCCCTGAAAATCAATCAGTTACTCATGAAATTGCACCAATTCTTTAGGAAGAAAAGACATCAGTGAGAGAATCCAGGAGGGAGATCCCATAGAAAGTCATAACCATAAAAATTTTGATCACAGTTCATGCTACCCAGCTCATAGTACACTATAAGAGAGAAGGACCATTTGGTTTTATTGTTCATCCATCTGGGCTTCTTATGTTCCTTTTTATAATTTCAGGAAATGGAAAAGAAAGCAGAAAGAGTGTGAAACATCCCTCTCTGGTAAAACATAAAACCCCCTACCATATCTTGAATCCATTTCTGGAATGAGAAAATAAATTCGTTTGACAGAAACTGATTTATTACTGGTAGTTACAACTCCAAAGCTGATCTTCTGCAGTGTGGGGGAGCATAGCAGGCCACCTCTACACAGAGGAGACCCTTTTGAAGTGTCAGCTCTGACTGAAAGCCTGGGGGTGTAACCCCGGTACTGGAACAGCAGAGTTATGTAACAGATTTGCTTTGAATATCTGGTGTTGTGACTGGCTCTCTCAATAAGAAAAGGGGTGACCACCATATTCTTATGCGATTGATGCTACTTTCTTTGTCCCATTGTGCTACCACACTGTAGCACCCCATGAACTCCCTTCCCTTGGTCAATCCACAAGTCCCCAGCCCTGGAACTACTCACCATAGAGTTAACCCTCCCTCGTGGCAGGGGGAAACAGACTCCCCTGTGGACTTTTGTGTCACAACTTCCTCTCGTTTCTCCTTCCCCTGTGACTGCCTTGGCATCCCTGGTGGGCACCCCCCTTCCCCTGGAGGCCAGTCCCCTCTGCCCAGCCCTTAGCTCTGCCCCCTACCCCTTCCCCTTCTTAAGCTGACTGCTCCACCTGGTTCCTCCTCTTTCTAGCCAGGTTTCCTTTCAGGTACTGCTTTACTCTGCTAGAATAAAACCTTACAAAAGAGCCTTTCTTGCCTCTACTGCTGAGCCAGTTGCAGTGAATGTTGAGTGGAGGTTTGACTGCATTGTCTGAATGTTAATTCAGCTTGCCTTTCAACAGGAGAGGTTTGTTGGGGACAAGAATTAGGCAGCAGCACCTACCATTCTAACACCCACATTTTTTCATTGGCACCCAACATGAGTCTCCACACCATACATCTCCATCTTTGTGCTACAGCAGCACAGAAAGAGCACCACAACTCCTCTTCCCATCTTACAGTGTAAGTGTACTTGATCAGATTACACTGAATGTAAGACCATATTGTCATTATATTGCAAGGGCTCCATATTACCAGAGTTTCATACCTCCTTGATGTTTCTTGTAGGCATCTCCTCTAGGCACCAACTCTTCCTTGTCCTCAAAGCAGCCTACTGACTCCAGTTTCCTTCAGCTAACCAATCCACTCTTTTATAACACTCTTCTTATTGGCTACAGCTGCAGCCTGTTAACTTCAGGCCTGCTCCTAACCTTTAGTGATTGGCTCAGCTGCAACTCTTTACTCTCTGTAGTACATTTATTTACCTGTATTCTCCTACAAAACCACATTTGATAGTCTGGTCAGTACTCACACAGCCCTTATGAAACCTTTTCTCTCCTTCTCTGCAAGGAAAGGCAGAAGAGTTGTGGGTCTGAACCTGTGGTGTTCTAATTGTGCAAGGTGCCAAGCAAACCCACATGGGGATGTGCATTGACCTGGAGTCTGGGACCTGACCCACGCTTCCTAATGGCTGTGAGATGTTTCACTAGATGTAAAGATCCATTTCAAATGTGGATACCAAATTTAGTTTACATCAAGGTCTGTTATGTGCTAATTATGGAAATGACAGACTGGTCCTGTGCATCTAATTGATTATTCTAATCTCACATTTAGTATTAGAGTCCTAATGTTTTTCCATGCGGAGCATTCCCATTTATTCTAATGGCAGTGGGATCTGACCTTTGTTCAATAAAGAATAAAAGTGACTCATCTCATGTTTATCTGAAAGGACTAGCTATACCTCATTAAATTTCTTCATACCCCCTTAGTAACCAGCCTCTCAATTATCTAGCAGTATTCCAAACTTTTTCAGACTTAATTTTCTGTCATTCTGGCAACACACCCTTAATCTGACTGCCATTGAAGAGATGGGTAATAATATTTCAATTTTCTCTGCATTTATTGTTAGTCAGATTAGTTAATGATTAGTTAGATGTAAGAGAATGTGTAGAAACCCTTCTTGACGTGATGCAATTAGTATTGAGGCCCCAAGCACTTCAGTCAAGCTCAGTGCAGACAAGTGCTGTTCTGGGAGCAGGTGCTCTGCCTGCAGGCACAGCTGTGTGACTTCTGCATGGAGCAAGCCCACAGTGACAGCTTTATGCTGACATGTGCCTGCCCACTAAGCTGGGTCACTATCTGAGAGCTATTCTACTCTTTACTGTCTTTGTTTATGCACCACTAGATACCCACAGCTGAAAGTGCATTTTCCTGAGCTCCAGTGATGCCCAAAACGGAATGGAATCTCTCCCTGAAATGGTTCCTCTAACCAGTAGAAGAATGTCCTTTGTATTCCTTTGTCCTCAAAAGATGGGGATGGACTTCTGGCTTTCCATGCTGTAAGAAGCAAAATTTTTCATGAGAATCCTTTTGCCTGCTGTGACCAGGGCTGATAAACAACACAGCACATCCAGGCCAAGGCCAAGCCAAACATGACTCTACCTTGTGGATTTCTCCTTTGTGGTTTGAATGTTATGGTCAGGAGAGAGGGAAAATATTTCTTCTGAATTACAGCCACTGCAGAATCATTCAAAATGGTTTCACCAAGTTAAGGGCTTTTGACATTCTAATTTGCTGAAAAGTGGTTTTCAGCTCATTTTTAACATGGTTTCATGATAAAATCCTCACTCAGAAATAAACTGCTGTGGTTCATTTACTATTCTCACTACTCAGACAGAAACACTTCAGGAGAGCAACTTCTCTCTGGACTCAGGAAGTCTGAAGCCCACAAACGTCAAAGCACTGAATTTTCCAGGTCTTGCTGACAAGGTGAGGGGGTCTGAGGAGGTTGGAGTAGAGCCCAGCTGTTAATGACCAAATCACTCTCTCATGTCCTTCAACTCCTTTCCATAAACTCTGACCTCTAAATAAACCTCCTTGCAGCAAATGTAAGATGTAAGTGTAATTCCTGTTCTCTCTTCACTGAACCATAAAACTTCTCCTACATGACCTGCACTTTGGAAGAAACAGGTGAAGAAATGGAGACAAACACAGGTATAAAAAGAATGGTATTGATGTTTTCAAAAAAAAAGCAACAGCAACTGTCACATTTCACACAAGTTATTACAGATCATACTTCAGTATTAACTTTCTCCATTTGGCTGCCTTGGTGGGTTCCACATTTGTGCCATTGAGCAGTGGCTGCTGCTGCTGTGGGTTTTGCTGCTTTGCTTCCAGGAAGGTGAGATGCTCAGCTTTTACCCAGTAATTTAGTTAAATATAATGGAGTGAAATCATCCCAGAATATTTACTGCAAGCTCAAAATCCCACCTCAGCTGCATTTACTGAGTGCAATAACACTGTGTGTGTTCCTGTAAGTATAATTTGGTTCCTATAGCAGCTCTCAAATTAACAGGAGAGGAAGAAGATTTGATTGCAGTAATCGATCACAGGATTATAAACCGCCAGTGTGGAAGGCAGGGAAAACAAAATCTGCGCTGCAATGAGTTACTGGGAAAGTCTTTGCTTTCCAGTAATGGCTGAGAAATATTAGTAGGAAAATCACAGAGCACTTCTGACACTTCATTTGGATAGTGGGTGCAATTTTGGTCACTCATATTTATAATAAATGAAAACAAAACCAGAATAGATGCAATGCAAATACTGTCTGGTAAGTTATTGGGGCAGTGGAGAAACTGTCTCATGACAGAAACTACTGGAGCCTAATTAAAGTAAGGGTGCCATCTATAAATATACTGGGAAAGGAAGCAGAAATGGGGAAAAGCTATTTAACCCCAATTTTAACACTGACACAGGGCAGATATGTATAAACCAGAAAGAACAAATGCAAGCTAAAAATCAAGAAATGGTTTGTGACCATCCAAATCTGGGGTATCTTCCTAATAAAAGCAGAAAGGAATAAATGTTACACAAATCTAAAATCATTGTTGAGTGCTTTAGGAGGGGGACAGGATGACAGGGTGCCTGCATTATGACATCCTGAAAAGCTGCTACCAATTTCCTACTCCTCACAGTGCTTTCCTGACAGAATTAGACAAAAATCTTTGCAAATTGGACCTGATGCTCAGCTGCACTGTGAGCCCCAGCTGTGACCATTTCCTGCTCCCAGAGAGAACACACTGCCCCACAAAGTGATCTTAGGACTGCTCTAGCTTTCTCCATTTACCTACATAAGCCCCTGGGTCCATTTGGCACCTGCTCACCAGGACATGATCTCATCATACCCCTGCACTGGGGATCAGCCACAACAGCCAGGTGCAGAATGTTCTGACAAGTAAAGAAAATACAAAAATCCAAACAAACAAACAAACAAAAGCTAACAAAAAGCAAACAAAATCTACAAAAGAGGAAAAATATGTCAATCTTCAGTCCTGTTTGTTGATGATATCCTTAGAAGTGAAAGAAGCAGAATCACACTCTGATTGCCGTCACAGCTCATTAACTGACTCTGAAATGGATATGGTACCCCAGAGCCACAGCCCAAACCAATGAACAGGGAATGTGAGATTCCAAACTCATGGGGAAAAAAACAGAGCAAAAATACCCCTTGTATTTATTATTGCAGCAGAAGTAACTGCTGGAAGTAAAAGGAGCAGAATGGAACACCCAGCTCTCCATCTCATTTCATTAAGATCTTCTAATGGCTTGGACATGTGTCAGTACGGCTGAGCTGTGATGAAAACAGGTGCAAACACACGAGGCCACAGTGAGAGGAAGATGCTGTGCCCAGCTCTGCCCACAGATAGCTGTGACTCATAGATGGAAGCCTGGAGAGAAGAATTTTCACACCTCCAGCTTTCCCCTGTCTCTCCAGTCTGAGCTGCCCATTGTAGCCTCCGAAGATGATGGCAGCTTTTGGCCAAAATTCAGAAAACTGACGTGTTCTGTTCTTCCCTTGCCTCCAGGACTCGTTGTACTCATAAGTCAGCACTGATCCTGCTGCATGCTCAGGAGCAGGGAGTTGGATGCCAATCTTTGCCTGTTCTCAGCAGGGGCTAAGTCACCCCCAAACAATATTGTCCTGCTCCTCCTGCCACCATCAGGAGACTAAGGAGAACATGCCCATTGCTATCCCACACTGCCCATGTGAGCCACACAGACATCTGAACTCAAATTCCTGCTCATTTTATTTCAATAACCCAGGAGACACTTTTAAGAAGTTCCTCCCTTGAGTGTGTAGCACAATGTAGTGTGCAGCCACCTCGATTGTGGCAATAAAACATTGTGAGGTGGCTCAGAAAATTCATCTTTTTTTACCAGGTTATCTTCAGGGCAGGTCAGTTCACCTGTCACACACTGATCTGGCTCACAGCAGGCCATTGTGTACAAACCATTGTGTTGGCAGGCTGAGACAAGCAGCTCCCTTCTCTGGCATTGCCTTCCAGCCCCTCATGCTGGGAGTTTCACTGAACTCCTGAGCCTGCCCAGTGCTTCATGGAAACACCAGCCCTCACAGGGCAAGGAGTCAGCTGTTTGCAAGCAAAAAGCACTGGGAAGAAGCCACAGTGCAGCAGTGTGAGAGTACTGAAGATCATTAGCAGCAGGAAATAATGTCTATTTAATGGTCTCTACTATTTGCATATATATTAACTCAAATGAATTCTTCAGCCACATCCATGCGCTGTGCTAGAGAAATATGAAGGGGGAAAAAAAATGTCTTTTCCCATATGTAAGTGCACATTGGCAGGCATGGAGCCTTTGCAAAATGCAGCACCTATTTCTGCTTAGTTATTCCAAGTCACACTCAGTGGCTGATTTCCAGCCTGCAGGAGATGGAAGAGAGAAGGCTTGAAAGCAGCGTGGGCTCCTGGTGGAACAAGATAATCTGAGACAGCCTGCCATCTCCACTGGCTGTCACTAAAAGGCCCCATTTGTTATAGATTTTATACTTTTTGCAAGCAGTGTCTTCATCAAACTCAGCTACACACATTTTAGGATCCCAGTATGAGGAGTTTTACAGTTTCTCCTTCCCTCCACTGCATGTGTTCTGTGTCTCAGCTTGTATAAAGGCTGCAGAGAAGAAAAAGCAACATTGTCCCATTTCTGCCAGCATGTTTAGACCACAGCATACAAGATATCAAACATCTTCACTGAAATTCACTGCCAAAAGTCAAAATCTTCTTACTCATATTGAAGGTAAAACCAGACAGAGATTAAAGAGGGCTTTTTTTTAAATTGTGATTTCTAAATCAGCTCCCTGAAAACTTCTCATCCACGTGGCAGATTCACAGCAACACCCACTCCTGATTTGCACCACTGGGCTGGCTGTGAAGTCCTGATTCCTGGACCAGCACTGATGATCCATGGCTTGCTGTGCATTCAGGAGCTCAAAATCTTGGTCTCTGGTCTGCAGCGAAAGAGACTCAGGACTCTGGGATCTCCTGTCCTCTTTAAGGGACATTTGGACTAACCCCTCTTCTTGCTAGGGAGCAAGAGAGCTAAGAAAAGGAGTAGGAGTGAGAAGTGGACAGATATAAACACAAAAACCAGTCAAATCAACCCTCCTGAAAGGCCAAATCTGTTAAAATTGTCAAACATGAATAGACAAGAGATGTGGGATCCATGGGAAGATGCACTGGTCAGAGTTACCAGATCTCTCTGAGCATCTCTTCTTTCCAGGCACCCTGCAGCTGGGGCAGCCCAGCTAAGCAGAAACTTTCAGGACAAGCAGCTCCAAGGCTGTCCTCCACTGGGTTTTGGGAGTTTGACAGCTCACTGTAAACCTCTTCTACATATAACAAATTACTGAAAATTATATTACACCTTGTTGTAAGAAAGTCCCAATTCTCTGGAATTAAATTTAAACTAACCAATTTACAAACTAGGAGTAAAGAGCTAAGCAGTTCCTGTCAGATATTTTTCCATCCCTAGTTTAGAAACTTCCGCTGATGGAGATGTGACAACCTTTGTAGGCAATCTAGCCCAGCAGCTACAGCTGGAAAGTTTTATTTCCAAGCTCATTATTCTATGCCATGTCTACATCAAGACCTAAGGATAGTTTTCCTCTTTGTCATTACTCTAGAGAGAAATAAAAAATGTCACTGTGTGTTCCTGTGACATCAGGCATTAAACAGTACCTGGGTTTATGCTTTAAAATTTAATTTTCCATATATGGTATAGATTCATTCTCAGGCTTTATAGATGTTATTTTATAGAGACAGTTTCTATTTCTCTCCCTTATTAGGTACAGATAAAATTGTCTACATTCTATTTAATGGTGCATTGCACTCTGTGTTTTGTCTTTCGAAATTGTGTTGCTCTCTGACATTGATTGGCGATACAACACTGCGCCTTGAAGATTTCTGCTTTTGTTTATCTCTCCTGTGTATTCCTGGCTTGTTAGGAATAGTAATGGTTCACCAGCCCTGGTATTATTTTCCCTAGAGTTGCTCAGCCACCTAAAGTCAGCTTGTCCCCAGTCACTGCAGGCAAAAAAAAAAAACCATTACATGAAAGGTCAACAAATTAGGCTTAAAGAAAATACACAGAAAGCAATTTTCTACCCCTAAGAATATAACCTGTATTTTAGATAAACAAATATTGAATTATAAACAACATGAAATACAAAACAATTAGGACACAGATGTAGTGACTTTCCAAGGTGCCAGGCATGGGCAGGACAAGTCACTCTCTATATGCAGTGATTGTGTCACCATTCCCTCAGGGTTTTTCCTCCTTTAAAGGACAAATTCTACAGGGGAAGTAATACCCAATCACTGCCCTTGTTCAGACAGATTTTTCATCTGAGGTCCTCACCAAGGTGACCAATTAATCTTAATCCAGAGGGCATTTTGTGTGATCAACCATTAGCGATGCAATCAACCCATTCATGGCCATCTACTGCCAACACATTTGGCTCATTATGAAGATGGATCATTTTGAGCTGCTAGTTAGAGGGAAAAAGCTTCTTATCCTACTCCCATAATAATTCAGACTCTGTTAGATGTAATTACTGATGGGCAATAAGGGAGGCTAAGGAAAGGGACAGAGTGAAATATGTCCTCAAGAGCCTTAAATCTCTGGATCTTAATTCCTTAAAGCCCCTTATCATTCTAAAAACATTAGCTTTGCCTCCAAAGGTGGGACTCATTTGGTGAAACACAGACATGTGAGGTCTGAGCAAAGCCATCCTGGACACCTTTTGAAGTCCATGGAGCTCAAGTCTGTGGAGTCAGGGGTTCCTGAAGGAGGCAGCTAAACCCTGAGAGAAGAGGCAGCACATGGAAGTGCCATTATTGCCCTTTGGATTATAAAGAGATTTTAAGGTGACTGGATCAGATGGAAATGTCTTTGCTTCATTAAAACAAATCCTGCCCTGTGAGCCTCCTGAGCAAATTTTCCCACCTCTGATAAAATCCTTCATGCTTCAGCCCTTGCCCATTTTTTGCACTTAAGCAGGATTGGTGTGTGCATCTGGATGCAGGTGAGTACACCAGGACAGGAGGGATGATAAATGTGCCCAGGGCTGGGTACCAGCAGATACCAATGTCCCACAGGGCAGCGCATTTCTTTGCTCTGTTTACTGGGAAAGCAGAAATGCTGGCAGGCTCCTTCTGCCACTGGATTTGCAAGCAGCTGCCCAATGACCATGATAGTGGCTGGTTAGGGCACTTATAGCATTCTCTAAATGTTTCATATTTTATTCCTCCCTTGAAGCATCTGGTGTAAGTCACTTCTGGAAACAGAACGTTGGGCCAGATGGAGCATTAGTCTGTGACATTCTGATCTGGTAATTCCTATGTTAATTTTTATGACAATTTTGATGGGCATTGGCCACAGAGCCCAATCTGAGTCAATTTATTATAGGAAAATTCTTTCTTCCCCTTTTTCCTTTCATTTTGAAAAGCACTTTTTTTAAATTTAATGTTGATTTTCACAGGGCAGCCCCTGTGGAGAAAAAAAGGGGCATTGCAGATTTCAGGAGTTAAGAGGTGGGCTCCCACTGCTGCCTCAGATACAGAATGAAAAGGGGAACATTTTTTACAGTTGTTATCTGCAGATTTGGCAGATGTCTTTTCAACATTTTAGGAGCTTAAGTACTGTGAGATATGCACCAGTAAATGCAGCATTTAGTGGTATTACAGTCAGCATCATAAAGAGGCCTGAAGGTTCCCTTATGAACCCCAGTTATGTTGGCTCAGAAGGATACAGAAAAAAGTCTATGATTACAACATGCTACATTTTCAGAAATGATCAATAATCCTGAGCATATCAGAGTCCAAAAGACCCAGCACAAGTGATCATAAAAGGAACTGATTTTCATCACATTTCTGAATATGAGAGTTCTTTCCATGCTACACTCAAGAATAAAGGCATCCCAATCTATCAGGCACCATCAAAATGCCACTCTGAGATACAGAAATCTGTCCTAAACTGCACAAACACAGTCAGGTTATGCTGTGCCTCCACTTGAAGACAGTTTGATTGATCAATGTCAGCTATGAATAATACTGACAATTTTATAGCCACATAATTTTCTCTAATTAAACCTCCAGCTTCTATCTAGATACTTCTCCCTTATGTTGTTTGTGCTTATACATCCTTGTGAAGCCAAGCTGTGAAAAATTATATGGGTCATATAATCTTTTTACTGTTCTTTTCTTACATTAATGTATTAATTCCAAAAACATAGAGCAAAAATATGAACAAAAAGATTCATGACTACACTTCAGTGTGGGTAGATGGGAGTCCTTGCAGGCATTTTAGAGATTAGCAGTGCAACAAATTATTAGTTCCTCTAAATATCTGGTTCTGGCTAAAGAAACTAATCATATAAAACGGAATCATTAGCCTTTGGCAAACTGCCTCAGTTCCTGTTAGAACAGGCTGGTACAAGATGAGAAGTTGAATGAGGTAGTTTGGATATTTTTTCTTTTTTAATAGCACAGGAATGCAGAAAAATTTTGCCCATTAATTTTCATGTACTGAATAAGGCCTGAAAACATCGAGTAAAAATAGATCTGTTGTTTTGCAGTTGTGTTCATGAAGGATTCCTTGTCTCTGTATGGCCATTTAAAGTATACACTGTGATTGCACTTAAAAGTTAATGGGAATTTTCATGTCATTTTTGTCAGGGTTTTGTTCCCTTAAGTTACAGTGATAAAATGGCAAAGTGGTGACTTATCCAAGGAATTTCTCAGGGCTGCACCCTGAGCAATCACACACTCATCACTGCTTAAATGGAGTTTTCTACATAAACTTATTCTGGGGTGGGTTTGTACCAATAAGGCATCACATGGAGTAGAGAGGACACAAAGCTGCACCATCACTGGTGCCATCAGCCTGGGTACAGCAGAGCACCCTGGGGCAACCTGAACTGTGGCAACCCAGGGCACTGGGAATATTTCCCTGTCTGCTCTGGGGTGCCCTGACCCCCAGGGGAGCACTGGCTTTGACCCTCATTCATGGAAAAAGTTTCCCAGACTTCAAGATAGACCAGAATCCACAAAAGTGTGCAATAGATTGTAGAGAGCAGTGTAGGTGTATCACTTGGTGAGAAATTTAGGTTTTGGGATTTTTAGTGTGTTGTGGATGGAAACAAGATAGAGGGCACAGGGTGTTGTCCTGGGTTTCTTCTTCATGCTTCTTCTTCCTTCTTCATGGGTTTGGGTGGCATTTTGTAATTGGGCAGAAAAGTCCCCATTGCAGCTCTGTGGGATCAGTTATTGGGTTAAAAGGGAAATAATCTAGATGTCAGCTCTTAATTGGATAGTTTAGTCTTAAAAGACCTTGTAACAAGAGATTGTTGGCCATTTTGTGCCTTCTAATGAAAAGCTGCCAAACTCATGGATGTGAGACTGTTTTACTGATAAGAAATAATAAACACCTGAGTCTGAACATGAAACTACCATCTCAAGTGCCTTCAGACCCAGAGAAACCAATACTGAGGCAAATGTTCCCCTTGTTCATAACACCAGAGCCCAGAAAACCAAGATTTAGTGACAAGAGGGTCCTGCCATTTCCTGTCACCCTATGAAGGAGGGACTTGTAACTCAGAGAGCTCAGACAGAAAAAAAATTCCGGCTGAAATGCCCCTTTTTCAGCTCACCCCTCACATCTGGGTGACCTCCTTTCCATAACAAGCCTTTGCCAGAATTGTTTTTCTGCTTCACAATAGAAACCAGTTGGGCAGAACCCAGTCCTGTGAGAGTGCATCTGCACAGGCAGTCTTGAGAGGGGGAATGGCCTGGGAGAGACTGTGCATCTCAAAAATGTCACTTGGAGAATTTTTTTCCTGTCACCTGAGTAGCCAAGTGTCTGATTTACACTGAATTGAATAATATGGCTGCATTTTTTCACATAAAGAATTAAAACAGCTTGAGATAAAGGGGTGAATACATGAATGAATGAATACAGTCTCCTACAGTATGATCACAGAGTCCACAGCAAGCCCCCACACCAGCGGTGGAAGCACCAGGGGATGCAGAGGGGTCAGAGGGTGTGAAGGCACTCAGAGCCTGTATTTCATACAATCATCATCATAGAATCATTAAGGCTGGAAAAAAATCTGCAGTATCATCAGGTCCAACCTTCAACCAAATACCACCATGACCACCAAATCATAGTCAAAGTGCCACGTCCTTTTTTGTTCTGAACACTTCCAGGAATGGTGACTCCACCACTTCCCTGGGGAGACTGTCCCAATGGGCTCTTTCTATATCAGGGGGCATGGAAAATGCAGTTCTAGGAATTTGTCACCGTCATATTTTCTGTAAAAATCCCTTTGCCCAGGATTCTTCACCTGGGAAGCTGAGAAGCCTCAGAGAAAAAGGAAAACAATGATTGTCTGATTTGCTTCTCCTGTGTTTTACTGCTTTGGAACGTGTTTGGAGATTGATTTTACAGCAGGTGGTTGTTTGATTGGTTTCATGTGAGTTGTTTTGACTTAGTGACCAATCACAGTCAGGCTGTATCAAGACTCTGGAAGGAGTCACGAGTTTTCATTATTATCTTTTTAGCCTTCTGTAAGTATCCTTTCTGAATTCTTTAGTATAGTTTAGTATAGCATTCTTTAATATAATATAGTATCATAAAATAATAAATCAGCCTTCTGAGAACATGGAGTCAGATTCATCATTCCTTCCTGCCACAGGGCACCCTGCAAACACAAGAGGACTTCCTGCAAATTGTGGCCCAAATTTGCTGGTTGCCTCATCATGCCACCCTGTATCTCCCCAAAACCACCCCTGCAGCACCAACACTGCCAGTGTAGCGCAGGGCAGTAGAACCAGGACAGAAGGAACTTATAGTAGGAATAGGAAGGCAAGCCTGGAGTTGAGAGATGTGGGATAAGAAAGATCCTCTTAGAGCATAATTGAAAAGATTGAAGGCCAGGGAAGAAAGAAACAGAGAATCTCAAGGAAACAGTGATAAAGCAGCCTGGTGAGAAGGATGTGAATAAGAGAAGGTTACAGGAGCAGGAGGTTGCTGAAAGGCAAAGAAAGATGCCAAGAGGAAAGATACCTGGTCCTGACAAAGTGGGAACATACAGAAGAAATGTTATCTGGGGCAGAGTAGCTCCCAGAATAGAATATGATCTTCTCCCCTCTTTGGAGTAGGAAATGACAATTCCTATCTAAGACATGTTTGAACAACTTCCACATTTTTTTCCTTTATTTCCCCCTGTTGCCTTCATCAAAACCTTCAACTGTCTGAAGTCACATTAACCAAGTTCTAATATTCACACGGAAGATTCATCATTTGTGTGGGGGGTAAAGCACATTTGTGACATTGCCTTTACCTGCACAATGCTGTGAGAGGCTGGTGGGAGATGAGATTTATCCCCTGAGCTGAAGTGCTTGTGAGGGTCATCAGAGTTCAAGGAGCAATATATTAGTTAGCAAGGCCTGCTTTGGAAGAGTTCTGGCTCTTTTATCAAGACAAATGATTTTTCTGAACTGATTTCTGAAAGGAACAGGCCTTTGAGAAAATCATTCATTCCATCCTGAATACAATAAACAATAAGAGGAAGAAAGAAATGGCAGCATCCTGCTTAGTTCTCTGAGAAGATATACATTTCATTTTTCTAAAAAATTACTATCAGAAGCATTGCTGGACAATTTTTACCCATTCTGTTGATTTTTACAGGTGTCTAAATCTGCAATCTATTGCAGATTTTTACAGGTGGCTAAATTTGCAATCTATTCAATGAATAAGTAGGATGATTAAAAAGAGGTTCCCTGTTGGATTTCCCAGCCTGTTTGTTTCTTTGAAGATGCCTCTCTTTTGTTACTACTGGAAGTAGGTGAACTAGTGCAAGATTTTGGGAGCCTCTTGTGTGTCTATCAGAGAGAACATTGAAGTGGTCTCACCAATCCAGTGAGAAAAAAGATCCTAAGAGAGATCAGTTTTGTCAGTGGAAACTCTCTCCCACACTGCTCTATCCCCACAAGTGATGAGTTTTGGAATGGCTCAAAAAAAAGTGGGATATCTGTGCTATGTTTAAGCTCCTAATTTATAATGCATGCAAACTATTGGCAAATATTTGCTTTTTCAGTCTGGCTGCATCTATCAGACCCCAATTTGGATCCTGGGGCAGCCATCAGATCTGAAGTGTTTTTCCCATCCTTTGAGAAGAAAATTAAAGTTTTTAAAAACTAAAACAGGCTGCTGAAGAAAATTACCTATTTTGTAAATATGGTCAGTCAAGAGGAAAATCAGACCAAAAACATTCATGTTTCTTCAGAAGAACTGTGTTAATGTAACACTTCAGTAAAATTAAAAGAAGGGGAAATATGAGAGAGCAGCAAAACTTGAAGAGCTGATATTAATGACTCTACTTCTTGTAATGATCAGAGGGAACTGTCTAGACCAGGAGACCTATTAAGTCTTTGAGAATAAGCAATACCTCCTTTTGAGAGTGAGAGGTTCAATTAAATAATCTGAGTGAGTTTTTGGAGGTTTGGCCAAGGCAGCTTATCTATGGGAGACTGCCTCTGAAATGAGCCTGCAGGCCCCAGTGGAATGTGCTTGGCTAAAAGGTGGCAAATTCCATCAAAATCATTAATGATGTTACTTTCTGAATTCTGGAGTGCAGCGGATACCCCTGGGCTCAGGAGTGGTGAGATGAGCTGAAATAAAGCACTGAGTCTGTCAGAAGTCAGTCAAGCTTCTAAAAATAGTGCTCAGTGTTTTATTCATAGGGGTAAATGACTTAATTTCAAGTCCCTTCATGGTGTTCAGCTCCCAGCAAGGCTGGGATTGGCTTTCTGCCATACAGATGACCCCTGTCTTGACTCAGACGTGAGCCTCAGGAAGAAACCAGTGAGAAGCAGCTCTGAAGGGAAACTGAGGCAGGGGGGACTGCAGACAGGGTGACAGCAGAGAGTGCAGAGTAACCATTTGATGTACTTTCAACACTGACTCTTTAAGAACTCCTATTTATTCTAAAAATAGGTTCGGTTTTTTTTTGCAAATTCTTGATTTAAATTTTCCTTTTCCC